>JAMWYP010000009.1:3084858-3701830 GCA_025563575.1 Acacia pycnantha
ACATGGGAGGTAGAAGACGATATGCGCAATAAACATCCGTCTTTATTCGAAGAAGGTACACATTTAAGTTTCGAGGACGAAACTTGTTTTTAGGAGGGTAGAATGTAATACCCCGGATTAAAAATAGGAATAATAATAATAATAATAATAATAATAATAGGTTAAGATAATAAAATAATAATAATAATATGTAAAACCTAGAAATTAATAATGGTGGTAGTGTTAAATTATTATTTAGCAATAATTAAAGAGCCCAGCCCATCATTGAAACCCTAGCTCCCAATTATAAACTTAGGTTTAGCCGCATAAACCTAAAAAAAAAGCGCTCGACTCTTTTCTCTGCTACGACATTCTCCTCCCGCACTCTCATCAAAGCAGTTTTCTAGAAGACTAGCAAAGACGGAGACCAGGTAATCCTAATTCCCATATAGATTAGGTTAAATCATACTATATGAAACCCTAACCCCATGAGTCCTAGATCAATAGAAATCGCAAATTGCTTTCTTCAAATCTTGTGCTTCTCTTTATTTGAATTCAGATTGGTATCTATATTAGGTTGATCAGAATTGTCGTTTGAATTCCGTGTACATATATATATATATAGATAACAAATGCAATTGCTTTTTCTCGTGCTTCGATTCGCGTGATCAGGGTGTACGCATATTGCACAACTTCTTGCCATACACATGAATTCCGTTCCGTGCATATATTATATATATAACAAATGCAATTGTTTTTTTTTCCTTGCTTCGACTCGCGTGATCACCTGTACGCATATTGCACAATATCCCTTGGCATATATATTTGTATATCATATATATATAATTTCTCTTTCTTCAATTCACGTGATCACCCCTGTACGCATGCTGCCATATATATTTGAGTGGATTAACCATCATAAATTGATTACCCATTATATCTGTACATGTATATTGACTTCCTTTGGCTTTGGTGAATTGATTACCCCACGGTGGAAATAATTTAGGAATTGTATTATGTGTGTGGTTAAAATAATTTAAATCATGGGAGGATAGCTTTGGGATGGTACCTCCCAAAGTGACGAACACAACTAGGCTTTATGCCCCCGATATGTTACCGAAGTGAACCGATTATATCCGTTCTTCCTAAAGTGGTGTCTGGTCGGGTTTCCTGGACGCTAGTAGCAACTTTAGGAAGAGGTGTGCACATTAGGACGAAGTATTTTTGATGGCCAATCGATTGATTGTGACTGGTCGGGTTTCCCGGTCACGGTAGGCTGTCGGGTTTCCGGGTCTACCATGGTTCTCCTCCTACTAAACAGAGCGGGGCTCCCGGGTCTAAATTAATAAAGAATTATATTTAGTGTAAATTATATAGGATTATTTTATGTGATTTATATAAAGTATTTGAGCCACTTAAATTATGTTTATTTAGGATTACCAGCGTTTCTTGATTTTCTTTTGTGTGTTATGGGTCGCGACGATCCTTCTGGGGAGCAGATTTTGATGAAAGGAGGTTCTCGAGGTTGGGGCTAGCGTGAGAAGTGGGGAAGAACATTCAATTAATCCCAAATGACTTTTATTTTATTTTATTACGCTTTGAATAAAACATTTTGATTTCAACTTAGTCTTAGTTTATTTTAATAAGGTAGCCTTGCACTTGTCCCAGTACAAGTGCGGCGGTAACACTTCCCAAGGATGTTTACTATGGAATTCAGTAATTATTTATAAAAACATTGCAATTTATGTTATTATATTTGTTAGAAATTGGGGTGTTACAAAGAGTCTCGAGCTAGAGCCAGCCCTAACCCTCCTCCTCTCCTCTCAATCCCTCACCATCATCTGTCATCTCCTCCTCCTTTCTTCGACTGCGGCAACTGGAAATTCTCCTCCTTCTTCTTCACTCTATCCTCCATCCCCTATGAGGAAGATGATTGGCAACCAGTCGACGTTGATGTGAGACTCTTGAGTGTGATTGCGTGGAGTGAATTTTTTTGCAATTTTCCCCTCTTCATTCTCCTCAAACCAAACACACCCTAAATGAGTTAAATTTAAATTTTGAAATGTCAAGGGGGATATTTATAACTTATCAATATTCAGGGATTTATATGAAATTATTAAAAGTTCATAGGGTTTTATGAAATTAATAATTCCTACAGGATACAACAAAGGATGACATGTGTCTTTTTATGATATGACGTGACAATTTTCATTAAAAAGATAACGGCCCTTAACGTTAAGAGGTTAAATTTCAACTTTGAAATGTCAATGAGTTATATACAATTGACAAAAATTTAAGGGGTTTTGTACAATTGAGCCTTAAAATAACATAAAGTAAATGATTGTTGACTCCATCGGCCAAAATCAAATTTTCCACCAAAATTTTAGTATTGGTATAAGTTGAGGACAACAACTTCTAACAATATATTCCATTAATCAATTTTTATTTTCCACGATAAATTCCTGACAGCCAATCCAAACACAATAAAGCATGTGATTATTTCAAGAGGTCCCAAACACCCCCCTTAGATTAGTTCTTGACCTACTTTACATTTTTTTTTTCTTTGCTTTTTATATATAAAAAATGGCATGAGAATAATAGAATGGAGGAGGCTAGAAACTATAAACCTAGAAACATGAGATTGGGGCTAATTTTTGGGCTGAGCATGGAACTCATAACCTATGAGTTCACCTAAAAAGACCTATAACGGGGTGGGTTAGAATCCGCCTATATAAGACTTAAATTGGCAGGCTATGGGCACACAAACCCGTACCCACTCATTTAGTGTTTTTTTATTAATTACCCATCTCATTCTGCATTCGGGCATAAGGTAAAGGCATTCATTGACTTCCTATC
Organism: Acacia pycnantha; assembly: GCA_025563575.1. Classification (NCBI taxonomy): domain Eukaryota; kingdom Viridiplantae; phylum Streptophyta; class Magnoliopsida; order Fabales; family Fabaceae; genus Acacia; species Acacia pycnantha. The sequence continues at coordinate 3,087,694 of JAMWYP010000009.1, forward strand.
CGAAATAAATTTATGTTATGATGATACTTCTCTAAATTTATGTTATTTTATGTGAATTGTGATTATTGAACTTTAAAGATTCAAATTTTAGAATTCAAAATGATGAATTTGGATGGATGCTTAACACTTATATATGTTTTTTTTTAAAATAATAAGTCAAATGTAAATGAATTACCCAAAACCCAGTTAGCCTACTCATTTACATGCTAGCCCGTTTACACAAATTTAAATGGGTTGAGTTATGAGTATAAGTTAGCCTATACCCGTTTAAAATTTAATTTAAAATTTAATAGACAAGCTATGGGTTTGACCTCACGTAGGGATGGAAATAGGTCAGGCCAGACTAGGCTTTGGCTAAATAGGTCTAAGCCTGTAATGGTGGTAGAAGGCCTTAGCCTGGGCCTGAGCCTGAATGCAGGCTTTTTTTAGGCTCAGGCCTGAGCCTTCATAAGGCCTGGTCAAGCCTGAAGCCTTTTTAAAGACTTACTTATAATGTAGGCCTTTAAAAAGGTCTCATATTGTAGGTCTTGGAGGCCATAAATAGGTTTTTGTATACTTTGATCCTATCAAAACTATATAAATATAATGTTTTAGTAGAATATAAAAATGAAAAATAATAAATATTATATTATTTATATAATATAAATATAATTATATTTATTTAATGTGTAAATAGGCCAAAGTTCGAAGGCTTACAGGTCAGGCCTTAATAACATAGGCCTGACCTATTTACACATTTAGGCCTTTAAATAGGCCTTGGCCTGGCCTTTTTAACAAACAGGTCAGGCCTGACCAAGCCTTAAATAGACCAGGCTGTAGGCCGCCTGATAGGGGCCTGACCTATTTCCACCCCTAACCTCACGCTATCCAGCTCATTGCTCTGCCTCGATATTTTAAGGACCTAAAAGTTTTTGTCCAAAAAAATGGAGAGGATATTTTAAGGACCTAAAAGTTTTTGTCTAAAAAAATAAAGGACCTGCAAAGTCGGCGAGACATTTATATTTATATATTGATGGGACGGAGGGAGGGAGGGAGTGATGGTGTACCTAATCTAAGGAAGCAAGCCATAAAAGTACCACACAGGTGGGGTATCCCCATACGTCCACAACGTCCTTGTCTTTTCCAATTCCTTTTTCTATTTTGACACTTCCCATTTACCTAATTCCACTTCCACTTCAACATCAGTACCACTTTCATAATATTTTGACTTTTTACCCTTTATTTACCGACAAAATTTTAATGAAAAAATAAACAAGTTACTTAAAATCATATCATATATTGTATATCATTATATTATATATCAATTTATAAATAAAATAAATTAATTTAAAGAAAAACGATAAATATAAATACTTTAATAACTTATTTAGCTTCCTTAATCTTTCTAAAAACCGTTTAAGGATAAAACACAATATCTAACTAACTTAATTTAAGTGTTGGAAAAAAAACTAACTTAATTCAAGTATCTAGAAAAATAATCCTCCTCCTATGTTTTTTGTTTCCTTAATAAAAAAACCAAAATCTAAAATTGTACTGCCTTTAGTCCTAAATATAAGGGTCAATGATTTTTTTTTGGAAACATTAAAGAAGCTAAATAAGTCACTTAATTATAATATATGTAGTGTAGAATTAGATTATATATTACTCTCTAGGAAAAAAATAAAAATAAATATTTTAATATGATTTATTCAGCTTTCTTAAATTCTTTAAAAAAGTCAACTAGTTCTTTTATTTAAGACTGAAGAGAGTAGTGTTTAACGAATAGTACTCCCTCCGGTCCTTAATATAAGATCTATATGGGGGAGTTGATATTGATCCTAAATATAAGACAAATTTTTCATATTTGTCAGCATTTTCCTAATTTACCCCTATTGATATTTCCTCAACAATAATCAAAGAGGATAGAGGATAAAGAACTATGGAAGATGAGTAGAGCATTTTAGAAAATATATGACATATTAATTAACTCAACTACCTTCTTCAATTTAATCAAACTAGTTAAATATATCTTATTATACTAAGGATCCAAGGGGGTATCAAATTTTTCCAAAGCCTATGATGAATGGCCTCATAATACAAGATATATTAATTGAATGCACGTGAGCTGCCTTGATCCTAACTAAATAATTAAGTTAATTACAAGCTCAGCAAAGTCAAGTGTGAACTACTTTCCATTAGCTTTCCCAAATGAGAGTTATATTTCATGGCAGCAAAGCTTGGATTACAATTTGTTGTCTATAAATGGTACCATTAATTATACTCTCCTCAACCGTGGCCTCTCTTCTACTTCAAACCACGTCGTTCCCTCAGAAAATGACATCAAAATATGAGAGAGAGAGAGAGAGAGAGAGAGAGAGAGAGAGAGAGAGAGAGAGGTAGGATGCATCCTCTCTCACTCTTCTAGTTTTATTTATCCTTTTGATGTCGTTTGAAGTAGAAGAGATGGAAGCAAAAGTCTACAAAATGTAGCTTCTTATATTATACTGTATATATATATATAGACACACACACACTTTATATGTATTATGTCACTTTTTATGATTATGTATGGAATAAATACACACACATATATAAAATATAAAATATGAATGGTGATTTAGAGTAATACATAATTTTATTTGGATTAAGGTGCAAAAATACACATGTACTTTTGTCGGAGGAGCGCCCAGTAGCAAATGCTTTTTTTAGGTGCAAAAGTGACTATGTGGTTGCAAAAGTGGAGCAAAAGTACACATTGACCATTAGTTGACTTTTTTTGTACTGAAAATGATGACGTGGATGTTGATGGTTTTTGGGTTGCTATGAATTATAGTTCAGCCCCAGACACATTTCAGATAATTTCAAGCTAGTCCCTCCATGAACTTTTAAAAGTTTCATTTCAATCCCTGGTCAAAATGACTTTAGGTCAGATTTTGACCTTTTTCTTCCCCAGAGACTTGCTGGCCTTCATGGATGTCGGCGTTGCCCACAACAGCAATTCATGGAAATGAATATCTAAAGGGAAGAAAAATAATATCTAAAGGGAAATAGTCTCTACTTGCCTCAAATATATGTCTGATTCAATTTCTAGTGCAGATAGTTTGTAGCCACCGACCTTCATTATATCGGCGTTGGTACCTGGTAATGTTACCTTTTCATTTTCCTTACAGAACTTAAAAATCCTGGGACCTCTCAGACATTTGCGTCAAGTTATTCACAACAATGTCCCAGCTACATGACATGCCAGGAAAATAGGGACACTAATATACTTGGTTGTGATATAGGCCAGGAAAGAATTGAAAGTTAAAATACAAATTTGTTGCCCACAACAACAATTCAAGAATAGATACAAAGAGACCCAGTCGCAGACTGAACCAAGCTGGGACCTTGAGCCCCCCCCACCTCCACGATCTGGACCGCCGCCCCCACCTCCTCGATCTAGACCGCCGCCCCCATCTCGATCTGGACCGCCACCCCCCCAATCTTGATCTGAAACCCCCCCACCATCTGGATTTGGATCCACCCCCTCCTCGATCTGGACCCCCCAATCTCGATATGAGTTTTAATGGATTGTTCACTATTCAAGTTGACCCCAGAGTTGTTCCCCTCTCCATCCTCGATTCGATTTCACTCCATCGATTTCATACTTTTGCAGCTTTCTGGTTCTCAGTTAAGGACTCAATTCCGTAGTATTGTCTGACAAAAACTTGCAATTTAAGGAGTTGCCGCGATGGGAAAGTGCAAGACTCCTAAACCTTCTTCCCGTTCCTAGGGTTTCTGCTTATCTGTTTCGAAGGAAGGAAGGAAGAAAGGACGGATGAGGATGAGAAGAAGGTGTGGGTTTTTTTTTAATTTCTTCTTTCTTCTTTCACTGCCAACTAGGATAAAAACTTGCTGAGTCAGCATCCATGTTAATGTTTTTGGTCAAACTAACAGTCCATGTGTACTTTTGCTCCACTTTTGTAACCACATAGTCACTTTTACACCTAAAAAAATCATTTGCTACTGGGCGCTCCTCCGACAAAAGTACGTGTGTATTTTTGCACTTTAACCCATTTTGTTTTGAATGAATAATATTGAGAAAATTTGCATCAAGTGAAGTAGTAATATGTTATGAAGTTTATACAGAACATACCATTAAGGACCGCATAGCGCAGTGGATTAGCGCGTTTGACTTCGGATCAAAAGGTCGTGGGTTCGACTCCCACTGTGGTCGAACGCAATTTGTTTATTTTTCGTTCCTTTTAACCCAGCGCCCAAACCGGGTTTTCTAACGTCAAATTTTCCCTGAGAGCCTTTCGATTTTCTCACACATCCTCATTTGGATGAGAAAGTGAGAAAGCCATGCTAGGGTTCATTTCTCTCTCCCAATCCTCAATCTCAACTCCATTTTTTCCAGCTTCATCGCAAAGCCCTTCTTGCTGTTCTTACTTCTTCCTCCCCTTCTCTTCTTCTTTTTCGATCTCCAGAAAACCCCTCACACTTGTGGTATTTGCAGAGAACAATAATGGGCCGAACGAACTGAAGGAAGAAGACAAACCAGAACTAGACGATGTTTCTTCAAATGGGGGGGACAAGGATAATTCGAGCAAAGATCGACGACCCTTCTTCAATTTCAATTTGGGGACTCTCCTTGATCCTGACCCTGACAATGTCTTAGCCCTTTGCTTGACGGGTTTGCTTACATGGGCAAGTGTTCAAGTTCTCTGGCAACTCTTTGTTATCTCATTATCTATTCTTCTTGCCGCTCTCAAGTATTCTTTTATTGCCGCTCTTCTTGTTTTCATTCTCATCACCCTTCTTTAGACAATGATAATCGCTTTTCCTATGTTCTTGAATAATATTTCTAGTTTAGATGTATTGTAGAATCTACTTGTATATAGTTCTCTTCATTTTTGGTTCAGTTTTTCTTTCTGTGAGAACTAAGATGGGAACCTGTATAAATTGAGAATTGGGTACAACATGTGAATGGATTGAGCACTTTTCATTTTTGTTAATATCCTTAATTCCCATAAGAATGGATTGATGAAGCTGGGTTTATACCAATTTTCACTTACCATGTTACTTGTAGGAGAGTTTATGCAATCTGGCTAGGGAAATGTTATAACTGCTTTTTTGGTTGAATTTTTCTCTCTTTTTATCTTTTATCCTTGCCATCTTTGTGTTGATTTAAAATGGCATTATTACATGATATTAAGGGATATGAAGTCTGTTAACCGCATTTATTAGTTAGGTAGTTGAGCTATTAGAAAGTTATAGCCACCGTAGCCAGGTACTTACGTACACATGTATTGAGCATTCAATTAAGATAAGAAGAGCTTTACATTCTATTTCGTATCCTGTTTTTTGATGCTCCTTTCCCCCCTTTTTGTCTTTGTTTCTTTAATATTTCGATGGAATTAGAGCTTTCAAAATTTACCAAACTCAATGAAAGAAATCTTCTATGGAGATGACAAAACCAAGCAGCCATAAATGTTCACAGGCTGCAACTATACATAGCATGTTTAAGAGCTGTTCTTGCAAAATTTGAGAATCAAGAATGTGTTTCTTCAAGTTCTATTTGCCATAGCCACAGGTGAAGCAACTCAGCCTGATGGAATCTCTAGTTTAAACATCCTCAAACACAAATGTTGCTTGATCCAATGTTCTCTAGCCAAGTCTGGTATTTTCAAACCCATGTCTCACAAGTCTAGTATATTTTAGCCAATGTCTCCCATCATCAACGAACCAAAATCACTTTCAGTAGATCGCAAACCTGCGTTAACAACAGAGGGGCCCCGTCGAATCGTACGAGCGCTTGAACAAGGGCTTCAACTGGAGGCATAGATGGATCTTTCTTTGGCCCCCTCTCTTGAGAAGTGAAGTTCAGTTTTGATGTCGACTCCGCTCTAAGAGCAGTGAAGTTGAATTCGAGTGAAAAGCAGTTAGCTCAGGTAGCTTGAACTTTCCTCCCACTAAGGACTCACTTCAAGAGCGAGGTTTTCAATCCAGGTATCCTTTCCCTCTTCTTGATAGGGCTTGGCTTTCAGACTTGCCCTCTCTGTGTGAAGCACCGGAAAACTATGGTGGAGGAAGAATGTCCGACTTGACAGGGAATTGAAGCATGGTCTCTAGTCCCCTTGCCACCAGAAAATTACCCTCTAACTGCAAACGGCTATTCAAGATTAAGCATAATGCAGATGAGATTGTTCAAAACTATACTTGTAGCCGAAGGCTTTCAAAGAAAGGGTCTTTTCAGGATGATAAGAATTGACAGATATCAAATGTAATGTATGGACGCCATCAAGCTATTGATTGATGAGGCAGCTGCTTCACTCCTATAAGGAGAACACAAATTCTCCGTGAAGCATAGTGTTATTGGGAGGGTTATGCTTTAGATGCTCGAGGCTTGACAGGAATTATTCCCATAAGTCCAAAGTGACTTGGGGAATATCTTGGGTTCACACAAAAGTTGGGTTCACACAAAAAAATGACGTATGAACATGTAAAGGTCAAAGACTTTGATGCCCCAATATTGTTATTTGTAGATATTTCTGGATGTGTCCATCTTTAGGAGTTGGAAGTTGGAACCATTGGCGTATATACATCACGCATTTTCTTGGCTGCAAATTAACTGTTCAAAATAATAGCTTACGATATTCTTTTTCCTTGCTAACCAAATATGAACAGTGTGATAAACGATAACCAAGAGGCTCATGGGACATGATGAACTTCAAATGAAATTGCATGGCTCACGGTATAGTTCGTTCTTGTAATACTTTTAAATCCATGAATATTTACTTCTAAACAAATTAACAAGGAGATGAACAAGAAAGCACCTGATAAGAGAATAATCACGACTGTATAAAAGGCAATATCAATGTCAGTCAAAGAATTAAGTAGCTGACTAACAGCTCAATTCATTTACATTAAATTTAAATATACATCATCCTCAAAAATAATTTTGCTCTTGAAACTATTACAGTGAACAAAACTTGATAGTAATGAATAACGATCCACTCAAGATATACTCGGAATTAGACGCACCTGATTAACCAGGAGCATTAAAATGAAATCACCAAACTATGATCTCACACACACACACATTTCTTTTGAAACGATGTTCTACTTCTGTATAAAGTCAGACCTTGTCTGCATGAACTTGTTCACCCTTCAGTATTGGCAATCATTTGCTGCAGACAGTTCATAATATAGAAGAAAGAGGGGCGGCTCGACGGTTCACTACAACATAACCAGTTTGTTATCAGAATGACAATGGAGGCAGCTCACTCAAAAAAACAAAGACAATGGAGACAGAGATAAAGCAGTCAATTATCAAACATGGAATTACAATAAGGAAAACAAAGGACATTCTTAGGCACACCAATCTAAATGATAGATAAACCATGAATCATGCAAGCTCAGCTGATCACTTCTCAACGAGATTCACTATAGTATTTTAACATACTTTCATGTTTTCCCATTATTTGCTTGATATATCTGTCTATCCATCTTTCGAAACCAGAATAGTCCTTAAAATACCTTGTACAAACAGTACAAGAATCTGTTGACCCTAAATTTTCTTTTTCTTTTTCAATTTATTAATTTTTTTTTTTTATTCTACTTACACGGCCCAGCAGAGTTGAATCAAGGCAACCACTTCGGGGTTCACATAGCTCGCAATCTCTAGTCTTTTGTCCATGAAACCGACAGCTGCAACAACCTACATTAACGGGATACTGCTTGTCAAGAGAATAGCAAGCCAAACAAGTGAATTTTGAAACTTCAATAAAATATTTTGTCAACAGCTTTTGAAGAAAATGAGAGCAAGTCTCAACTATATATATAGAACAGCAAAGTAACGACCATGTTCATATAATAGATAGGAACACCTATATTCTCTTCTGTTCATAGTATTCAGAGCTAACAATCTAAAGCGCATTGACAAGAAAACAACCTGAGATGGATTTAAATTTCTCCACGGTTGTCGCAGGGTCACTAGTTCCCACAGGATTACACCAAAGCTGAATATGTCACATTTTTCATTTGATGGTTCACCACGAATGACTTCTGGTGCCATCCACTCAGGCTGTTCATGTTCATGACACAGACGTATTTAGATTGTGAAATGGCCAAATAGGTGTTTAAATAATAAAATGTCCAAAAGAATGAAATAGAACTTACCGTCCCTGCAGCTGTTTTTGATGAAAGAAATGTGTTTGCCTTGGTACGTGAGAGACCAAAATCACATACCTGATACATAATGTTCAAACAAATTGTTTCCAATATTCTCAGTTTCTTACCATAAATTTTTTTATCCAAAAATGTAAGACACTGAAATGATAAGGCTAAACATTTGTCAATCATAATGGTAATGTAGAAAGGCAAGAGTTACAATAATAGGTACAATAGACCAAACAATTTAAATATGAACTATGACTACAAAACTCCACGCATTCGAGGGCTCATTCCAAGTCATCGATGCATCTATATATAATATGAAAATTCAAATAAGTCACACTGCTCATAAACATTACAGTTTATTTTTTCAAACTCTATGCAACAATAAATGGGACCTACTTAAAACATATAAGAATAACAAGCCACAAAGCATCTCCATCTAGGAATCCTAAATGACAATCTAGGCATTGTTAAGATTTGATAATGGCAAATGTTAGCAAATGATGAATTGACTAGCCGTCAGTTGACTCTTTCAGCCTTCAATATCCAAGTAATGGATCCATCTTTGAATTTTAGAGTGAATCCTTATAGGCGGAATGAGAGTGAGCACGCACACACATATAGAGATTATCACCAATATATATATAGAGAGAGTAGAACAGGGTGAACTCTCTAATGTTTCTTCTATCCTATCCCATTAGAAGTGTGTCAAAAAAGCTGTTTTAACAACTTTCTCAACTCACATTTATCCTGGTGCAGGCATTGAAAAGATATTTTATGGGAATAAGATCCTTCAAATGGGTCTGCTTCAAATAAACGTTCTTAGTTTAGTTTGGCCAAAAAAACAATCTTAGTTTAGTTTCTAAGCACTTGAGCATTAGATCAAATAATGCAGGAAGCTCCAATAAGGTATAGATTCCTAACACTGAAGTCATCTCCTTCTCTGTAGGATCTGAGTTTGAATCCAAGTGGAAGGCAAAAAAGGCAATGCATGAGGCACCATTTAGCTTTAGATCAGTGGTATAGGAGTCATCTCTAAGCCCAAAGGATCTGAGTTTGAATCCAAGTCAAAGCCAAAACAAACCAAGAAAAAAAAAGGCAATGTAGTTAGCAAAGCAAAGGTTGTCTGAAGTTACCTTGACTGTGTAAGTATCGTCCACCAAAAGATTTGGGGACTTCAGATCTCTATGAACAATGGGAGGTCTCATTTGATGAAGATAATTCATTCCACTTGCCTGGGCAACACAGACGACAACTTAAAAGTATTATTCTGCGTTTGACCAAAAAAAGACATGGAAACAGCAAGACTAGCAGCTTTCCCCCAATGAATGTATACCACATCATATGCCATACTTAACCGACGCTTCCCACTGAGTACTAATCTAGCATCTGGCATGCGCAGAAGTTCAAACAAGCTTCCTCTGCAATTCAAAAGAGACTGTTTACTTGGTGACACTATTTTTAGTTTCAAGTAAGCACAAAAGTGAGTGGCACTTCAAAGATGATCATTCCAGAAAATCATAGCACCTTGATAAATATTCTGTCACTATTGACAAGTTGGGTTGTTCAAAAACTGCACCCATGAAGAGAACTATGTTTGGATGCCGCAGACGTTTCATGAGTGATACCTAAGAAACAACCTGGTATACTGAAGGGAAATCGAATGGACTGATAAATACACATGTACAAAATCTACTACAAAGCATACCTCCTTTCTAAATTCTTCATATCGTTCTGCATCAAAACCTTGAACCTTGAGAATTTTCACAGCAACATCCTAAAATATTACATGTGGATTAAGTAACTATATTAGATGCCATTACCCCTTCCAAAAAATAGAAAGAATGGAGAATAAAATAAAAGAATGGAATAGTGGCAACATAACCAACACAAAGATAATGACATCCTTGGAAAAAAAACATAATTCTATTTGATAAGTAGTTCTACCGTTGGACTACTTTAGTTGACATTTTTTGAAAACTTCCTTTGTATAGTACCTATTTGATAAGCTTAAACCACAAAGCAAAAGCCCAGCTACGGAACTGTATGACTCTTAAGTCTTAACACTAAATCAGTAGCATAAAATTATAACTTTTAAGCTGTTGATCATAGGCCCAACTCTGTTTCTTTATCTTAAAAATAATAAAATGAGAACAAAGAAAACTTGATAATGAAACCTTCATCAAAATATCTCTTCAATTATAGCGTCCCTATAATTCCATGTCAACTTAGCAGGGTTGCAATTCAGTATAATTGTTTTATATTCAGATGAGTGAATGATTACATTTATAGACAAAGCAGAGAATCTAATCTGTTAGTGAGATCTAGAATTTGAAATTTGAAAATTGATATCTAACAATAATCTCCTATAATCTCTAAGTTTAGTTAATCCCTATAATTATGGGATTAGTAACTGATTCTACAGAACCCCCAACAGCTGGAGGTTGCCTGACCAGGGATCAATGGTACCATTTCTGAGTTGAATGGTCAAGCCAGATGTGGAGGCCTATGTAGAAATGAAAGTAGATTTTTGTATGCCTTTATTTATAACTTCAGCGGAGGCAACCCTCTATCGGCTGAAGTTGGCATGGGATCACAGTTTTAGAAGGGTTCTCTTAGAAGCGGACTCAGCTGATGCAGTGGAACTTCTGAATTGTAAGATGTCAGTATGCATTCAGATAGGGAAGTTCTGCAGCAAATCAGGGATGTTATGTCAAGGAAGTGGGAAGTTATAGGTAAATCAATTCATTACAGTGCCGATAAAGCTGCTGAATGGCTGGCAATGAAGTCTCTCGCTGTGGCTCCTGAGTACCAAGCTACCTATGATCCTACTTTAGAGTTGTCTTGTGTTATAGAGTTTGATATTTGTAGTAATAAGCAGCTTGATTCTGATTTAGGCTAAAGCTGCAGTGACTTTTTTCACTGTTTTATTAAAAAAAAAAAGCTAGGGCATCGCTTGCTTCTCTAGCACAATAGCAAAAATCATAGCCAGGAACCATCATTTATGGTCCCCCTGAACCACGATGTAAATATGAATATGCTTCTGAATTATGACGCAAAAGGGATGCATCTTCACTTTAAAATGAGGTTTAGGAAAATATTACCAAGACAAAACAATAAGTTCAGGAAAATAAATCCTTACAGAACCACGCCAATCAGCACGAAGGACAGTTCCAAATGAACCTGAAATGAAGTTGCCATTCAAACTTATTTTCATTTCATGATACATATAACCGAAATATATAAAGATGTGTGGAGCATCAGGAAACTTTTCAGTATGAAAATAGGCATCAAATAATATACCTGTTCCAATTTTTTCTTTCAAAATAAGTTCACTCCAAGAAATTTCCAGATCATCATCATCAAGATCAACCCTGTGACTCGGACTATCCAATACTGACTGTTTTGCTCCTCTGACTAACACATACTCTTCTGTAAAGAGAATTTAGCTTGGCATATCACATGGATGCAATACAATGCCAACAAAGTACGAAAGCAGCAGAAGCTCCAGGCAGAGTGTATTGATTATTGAGTTTATCAATTACAATGCCGTGATTTTGTCCATTAAACATTAATCATTCTAATGACTGGGTGATCTGTTCTTTAACATAGAGGTGATTCATTCTCACCAAAGCAGTCAGATGAATTTTCCCACCTGTGTAGTTTGCAACATTAAAAGCTTCAGTAGAACTTCGATTTATTCCATCGTTATGATCAGCTGCACCACCTGTCACGATGGAAATCAAAACTTATAGTATTATTTCATCATTAACTATATATAAATAAACGTTAAGATTTCTTCGGTGACAATATTATAGGAGACAAACCACACTAGTCAGCAGACAAATTTTAATTCTGGCAAAAACAAAAAAGGTAGACAAATTTTAATATTGTGACACTGCAGAAGAAACTAAGACAGAAAACGCATTGCATTCAAGCAAATGCTATACCACATGTTAACAAGCATGAATCTTAATGCACTGCAAGGTTAAAAAATTCTAAAGCGTCTCAAATCTGACCAGAGAATCCAAGCCTGATTCCAGTCCCTATTTTTATGTCAAGAACCCCATCTTTTCTCAATGACCTGTTAGGTGATCAGATTTGATACCCATTGGCTAACTCCCCTTTTGAAGCATTAACCCTCCTCTATTCAGCTCTTCCCAATGATTTGGTTGATATCATTCATTGTATTAATGTATTTTTTATTTTCCTAGATCTATCAGCCCTACGTATAAGACTCTCAACCGAGCCATTAAAAAGCAAGCTTATTTTGAATGAAATACAGCATGTTAATCAGAAATATTTACCCAAACCACAAGGTCCACATCACCGAACAAACTAGAATGTCCTAGTAATTTACTATAGCCAACAAATTTAGAAACTTCCCTAAAAAAACCTCTTCCACATCTCCATTCCAACCAGAAAGTCTAAACAGACAAGCTGGAATAGCCTTCCATTCAACTACCGAGTTCTACCACCCCACCCCCTCGGCCTTTTCAAATATAAGACATGAAAAGAGCACATAAAGGGAATCAGAGAAAATAACCTGACTTGGAGTCAAATACAAGTTGCAGGCTTTGACAGTCCAAGAAATACAATTGAGCTAATGTTTTTGAATATTCAGCAGTTTCAACTGGCTTGAACTTTGGATGACATAGTGGTGAAGCAATTAATAATGAAGATGCAGAATTCAGTGAAGAATCAGGCTGGCTCATAGCCCCTGGCCTTCCAACCAAATCAATCAAATACTCCCTGCGAAAGTGCATACAATATTGTTTTCTTCCGATTTCTTCAGAAAAACAGCATTTATATAGCCATACCGAATCCAAATAAGGGGAAGACATGTATTTTTGTGTGTGTATATTATATTCAGATTTACACTTGACAGCATCTATATAGAGCTTTCAATAAGGAAAGTTTATTTCTTTAAAAGTAAACTACATCAAGTTATATGAACATTAGGTCACACAAGTTAGTAAAATTTCAGTGCCAATACATGGTTAGTTTGTTTAATTTTCACTAAATAAGAAATTAAAAAAGTTACTAGTATTTGATTAATGTGTAGTAACCTTAGACATGATTACCACGTAAATTTACTAACCTCTCTGTGCCTTATGATTTTCAAAGTTATACAACAACAACTCTGGTAACGTTTCTCCATTTAAACAACCCAAAGGTTGATTTTCAAAGTTATAGAACTACAGGTTTCCTATGCTTGCTTACTATATTGATATAGTTGTTCCAAAATGAATCTATGCATGTAATAGTCAAATTTTGACACGTTATATATCCCCCCCATACACACATATTAAAACCATGAGGGATTATTTTCATCATTTGAAATACCTTAACTACTTATCACTTTATCCCCAAGTTGACAATTTTTTTTTCCATATCTAGTCATTTGTTCCACACTTCAAGATTTCTATTTGTTTGTTATGCTTCTATTACCTCTTGTTGAATGACACGTTGCCTTGCTTATTTATAAAAGCTTGCTTCTTGTACCTAGTAAAAATACCTTTAATATACTAGAAAGTACTCTACATTGAAAATACACACATAAAAGAGAGATGCATCACACCAGTGGCGAGCAAGGCTCACATGTTTAAAGAAGGAGATGGTTCAAACCTTATCAATTAAACATTATTGAAGCTGGATCATTGCTATCCTCTATATATTAAATTTCCAACAACTGTGATTTTTATTCCTCAAAACTAGCTAAATCCTTCAACTTCACTTATTTCATTTTCACATTGGAGATGCTATAACAACATATAAAATTTCTATCACTTAGAGCGCACCCTACGACGAGGTACTTGTGTCTGTCTATTCCTAGAATTAGTATAAACATTCCTATTACCATCCTCCCTTTTGGCACTCCTAAATTTGTTATGAGGAAAAGCATAATAGGTATACACCCATTAATTTCATAGCCATTAGCCACAATATTATAACATTCTTTCCAACACAAAACAATTAATTTTAATAGACAGATTCTAATACACCAATTTTTACCCATTTTAATTACTTACTTAAAATAACATTGCATTTAGTTCAAAATAATCATTTGAAGTCTACCATTAGTTTATTGCTTAGCAATTAATCAATGCAACAAACCTGTCAGGGGCAATTTGTACTAAACATGAGGCACCTACATCCATTTTACAATACTTGCAGCCCTTGACAATTCGGCATGGGAGGTTCACTGAGTCAGCTAATGCCTGCAATGTCAAACGTTAATGGTAGGCACTCAGGCGCCAAATTATAAGGGGAAAATGATAAACTAAATGGAAGATATATTTTTGGTTGTGAAATTGATGATTATTCCATTGATAATGATATTATATAACAATCTATCTCATCATAATAATTTTCTTATTATAGGTAGGGATAAAATACAAGCATATGAAAACTTTAGCTGAAATTTAATTTTAATTGAGGGAATGGTGGCTGGCAAGGATTGAACTTATGACCCTTTGCCATAGAGGCTATGAAAGCATGTCAAAAACACTTCAACTCAAGCATTAAGTTGAGTAAATGTTCATTGAATCAATGAATAGATAGAGCAAAAAAGAATACTTTAAAAAGCAATGCTCGGTGGACACATAAGCCAACAGTTAAGCTTCCAATTGGAAGAATGACAGAATGAAGGATGTCTTTTAGAATTTGAGTGCACTCCTTCCAGCGCGAAGCTAAAGTTTCTTCAGTCCAGGTTTCACCCCTTTCAAAGACAACAAAAACTTGTAAAGAGGAGGTCAATAAAAAAGTGAATTCTAAGGCAATGTGTTTTGCAATTTCAATATTAAAGATGAGTGCACTTACCCCAACCTACTGCAAACAAGATTTGCAAGATGATCGATTACATCCTTTTTAGTAATCCAGTTATTAGAAAGACAAACTATGCCATTTAGCAGTTCTCTCAAACCAGGATTTCTTGTTTTGTCAATTGCAACCACTACAACTGACAAATCATCACTTGGTTCAACTGACATCAGTGATTCAAATGATGGAATCAGGCCAACATTCTGCAGATCAGCACATATAGTCCATGAATATGCATCCATCCCATGGATGAGATAAAATCCATCTGGAATTTTGTCTGAGTATTGCAAGCAACCATTGACCTGATCAATGTAAAAGGAAAAGGCCTTAAAATCACATTTTAAAAAAAAAAAAAAAAAAAAAGACTAGCCCCACGTGTTTGGGTGTGTGCACCCACAATTGTATGTGTAAGGTCTTGTGCGTGTGCAACATTTACCTGGTCCAGTACAGGAGAAAGCATTTAAATTTTAAGCAAACAATACAAAGTTTACCTTGTGTTCCCAGATAAGGGGAATATTATATTATAGGAGTATTACTCAAGCGAACTTACTTGATCTGGTCAACGTTATTAAAAAAGAATTAAAGTGTAAGCAAACGGTTGAAAATTTACTTGGAGTTATATTATGGATATGACATTACTCAAGCAAACTTAACAGTCAAATGCTAAGCAATAAAACAAATAACCTTCCAACCAAGATTTTAAAAAACAAATAAAAAAGAAATGTCCACGAGAATCTTCCGTAATATCAGCAAGAAAATGAGAAGATAACCAATTTCCAAATTTCAACAGAATAGATTAGATCGTCATCTTTTCGAAGAGAGGGAAAAAAGCATACCCAAAATCGATGAGACACTGCGTCGGCCGAATTGGAGGAAGAGCTGGATTCCAAGTCCAGGAAGTTGGGATCATCCGCAGAAGCAGCCTGCGATGAAAGACGAAGCACAAGAGCCTGCTGCAACTGGTAACTCTCCTCGGTTTGCTTGGCCCAACTCTTGAAGGATGCCTGTCCTTTCAAGTGATCAAACTCGTCAACCACAGTCATGGGTCGCAAATCGCCACTTACCACAGCAGCTGCCAGAGACGACGACGACGATTCCCTCAGCAGAGCAGTTCTCTGAAATCGATTATAGCTGCTATCAGATAAAGCACCATTCATTTCCATTTCGCACGGACAGAGAGCGACTGATTCAGGAATCAATCTTTCGAAAACAAGAAAAATAAAAGAACCTAATTCAATCGCACCACCTCTTGAACAAGTCACAGCCTCCGGAATCTAATCATTCATAGGAGAGCTCAAATAACCTTTAACAAGAGCGGCAACAGTTCATAGTACTAGTTTGGGTGAAAGCCATTATTGGAGAACTAGAGCCTAGAGAGATTTTGGGAGAGATGGGCTGTGTTTTGAGCGAGGGGTGTGGCCGTGTGGGGCTCACAACGATGCCTTGTAAGTGGTGGGGTTGGGTCATTCATCCATGTGGGAGAAAACGAAGGCACAATTGATTGCTTTTGCTTATAAATGGGATTGATTCATTGAAGGTCAACAGAGCTCAATTTTGATGGTTTCTCTTTTCAATTGAATGAATGGCCGTTAATTCATAATGAAGCATAACGTTATTTATTGGGAAAATTACAGTCAGGTCCCAAAGACCATAAAAAATAACAAAAAAGTCCCAATAGAAATTCACATATTGATATTATTTGTATGGAAACAAAATATAGCACTTCATGTTGTAAATTTAACATTTTTCTGTTGTAAATGACCCATGTACGTTTAGGGACTTGAGTTTGAAACAAAATCCAGATGTTTAAATGTTGTTGTAAATATGATTTTTTTTTTTTTTGTTATAAATATAGCTTTTTCTGTTGTAAATGCTCAGATATTTAAATGTTATTGTGAATATGACACTTTCTGTTGTAAATATGACACTTCCTATTGTTAATACAAATAATATCAAAAAAAGTCTCTAGAGACTTTTGTGTGATTTGGTGATTTCAAGGAACCTAATTGTATTTATTTCTGATCATTGGACCTGCACGTAATAATCCCTTATTTATTTATTGATAACTAAATTTAATTACTGCACTTTCCTGCATTTTTGCTTCTGATTTCCCAGGTTCTCTATGTCTGGAAGGGGGATATGAAATAGAAATACTACTAGTATCAAACAGACTTTGATGACATGAAAATTTTTAAAAAATAAAAAATAACTCCACGTCCAACATAAGGGGCCAAACTATAATTTGTTTCTTGGAAATATATTATACTAAAATATTATGAAGCTTATAAATCAAAACACAATTAATTACTATAAATAAAATAGACTTTAGAGTATTTTTATCATTTCGAGATATTTTTATGTAATTCCACTTTTTAAATCAACCTGAATTTAAATTTTGAATACTTGATACTTTCTTTATATATGAATGAAATTATGTAGAATAATGTATTTTCTGTTATCAAATTATTCTGGCCAATAAAATTTAGAATACGAATTTTCACCTACTTAAAGTAATTTTGTCAATCAAATACTCCACTCAATTACACAAGTCAAAAAAAAGAAAAGACAGCTAAAATTCATTAATATTTTTTGTCTATCAATAAGGCGAGCTTCACAATCAAACTTATTAAAACTTTTGGTTAAAATATTAGTCTTTTAAGTTTTTAGGGTATATTTTTAGCCCCTTAACTTTATAAAGTATACTTTTGATCTTATAATTTTGACATCATTAATATTGTTGATGGAAAACGTTAAAGCACCAAACTCAAGTGATGACGATGAAATTAAATGTTATTAATCTTAAATTTAAAATATTTACAAAATATCTAAAAACCTAATAAAACAATCAATATCAAAACTTCAATTGTATTAAAAAAATAGTTTAATAATCTGAATATCTTATATTAAAAATTTTAAACTTAAATATGCTATTTCAGGTGCACAATCATCACTTGAATTTGTTGCATCAACATTTCCGTTAGCAACATCAATAGTGTTAGAATTATAGAACCAAAAGTACACTTTATAAAATTAAGTGACAAAAAATATATCTTATATAAAACTTAAAAGACTAAAAGTATGATCTATCTTTTAGCCAATAGAAATTATTTTTTATTAGGTTAATACCACTTTTGCTCCTTGAAATTTCGCTCAATTTTGTTTTTGGTCCTTTAAGTTTGAAATCGATGGTTTTTGTCCCTCAAGTTTACTTCATTTATAACCGTTAGTCCCTAAAGTTTGAAAAATACGTGGAGCTACATTTAACAGTGTTAAATCATACTCTCTTTGGTCTTTATTATAAGGCATCAACTAACAATTCTCTCAAATTAATAAAAACAGTTAAAGTCAATAAAGTAGTCGTTTTGACCAAAAACAAATAAAATAAAGTTGTTCCAAAATTTAAGTAATTTTTAATATTACCCCTACTAATTGCACTAAACTCTAATATCATATTAATTATTACTATTACCCACTACCCTTATCAATTAGGGGCATAAATGGAAAAAAAAAATAACGTTCATTGGGAACAAGCAAGTGCCTTATAAAAATAACCAAATACACTTGTTAGTTGGTGCCTTATAATAAGATCTAGATGGAGTATTCCTTAGTCAGCATGCTACATAAGCTAATTTAACAAAGTTAGTCCCACGTGGATAAACACAGCTCCAAGTCCTTTTCAAACTTTAATAACTAACGGTTATAGACAAAGTAAACTTAAAAGATCAAAACCACCGATTTCAAATTTATGAGACCAAAACCAAAATTGGGTAAAACTTCAAAGACTAAAAGTGGTATTAACTGTTTTATCTTTTAAAACGTATCCTTAATTAAATGAAATCAATATTAAAATAATTTTATTTATTCCTCAATCTCTCTCCCTTCAAGTGAACTTGAATTTGAGAATATTTCACTGGTTTCGAACATGTTAACCTATTTTTGTTCTTTTTATTTTTTATTGGGTTAAGGTGCTAAAATAATTTTCAATTTTTATCGAAAGTGCAACAGTAATCATAAATTATTTTTTGGAGCAAAAGCAACGGTAAACTTTTAAGATTGGGGCAAAATCGTTAAACCCAACTAACTTCCATCTATTATAATAAGAAAAATTAATCTTTTAGCCTTTAAAGCTATGACTTACTTATAACTCAGTCCTTGATGTTTCCGAGCAATCCTATGTGGCAATAAAATGTTAAAATATTGTTAAAAATTGTTTAGGTGGATTTTACATAAATTAAAAAAAATAAAAAACAATCCCTTTCCCCACCAACTCACATCCCCCTCTGCCTCTGTTTTCTAAAAACCTCACCAAGCATCTGTGGCGTCCTTGACAAATCCTTCAAGGGCTCTTTTCATGCATAAGGTGAGATCAATTTCTTATATTAATGGGTTTCAAAATTATGAACATCATGTAAAGGATTTATAGCTCCATTTGTTATTATAAAGAGAGATTGTGAGTCAGGTATGTTGTGAAGTGGGTGTGCTTCGAATTTTTTTAATATCATCCTTTTCTAAGCGTTGTTCACCATTTATCATTCAAAAGTTAAGAAATCTATTTTTCTACAATGATTTTTTCTTGCATACTTGGGTGCTTTATCAGAGTTAAAGGCATCATAAGCGCCTTCAACTTGATCTCCAATCTAATTTTTTCACTACGCCCTAATGCTTTAGAAGGATCTGTCATGGACGCCGTGGGCACCCAGCGAGGTTTTGGAAAATAGAGGCAAGAGGGGATGCAATTGGTGGCTACGGGGAAACTATTTTTTTTATTTACGTAAAATCTACCTAAGCAATTTTTAACAGCATTTTAACATTTTTTTTCGTCGCATAGGATAACTCAAGAACATCAGAGATAAAGTTGTAAGCGAGTTAAAAGTTCAAGAATTTAATTATAAGAGAGTCATAACTTTAAAGGGCTAAAAGATTAATTTTTCCCATTATAATAGATGAAAGTTAGTTGGGTTTAATGGTTTTGCCCTAATTTCGAAAGTTCAATGGTACTTTTGTTCTAAAAAATAATTTATAGCTATGTCTACACTTTTGATAAAAGTTTAAAAATATTTTAGCACATTAACCCTTTTGTATTCTATCATTGTCAATGTTCATAATAATTAATTTCTTCAATTATCACTCACTCTAAAAATAAGAAGTCTTGTCCGTTTGGGAGCAGTCGACAAAATTGAAATGATAAGGAGAAGATTATCATGACCCTACATAGGGTTGATCATAGACGAGACTAGATCGGGTTTAGCCTCAACCTGAGATCTGGTCTGGATAATAACTCAGGCTGTACAAGATAATCTGAGGTCTAGTTTGATCTAGCACCAACCCAAGTTTGGGTTGGACCAGACAGGTCCTGTGGACTGCTTGGATCAGTCCAGGACCTATGAGGTGTTTTTTTTCCTTCTCTGAGACAATATTTGAACCTAATAAGACCATAACAATACCTATAATCATATAAAATACATCACAAAACATTAAAACCCAATTATAAATTCATAATAATCTCCAACAATTTTGAACAACAATATAAATAAAAAAATAAAACAATATTCAGATTGGATTGGATTTGACCAAGGGGTCTAAGACCTTGGCCTAAATTCCAGTCTAGCTCGAGAGGACCAGTTTGGTATGTCCAATATTATTTCAGGACAAATTTTTTTAATTGGATCACCGGGTTTTTTCGCTCATCCCTAACTAACCCTGGCAAGGATGACACGCAGGAAAAATACTACCTCCGGTCCTAATTATAAGATCTAGTTGACTTTTTTTTAGAGGGATTAAGAAAGCTAAATAAGTTATTTAATCATTTCACATGTTGTGTATCTTTAAATTATATGTTAGTTTATTAGTCAAATTAATTAGTTTGAAGAAAAAAATGCAAAATACAAATATTCTAAAGTAATTTAATTAGCTTCCTTAATCACTCCAAAAAAATCAACTAGGTCTTATAATTAGGACAGGAGGGAGTAAGTGATTTGATCTCAACCACATCCACACGCCGTCATTTTAGTCACGTGATTACGAGAGGCTCACGTGACATGACACCCTACAAAAATTAGCGCATAAATAAGAGCACAGCTTTCAATCTTTCCCGCTTTTTTCTTCGTTCTCCTTGCCATACGAATTCTCGTTCCGTCCTGGGTTCCCGATTCTTGATCTATACAGGTATGCTTTATTTTCAAACCAATGTTCTAGTTTTGTTCATCCAAATACTACTCTGTTTAACTCTTCTTTCTTCTTTTGTGTGAATATTGTTCCTATTTCTCGTCATTAGAATGTTTGGACGTCAACGAAACTTTTTTTATAAAACAGAGTTTAGATTAATTGAGTGGTTAGGGCATGCATAGAGATTAAAAGAGCGCTTATAAAACAGAGTTTAGATTAATTGAGTGGTTAGGGCATGCATAGAGATTAAAAGAGCGTTTATAAAAGTAGTTATTCATCACCCATCAACAAGGCAATCACGTTGACAAGGGAGATTTGTCTCACCATGTCAAGACAACTTTAATTGGAAGAAGTCTACATGAATGATTTTGATAGTGGGAAAATCCTGACTTACGGTATGATACAGTTGTTCTGATTTCTCTGTTTAATTGTTGATTATGCTTATGATGATGGAAAATTAGAGTAATTTAAGTGCTTTGTATTTTGATTTCTTTTATCGATTTCTCTTCATGAATGGTTTTTATCGACTAATTAAGATTGGACGATTTTATCAATGATAAACAGCTTATCTGTGTTGAGTAAATTTCATAATAGACTGGCCAAATTAAACTATAATAGACCAAAGTATTAATACTTTGGTCATATAAATTTTGCTACAATTTCAATTTTTCTTAAATATTTTATTTGTATCGATTTTTGTTTACATATTTCTAAAAGATTTCAATGTTTTCCCAATATCTGCAATGGTAACCACCTCCAGCTTAAATAAAATAAGCTTGTTATCTGAGGTGATTAGGGTCCACTCATAGCGGACATCTTCCTTGAGTGGGATACTTTCTGCTGATATGTCCCTGTGAACTATCGAGTATGCTGAATTTAAAGGTAAAGAGAATCTATTATAAAGAATAAGCTTCTCTAATTATTTCATTGAAATAATCAAATTACACAGTACATGATCAATCTCTACCTTTGAATGAGGCTTTTTATTAATGATAAAGCAAGTAACTACAATTGCTTTTGGTATAATGTCAACTACTTTTCAAAGAATTGCTGTTTTGGGCTTCAATGAAGATGATTTATAGTTCAATACCACACTGGCTTTGAGGTTCTGAATCTTCCGTTAAAAATTCTTCTATTTTCTTGCTGACTTGGTGGCTTCTTTCATATCAGCGTCGACCAAAAAAATAATAAAGAAGGAGCAAAGTATGTTACCCAGCAATCTTCTATCACTCAATCAGCGATACGAACACTTGCCGGTAAATTCCCGGTCTTCATGTCCTATTATTCTCTTTTGCTTTCACTTTCTCCCCTCTATTCAATCTACTAACTGGAAAATGCAATCTGGCTATTAGAGGGCGAGGCGCGCGCCTTTTTTGGTCAAATCCTCTGACGCAAACAAACCCTGAAATGCAGGATCAACTTGGTAAAAGATATGCTATATAGACTGATAAGTAATTTAAACTTCTTTAAACTTGAGTTAGCATCATTTTTGTAATTGGCATCTATTAGAAGAGACCATTGTGGCGTTGTTTTTTAAGCATACTCATGCATACTGAACATGTAAACATACTTGCAATGCACATGCTTAACAAGTTGGGTTAAGGATATATGAATTTGATTAGATTATCTCCCTATCTAGCATCTTAGAAGTATGAGTGAGTGAATCAAATGGCCTCCTCTTATGTAAAATTTTGTAATTTTGCTGAATGGATAGATCAGACAACAGTTTTAGTTTTGCATGAGTCAAAAATTTCCATCTTCTATATAACATCAATGTGCCTAGCATTGAAGGAGATCCACGTACCTCTCCAAAAGCATTGTTGAATCGCTTGAGTTGAGAGACCTAGAAGATATATTATTTCTGGTGAGTAATGATTTATTTAGTAAAGGAAGAGATATGCAGTAGATAAACATGTAGAAAGTTTGTACCTCTGAAAATGCTTGAAGCAGATGTTCCAAAGTACACAGTCCTCCTTGGCAAATTCCATATCCATTCCCTAGGGACATCAATGGGTTTAATGCTGGATGCATGGTCTGCAAATACCTGCGTGTTTATAAAAAGATTTATGGACGTTATGGATGAGTAATGAATTTAAATGGGAGTAGACCTCTGGTTGAGGTGATTGAACAGCGACAAAACCAACATTACACTTGCCTCGTTAACTTGAAAGTAAGTACCATTTAGTGGAAAGCTCCCTCTTGTTGCTGTTCTACAAGGTATCTGCATATGGATTAATTTTAATTTCAGTCCAGGAAAAATACAGGCAAGAAAAAAAAATCATCTCATTCTCCTGTCATCACGAGTTAGTCTTACCAGGAGAGTTCCTCTGACTGTTTGCGAATTAGCTTCCCTAACGCTATTGCATGAAAAGCATGTCTGGTCATAGCATAGGTTGTTTGAGTCTTGGGATTTGCATCTTTTCTCCGGTTGCTCAATCGAATTTGCAGTTTCACCTAATGTTCAGTGTTGCAGAAGTGGTTATAAGTAGATTTTGATGATTCAAAGTTATCTGTGTCCTTAACATACTGCAAGAATAGTAACATAGTCCAACTTTTGGTTCACTTGTATATTCCTCTCTGGCTTTCTTTAATATTTTTGTGCATTGATAATGTTTCTATGATCTCAAATCAGAAATCCCGACTATTTTCACTTATAATCATTAAGTTCATCATTTTAAGGTTTTTAATTTAAATAAAAGATGTTAACTTTTTGATATTTTATTACAGGTTTTCTGGTTGACATACAAATGAAAGGGAAAGTCTAGGAAAACTTCATCTGGTCACCAATAGAGATAATTTTACGTGTTTTTTGCTTACCTGGCGTCCAAATTGCAAGAAGATATGGGCTTGGGTCATCAGGTTCACGCTGATCCATCTGTAAATTTTAGCAAGCAAGCCAATATAAAACTGAGTCTGAGATGAAGCTCACTACTCATTTTTGTAGTACAAAGTTAACTGACCATTTCCAAGAGAGGATGAGAATCTGGAAGCTCATATCTGCATCAACCAAGTTGTAAAACAATCATTTGTAGTTTCATAGAAACAAAATATGGGACTTGTCAAATATTCAGATAATGAATGCTCATGCTTAATATCCTTATGACTGGAGCTACAGTATGGCAATTCCTACCAGTATATGTATTTTGATTTATGATACTCCTCATGGATATAGCTTCTGGACATTTGCTAGGTTATAAAACATGGAGATGTTAGACATATTTTTACAAGGTCACAAGGTAAGTCACGCTTATTTTATTAATAACTAATGGCTGAGCCCTACCCTTTCCATGTGGTGATGTCTTTTAACAAATATTTTAAACTTTTCATTTTTGGCATTACGTTTTCCTGTTATAAATAAAACCCTTTCCATGTGGTGATGTCTTCTAACAAATATTTTAAACTTTTCATTTTTGGCATTACGTTTTCCTGTTATAAATAAAACCGAGCTATACTTACACTTGGTGTTCTGTCCGTAGCCGACTCACATTCTTCAGTTTTGGTGTAGGAATAGAAGCTGTAGCTGGATTTAAAGCAACGAGTGCCTTAGATAAGTCACCTTCCGCAAGCTCCATGTTTCCTTGCAATATGTTTTGTATATTGATTGCAAACTCTTCTGCATTGAGCTTGATAGTTGGAATTTCATCAGGATCCTCACAGTACCAGTCCTCCATGTCACTTTCCAATGCCAATGTGTCTGTGCACTCTCGTTCTGGTGATACCGGTTCTTCAATGATTGGCTCACACCCACGGATTACAGAAGTTGCTTCTCTAAGCAAATTGTTGTCAGGGAGAGGTAGTACCACTGGATTCATATTGAGAGTAGGATTTCTCTCACATGCAATGGGAACTGGATTACACACCATTCCTTTCTCTTCTGGTCCAGGCAATGCAAGCCGGGCACTGTACCAAATGGTTAGTTTCAGCTTAGAAAAAAGTCATTGAAGCTTAAGGAAATAGAATTAAATGATCGGACTTAAGGAGGTGTAAACAATCCACCCTT
The DNA here is from genome assembly GCA_025563575.1 of Acacia pycnantha. NCBI lineage: Eukaryota > Viridiplantae > Streptophyta > Magnoliopsida > Fabales > Fabaceae > Acacia > Acacia pycnantha. Next base: position 3,112,820 of record JAMWYP010000009.1, read on the forward strand.
AAAGGTGCTTTGTCATGGGTAAGAACCATTATAAAATATCACACCAAGCATCCTATACTATTAGATGCAGGACATAGACATCCCATAGCACACATAACAGCTTCTTAATTATCTGTCCTATCAACCTTTTTAGCTCCCTGGATGGCTTAAGGAGAATATGTTATCTTTTACTTTCCTCATCAAACTCCCAAATTTATATGCTTCAGGTTTCACACGTGCCCTATTGGATCTCTTTTGGGCCAGAGGAGACAGGTAGTGGCAGGTATTGCTTTTATTTCTTCATGTGGAGCAGCTGACTTTTTAAATTGTTAATTGTTATTTATACCAATGCATGATATAGTGGAAACCGCTGTATTAATTAGAAATTATATGTCTTAATTTATCTCCTTTTCTTTCCCTATGTAAATTAGTCAGACTTGGGATTTTATTCTTTCTTCCCTGATTTCCAGTGAGTGTGATTCTGCCATTAATGTGCATGCTGTATATATTGTGATATTCTCATATCAATGAAATCAGAGCATATTCAGATCTCCACTCACAAGTATAAATCTAGTACATGGTATAAAATGTATAGGAAGCCGCGTTATTCATATGCCATGAACAGTACAACTGATCTCAAACTCTATGCAAAGCATGGGCTTATGAGCTTACTTTTTAGTTTTGACCAAACTGGAATAAAACTTGATAACGTTTTTTGTCCATTTATATCTTTGACCTTTGATTTCTTTTAGCTCATATAATAACTATTTAATTTTAACTATGGGAATTTTTTGAATTAAATTGTCTTTAAATCTAACATGCTCAATATTTGGAAATTGCACATTTTTCTGGCTTAAAAAATGTATCATCTCTCAAGCAACCAAAAAGTTTCATTATTCTATATGCTTCCATTCATGTAAATTCCTCAAGATGGAGGGCGTATATAATGAAACCAATGTAATTGAAGTAGCTAACCTTGCAAAAGCACTTGCAAAGTGTCTGCACTCTGCACGCATAGGACATGCATTGCAATTCGGTTTACTCTTAGTACAGAAAACCTGCATATTTGGAGCATGAATAATTTAAAGTTCTCCTTCTCTGCTCATGAAATAGAGTTATGGCAAGTTGGCAACATTGATTCTGCCTTTCTCTTCTGAATGCAGTATTACATTGAAAGTAAATTATAACTATACCTTTCCAAAGGTAATCATCTGGTAGTGCAACTCATACCTACATTGTGCAACGTACTTATTAGTTACAGATTTAGCTATGCTATCAAAGTAGTAATGCCTGTTAACATGACTTATGAATGAATTGTGATAAATGCAAATTTTGGGGGGAGTAATGTTATTACAGGGTTCTCTGATCAAGTTTGCACAATCTGGGCCAGAGATACTTCTGAATTGATTCCAACACTGGATACCTACAAGCACGGTAATTAGCAATTCATTTGCAAAATATATATGCTTAGTGATTAGCAAAATAGTCTTACAATTCAAGGAGGTGTAGTTGAAGTGATTCAGGGAGTGGTTGAAGAGGGACCCATCCAAGTCTAACTGCTATCCTTCCAACATTTGTGTCAACCTGCAGAGATGTGTCATTGTAACCCAATCAGTTGCAAAACTTCCTAATGATTTGGATTATCTGGAAGTAGCAAATGGATTTCAAGTAACTCTTACTGGGAAAGCAAGATGATGAAGTGTTAGAAGCCGTACACACTCCACACTCTTCAGCCCCAATCCACGTATGCTTAGCAAATAATCTCTGCAGTTGAAGGTTTTATGGAAATCATTTAGAAGGACATGATTGAAAGATATTATATGTTGCTTGTTTTGGTCAGTTGTTGTGGTTAAATGTTTTCAAGACAAACTCTATTGATGGAAGAGATTATGGCTTTGGAATTGGCGTACTTTGTTTTATCAGGAGGAACATCTCTTAACCACTCCAAATCAATGCTTCCATGTTCCCTAACCAGTCTGTCCAAAAATTCCTGCAACGCAATAAACATGATTTTTCAAGAAATGTCTTGAGGGAAGAAAAACAATGGCTTTCAATTAATGCCCCATGATGTACATACCTTCATTCGTTCTGCTAGCATATTGTTCATTCCTCTTTCTTTAATAGTTTCAGATACTTCTTTGACTGAGGCACGTCTCACTGCTTCGTAGTCCAGTGAATCCATTGTTTCCTTGCCCCTTTCCTTTTTTGTCCCATTGGCATGTGCTTGCTTTCTTAAATCATCCCAATTAACTTTCTTCATCTTCTCTGTCTCTAGCTTTATTTTCCTAGGTCTTGAAGCTTTCTGCTTGCTCTTTATATTTGTGGTGCCAGAAGAGCTAAGTTGTTCCTGCAGCTTCAGTTCAGCAGTTCTATCATTCGAGTAGGCTTGTCCATTTACCTCAGATATTCTTTTTTCAGCATGAAAACCTTCCATGGAATTACAAATGTTGGGAGAATTCTTTACTGAATCATACTGCCCTGTACTCAATTTCTGAGTAGTACTTACTGATTCTATAAATGGCATGCCATTGAGTTTTAAATTTTCCTTACCTGCACGATGATGGCCAGATAAAGATTGATGATGATTTGTATCAGATCCTGATGGAGAGTTATCTTGCAGTTGAACAACATGCACACTTAATGGTTCATACGGGTTAATTATTGGTAACTCTTGAGACTTAATTAGCCCATATTGCTTCTCAGTCAATTTATCCACATTTCGTCCTACATCCTGGATGCTGACTCTCCTATGGTCAGTATCTTGTAACTTGTTGATGAGGGAAATAGTTTCTGGCCCAGAAGGCTCCTTACCATTCATTTGAGAAGTTTTCAACATCTCACGTGCCTCTAAGTCATGTAACTCATAGTCTATTGAATAAACTTCAGGCACTTGCTTTTGTGAATTTCCAAAATTGATCAGATGAGTAGATGCTGAGTGTGGAATGAGATCGTCAATTTCACCTGATCTTGAGTTTTGATTGGCATATTTTGCATGTAGAACCTGTCCATCTTTGGTTCCCTCATCAAACAGTGACGCTCCATTCATACTACTGTAAAATTCTTGGAACAGTGTCATATTTCCTACCTGTGCAGAATTTGTTGAATTTAAAAGTTGAGTCTTCCAGGGTTCACACCCAGTTGTGGGGCCTTCTGCATCTGAATTGGAACCTGAGCAGGATCTTATCCCTCCGATGGCTTCAGAAATTGAATGATCAAGAGAATCTTGTGACAATATGATTTCATCCTTTGAGTTCTGATTATATGGACCTCCTAGACTTGTTTTTATTCTTGAGGTCTTGCAGTCTCTCCAGTGCTCACTTGTATCATGGGGAGGCACAAAGCCTTGATGGTAGGTTGGGTGACTTAATCCTTTTTCGGATGATATCATGATGTCATCTCGATTTACCATGCAGATTTCTGGTTTTTCAACCAATTTTTCTGTACCAACAATACAGCAAGATCTATTGTCACTTTCTAACTTCAGAGGAAACCTTGCTGCTAGAGACATGAAGGCTGAGCTGAAAAAAAAAGCAAAAGAAAGCATGAGCTTTTTGTCCAATTTCATCTCATCCATTGCTATGACGGACAATTTTGGTGAGTCTTGGGTTTTTAACTTACCTTGAAAGATGATCTGAAACATTCTGAGTAAGGAAGACTCCTATCACTGAATCCACTACTGATCCCTTCCACCGTGAAAAGCGTCTATCTCCTGCAAAGATATGTTTTGTAGATGAACATTTCTGAAAGCAAATAAATTAATGAGAAAATGAAAAATAATAAATGTTGACTTCTTTTGCTCTTAATCTGAATTGAGAGCCAGTATCTGTTACTGAAGAACTGTTATTGAGAATCTTCCTAAATATGTTTTCAGCAAAGAAGCCCATGAATATCTAAGCATCTCTCTCCAACCAAATATGCCAAAGGATCACAAGAACAGCAAGATTCTTACCTTATTTTTGTGACAATGTCACGTGTATTCTAAGAAATTGCTCCTAATAGTTGAGGCAGATGAACTGCTACTCAATAACTAAAAACAAACTATTCTATAAGGAAATTGATGTATGACAGTCCAGGAATAAAGAATACAGCATGTAATCCACATATGTTCATATCTTACTTTGTATTAGTTCCCTTTCATTCTTTGGGTTGACATTCATGTACGTTTGCACCATGTTCTTCTCTTTTCATAGTCTTATGCTTTACATTTTGTTTTCTTCTTTTCAGGTAAAGATAAGCTTTCTATAAAATTTATTTATTATGATGTATTTTAAGGTATTATAATGATAAGTTTAATCTCGAACTTGTTAGACATTATACTAAAACTATCTATGAGCCTTTAATTAACAGATTATGCCTTTTGATTTTACTTGGTACTTACTATTAGCCAAAAAAAAAGGTGTATGTGAACAGAATAGAAAGTAAAATATGGCTGTTTACAGAGACAAGGTAACAACAAATTGTGATTTTTGTTATATGTTTGGGCTCAAGACATGATGTGTTGTACCTTGAACAAGATGCATTCGTGCAATGAAGGAATCAACTCTTCCACGAAAAACTTTTCTTTCCTCTTCCCACCACTTCTCCTTTTCCTTGTCATTTCCCTCAAGGCCTTCACTTCCTTCCTTATCCATCAATAGTTTCCAGGTTCTCTCTGTTTCTGGGTCAAGATCCACTTTGGGCCTTGGTTTGCGTTTTTTTGTGAAGTCAAACCCTTCATATGGGACAATTGAATTTTCTCCCTTATATAGGACAATTGCACTTTGTTCATTCATTCTTGATATATTGCTATCCCCAAGGTTGAGATCTTTGAATCGACAAATGATCTCATCAATTGGTGTGGGATATATCTTCTGGAGTGCATCTGCAAAACAATAAAAAACCATTATTTGTAAGCAAAAAAAAAAAAATCCTCCTGAAGAATCCATTGCTTAATGAAATTTACATCACCTGAGCTAGTAAGGCCATCAACAGCATAGCAGCTTGGTGTCTCATCAGTCAAATAGGTCTGAGATTTATTTTTGCCTTTTCTTCTTACTTTTTGTGAAGCAAGTTTATTTTGAGTTTTCCTCCTTTTCTGAGTTTCCAATGCATGTTTATCCGGAGGTGTGCCATTATAATTTTCATGCACCTGGAAAATCCCTTGATGCAATAAGGAAGAATTAAGTGGATTTGTGGCAGAGACATATTGCTTCTCATCGGCATGGTAATATTTTCTCTTCAAACTGCTTCCTTCAATGCAATTGGACAAAATGTTTGGCAACAAATGAAGGATATTTTGGGACATTGGTACTTGGTTCCTTTGAGAGAACTCTAGACATGTCACTGATTGCAAGGGAACATTTTTAGTTCCATCTGCATGAATAGATTGCTCCAAGCATCCTTTGTTTCTTTCCTTGCATAACCCAGCATTGCCTTGAGCTGGACCTTTCTCAGTCTCTGACAAATTTTTAACCTGCATTTCTGTATTTGCTGACAAGGGTACATTTGCTCGCTCTTTTGGCAGGTATCTGTCACTTATCTTTTGGTGAAATAAAAAGGCACCATCATCTGTGCTTCTGGGTTGCTGGTTTTCAATTGTAAATCCATCTTGCTTGCTGAAAAGCAAAGCTGAATTTGTATCATAACATATGCTCGCTGCATTGATCAACTCTGTGAACAACCCATTTCTGCCCTGGATTTCCTGTTGATTGAGAGTTTCGTTCTGGTCTATGTATCGACTCTCTTCTAAATCAAAATTTAGAACTTTCCTGCAAGATTTTCTTGTTGCAGTTGCAGAACCTAAAGTTTCTACAACATCAGCTTGCGGTGTTGCTCCTTCTTTCAGGACTTTCTTCCGTACATACTTCCTTTTTTGGGGTGGATTCTCCTTGGATACTCTCTTCTTTCTAGTTTCAGCATTTGGAGTTCTTTTAGGCTTGCGTTCTACAATTACCTTTGGCCTATGTTTTCTTCGTCTAGGTGGCTTCTGCTCAGGTGTCTTATTCAGATCAATATCCAAGCCATTTCCACTACGATAATCATTTTCAGAACCCTTGAATGATTTAGAAATTGCTGCAGATGTATCAACAATATGTTGTAGAAGTCCATTGCAATATTCGTTGTGATCATTTTCTGCGGATGCAACCAATTCGTCTTGCCTGTCTGTCACCTGAATTTGACTTTCAGCTGTTGCATACTTCATAAAGTGGTTGTCTGTAAACTTATTGAGCTGATCGATTGATCCTGGCACTGACTGCAAGGAGTTGGTGAAACTAAAGACATCATCAACTTCTGTGACATCTGCAGAGTTTTGATCATAGTTGGGTCTGCAAGGTGTGTAATAACCACCTGTGAAAGTAGTCTTAGTCATTCATCAATTAGTTGCAAAAAATTATAACAGCAAGGTATTGTTTAGTCAATAAGAAGAAATGGAATAATTTGTTTTTGTAACATTGAAATCTTCATGACAGTTTTTCATAGTAGTTTATTACTAAACTTGAGGGAGGGATATCAGTTTCACATAATTACAATCTACAGAAAAATTGGGAAAGTAAAAAACCAATTACATTCCTTGTAGGTGCTTATAATTTGAAGGATTTCTATGTTTTTTTATTATTTAAACGGAAAGCTTTTATCAGTGTTTTAAACAAGAACAGATTTTTTCTGCGTTTCCATCAATGCCAACTGATGCTGATCACATATCCTTTTCTCTTTCCTTTGATTGCATTTCAGCAGACATTTCAACTATTGTAATTAAAGTATAAATGAGGTTTTCCCTGAATTAACTGATATGAAAAGTATTTCTGCTTAATCTATATTTTTATGCAAACTGAAAGTTATGTTATAAATCATAAAACTTCCCCAGGTATTTACTTCACAGTCAACTGCTCAATGCTTCAGGGAAAAATCTTGCTAAAAACGTTATTAGAATAGATATATCACGAAATTTATAATTTCTACATTTCCAGCTGTCAGTCAAATAAATTCCTTTAAACTAGAAGATTAGTAAGAAAGCATTGTTGCCAATAGCTGGAAGGATTTCTCTTCCCTCAATAAATTTTCATTGAAATTTAAATTGCAGGGAAAAAAAAGTATGAAGTTACCATTGGGTATCTCCGACTCAGATAGGCTACTATTCAACAGGCTTGAGAATGAACAGTTAATGTCATTGTTCAGAAAATCATATAAGTTGCTGCTGTCACATTCAGAATTCAAATTTGGGACAGAAAGATTTGCGTCTGTGCACACTGAATCTGAATCTGCATAGTTATTGTTTTCGTTGACAGCGAAACCATCAACATTGGAATCTCTCCCATTACTTGTGTGAGGATGAAGTTTTGGTAGCACTGGCGTTCTTACTGCCATGCTTATACTTTCACTCAAGTTCCTGTCAGCATAACCATTGTTACTTTCATTGTTCATGAAGAGAAGTTCCAAAGTATTCAATCTATTGCTGTCAAAGCCCACATCATGGTGGTTGATGACACCGACTCTCTCCGAAGAACCGCCATCAAAATAATTATACCCCTCAGTTTGTCCTACTAGATGGACATTTTGATCTAGCCCACTACACTGAAGCATCTCTTTCATGTAGCCACTTTCAGGAACAGTTAACTTATTCAAATTCCCTCCTACCATTCGGTTTTCCTGCCAGCCAGCCAATATTGTATCTGATCTTATTTGAACTGGCTTCTCAGGGGTGACAGGTAACCAAGAACCATTCATCTGAACTTCTTCTCCTTCCAGAGTAAAGAGTTTTCCTCCCAGGTTCATCATTGAAATCCTGGAAATTACAGACAATATGACAGTTCAATGTTTCTTTCACCGGTGCTTGATGTATTCATGGTAAGTTTGATACCATGTTAAAATTAAAAGGTAGAAGGTACCCCAAACAAGAATTACAGACAATATGACAGTTCAATGTTTCTTTCACCGGTGCTTGATGTATTCATGGTAAGATCGGTAAACAATTAAAATATATATAAACACAAACATGTCAGGTGTGCATTCTGCATTTGCATTTGACACACACACACACACACACATATCATTCAATATCTATCAGCACAGACATATAATTGAGCAGGGAATGTTCAACATTGAGTACATCAGGCTAACAAACATGCTCTGAAGAAACAACCACCAATAGTTGATGGAATATCTTAACAGAAGGAGAAAGCAATAGAAGATCTCACCTACAATCTGTTGCTATGCCCTTAACCTTTTTTTGAGAATGAAGAAACTCCAGAGCTTATGTTGAGACACAATGGAATGTGAAATAGCCGCAAAATGCTACAGACTCTAAAGTAACTCAGACCTAAATCCACCTCTTGCTAGATTCTGCAAAAGGTTGCAGAAATTACAACGCATTCATCATCAGCTTCACTGTTTAATCCCAATGTGTAATCCCAAAACCTGCCAAAAAGCCCCTCCATACATTTCTCACCATTGCAACAAAATTGAAGAGAGACAAAAAAACCCTCACTCGAGACTAAGTCAATAAATTCATGATTTAAATGCAAGGACGTGAACGGCTTTGATAATTTTTTTTTCTCCTTCTTCAGGTGGGAATGTTGGCCAACAACCAAAACCAAAAGAAGAATCAAGAGTGTTTATGAATGTTACTAAATTGGCGGATTAAAACCCTGTATTAATTACACAGGATTTTTTTGTTTTCGCCCGCAATCTGGAGAAATCTTTGACATGAATGATCATATCAAGACACTTTCTGGGTTTTTCCTATTTTCTACCAATAAAGTTTATCAACTTAACTAGTAGAGAAGAATGGGATTAGAGAATTAAATCCCTTGCGGCTAAGCTCATCGATCCAAGGTGACTCATCTCACCGGGCGTATAGTCAATGACGGAATTAACAGAGTCAGTCTTTTAGAGAGAGAAAGAAGAAGAAGAGTGAATGAGAGGAAGGAGAGAGAGAAACGTACCAGATGGGATGCTTATACATATTTTATTAATATTAAAAGTACTTTTTTTTTTTTGTTGGAGCTCTCTTTGAGTAAGAATTGGGCGCTCTTTTTCTAGTCTCTTTGCTTTTATTTCTCCCCTTTATTCTCTTGCCATACAAAACAACTTTAAACTGTTGAAAAATTAAAATATATGTTAGGGTAATATGTTTATATATAAATATACATATAGTATAACGTTTTTAAAAAAAATAAATACACTGATCAAATATAAAATAAAGTTAACTTTTTTTTTGAGATATTAATTACGCTAATTAAATTATTTTAAAATATTTATATTTATTATTTTTTTTCTAAACTATTTTCCCTAATAATAGACTGATACAAAACATATAATATGATTAAATATTTTATTTAGTTTCATTAATCTCTCCAAAAAAAATCTCTTATATTTAAGACAAGAGGAATATAATATATCTCATCTTGGTCAAAATTGCAAACATGCTTTTAAGGCTATTTCATTACATGGCTCATGAATTGATTTAGTATTTGGTGAAGTGTCATTGTTTACCTATGTAGTTTAGGCCTTAATTATATGTGGTTGAAAACATGAATTTCTAGAAGAAATTAATGATCAATAAGGGAAGTGACATAGGGAGTTATTAATTGTTATTCTCTTAATCATACATTTGTTTATTGATATACATCAATAAGAGGAGAGAGGTAAGACGAATTTAAATACAGGTAAAGTTGAAAACTTTTTTAATTTAATATAGCTTTAATTGGCATGTCACTTTTTTTTTTTTAATTACACTGAGTTTGAATGAAAGTGACTTATATTTTGACACACATTTGGCACTTTTTTTTCCCCTTTAGTTTAGAGTAAATACCCTTTTTGGTCCCTGACAAAAAATACGGACATCATTTTGGTTCCTGACAAAAAAAATGTCCTCTTTAGTCCATAAAAAGGATGAATATGGGTCGATTTTTTTGTCAGAGATTAAAATGGGGTTCGTGTTTTTTGTCAGGGACCATAAATAGTATTTACTCTTTAGTTTATTAACAATAAATGAGGACAATAAAACTTTAAACTTGGACAGTATCTTAGGATTAAAGAACTAACAAAACTGTAATAAAAAGAACTAAGAAAATATTTTTAAAAATTAAGAGACAAAACTAAAACTTAATATAAGGTTAGAAAATAAAAATAAACCTTCACCCTTGTTAATATTTTGTAGCAAAGTGCAATGAATCTCTAACGGTTAGTTTTACCCAAGTGATAATGTAATTACTTTTTTTTTATAAAATGTAGAATAAATTAAGGGATTATCATTTCTGCTTTTAAGACAAATAATTTTAGGGTTTAATATTTCTGCATTTACTGCAGAAACTTTTTTTCTGCAGCACTCACATAAAAGTAAATGGGTCCCACTAATATTTTCTCTCTCATCTCTTTACAATACAATGGGACACACTCACTTTTATTATGTGAGTGCTGAGAAAAAAAAGTTTCTACACTAAATACAGAAATATTAAACCCATAATTTTATCTGCATTAAGCTAAAATAGGATACCTGAAGATTGCCAGGAGAAACTTATGGCGTGCGTGCTGGGGTCGATCTGGTCATTGTTGCGCAAGCCCAGGAACTCCAGAGCCTTGCTACCAGAATCCACCGTAGTAACTGTTATTGAGGAAACAGAGACTATTAAGATGAGCAAACCTAGCTAAGATCAGCGGAAGAAACAACAACATTTGAAATTTTGCGAGGAGGCTATGACAGTTTTCTTTTTCTGGGTTATTGGACGGCGAGCAAGAAGTACCTTAATAGGAAGAGGTCTTGAGCAGCTTCTCAATCAGCTTCCTGTCTATAAGGCTGTCATCTACGGCCAATACATGAAATCAGGAGTCCGCGGCCATTCCCATTTGATCAGATTCCAGACGCAAGACAAAAACCAGAAGCGTGACTGAGCGGAGGAGAATGAGCGTTTCTTGATTTTGCGGAGAGAGGATGGGGCGGAGGCTAGGGGAAGAGTGGGGGAGAAGAAGAGTTAAGTATGGGAAGAAGACCCACAAAAATGTACAACCCAGAAAAGCAAGATCAGACCAGTATCGTTGCCATAGATCCTGTGCCTCTAACAAAGAAATCAAAAGAATGGCTCTTGCTTTTCTTTCTTCACGCCAGGTTAAGAAAAAGTGAGGTTGTTTTCCATTGTGCCGCGACGTCGTTTTATCTTAAAATTATCTAAAAGCAGAAATGATAATCCCATAAATTAATTACTTTATATTGCTAGTGAGGGGTTATTATTATTATTTTTTTCTTTTTGACCAAATATTTGGGATATACGTTACATACATATCTGTTGAATAAATCAATCAGGCACATTTGTAGTGTGTTTGTGGATATTAAAAAAAATCATTTAAATAAATTTATTCCCATTAAAATCGTCCCAAATTCCCGTACGTGACTCACTTGAATTATATGATTTCTTAATTTAAAAATTAAAACATACGTAGCAGCAAGTTGTTATAATTACCGTATAAGGAGAAAATTGCGAAACAAATAAACAAACAATTTACATATTTACATATTTTTTTAATTTGTCTTCTATAAAAATTAAAAAAAAGATTAGGACTATTGTTGTCAAACTTGTGAGTTGACTTTCTGAATTTATTGTTTTTACGTTTTTAGCTTACCAAAACGAGTTAAGTCATTGGTAAACTCGTATAGGTTGTAAACTCGATTAAACTCAGTTCATACACCGAATTTACTATTTTTACATTTCTAACTTACAAAACTGTGTTAAATTATTCTTAAACTCGTGTTAACTCTTTTGATTTGATCATCCTCAAAAGACTTTATATGTAAATTTTATATAAATTTCTTTGTTAAATATGATAAATGATGAATATTAATGGATTTAATTTCAATTATTTGAATTTAAAATATATTTAAATCAAATTAACAAAAACGAGTCGAGTCTTTTAACTTACAAAAACGAGTTCAATCATTCGTAAACTCGATTAAACTCAGTTCATACACCGAATTTACTGTTTTTACGTTTCTAACTTACAAGACCATGTTAAATTACTCTTAAACTTGTGTTAATTTTTTTGATTTGATCATCCTCAACGGCTTTATATGTAAATTTTATATAAATTTTTTTGTTAAATATGATAAATGATGAATATTAATGGATTTAATTTCAATTATTTGAATTTAAAATATATTTAAATCAAATTAACAAAAACAAGCCGAGTCTTTTAATTTACAAAAACAAGTCGAGTCACTAGTAAACTCGTATCAGTTGTAAACTCGATTAAACTCAGTTCATACACCGAATTTACTGTTTTTACATTTCTAACTTACAAAACCGTTTTAAATTACTCTTAAACTTGTGTTAACTTTTTTGATTTGATTATCCTCAACAGCTTTATATGTGAATTTTATATAAATTTATTTGTTAAATTTGATAAATGATGAATATTAATGGATAATTTCAATTATTGAATTTAAATATATTTAAATCAAATTCTTGTCAATATGTTATTTTTATATTTTAATTATTTAATTATACACTATTAATACCTATTTAAAAATAAAAGTAAACTCTTATAAATTTACTATCCGAGTTCAACTCGTGAGTTTGACAACCTTAATTATGACTATTTATTTATTTCACAAACTTCTCCTTATACGGTTTATTTGTTTCGAAAATTTCTCTTTATACGGTTATTAAAAATTATAACATAATGTTTTAATTTTTAAATATTAAATATTAAAAAATCATATAAATTATGCGAGCCACGCGCGGGTTTTTTATACTTTAACGTTTCTCCATATTGCTCTACGACTCGGTTGCTGATTTTAATCCATTGTTGCAGTTTTTTCTCCTTTTTTATCTAAAAGAAAACTGTCCAAGTATTTTAAATTTAGAATTTAAAAATATAAAATAAAATGATTGAGTGACGACTTTAAACGGTTCTAAAATTAAAATATATTTTATAGTTGTAATATATTTCTATATAAATATATAGACTATAATTTTATTTAGTATAATGGTGAAATAAGAATTTTACCAACATGTTATTACCCCATAAAATACTCTTTTTTTTCCTCCATTGCTTTTATTTCTCCCCTTCATCCTCTTACCATACTAAAAATAACTTTAAAATGTTCTAAAATTAAAATATATGTTATAGTAATATGTTTACACGCACAAGAACACTATATTTTTGCAGTTTTTAAAATAACGCTTTTTAAAAATAAAATAAGATTTTTACCAAAATTTGACCCCATATTTTAAATATACTTTTTTTTTTTTTAAAATCTCAAACCCCATGAAATAAATTTACTTATTCTTATGTTTTACCTTTGGCAATTTTGGAGGCAGTGTGCTTGTTTGCGATCATTTGACAACCCAAAAATATTTATTTACAGAGATAAAACCCATATCATATACTTATTTCGTATATTAAAAAACTATATTTTAATACTTTAATTGCTATTCCAAATGTGGAGGTGAAAATTGCAAATATCCTTTTATGCGCATTTCATTACATGGCTCTAGTTGATTTAATATTTGGTGAAGTTTTACTAGTTCCCTTTTTAGGTTTTTCTTTTTCTTTTTTCTTTTTGCGTGGGTTCCTTTTTAGTTTAATATGTAAAAATGTACTCCCTCTTCTAGACGAAATTAAGTTATTAATTACTACTCTTGGCTATACACAAAGTTCGTTCATTTTAGTATTTTACTAACAAAATTGCCCACATTAAAATTTTAAATGTTAAATGAAAATATTTTTAATTACTGAAATATTAAGTTCAATTTTTAAAATAACAATGACCGACGCACACAAAAAATCATTTGAGATTAATGATGCTAGGGTTAAATAAATGAAAAATTATTTTATAAAATTAAATGTAATCCGTGGTCGAAAAAAATATGACGCTTTCTAGAAGAAATTACTACTTATCAATAATTAGAAGTGATCTAAAGAGTATTCTAGAGAGATGGGAGAGGATGAGGGCGAGCGAACGGATAGGACTGACGGTGATGGGAGAGGGTGAGGAGGTGGTGATGGCGGCAGGAGTAGTCATGAGAGAGGAATACACACTGGGGGAGGGCCATTTGTCTTTGGGAGTGGAGGAGGGATGGAGAACAAGGGGGCTCAAACCCATGAGAATAAGCGAGTTGATCGGAGGCCAATTTCCATCTTGTATAAGGAGAAGCTTTTGTCCTCGGGAGGTCTGGGTTTTTTAGTCAGCCATGAAGCAGCAGATGACATCGTTAGTGGGTGGAAGGGTTTGTTTTTTTTTTTTTTGCAAAGAAGAATGCAGAGCTGGAACACGTTGACAAAGATGGAGAGGATGTGAGGGAGGAGGACATGGGTGATGTGCCGGTGAGCCAATACCCAGTTTTATCTGTGACGACAGAACAGTATACAACGTGGTGCTGATCGTGGATGAACTCACTGATCATCAAGGTGTTAGGTTTGTCAATTCTGAAGCATGTTCTCATAGACTGTGCGAGGATAATGTGGAAGCCCTAATAGTCTTTGAAGGTGGTCCCCCTGAGCAATGAGTATTACATAGTGTCCATTTCTAGCTAGGAAAATAGAGATTATACATACTATGAAGGTCCATGGATGATTGATGACCATTATCTCCTAGTGTAATGATGGAGGCCAAATTTTAACCCATGGAAAGCACACTACCAAAGAAGGATAGCAATGTGGGTACGAATCCCGGATTTTCCTATGGAGTTTTGCATAGTGGAGTCGCTGGGCATAATAGGAAACATGATTGGGAAAATAATCAAGATTGATCGGTCAACATCAATATATGATAAGGGAGAGTTTGCAAGAATCTGTGTAGAGATTGATCTCCAAAAACCTCTTCTTCCAGTGTTTACTGTGTCTGGTGAGGATAAGCAAATCGTGCATGAGTGCCTGCATCTGGTGTGTTTTGAGTGTGGACAATATGGGCATTCTTGGGATGTGTGTTCCAATAGGAGGGATGGCGATGTGTGTTCTGATAGGAGGGATGGCAATGGTGCACAAACAATAGAGTCAAACGAGGAAGGTACCAGCGGTGGTAGAAAATGGAGCACCGGAATTCCTGAGGAGACGGCCATAGATTTTGGTATAAGCAGGGTGGGAAAGAAGAGTATGGGGGTTTGTGAGATGATGGGATCAGAGACTGGACATTGTGGCGGTGGAAAGTTGTGCGAGGTGACTCCTGCGTCGAACGGTACAGCTGTTGGACTGAGTGGGGGAGCAAAATAGAACACTAAGGGTTTGTAAATGGCACACCGGAGGTTCATGCAGTGGCAGAGACGGAGCACCCCGTTGGCGGAAGAGCGTCATCCAACCAGTGGTCTCACTTGGGGCCGCAAATACTTTTACGTTGTGAGATGCGTCGTGGGCCTCAACACGACGAGGACGACAGGATCGTGGGGCATGCGCCGATGATTAATATGCAAATGATGAATCAAGATGGAGCGAGGGATGCGTTGCAATTAATAGGAAATAAGGAGAAGGTTGCGAGATTCAAGGTGAAGAGGTTAAAGTTGCATAACGACGTGGGTAAGGCAGAATGGAAGGTGGTGGCTCAAAAAGGAAAAAGAAGAAAAGCCCAAGGTGTATGGAAATGAAAATAAAACTAGTGGGAGGCCCAACTCAAAACATAAAGAGGTGGTGGATAAGGAGCCCGCTTTGGTGAAATTACTAATTCCTATTCGCTTCTCCAGGACGGTACGGTGCCTACGGATGAGCTCATACATGGGCCTTTGCATGAGAAAGCGAATAAGCAAGACCATTTACATGATTTTCAAATAAAAGGAGAGGTAGGGGCTGGTAGTATGATGGATGATGAGATGGGACTTGTAGTACAGGAGTTAGACAGTGCTCAGAAGATGGTTATTGAGTATCCTATAGGCAGTGGTATGGCCCCCATAAACCGCAATCATTCTTAATGAATTACATTATATAGAATTTACGGGGTACATGCTCGAAGTCTTTTCTAGGCCTGCTACGAGAATTAAAGAAACTGTATAAGTTGGATTTTCAGGCTCTTGTTAAAACATGGTCGAATAGTACTACTTTGAAAAGGCGCCTCCATCATTTGGGATTTAGTATCTCTTTATAGCGGGGGTATATGGTTTCTCTGGGAGGAAGGGGCCTTTAAAGTTGGGATAGTAGAACAACATAAACAATTTATGCACTTGTAGATTGAGAACACTAAAAAGGAGAAATGGTTCCTGACAGTAGTGTATGCAAGCCCCAACCGTGTGTATCGTCGTACGTTGTGGACTGAGTTATCTTGGATTAGGAATTCTATGCAGGGGCCTTGGTGTATTGGGGGTGATTTTAATGCCACACTTCTTGAGAATGAAAGGCACTCTCTTGTGCCTTCAAAAGTAACAACAGACCGAGAATTTTCACGTTGGGTTGAAGACATGCACTTGGTGGATTTGGGGTTTGATGGACCAATTTTTACATGGAAGAAAGGTAGAACTGAAGCGCGGTTGGATAGAATGCTCGCGAATGAAGAATGGAGCGCTCATTTGATCAATGTTAAGATTTTTCATTTGCCTCATTTTAAATCTGATATCGACCCCTGTTGTTGAGAAAGGGGTCTTCCACACATGCGTAGGTTCAACGTCCCTTTCATTTTATTGCATCATGGGTTCTTCATGAATCATTTAATGACCTTGTTAAGAATGAGTTGAGTTCATCTAATGGTTGGGGGGTGAATATTGAGAATTTTGCCCAGGTTTGTAGTCAGTGGAATAGGGAGGTTTTTGGACATATCCATAAACGTAAGAACCAACTTCTTCGCAGGCTGGATGGTGTGACTAGAGAAATATCTAGAGGGGGAAATCTCTTGTTTTTAGAGGAACTCATAAGAATTTATGGATAGAGCTTGATGAGACTTTGACGCTGGAAGCTTTACTATGGGCACAGAAGGCTAGAGGTAATTGGTCCATTGATGGTGATAGAAATACAAGGTGGTTTCATGTGAAAGCAAATAGAGAAGGAAGAATAATAGAATTGATGCTATCTGCCTCAACGATAGGGAATGGTATTTTGAAGAGGAGTTGATTGAAATTCATGCAACAAAGTACTTTATGGATTTGTTCAAGGAAGGAGTAGTAGAGTGTCCAAACCTGGTATGTGGCATGGAGATGCATGTTCGAGTGTGCAATAAGGAAGTTGAAAAAGTTGAGATTAAGGATGCTTTATTTAGTATGGGAGCACTCAAATCTCCGGGGCCGGATGGGTTTAATGCTATATTTTTTCAACACTAGTTGGCAACTATTAAGGACTCTGTTGTTAAGGTTGTGAAGCAAGTTTTTCGTACCCCAGAGTTGATCCGCGATGTAAATGGTACTCCTATTGTCCTAATCCCGAAAAAGGAGCACCCTGAGACTTTTCGAGATCTTCAGTCAATTAGCTTATGTAATGTCATCTATAAGCTGGTTACTAAGGTGGTGGAAAATAGAATGAAATGTTTTATATCTCATGTTATCTCTCCTAACTAGTGTAGCTTTGTGCTAGGACGACATAGCTTGGATAATATTATTGTAGCCCAAGAGGTGATTCATTCTATGTGTAATATGGGAGGGAAGAAGGGGTACATGACCATCAAAATTGATTTGGAGAAGGCTTATGACAAAGTGAATTGGAAGTTTCTTCTTAAGTGTCTGCACGATCTTAATCT
Source organism: Acacia pycnantha (assembly GCA_025563575.1). Taxonomy (NCBI): domain Eukaryota; kingdom Viridiplantae; phylum Streptophyta; class Magnoliopsida; order Fabales; family Fabaceae; genus Acacia; species Acacia pycnantha. The sequence continues at coordinate 3,130,419 of JAMWYP010000009.1, forward strand.
TCCTTAGAACCTTATCTGGGTAATGGAGCAATGCATTAGCACTGCAAATTTGCAATTCTTATGGAATGGCAGCAAGACAGAGTTCTTTCAATCCTCACGTGAGTTAGAAAGGGTGACCCTATTTCGCCGTACCTGTTTGTAATTTGTATTGAGAAACTAGCTCATATGATTCAAGAGAGAATGGAAGGAAGGATATTGAAGCCTATTAGACTTACCAAGAAGGGCCCACCGATCTCCCATTTGTTCTTTGCAGATGAAATTATCTTGTTTACTGAATCTTCTATTCAACAAGCGGAGATGGTAGCGAGTGCTTGTCTCAATTTTGTGAGTGTTCAGGTCTCAAAGTAACTTCTTCTAAGACTTGGGTGTTATTCTCTAACAATATCAACCATAACAGGTGTGCAGAGCTTAGTACGATCCTTGAATTTACTCAAACAGTGAACCTTGGGAAGTATCTTGGGGTGCAATTTCACCATAAGCGGGTTGGAAAGGAAACTTTTCAGAAAGTGATAGATAAGGTTAATGAAAGGTTGGTTGGGTGGAAAGTTACCTCCTTCTCTCTAGCTGGTAGATCGACACTTATTTCTGCAGTCTCTTTGGCTATCCCTGCGTATACTATGCTAACATCTCACATTCTAAGTAATGTTTGTGAAACTCTGGACAAGCATAATAAATATTTCTTGTGGAGTAGCACAGCAGAGAGTCAACGCATACATCTAGTAGCTTGGGATAAGGTGTGTAAGGAGAAAAGGAAGGGTGGGATGGGTTTGCGGCATGTCAGATTTCAAAACCAAGCCCTCCTCATGAAACTAGGATGGCGTCTTGTGACACATAGGGATGATTTTTGAGTTAAAGTGGTACGGGATAAGTATAAATGTGGGGAGGACCTTCTCCCTCGCATTGATGTGAAACGACCTAGATCAAATGTATGGTCAGGAATCAAGAAAACATGGGATACTATTCTAGGCGGAATCAAGATTGATCCAAATGCCAATTTGGTAAAATGGAAGTGGGAGAGACATGGGGAGTTCTCTGTAAAATCTACATATAGAGTGTTATCAGGGAATGTAGAGGAATATGACAGGGACTGGGGTGGAGTGTGGAAAGTCTGAGCACCACAACGATGCAAGACCCTTATCTGGCAGGTTGTTCGATAATGTTTGCTCACGAATGCTAGTCATAAGAAAAGGGGCCTAAAATTAGATGTGTGTTGTCCTATGTGTGGGGCAGATGTAGAAGACATTATACATGTCTTTCGGGACTATACATACTCGAAAGCTATATGGCGAAAAGTGGTGTGTCCGGCAAGGTGGCATATGTTTTGTAATATGAACCCTTCGAACTAGGTGTGGTGGAATATAAGAGGTTGGGACGACGAAAGTAGGGAGTGGGCCTCCAGATTTACCATATTGTGTTGGTGGTTATGGTGTCGGAGGAATGTATTTGTGTTTGAGAAGAAATTTATCTCAAATGATAGTATTCTAGCCAGCACAAGCGCAATAGTGGAGAGCATGAAACTCACTGATGATCGTCTAGTAGGGACAAAAATTCAATGGGCTCCTTCGGCTCCTAGTCAAGAGTCATGGCGACCACCGGAAGAGGATTGGATGAAGGTGAATGTGGACGATGCTTTTTCAGCAACTTCTACTAAGAATGCTTGTGGAGGACTTATTCGAAACTCTTATGGAAGATTTCTTAAAGGGTTCATACACCCCATTATTGGTGGGGATGAACTTTCCGCAGAAATATGGGCTTGTCTCTTAGGGCTCAAAATGGCATGGAACATGGGATTTATGAAAGTTTGGGTAGACACCGACTCTTCCGAGTGTCTTGAACTAGTTCTCCATGAGTATCATCCATCTCATAAGGATTCCAAGCTCCTGATGGAAGTTAAAGTGTTGATAGGCATGAATTGGGAAACGAAGATCACTTTAGTGCCTCGCTCGTGTAACTTTGCGGCGGATTATTTGGCAAAGAAAGGCCTCAGGCTAGAATAGGGGTTTTATGAAATTTATCAGCCGTCTAAGGATTTAGATGTATTGCTTTGTCAGAATTGTAATGGGTATACTGCTCCCATAGGTATTAGCTGAGGTATCTCTTTTGTATTTAAAAAGAAAGAAAGAAGTGATCTAAAGAGATATTAATCATCGTTTTTTAATTATAACTCTATTTATTGATGGACATTAAAAAAAGAGGAGAGAGCTAAGACGAATTTGAATATAGGTAAAGTTGGAAACAAATTTTAACTTTCTTATGAGTTAACCATGCACTATTTCTTCTGGAAAAAAAAAAATCATTCTTTCTTCTTAATTATGCTGGATGATTGAACATGACTTATATTTTAAACTAGATGAAGTGCATTTGGTATACCTTTTTTTTGTTTCTTTCCTTTTTTTTTGGCCAAAGAACATTTGGTTCTTTGGCTATCCACAAAGTTTCATTCTTGTCCTTTAATTTTATAAATTATCTTCTCAATCATTTAATCTTAATTTCGTTAGTCTTATTCATAAACATTTTTTTCTTTAATCCTTCTACCTAATTTTCCCTTAGTGATATTAGGATTAAAAGACTGAAAAATTAGTTTTTTTTTATATATAAAATTCGGGGATAAAACACAGTTGATATTAACTTAGAAAATAAAAATACACCTTGACCTAATTAATATTATGTTTCTATTTTATCGAAGACTGCAATTAATCTCTAACGTTTATTATTAACCAAGTGATAATGTAATTACTTTTTAATACCATGGAAAATAAGTTAATTACTTTATCTTGATGGTGAGGGGTTACATTTTTTGTTGTTGACCTCATAGTGAGGGTAGGGGTTACATTGCATGCATATCTGTTGAATAAATTAGTGGGCCCGACCTCATGTGAATCCGGATTAATCAGAACCGAATGCGCAATTAAAAAAAAAATTAGTTGTAAAAAAAAATTGAATAAATTAGGCATATTTGTAGGATTTTTGTGGATAGATAAAAAAGAAGAAGATCATTCAAATAAATAAATTGAATCCCATTAAAATCCTTCCACCTAAGTATTTGTTGGCTGGAGTTATCTGACTGGTTAAGCATATGCATATTGTCACCCAAAGAGCAGGTATTTAAATAAACTTAATTGAAAATCTAAAATTTCTATATTTTACAGGTTAATTAAAGAATAATTTTTATTTATTTTATATGTTCTTATAGATTTTTAATATTTTTATAGGTGTGAGAATAAGAATTATATTTTAATTCTTAGTCTTCGTAATTTTAAAATGTATAATTTACTTATTGAAATCTCAAATAAGCGGATAAGCTAAATTTGTAAAATTTTGTTGATTTAATAATAAATTAATATTAAAAAAATATTTCAAATTGCATGGGAATTATACTAAATTTTCGCCATTAGTATGTAATGCAATCACTTAAGACTAATTATCTTTTATCCACAAAAGTTAGGATTCTTTATTTGCTTCGCAAATTTCCCCCTCTAGTTTTTTTCCCCAAAACAAATTTCTCTCTATAGATATTACTCCATAATCCTTTTTGTAAGGGAAAATACCTACGTAAGTTTCATTATATACACTTCGTCAAGTTCTCCAATCACATATAGTTATGTGTCTTATTTTTGAATTATAATCTTTTAACTATGAATTCTTATGAAAAAATAGGACACATGGTCATATGTGATTGGAGATCTCAATGTAATGGATAAAGGAACTTGATGTAAATATGATTATTTTATGGGTAAAGGATTTCTCCAATCACTGGAGATAAGTTATCTCCAGTGACCCTCCAAAACTATGTCGTTCTGGATTAATGAATGGTGTTTTCGTAATTTTACACCCTTCATTAATTCACCTAAAATTATAAACACACTCTTCATTAATTCAAAACGACGTAATTTTAGGGGTCACTGAAGATAACTTACTTCCTGTGACTGGAGAAATACTTTTGGGAAAACTAGAATGAAGGACCTAGAGGAAAAAATATTTATGGAGAATGACCATAAAAAATATAATTATTTAAAAGGACCAAGTATAAAAATATAAAATTAAAAGTACTAAAATGCCCATAACAAAATCATATGTATTACCTCCTACATCTCTTCCCCATTCTATTTTTAGAACTAATACAAAATTCTAAGTTTCATTAAATTAAACAATAGTTTTCTAAATTTTTCATTTTTCAAAACTTGAATATATATTTATGTAAAAAGAAATACACATTCTTCAATTTGTAAAAATTACATTTTTTAAAAAAATAAACAAAAAAATTAGTTAAAAACGGAATTATATAATTTTAATAAAAGTAAAGGTATTTTATAATTTTTTCATATATGTTAAACTAAGAAAATTTGTAAGAATTTTTTTAGAAGCAATTTATGTGGGTTAAAAAAATTCATGTAATGTTAATAAAATTTAAAAATCTAATTAACCTATTATATCCTGAAAAATATGAAATAAATTTAGTGTTATTTTTTATAAAAAGAGCTTAATTGATATCAACGTTGATAATATAAATTGGACAACTTGATGATATAAATTGATGAAAAATAAAAAATAAGAAAAATATGAGTTTAACAGTTGTTAATTAAATAATATATTCAAAATAAAAAAATATGATCATATCATGATAAGCAGTTTTAGTTATTTTTTAAAATTGTGAATATAAGAGATAATACATGAAGTTTGAATAGGGACAATTTAGTAATTTTAGATTTATATTATAATGTTCAGTTCTTCTAAGTAATTATAATTCTTATGGTCTTTATAATAAATATTATTTTCTTTAGGTCCTTTATTTTAATTTTCCCAATACGATTTCCCTTATTTTATATGGAACAATATATTTCTTTATAAGGAACAAATCCATTTTGTATTTTAAACTAATCTTTTCATTTTTATCCTTGTTAAATATATGTCACTCATTAACTCTCTACAATAACTTTTCACACTTATTTCTCATGTACCCTAATAATAAACAAGGATATAATTATAAAGAAAAATATATACTCCCTCCAATTCTTTTTATAAGGAACATTCTCTCATATTGGTGATCCTTAATACAAGGAACAAATCATTTTTTTTTTCTAAAATTTTAAAATGATTTTTTATTTATTTTTGCCCCAATTAAATAATATTGGTAAATTTTCACTTATTATCTCTCATTATTCTCTTTATAAATAAGGTTATAATTGGAATATATGTGTGTGTCTATTGTTTTTAACTAATATTTTGAACAACATGATTTTCTACTCCCTTTTATCTTTATAATAAAGCATCAAGTCATCAACTATTATCAGGGCTAAACAATGGGAAAATGACAAAAAAACTTTGAAATTGTGAAATATCAAATAAAATATTTCTCATAAAATGAGTTGTTAAGTACTTATCAAGTTTTGTCATTGTCTTATCTATTTTTGGTAAACAAAAAAGACCTGATTTGAGATTTTGTAATATCAAGGTTCATTTTCTATCATCCCTCAAAAAAAAAAAAATCAATTAATACTTCATGCGGATTCATAAAAAATAGTATAATTTAGTCATTAAATTTGTCATAAATTGGTAATGCTTCTAACTTTACTCCTCTTTGATTTTTTTCCCTCATCCGGTATCCAAAGCTTTGCTCTAACTAATCCGGATTTGATCCAGGTCGTACACCTGGTTATGGTGGATGAGTCTCCCAGCGGGGCTTTTCTGCATTCACAAGACTCAAACTCGAGATTTTGTTTAAGTGATACAAGTCGCTTACCACTAATGCCAACCCCATTGCTCTCCTCTTTGAATTTAAATGATGTGACTTAACTTTCAAACTTTAAACCTCAACCTATTGATTATAAAAAGGAGGGACGTCGAGAACCCCACCTCCTGTCATTTAGTGCGCCCTCCTCCTCCCGTCATCTTCAATGTAAGAATATTGTAACAATTAAAATAAATAAAATAAAGAGTAAATACTTTTTTTGGTCCCTGACAAAAAACACGGACCCCATTTTGGTCCCTAACAAAAAAAAGGTCATTTTCAGTTTATAAAAAGGATGAATAAGGGTCGATTGATGGACATTTTGATCCCTCACAAATTTCCAAAAGGTCCTTTTTAGTCCCATAAAAAGGACAAATAAGGATCGGATTTTTTGTCAGAGACCAAAATGGGGTCCGTGTTTTTTGTCAGGGACCAGAAAGGGTATTTACTCTAAAATAAAATATGCCCAAAAAAATAAATAGAGATAACCTCTACAATCTTGTTGTTGTTGTTATGCCTTCTTTGTACCTTCTCGTTAAAATAAATACTTCCTCTAATCCTAATTATAAGATATATTTAATCGATTTTGGGAAGATTAAGGAGAAGAGTTAAATTAATTAATTTTATTTATTTTCCTAAAATGCCCTTATATAAATTTAAAATGATATAAGTAAAAGTGAATCAACAGCTATTGTCATATACCTCTCCGACCTAGAATTTTTCTTTCCATATGATTTCTAGTTGAAATAATGATCTTGCTATAGATATACATGTGTGTACAACGATGGACACGGGGGCTCCCCCCCCCCCCATTCAACATAAGTGATTTGTTTTCATATGTATTAAGTATTATCTGAGATATAAATTAGCCACAATAGTGCATTCGTTCCTTTCCTTTCATACATAATTTAAAAAAAATAAATAAAGAGGTGGGGCCCACATCTTGAATATATCCCCAACCCCATTTGTTTTGCACTTTTCGGAAATTGCCCTGGTCTCTTCTTCCTCTCGCTAACAGGTCCACCATTTTTTTAAACAGCTTAGATCAAATTTTGATAATGAATAAGATATTTAAAATCACTTCTTTTCATTAAATTTTCTTCATAAAATTTATTATACATGATTTTATCTTTCAATGATAGTACTTTTATATTGAATAGAGAATATTTTAGGGTTAATATTTTATACAAGTTGAGTTTTGTTATAAGATGGCTATGGGAATATAGATGATGACTAATGGTTAATTTTTATCGGTTCACTTTTGTTATTAATAATATTTTTAATAATTTCAATTCTTTGTAGGTGATTATATTTTAAATAATTTATACTCTTTGTAGGTGATTATTATTAATGTAACATTTTTTTTATTTTTGCCTCCTTAGTAAAATTCCTGGTCCCACACACACACACGTGTGTATACATATATCTACACACACATATGTCTATATATGTGTGTTTACACGCACGTGCACAAACACAATATACACACATATATTGACAGACACACACAGTAGAAGAGTCTACGTATCCACATAGATATACTCATAAAAAACCAACTACATTTGAGAGAATAAAATAGAAGTATTTTAGGAAGAAGTTGACAAAAATTAAACTTATGTCCTATAATTAGGACCAAAACCAACCCCCAAATATTGTCTTATAATTAAGACAGAAGGGAGTATATTAAAAACGAAGGGATAATAAAAATAAAATAATTTAAAATCTTAACACATTGCATTTCTCTTGATCCCACTGCTCTCCGTAATAAATCATTTATTTTTTATATTTCATGACAACTTGACCCATGATAAATCATTTTTAGAAATTAGAATTTATTTTTATTTAATCAATAATACTTTATTTTTTTGAATTGTGACGGATCATATCGTCGGGAACAAAATATCTCAAATTCAAATAAACTTACTATTTGCATGTATATTTTAGTTTTTAAATATAAAAATATCTATTATCTATTATGTACCAGTACCACAACATATCAACTCTCATATTGCATCACTTTTGATCTCACTACTCCATGTGATAAGTCATTTTAAAATTTTAAAATTACTTTTATAATATTTTTTAAAATTATAAATTATTTCTATATTTCATAAAAACCTCATCCATAAATCCTTAAATGCAATAAAAACAAATGGAGTCAGAAGAAGGCGGAGAGACGACCTAGACAAAGGCATGCAGTTGAGATTTGAGAGGCGAAATGGGGAGCCGACGGTGAAAGGAGAATTAGGGGAAAAAAATAACAAAATAAAACAAGGAAATAATAAACATGAAAAAATTGTTTGAGTTTTTTATTTTAAAAACATATTTCTATTTTTTTTAAAATTAATTAACAATTATAAATTAAACAAGTTTTTTTTTTCATGCCTAAAATTTAAAAAGTTTCAAATTCGTAACTTCTTAACCCATTATTTTTCTTTGTTGAGTCATTTGAATTTATTTTAAATTTTAGTTTTAAATTTAGAATCAAGATATTTATCAAAATAAAGTTTCAATATTTTTATTTGGGTTAACATAATATTTAATTCCTCAAGACTGCTCTCATTTTGGTTTTAGTCTCTCAAATTTCCAACAAGAGATTTTGGTTTCTCATGGGGCAAAATAATACATATCATTATTTAATGATAAGAACCAATGTTTTAAATGGAATACAATTTGAGGGACCAAAACTAAAATGAGGATAAATTTAAAAGACTAAAGATTATATTAACCTCTTTTTATTTTTACAAGCATGCCCTTTCTTTTATTTGTGCCGCATAAAGAACCATTCATTTATACTCGTTGTGCACGAGTATGATATGTATATGGGAAAAACAACTTCTCATGTTGTAGGAGAAGTGTTTTCTTATGTCACACACACATGAAATGGTGGGACCCACATATATATAATGATATATGTGGGTCCCACCATTTCATGTGTGTGTAGGAATCTTCTTCTTCTCATGCAACATGAGAAGTTTAAACCCTTATGTATATATAATAAGGGAATAACATTTATGCATTTACTGCAGAAAAATCCATCTGCAGCGACCCCCAAAACGACGTTGTTTTATTTGTTATTTTTTTCTCTTTATATCTGATTTACTCCACTTTTAATCTTCCCTGCAAGTACCCCTCTTTATATCATGGCGTCCGGTGAGCGCCTCCAATTGAAAGGAAGGCAATACCGTTTTGGTGTTGCAACGGTGTCAAGAAGGGAAATTCGCTTTGTCACCTCCAATGCTGGAGTTCTCATGTGGTTTCTGTCCAACTCCAACGACGCCTTGGTTTCCTTAGAACAAGCCACGTAGGCATCCCTGGTTTCAACCACGGGGTCCTCTTTTAGACTCTGGGCCCACTTGCCGCGAGAATGAGGAAATTGCTCAGCTTCAACCTTCAGGTTAAAGAGCAAATTGTTACTGTGAGGCTCTTAGCACAAGGATCGCTTAAAATTTACATTCAGCTGCAACATCTAGTTGCTTCACGTTCTCATCTTCTTCGTCTGCATCGCCCTAGGTTTCCATTGTGTCATCAGGATATTTGCAGGGAAGATGAAAAGTGGGGTAAATCAGATATAAAGAGGGAAAAAACAAATGAAATAGGGTTGTTTTGGGGGCTGCTGCAGATGAATTTTTCTGTAGTAAATGCAGAAATGTTATTCCCATATAATAATGGGTTAATATGTAAATTTAGCAATCAACTTGTTACGGATCTAAGTCAGGCCCATTATCGGGACGGCCCAGCTAGGAGTATCTTGAACGTCAGGATCCGTCTAGTATGAAAGAAGATCTTAACCCACTTATAATCAAGGAAGATATCTATCTAGAACATGCAGTTACGATACTAGGGCCACGAGACACGCCTGTAAAGCTTAACCTAAGGTATACTCTATAAATAAGAAGGTAACATCCTAAGGTACACACGTTCTAACCCTGTACTATTTACATACAGTCATCACTGTGCACACACATCACCCCCTTTGGCGAAAGCCTTGTTGTGTACAGTGATCATACGTTCTTCTAGGTATCTGCCTTAGAGATATTCAGACCGAACCATCTGATCCAACATCAATGTACTAGCCCACTAGGCTAGACATTTGTGTTCTACACCAGAACATTGGCGCTGACTGTGGGGACTGTAAATTTTGATCACCGTGACCAACGATGGTTGATACAAGAAGTACAAGCTAGATGCACCTTTCCAAGAAAATGAACTAGGCGGAAGAGACGCTGCCTAGCCAGGATCCACTGCCGCAGCATGAGCAGCAGCCTGAAGAGCCGATCAATCCAGTCCTTAATGATGGACACTTGGACAATGATCCATCAGACACGGCCTCCACAGCAGCAACGAACCCTCAGCAAGCAGACGCTCAACAAGGACAGCAGAACCCAGTCCCAGAAGCTTTTACAATTGAGAACCTGGACATTCTCTGCTTGCAAAATACTCTGAGCTCAGTGTTGAGACGAATGGAGACCATGGAGCACCAAAATGCCCTCCAGATGCAACGATTGGAGGAACGCTTGAAACAGAGGGATTCCACGACCTCCAAGGAAGGTCGAGATAGTGGAATTCGTGGCAAGGAGAAATTCGGAAAGAATTCTCGCGATTCCCAGAGGATCGACGAGTCAGAACATAGTCGGGCTGATGCCGAAGCCTTCAATCGAAGCAAGGCAACTAAAAGTCCGGGATATACTGAGAAGAGTTTGGATGGAGAAGATCAGGACCGAGATAATAGTCCTCCACCGCATAACACGTCAGGAGCACATCGGAGAAAATATATTGGGCAACACAACAACAGCCCTTTTTCAGATGATATTCTGAACGCACCTTACCCAGATGACTTCGATTTGGCCGACCAACCAAAGTACGATGGAACCCAAGACCCCACATCTCACCTCAAAAATTTCGAGATTGTCATGTTCGTGAGAAGACTTCAGGATCCCTTCATTACCCGAATTTTTGCTGCAACTTTGAAAGGAGCCGCGTTAAAATGACTCCATACCTTACCAGTAAAGTCCATACAACGTTTCAAGGACTTGGCAGAGAAATTTAAACTGAACTTCGCAACCAGCAAAAAACAACCGAAGTCTCAATATCAATACACTTTGGATAAAATTAAACAGCGACCAGGGGAGACGCTCCAAAGTTACTTGGATCGATTTAAGGACGCGGCCTTGCAGGTGCGTGGATTAAAGGAGGACGTACACATGCATCTACTAGCCGCCGGCCTAGATGGCTAATCTCGGCTAGCACAGTCGTTTCTCAAGGCACCCGCTAAAAATCTGAACGATTTCATAACTCGGTCGAAGAAGTATTTAGGACCCGTTTGTTACAAAGAAAGCTTGGGGAGGGAAAGGAACTTTAGAGGAGGGAAAGGAATGGAAAGGAAGATTTGAAAGATGAGGGAAGATGACTTGAGTTGTTTGGTAGGAAGAAAATGAAGAGGTGGTAGTTGGTAAGGAATTAGGAAATGTCTATTTTACCCTCAAAAGAAATTAATTCAAAATTATAAAAAATATTTTTTTTGTTAAAATATATTTTTAAAAAATATTTTATTGTTAAGTTCGAACTTTTGAAGAAAAAAAATTTCGCCAAGTTTGAACTTTCCCGCCAAGTTTGAACTTTCCCGCCAAGTTCGAACTTCCCACCAAATTTGAATTTCAGGGGTAAATCTGTCAAAAAACCATCTTCCTGGGAAGATGGCAGCTTTCCTTCCATTTTCGGAGGAAAGCATCTTCCCTCAAATAAGGAAAATGTCCAATTCCAGTGAGTTGCTGACTGGACTTTCTGTGTAACAAACAGCCAAAATCCATGGGAAGATTGAGATCTTCCCTTTCCCTCCCCAAGCTTTCTTCCTAACAAACGGGTCCTTAGAGATGGAGCAAATGCGGATAGCAAATGCTCCCTAAAGGGACCATGATAGGAAAACACCTCCAAGGGACAAGGAATAGTCCGAGAGCCGCAAGCAAGACCACCGGGGAAGAAACTCATATAATAAACCCTGTGGGGGAAGGTTTGAAATAAAGGCTAGGTACGACAAGTATACTCCCTTGAATGTCTCATGTTCTCAGCTTTGGAGGGAGGTAGCATTAACCAAGATGAAGAAAATCGAAATACCTTGACCCCCTAAGAACTGAGCCAGTACTGACCAATCCTGTTTCTGCGCATTCCATGATGGACCGAGGCACACTACGGACTAATGCTATGAGCTCTGTGATGCCATCGAGAGTTCATTAGAGACGATAAATTACGTCAATATGTGATAAAAACTCAAGGGCGGAAAAGAGACAAGCTCAAACAAGGAGACCGAAGTGATAGCCCAGCCCCCGAGAGGAAAAAAGACGATAAGCGACGAAAGCCAGCCAGTGATGAAAATGAATTCCCAGAAGCTGAGTTCGACTGTAATGTGATCAGTGGTGCCTTTGGCGGAGGAGGTGACATAGCAAGCCAGCAGAGGAAATATCTGAAGGAGGTCCTCTTAGTAAGTGACCTCCCCAAGTTCAAAGAGGATCCCAACAAATCGGAACCTCCCCAATTGCTTTTCACAAATGAAGACTTGAAGGACATAGTACCAGGCCATCAAGACATCCTGGTAATCATGGGGACTCTAGTGAATTACCGGGTTAAAAGAATCTTCGTTGACGCGGTAGCTCGGCAGACATTATTATCTGGGATGCCTTCAAAAGGATGAACCTGGATCAGGAAGACCTGAAGCCGTGCAAGACGACCCTCATAGGGTTTAACGGAGAGCTTTTCCCTCCTAAGGGATACATTGACCTCAGACTGACCTTGGAGACGAAAGAAGGTTTTAAGTCAGAACGAGTAAGGTTTATTGTGGCCGAGTTCCCTTCCCCATATAATATAATATTAGGGAGGCCGACTATCCACAATTGGGATATGCTAGTATCCATAAAGCATCAGAAATTGAAGATGGTGAATAATAAGAACAAAGTTATCACCGTCAATGGAAATAAAAAAGAGTCGCAACAATGCTATTTCGAGACAATACGGGAAGGTGAAGGCAGAGCGTCATCCCCACTCCAAGTTTGCAAAGGTGAAAAGAGCATGAAGAACTGAAGAAGGGGGAGTCAGGCCAGCCAGTCAGTATGGTGGAACTGGACCTGTAAGAAAAGCTCGAGATTCCACGACCAGAACCAGAAGGCGAGTTGGAAGATCTGGTAGTGGGAAATGAGCCAACGCAAATCACAAAAGTAGGAAGAACATTGAGTCTGGAGTTAAGAACCCAATTGGAGGAATTCTTAACAAAGAATCGAGATGTATTCGCATGAAACTCATCAGAAATACTAGGGATTAACCCTAATTTTTGTTGTCATAAATTGGCTATACGACCGGGATCATCACTAGTGGCGCAGAAAAAGAGAAAAATAGGACGGACGACAGCAAGCCCTTGAAGAGCACATCAAAGAATTGTTGGATGCTGGATTCATTCGAGAAATACAATACACCACGTGGCTATCTAACGTGGTAATGGTCTTAAAACCAAATGGGAAATGGAGGATGTGTACAGACTACACAAGTCTGAATAAAGCATGCCCAAAAGATTCGTATCCAATGCCCAACATCGACCAGCTAGTCGATAATTCATCCGGTTTCCAACTGTTATCCTTCATGGATGCCTACTCTGGATACAACCAAATAGCTATGCACCCCGAGGACCAAGAAGCGACAACCTTCATCACCGAAAAGGAAAATTATTGCTATAACGTGATGCCTTTTGGATTAAAGAATGCCGGGGCCACATACCAGAGAATGATGAACAAAGTCTTTGAGGATCAGCTTGGTCAAAACGTAGAGGTTTACATCGACGACATGATTGTCAAATCATATGACCCGGATAATCACATCCGAGATATGGGACAAACCTTTGACAAATTAAGGAAGTACCAAATCTGGTTAAACCCGGCAAATGTGCATTCGGAGTCCCAGCCGGGAAATTCCTCGGTTTTTTGCTAATAAACCGCGGAATTAAAGCCAACCTGGATAAGTGTAGGGCCATGCTAGACATGCAAGCCCCAAGGAACAACAAAGAAGTCCAGCAGTTGAATGGAATATTGGCGGCATTGACCAGATTTTTACCGAGATCAACAGAGAATGCCCTACCCATTTTCAAATTCTTGAAAAAAGAGGCGCAAGGAGATTGGAACTCAGATTGCGACGCCGCATTTGAAAAAATCAAACAGTGCCTAGCAACCCCGCCAGTCCTATCTAAATACCTTTCAATATAAATATGGTCATTTACGAGACAAATAAAGGAATTTACAAGACAAATATGGGGATTTATAAGACAAAAAATGTTTATGCTATTTTTTGTCCCAACAAAATATAATTGTGTTGAATCCTCGTAGTGAAATGGTTTATCGCTAAATTTTCACTTTTACCTTTCTAAAAATATATTAAAATAATAGAGATTGAGAATACTATTGTGACCCATTATATAAAAAGTAATGGAAGTTAACCATGGTTAATGGCGTTGTTATATGTGTTACTAAAATAATAATTGATTGTGTTCACTTTTACACCCCAAAAATAGTTCATTGTATTGGATGCCTATAGAAAAACAGTTCATTACAGAATTAACACATTCACCAGGGTTATGTTTTCAATTTTACTATTTTAATAATTGAAAGATATGGAGGTAATTTGACCCAAATTTTAAATTCCTAATTACGACGCATATCCTGATATATAATTTGTTAAGTTTGGTAACCCAAATTAAGATTTGGGTAATTTAACTGTCTTTATATAAGATTTTCAAAAACAAAAGTGCTACATAATATACTTTTGTCCAATAATAGGATCAAAACTTAAGGTCACTCTCCTTTACAATATAATTCAGCTAATAAAGTCCTTTTCTTTCAAAAAGGAAGACTTATATTATTAATGGAGCAACAATGGTTTGTTCAAGTGTCGCATGTTTCTCGCAATCAGAATTTTGTTGCTGATAAGCTGGCTAAGCATGGCCTAGCTGAGTCTTCCTTCTTTGATGTTTGTCCTAGTTTCATTAGGAGTTTGATTTCTCAAGATTGTATGGGAATTAATCCCCAAAACCCACCTATTTTAATTTAAGGCCTGGCCTACTCTTTTATCAAATATATATATATATATATATATATATATAATAATATGACCTATTTCGGTCTTTTACCAAAGTTGTTTCAAGGATTGAATTATGCTTTTCCATCATAAGTGTTCTGGTTGGGAACACAGATTGTCTAGCCCTGAGGGGCTAGGATGTTGATGTTGGTTGGGACTTGACCTAGGAGCGATTCCTAGGGCCTACGTACCCTGAAGAGGGATCAAAGTCCACGTAGTTCGATTATTCATGGAGGCGTTTAGCCTAAGGGGATGGTCGTACGCTCTGTGACGGCTGTGTGTGATTAGCCGGAGCTTAGACCGTGTAGAAGATGTAGATAGAAGAAGATCTGTACCTTTTTGGTTTTACTCTTATTTGTAGAGTGTACCTCAGGGTTAGATCTCCCGCATCGTGTCTCATCGTGTGTCATCGTGTGTCCATGAATCTCGGCAACCTCCCCATTGAATAGGTCTTGCGGTTTAGATATGCATGGGTCGGTTGAGATAATGGGCCTTGACCAGGTCCATAACAGATGCCCCCAAGCTCGGTAGTTCAGGTGTCTGAGCTGCCGAGGTTAATTGTTTGCTTGATCGTGAAATACGGACTTGGCCGAGATATGTTCGGCTCATCCGGTTACTGCGAAGACATAAGATCCCTTGCTCGTGTGCGCAAATCATTTAGTTTGCTCATTTCGAATGCTTGTTCGAGTTTGCAAAATCCGGTTATGGACAACTGTATAATAATTGCCCCCAGCCTGGTAGTCCAGGTCTCTGGGCTGCCGGGGTGGATCTGTTGTTACGTCCGGATATCGTATCGGAGTTGCTACCACTCGTTTGATTTTGATAAGTGTCTATCCGAGTTTCAAAGAATCCCGGAGTTACTTGTATTCTGATTGTATTGCCCCCAGACATATAGCCCGGGTTAATTTGCTTTGAAACTTCGTTGACTTTATCATTAATGAAAGTTTGTTCACTTCCCGATCAATTCAAATATTTATATAGAGTTTCATTCGTGTCCACGATGAACTGATATAGTGAACTCACATTTGTTTTTGGATCACTATTGAGTGACCGGGCCAGGGTCATAGACGTGATATGCAGAATCTGCAAAAGTGCGAAAGTGCATCCGGTATTGAAATCGTAAAGTAGTGAGGGGTCAGTATTCTAACTGCCGCGTATAATTCCAGGTTCGTTGACCGGGTCATCCTAGGATAAAGGGAAGTTGTCACTGCCGGGTTTGGTTTTTCACCAAAGCGTCCGAACATTTTGACTGATCGGGGTCGGCATGACATTTCCGCTTGATATCCTGGAGTAAGTTAGGAAGCGTCCGGGCTGCGATAGCTCTACGGAGACAACTCCCTCCGACTGAAAAGCCGGTTTTGATTCTTCAGTTCGTATTTGAATTACGACCGGGTTCAGTGACCCTGTATTCGCTCTTTCGTTAATGTCTTTGTCGTTAGAGCAATTTGAGGAGATTGAATCAATGCTCTCGATTGAGAGTTTCTTTATTTATTTGCAGTTTGTAATCCGGAGTTTACACGGACTTAACTGTACTTTAGACGGAGCCCGGGTTGTAACCGTATTAAGTGTAACCGGGGTCCGCCTTTTCTCTTCCCACAAAACTTTACGCGGAGCTCGGGTTTTAACTGGGAGCAGTGTAACTGGGGTCGTCGTTCTTTTATTTTTGAAGGTGGATTTCATCCAATTTAATACGGCGCCCTTGCGCCCAGTGATGGGAGGGCACCAAAAGCTCGAAGGAAACACATGTGATATGTGGATTTGAGGAAATATGAAATGAACAATTATGGGTGTCGTAACCTTGAATTTGTTTATCCAGTATGGGTGTCGTAACCCTAAATTTGTTTATCCAAATAGATTTGGTGGCCGTAGCCGTCTTTATCCGAAGCCCGGATTTTAACCAGATTCGGTGTAACCGGGGTCGGAAACACGTGATGTGTGGACTTGAAGAAATATGCACTGAACAATCACATATAAAGAAACAAGATTTAAAAGAAAAAGGTACCTGACCTCCACGAATAAGGTCTTTTACCCCGCAATTTATGCAAAATTGGCAATTGACGATGACGGTTGTCATATTGAAACAATTCAAGTTAATGCAGTTATTAAGAGTAACCGGGTTTAATCCGTTCTGGGTGTTGTAACCCGAGATTCATTAGTCCAATATGTTGCCCCCCAGACCAGTAGTTCAGGTCTTTGAGCTACCGGGATGTGTTGATTTTCCAACCCAGATCAAATTGTTGGTGATTGTCGGGATTGCTTGCGTGCTGACCCGAGATTCCGGATTCATATACTTTAACCCCGAGATTCCGAGTTTAGGATTTCTAAAAACGAGTTTGTTTACCTCGGATTAATACATGTAAATAGATTTGGCGGGATTGCCGCCGCAACACGGAGCCGAGATCTGAACCAGATTTGGTTTAACCGGGATCCGTCATAATAATCTTGTATTCAGCTGCCAAAATTTTCCTGATAAGAATTATAACCAATGCATGAACCAGTAGAACTTTTTTGGTTGAGTGCCCCCGGGTGTTGTTTATTTTTGCATTCCGCCGAAGCAACACATGAATAGATGGTGAATACCAATATCACTATAGGAAGCTTCAATATAAGTACAATCTTTACAAGCTCATTTTGACTATTTAACTTGGACTATCAAAACTTCGTCTTGTGGAAACCATCCATCAGAACCCGAAAATATAATAGCCAATTCACATGTTCTAGGCCTTTTAGACATTGAGGGAACAAGACGGTGATGTTAACCAATGAAGAGGAAGGTGGATGAAGGTTTAATGGTTTGTGCAGGCATCGAAGCGTTGTGAAAGTCGTGGCTAAGCTCCTTGATATATTTATTCTCCTTCATTGAGTTCCTCAAGCCAGCCTTCTCAGTCCATTTACCAACTCCACTATATGCGTTTGATAACATAATCACCATCATGGTGTGAGTCAAGCTCAAGGATTTGACTTCTAGCCTTCTATGCTGACTTCAGATGATTGTGTTTAACACATGATCCAAGAAGAGTTCTCTAAATAGTCACCATCCTGGAAATAAATTCGTGGGCCCAAATCGCAAATTCTAACGCACCCAGAATAGAAGTCGCAAATATAGTACTTAGCATAGCAACCCAATCCATTTTGACATCCTCTTCGAGCTGTATTCGCAGCCCCATTGCGTTAAGAGAAAAGAAAGCAGGTTCGGAGGAGCGCCCATCTTGGAAATACTGAGAACAGAGTTGTAGGCGACTGTGTCTAAATCAGGATAGTGAAGCAAGAGAGAATGAGCATAAATTGCACAAACTGCTGCACCCCTCTATTATTTCCAAACAGAGCTTGAATCACCGGTCAGATTCTCAGAAATTGATATCTATAAAAAACAATCCCGGCCTTCGAAAGGGTATCACGTATTCACATGATCGCTGTTTCATCGTTGAGTGCAGGTATCTCGGCTCAAGTAGATCTGAGCCCTAACAGATTAGCAACTCGGATTTGAATCTACTGAAGCATCTCGGAGATTAGCAACTCGGATTTGAATCTACTGAAGCATCTCGGAGATTAGCAACTCGGATTTGGATATAATTTAACATCTCGGCACTAGCTCCTGAGGTGTTCCGACAATGTATCTCGGCTCTACTATCTCGGCGACTGCATGAAGAGGATCCCTTCATATGATCTCGTTTGTCGACTTCACCAAGTGATGCATTCCGGCTTGAATTAAAGGATTGCATCACATGATCTCGGCTTCCAGCACTATGGCGGCTTCACTTATCTCGACACAATTATATCGACTTCAGTTATCTCGGATTTCAAACAGGACATATTGATTTCCAAACTGACTTCCTCGGATTTCAAACAGGACCTGTTGATTCCGGGAACACTGAGAGGCACTCCTTCCGTCTTTGATTTCTCTGACGGATTATCAACAACCCCACCAAAATTGTTGTCGGCATCAATGCCATCAATCGCTGTCACTAGATTCGAGCAATGATAGAGGACGTGTCAAAGAATGGTATTCTGGCTCTTCGATCTCTGAAGATCAATATAATGAGATCGGCTTTTGCTGCATCGTTGGCGATAATATTGGGTTCTCTCATCGTCATCGCCGTGTTGATAAGCTATGGTGAGTCGTCAGGGACATTGTGTATGCCGAGATAAACCTCGGCTGAGACTGAGAAAAATTCAGTTATCTCGGCTCCATCACCATTCCGACTTTAAATAGCTCGGGAGCATTATCTCGGCTTCAGTTTTCATTGCCCAGGGCTGCAGCATGTCGTTCTATCCCAGCTTTATGAAAGCTGCAATCCCGGTGCCAGGTTATCGTGATGAGATCAGCCAAATGGTGGAGCCACGTGACTAATTAGATATTACCCTGCGGAGTTTGACTCAGAAGACTGGACATCATCGGCATACTCAAACCGAGGTGCCAGGGGTGGCCCATCAAGCAAATTGCTATTTGATGATGAAGAAACTGGAGCAGGTGTTTCTTCCGGCTTCCGCTCATAGAGAGACTCATTCGGCTTTTTAATAGGCCTCCGGGCACCAAGACCTCCACTCTTCGCAGGCTTTTTGTACCAATAGGCTTCTTTACTAGAGAAGAAACAATTGTATGTGATTTGAACTCGAAGCGAGAAAGGGCGTCAAATGAGGAACTGGCTCTAGCTCTGACGCATCCTGCAATCCCATAAGCTTTGGCCACACATGTCAGGCCTCCGGTGGGTTGATTCCCATCGCTAGCACGTTGGAGAAAGTCGTTGATTTCTTTAGTGGAGTATACCACAGGGCATTCAATGGCATCATGTCCGATCAGGTAAAATCTTGCCCTAGTTTCGTAAAGTCAGAACTTTCCTCCAACGTAGAGCGCCATGATTTTTGCTTTAGGTTAGAATAGCAATTTCGATTTTAATCATTGACCATCTTTGGTCGCGGGAATCGAAATTTAACGATCCCCACGGTCGGCGCCACTGTTCTGGTTGGGAACACAGATTGTCTAGCCCTGAGGGGCTAGGATGTTGATGTTGGTTGGGACTTGACCTAGGAGCGATTCCTAGGGCCTACGTACCCTGAAGAGGGATCAAAGTCCACGTAGTTCGATTATTCATGGAGGCGTTTAGCCTAAGGGGATGGTCATACGCTCTGTGACGGCTGTGTGTGATTAGCCGGAGCTTAGACCGTGTAGAAGATGTAGATAGAAGAAGATCTGTATCTTTATGGTTTTACTCTTATTTGTAGAGTGTGCCTCAGGGTTAGATCTCCCGCATCGTGTGTCATCGTGTGTCCATGAATCTCGGCAACCTCCCCATTGAATAGGTCTTGCGGTTTAGATCTGCATGGGTCGGTTGAGATAATGGGCCTTGACCAGGTCCATAACAATAAGTATTTCTATAGTTATGGGCTATGTAAATAATCTTTTAAAAACTTATGCGATGTTAGAAGGCAACATCTATGTTAAATTAGGAGCAATGTGATAAATAATCTCTTAGTTAACATGTGGTTTAGTATTTTTTTTTTTTTTTGAGATTGACTTTTGATCAGCCTATCACTAATTGGGGGTTGAATATATATGGAAGACTGAATTTAGGACCAATATGGACAATATAAATTCCTTGTGATTGATGAACTGTCACAACTATAATTATGAAATATATGAATATGATTTTTATCGATAATATCCTTATCTAAGAACAAGGAGTACATGGAACATGTTAAGATAGTTTTATTTAATATATGATCAAGAGTTTCTCCTCTTAAGATTTAGAACGTAAAGAGTTTTCATTTCTCTCAACAAGTGCGCTTCTTAGAATTTGAATTTGTATTCTACTTCTTATGGGGGTTGAGGCCATTTAAGCTTGTTGATAACTGTTGTAGATCACGAGCAATCTAGAAGAACAAAGAAGTGGATGATTTGAGTTGTGCCCGAGAACACTGTCCTATAGAGTTATTCCGCAACCATCGGTAAAAAAGAAGTTGTACTTCCCAGGATTAAACAGACCATTCTTGATTAAATAGAAGATAAAGTAACTCAGCAAGAGATTACCAATGCTTCTAATTCTCTACTTCAAATGGTGCCACAATTGGGGTATTTATGATAATGAATCAATTCCTTGAAGTGGTGATTCTTGAATATTACACCTCTTCAATTAGAAAATATAACTATATGTTAAATTCATGAACCATATTGATTCTTGAACCAACACAAATCCCTTAATTTATAAGAACATGACTTCTCAAAATGCATCTCTTCATTATTTAAACACATTCCATAATATTGGAAAGACTCTTTCTTTGACATATCCATATGCAATATTTACAATAATCCCCCACATGTGTCAAAGAAAAACTATTAGTTGAGTTACACCCATGGATATAACCTTTGTATCTAGTGGTCCTTAGAACTATGAACCAGACCTAAACCAATAACACTTAGTACACATAGATGTCAGTGAAACATGATTCTATGAACTAAAAAATCTTGGTGTGTACTAGAGGCGTTAAGGGTTAGACTATATCCTAACATTTCTACTGTTAACAATGGTTTTGTGCGTTATGATGGCCTTGCTTGTGCTTGGTGCATAACGAATGCTCTAGAGATTTGGCCACGATCTCATAGGAGCGGCCATACTCCACATTCGCAGTGGTGATTTCATATAAGTGTACCTGCATTGAGCACACTGTCTTGTAAGATTATAAAATCATTAAGAGCTTTGCTCAACATATAAAATGCATTTTAGCACACTCTCATTATCATAGGAAGGGGCGATAGATATTTTTCATGCTAGTTAGAACTGACGAACGACTTGTTCTTACCAATTGAACCTTCTTCATGGGACTACCAATCACAAAGGTTGGGTTTCCATCATTGTCAGTGACAAGTTGGCTTTAGTCCCATTCCCCCCAACTAATTTATTTCATCCTGCAGGGTTTTGTTAACGGCCGATAGGTCTATTATTGACCTCACCAAATCAATTGAGATAACTCCACCACAATTCTTAAGCTAGCTTATCACATTATATCTCAAACTATTGTCTATTTGCATCATTGGTTTTTTTTTTCAATGGCTATTGCCATTTGGCAATCACAGATCGTCGACGCTAAGTGTCGGTTTCTTGTCAAAATATTTCCTAAGAGGTTTTTAACATTCTCAACACTCCATCCATTTCTAGAGTAATCAACTCTGACTCACACAATATTTTAATTTTGCCACCACTAAAGGTTAATGATATAACCCGTGGATTTTCACACATAGACTGGATCTTAGTTAACATCTGTGTGCATACATCAATACAATGGGAATCCACTACATGATGCCAATATTATTTATGGCATTATCCCTTAACTATTTCTTTCTCTTCATGAGAGTTCACATCTGCTCAATCTCCATATATCATTTGCTATGGCATGAGATTAACATCTATCAGTGCCACAAATTCTCAACAATTTGTGCATACATTGATTGAGCTTTAGAATCATCTTAAATAGTATCATAAAGACCATTCACATAATGGTTTTCAAAACCAATATTCAGAAACATTTTCTTATTTATCATCACTAATCTTTTATGATTTTTAACACCCAAAATCACATTCAATTCTCTCACGTTTTCAAGTACTTAACATGATATTTTTGACCATGTAAGTCATCCACATTAAATTAAATATTTCACGATATCATGCATGCTTATACCAAAATAAATTAATAATACTATAAAAATTAAAGCACATTTATCTCTACACTAGATAAATTATTAAAATTTTCATACCACTGTTATATGCTTGTCACACAAAATATTTGATAATTCACAAAATTTGCTTTCAATAGCAAATAACAAAGCTTTCGTATAATTAATCATAGGGCATGACAATTTGATAATTTTCGATATATTTTCTTCTACCAAAATAGTAATTTTTAAGGTATCTCATATCTTAAGTACCCCACACTTTCAAATATGTTATAATCAATAAAGTTCTAATTAAATTAGAATCTCACATAATATATTCATAAAGATTTACACTTTATAAAACCACATTATCATATGACTATCTATTACAACAAAAGCTCATGTCAATTTAATCTTCCATTCTAATTAAATGAGAATGTCTCAAACATTGCCATTTATTTCACATAACAAATTTGCTTTTCACATAAAAAGACAAAGGCTCAACTTAATTAATTTCCTTTTGTCAAAATAATATATATTATATATATTAATATTCTGTCCTTACACAGAATTTTCTGCATAAATTTATAAATATTTAATTATTTTAAATACTAATATTTAATGACATTCACATGTATTTAAATACGTGAAACCAATACCACAAATTCTCTTTAAAAATTTCAAATGATCAGATTATATAAACATAATTTGCAGCATTAAAAATCTATGATTTTCAATATTCAAACTAACTGATATGGTATATCCAAATAAATCACATATAGTGCAATTATTTATTTCAATTCATTGATCATGGTAAAAATCTTTCTAATAAATTAAATAGTGGCTAAGTATTCACAAATATTATCATATTTCTTAAAAGAAAATTTGTTTCAATTTTCAACTCTTATCACGTTAAACACAACAATTTTTCACTTTTATTCAGACATATTAATTTTTTTTTAAAAAAAAAATCACAAGATTTTAGGAGAGATTATTTAGAAATTATCAAACAAATTAATATCTCCATTGATAATAAACCCTTCAACTGGAATAAATTCCCTTTTCATTCTAATTAATTAAATTAGATTTTTTTTTCAAATATATAATATCCTAAAATTTAGGACCCTTAATATAGCTCATCATTTAACTGTTAAATATATCTAATTTCTGAAACTAAAAACCAAATAATAAAATAACAAGTATGAACCCAATAATGATCTCATTATCATCAAAATTCCATCTCTGTACGATAACTAATTTAATTCAAAATATTAATTAATAAAACTAATAAAATCTCCCGTTGAAACCAAGGGCATAAGATAAGATATGGGAGAATTTCAAATAAATACCTTTTGAAATTGTAAAACCCCCAGAAGTTTGTTGAATTTGTAAAAAGACTGAGAGGTACCAATGACCTATGAGAGATATGCAAATTCGTATGAAATTACCCTTTTAAATAAATAAAATAAAAAATAAAAAACCCCTAACCCCCACCACCACCGCCGGAGGCCGGCAGGTGGCCACCACCACCGCCGGCCGGCCGCCCGCCACCGCCGCCGCCGGCCGGCCGTGGCCGGCCACCGATGGTGGTGGTGGTGGTGGGGGTCGGAGTTTTTTATTATTTATTTATTTATTTAAAACTAAGGGTAAAAGGGTAATTTCACACGAATTTGCATATCCCTCATAGGTCCTTGATACCTCTCAGTCTTTTTACAAATTCAACAGACTTCTGAGGGTTTTACAATTTCAAAAGGTATTTATTTAGAATTCTCCCATAAGATATAAACTTTCTTCACTTAATTAATTTAATATTCACCAAATCCTCATTAAAATAATAGGAGATCTATTAACTACCTTATCAATTAAAACTAATATATTTATTAACTAAAGATAATCAAACTTTCAACGAAAGTAAATTCACCATGCAAGTAATAATAATTAGCATAAAATAATTAGATAACATATTGATTTCTACGGGCACATCTATTCTGAAAAATAGGAACATCAAATATTGAAAGCTATAACCGTATAATTAAAAATGGGTTAAGGAGCAATTTTACACATGAAGTTTACTCTGGGAACGCCCAGCACCACGAAGTTTTTGTAGGAGCAAAAGTACACACGAAGTTACGTTTTGGGAGCGCCCAGCACCACGGCCGTTAGTTGACCGTTAACTTGGATGGAAGTGAACAGTAACGCGGGTAAAATTACATTTTTGCCCTTAGTTTTAGTTGAAATTGCCTTTTTGCCTTAAGTTTTTTTTTAAAAAAAATTAAAACAAAAATTACCCCCCGGTGGGCCCCACCACCGGCCGACCACCGCCGGCGATGGTGGTCGGCCGGTGGCGGCGGTGGGCGGCCGCCGGTGGTGGGGCAGACCGGGGTGAGGGGGTATTTTTAGTTTTTTTATTTATTTAAAACTAAAGGCAAAAGTGTAATTTTTACTTAAAACTAAGGGCAAAATGGTAATTTTCTTTTTTACTTACCATCAGCGTCCATGTCAGCGTGTCAGTCCAAATTAGCGCCACGCCACGCCACATCAGCATTCCATCCAAGTTAACGGTCAACTAACGGCCGTGGTGCTGGGCGCTCCCAAAACGTAACTTCGTGTGTAAATGATTTATATCGTCAAGTGTACCCATTCCAAATTTCATTCCAATCAAATGATCCGCAGCTGCCAATATATCTACTTTTGCTCCTGCAAAAACTTCGTGGTGCTGGACGCTTCTGGGGTAAACTTCATGTGTAAAATTACTCCTTAACCCATTAAAAATTTTAATATATGGAAACAAATATTCTAATTAAATTAAATTGGACGCATACCTGTAAAGAGCGGTTGGTTTAATAACAAACTGACGTGAAAACAGTAACTCTCTTTTCATACCGTTGCGACGCATCCATAACACTACCTCTTGTCTATATTTGCAAGGATCACAAATTCACACGCCCTCAAAATCTCTTTACCACAGAGATTGAATCGGGATGAAGGGGAAATTGAGTATTTATCCATAACAGTAATAATCATGGCTCTCCTAAGTGGTGGAGCTAGGATTATTCATTTGTGTCCGCACATTTAGTGGGCGGATTCGGTCCCGATTTTTTTTTTAAAGGAAAGTTTTAAATGCATTAAAAAATAAAAGAATATAAATAAAAAAAGAAAAGAAAACTTCAACTTAACATAGAAAACAAAAGAATTCAAGATGCTAGATAAGTTTGTTCCACAATGGGCAAGAGAGGAATAACAACAAAGTATAACTGAAGAAATCAAAGTGCTTCCGTGCATTTTTTACATATTATTGTTAAATTATATACTCTTTAATATGTCTTGTTATTTTCAAGATTTCATGTGTCAATTTTTTTAAATCAATATCAGTATATTACTAATTTTACGTGTTTAAGAAGAAAATTCGAGATTTCGAAAAATGTCAATTAGGGTTGGAATTAATATTCTTCAGGATAGGGGAATATTACAGAAAAGAGCCCCATAATTCCTGGAAATTACAAATATATGAAGGAATAGATCCAGATAAAATTACATAATCTACCCATCATTGTTATGAATTAATTTACGCCCTAGAAAAATTTCAAAAATTTCAATTTAGTTCCTCTTTGAGAACTTCAAAAGTT
The DNA here is from genome assembly GCA_025563575.1 of Acacia pycnantha. NCBI lineage: Eukaryota > Viridiplantae > Streptophyta > Magnoliopsida > Fabales > Fabaceae > Acacia > Acacia pycnantha. The sequence continues at coordinate 3,156,532 of JAMWYP010000009.1, forward strand.
TACACCTAGGTCCCTGGTCAAAGTTGGCGTTTTGACCAGGTTCTTGGGTCAGATTCTGTGTTCTTTCTGAATATATGCAGAGAGACTGGAGGCTGAAAAAAAGAGGGGCTCTGCCGCGGATTGGATTAAAAAATACCCCATGAAAACAGAGAGTAGGACTAGGCATCACCTTCGTCACCTCTGTCGCCGACTCGCCGACGACATTCACTTCCATTCATTGTCACCAGCGACCCTCCTCCATAGTCGCTGACAACACAGACCAGAAATAGAGTATTTAGCGCCTAGGGACACAGAGCAGAGGTCGTAACGGAGAAGGGAAAATCAGAACTTGCGATAGAGGGGGAAGGCCGAAACTGATCTGGGAGGCTTGGAGGAGGAGACCACCACCATCGTCACTCCATCTCACTTCAAGACAACCCCTCCATTACCGCCGGTGGAGCCTTTGAAAATAGGGGGAGCACCATCAACACTGAAGGAGAGCTCTAGATTCGACAACTACAGCCTTAATTCTCCAACTTTGAACTCGCATCCACCATCATCACCGTTCACCTTCACTTCCGGCGACTTTCATCTTCTATCTCAAAACTTGTGTCTGTACTTGCGGTCACATACGTCAATGTGGCTCCGCCACTGGCTCTCCTTGATCATAAGCTTATTTAATATGCTTTCATCAAATACAAGACCCGATTCTCACTCCCTCCATTCTCAATTATCATAAATTAATAATGAGGGGTAGGTACAAAATATTTAAACAAAAAACGAGGCGGTTATGAAAGATAAATAATGAAGACGATAATTACACAATATTTTGTAAATTAATAATGGGGAAGATAAGTATAAAATATTTAGTAGATATTTAATTTAATAATTTGATTTATTTAAAAAATCTAGATAATTTTTTACATAACAACACATTAATAAATAGAGTAAATACCCTTTCTGGTCCCTGACAAAAAACATGGACCCCATTTTGGTTCGTGACAAAAAAACCGACCCTTATTCGTCCTTTTTATGGGACTAAAAAAGACCTTTTAGAAATTTGTGAGGGATCAAAATGTCCACCAATCGACACTTATTCATTCTTTTTATGGACTAAAAATGACCTTTTTCTTTTGTCAGGGACCAAAATGGAGTCCGTATTAATAAATACCTGACCCTAACTCACCCGGACATTGAGAGCGGGCATAGGCTGGTTAACATGAATATTATGGCAATTACTCAAGTCTCAAGGCTCTCTTTTGGGGATTATATCTTCCCAACTTAGTACGCACCGTTTTACAAGTCTTCGCGGAATCTTGGGTTGGGTTGGTGATTGGCCACCCCAAAGAAAAGCTGTTATCCGACCATGTTGGGCCAAACAATGGAGATGAGGTTTTTTTTAGGGTGAATATAATTTCTGATCCCTCAAATTTCAAATTAAAGATTTTAGTCCTTAAAGTTTCATTCTATTTAAAATATTGATCCTTATTACTAGTATTAAGTAAAAATATAAATCATTTTGCCCTTGAAGGATACTAAAACCTTTAATTTGAAAATTGAGGATCAAAACTAAAATGAGGGCAAATTTAAAGAATTAAAAATTATATTAACCCTTTTTTTTAATTACAAAGATAAGTGCGGGAAACTTGAGAACTGGTTGGTCAAAAGAAAAGATATATACAACTATCACACAAAGGCGTAAGTTGGGGTCAATGACCTTATAACTTAGCGTTGTGAAATAAGGTGGGACAATCAATAGGGATAATGTGCGGGTGTGTGTGTGTGTGTTTTTTTTATTATAAGGTTAAACACTAGCAACTTGAGGACTAGCCGAATGAAGGATAGGCTATATACAACTATTATGTAAGGCATGGAGTTAGGGCAGAAAATGGAGGCATACCTTGCCTTGGCCCTGATGAGCTATCGGGACCCAGCTCGCCTAAACATTTTTGTAGGAAAAAAAATTACAAGGGTAAGCCCTAACAATTTAATATTACAAGTGTGATTAAGCATTGGACCTCCTGCTGATAAGAGAGTTTCTATGCTGCTATGACATTAAAACATTGGTAATGAGGTGTTGTACCATAACATGTGTAATTGATGTTAGCTGCTTAATTGGGTATTCAGAACAAAATCGTGGCTTCATTTTCAAACCATTCCCTCTCGTTTCTTAAGTATATATCACACTTAAGGATAAGTTATTAATTGTAGGACATACCCTTAAATCAAAGGAATGATCGACATAGCCACACGCAATAGAATCACATTGCAGACTCAATTTGCCTTACAAAGCAAATAACAATGAAGGAGGAAGAGAACTGAGTACTTTCATATGGAAGAAGGATGAAGTTCTCTAGGAGTCACCCTTCACTCCACAAACTGACTCCCTCAATGCCTTTGTCCCATGGCTGTATACTCCCTCTAATCCTTAATATAATACTACATCCAATCTTAAATATACGACCTAATTATTTATTAAAGGGAATCTTATACTTACACTAACAATAGAAGATATATAATATACTTCCTCCGGTCTTAATTATAGGACTACTTTTGTAATACAATTTACACTACAAAAGTAGTCATATAATTAAAACCAGAGGTAGTAGAATATTTGAGAGATAGCATCTACAGTGTACGGTCTGATCAGAACCACGTCACCACAATTAATTTATATGATAATAAAATCAAATCAATATGTTTGTTACATGTTGGGACACATCGTACTGATGTTAAAATGCGAAACGCTAAACAACAAGGGGAAAATTATGAAGAACTAAAAACAAGTTCCAATTTTTTAATAATAAAAGGAAGTAGTAAAGACAACCCTACATAGAAAGAAATAAAGGAAGTTATTTAAAAAAAATCAACATCTGATATTGATATTAGTTAACATACAATTTAAGTGTTATAGTTAGAGATTAAACCATGGTCAAATTAAGGAGCGTGTTGTTTTCGTGTTTTTAAATTATAAAATCATGTTAAATTACTCTTAAACTCATTACCTATAATTTTAACTGAACTTGCAAGTGACTTTGTCATATCTTATAAACTCAGCCGATTTTTTTCACCAAGTTGAACGAGACCAACATGTACAAGGTAGAATTGGATTTATATGAGGTCCAGGTCTAAAAACAAAAACAGAAAAAAGTACTACATTCGGTCCTAATTATACGAGTTAGTTGACTTTCTTTGGAGAGATTAAGAAAGCAAAATAAGTTACTTAATCATTTTATATGTTGGGTATCCTTAGATTATATATTAGTTTATTGGTTAAACTAATTAGTTTGAAGAAAAAAATAAAAATAAAAATACTATAAAGTAATTTAATTAGCTTCCTTAATCTCTCCAAAAAAGTCAACTGGCTCTTATAATTAGGACTGGAGGAAGTAATATTAATAAAAGACAAAAACAAAATATCAAAGATAAGTTGTCCTATTTTAAGCTGAAGCTGTAGTTAAATTAAGTTGTGTAGCCTTCTTCATTGTCTTCTATTGCCACGACATTTGGCCTTTGGTTATGAGTCAAGACTCAAGAAGGACAAAAATAAGAAAACGAATTTTTTATTTTTATAAATGGTTGGTGATTGATTTAATATATATATTTTTAATATTATCAAATAGAGACTTGTGACTTACATATACTTTGCTTTCTCACACAGAGAAAGAAAAGTGGATGACCATTGAAAGATGCAGGTGTGAAAAAGAAGGAGCCGTGTAGGAATGACATATGTTGGCATCTTGAAGAAAAATTAGAAGCCTATTTTCTCATTTTTATTGTGAGTATGATAAACAATAAATGAAGACAATATATATATATATATATATATATATATATATATATATATATATATATATATATATATATATATATATATATATATATATAATGGGATTTCATATTATAATATTGTGGTAATATTATGATTTTATTATTAACTAATCTTGTAAATATAGTATTGAGATATGATTGTTATGATATTCTCCATTAGGGTACGCACGTACTAGCATTATATATATGCCTCTAATCAATCAATGAAAGAAGTGTAATTCATACTCGTTTACATATTTCATATGGTATTAGAGCATGGTCTCCTTGATATTCAAACTAACACAATATGATTATCTGGTGCAATATCTCAACAAGGAAGACAATCCCTTGAATCTTGGAAGAGACAACGCACCTGTGGTTTAATGGCAGGTAAATTTATTCCTAATGAATCGTGGATAATTGATACAGGAGCAACAGTACACATAACATTTGATGAGAGCCTCTTGCGGAATGTGCTCCAGAAAGGCACCAATTTCCTGGGAAAGGTTAAAATGCCAAATGGGCATAGGAGATGTTCACTTGTCAAATGGGATGACACTTATAAATGTTCTTCATATCCTTGAACTTAAGTGCAATTTGATTTCTAGTAGCAAGCTAATCAGAGATTATTTGTGGTCGGTAACATTTGTTAGAGACATGTGTGTGATACAAAACTTGCATTTCAGGAACATGATTACAGCAGGTAGAATATGTTATTGATGCTATCTATTGGAATAGAGTCGGCCAACTGAATAAGACTTTTCATGTGCGGCAAAGCTAGACATAATAAATTTGGAACCAGAGACTTCGGAACCCCTCTGAAGAGAAGCATAAAAGCATTAAATTGCCTTGCAATTATTTTAAATCAATTTATTGTGATTCTTGCATAAGATCCAAACAAACTAGACTCAGTTTTCCAATTAGTTTGATAAAAACTTCTTCTTCTTTTGAACTGATACATTGTGACTTTTGGGTAGTTTTCATACAGCCTATTTGAGTGGTGCACACCATTTTTTAACCATTGTGGATGATTATAGCCCATGCAGATCCACCTCCTCCATCATGCAACTCGATTAGGTATTCTTTATCACATTATAATTTGAATAATAATAATAATAATTGCCTCATATAAAGCTTATCTTTTTGTCATCGAGTCATATGATGAGCCCAAGACCTTTCAACATGCATGTAAACACACTTATTAGTATGATGCTATGCTAAAGGAAATACAGGCACTTGAAGCCAATAAGAAGGTATAGATTTTCATGAAACTTTTGTCCCAGTTGCAAAACTTGCTACTGTTCGAATCTTGTTGGATGTGTCAATCAAACAAGGACTTATAGTTCACCAACTGGATGTGAACAATGTGTTCCTCCATGGTGATCTTCATGAGGAGGTTTATATGAAAATACCTGAAGGCTTTGCTAAAAAAGGATAGACACGGGTTTACATATTGAGGAAATCTCTATATGGGCTTTGTCAAGCCTCATGAAATTGGAATAAAACATTTACTCGCTCTTTGACAAGTCTAGATTTCAGGAAATCTCGGGCAGATTACTCTTTATTTACTCATTGGTGTGGTGACATGTACACTATTTCCTTGTTCTATGTGGACGATGTCATTCTTGCCAGCATCAGTGACAACCACATAAGCCATATAAAGTTGTTTCTTCAAGATCGATTCACCATTAAGGATCTCAGACCCTTAAAGTATTTATTGGGCATCGAAGTGGCTCGATCCCCTGAGGGCATAGTACCTAGCCAACACAAATATGTCTTGAATATCTTGAAGGAAACAAGAACGCCAGCGTGTAAGCCCATCAAGTTTCCCATGGAGCAAAACTGTCATCTTTGTAGTACTGAGGGTGATCCACATCCAAACCCAGGGCATTATCAAAGTTTGGTTGGCCGACTCTTGTACCTCACAGTCACGAAGTTTGATCTCACATGCAATAATTTTTTTTTAATCAATTTGTAGCTAATCCCTGGCCCCACACATGCGTGCAGCGAAACGTCTCATTCGATACATTAAGTCTACAATAGGAAAAGGTATCTTCTTACCAAGTACAAGCTCTCCCGACTTCAAAGCATATCGTGATGCAAATTAGGGATGCTACCATACGACTCGACATTCTTGCACTGATTATTTTATCAGCTTAGGTGAGTCTCCCATCTCATGGTGTAGCAAAAGGCAACGTGTGGTTTCCCTTTCTTCAACAGAAGCTGAATATCGAGCAATGGCTAGTGCAGATGTCATACGGTTGGATGGCTTCTTCATGACCTTGAGGTGACTCAACAGTGTTCAACTCCACTATATTTTGAAAATCAAGTTGTCATTCATATTGCCAAGAACCTAGTTTTTCATGAGAGGACTAAGCATGTTGAAATTGATTGCTATTTTGTTCGTGAATGAGTTCAATATCAAGAGATCTCTCCATAAAGATCTAGATGAACCATCAAGTCGCTGACATCTTCACAAAGGCACTTGGTGCTAAAAGATTTCAAGAGCTTTCGAGCAAGTTGGGCACTCATAATCTCCATGCACCAACTTGAAGGGAGTGAATCCAATATATCTCATAGAATATCATGTGATTTAATATTATAATATTGTGGTAATATTATGATTTTATTATTAACTAATATTATAAATATTAGTAGTGAGATATGATTGTTACGATATACTCCATTAAGGTATGCATGCACTAGCATTATATATATTCCTCTAATCAATCAATGAAAGATGAGCAATTCATTTTCATTTACATATTTCACAATAAATGTTTGATAGATTTAATTTCCATAATTTGAATTTAAAAAATGTTTAAATGAAATTGCTTTTTATTTATATTTTAATTATTTAATCATATATGTGTGTGTGGTTGAATTTACGTTCCTAGATTTATAAGTTTCATCATTTTAATGTAATCAATCTTTTTAGTAAAAAGACTAGTGAGTTTGCCTATTTTTAACTAAAATTGTGTACTTCAAAAAATGAATGTGATTGATTATTTATATTTTATACCTATGGTTTCAAAATAATTGAACAAGGATACAAAATAAACGAAGACAAGAAGTTGGGTGGAATAAATTAAAGTAGGTCCAAAAAAACCAAATAAATGGGAAAACAAATGAAGAGAGAAAAAGGGGTTGGGGAGTTTGCTTGGAAAAGGTCTAAATTATAACTCAAAAAGAAACAAGTACCTAATTCTATTGGCCCCAATTATAATTGAGAATATCATATAAATGTTGGGTGCTTTTGCTTGCACATCTCTTATTTCTTGAGCACATGTTTTCCTCTTGCTCACAAACTTCCACGTTGAAATATCCCTCTCCATATATACGACCGTTTTTTTTTTAATAAAATAAATATTTCTTGTCAAACTCATTGACTAGCCAATTTAAATGATCATCCTACAATTAAACGTTAATAAAAACATGTTAATTTTTAATCCTTTAATATAATCAATTTTTATGTTACACTAGCTTGTTTGGGATGTCGGTAGGAAAAATGACTTATAGTCAATTTAACTTATGGAGAAGTCAGATTGTGAGATGTGATTTATGTTTAGGTTGGCGGTAACATAAGTAGTTTTTGGTATTTAAACTTATAGTCAATCTAAAATATTTTTTAGGATATATACTGATTAGTACTAAAAATATACTTCAGGATATTGAATGGTACTAAAAAATACTTAATGATCTTGAAAAATTATTTTTAGTACTAGTCAGTACCCTAAAATATTTTTTAGGGTATTGAATGGTACTAAAAATATACTTCAAGATACTAAAGGTACTAAAAAAATACTTTCTAATCTTGAAAAATTATTTTAGGATCTTGAAAAAATTATTTTTAGTGCCAATCACTATCCTAAAATATTTTTTAGGGTATTGAATGGTACTAAAAAATACTTTATAATTTTGAGAAATTATTTTAGAATCTTAAAAAAAAAAAATAGTACCAGTCAGTACCCTAAAATATTTTTTAGGGTACTAAATGGTACTAAAAATATACTTCAGGATACTGAACGGTACTAAAAAAAAAAATCTCATGATCTTGGTCCATAAGTCTGATTAAAACAAAAGCTCTTCAAATAAGTTACTTTTGGTCTATAAGTCTAATTGGAACAACTTCTCAACTAAACATGCATTTTCCCATAAGTCTGATTCAAACAATGCATAAGTCAAATTGAGCTCTTCAAAATTCATACCAAACATGCACAACACATTTCATACTTGGCATTTGACATTTAATTTTAAGTATTTTTTAACTTAAATTTATTACGGTGGTTCTACGCAATTGACTTAAAGTTTAAGAGTTGTTATTTATTTCAACCTTAAAATAAACATGCTTAAAGTCATTTTTGGAAGTTGGTTATATATTAAAGATCTATGGATAAGTTTTATATATTAAATAAAATCAAATATAAATCAATACAAAATTGAGACAATGCTGAGATTATTTTGAACTAAAATTAAAAAAAGTAAAATCCAAACTATATTTAGCCTAATAAGCATGTAGTATTAATTATGTTTGTTAATATATTTAGTTTTGTATTCAGTTTTTTTTTTTTTAAAAGACAAAACAAATTGAAAACCTCATTTTAATGAATAAATATTCATTTTTAAATAATATTATAGGTATCTATAAAATTATAGAAGAAGATTGGCGACCAAAAATTATAAGAATACAATTCAGAATTCATTGAAATTGATATTTTCAAGCTTTTACGTATGTATAGTTGTTACGACAAGAAAGAAAATGACGTAAAAGAATGAGAAGTTGATTTCATCCGCACAAAAAATTAGAATTTGAGTTCAAACAACTTTCTTCTATTTGAATGTTCAAATCTGATCTTTTATAAGTCCATGTTAACTTTCGGGAAAATTCATTTTAAGGGACTTAAAAAAAGTCAACAATATCCCAAGAAAAATTTAAATGTCAAAAAAGTCTTATTAACAACTCATTCTGTGATATTAACAACTATTTAGAACTTTTCTAAATTTTTCTTGAGACTTTTTTAACATTTTCTTAGTTAATTTTTTCCCCTTATTAATTTTCTTCTATGAGATACCTTTATTATTATTATTATTATAAGCCCATATATATTTTCATAAGATTAACAAAAATTAAAACGAAAGGGAGAAAGAGGTAACATACAAATGTCATCGATCTCCATAAAAATATATCTATGAAGGACATAATTATTTTATTAATGAGTCAATTTAGTCACTATTTCAATGTGGATGAAAAACTATAATATGAGAGTCACTCCTAATTTGATACGATAATAATTAAATTGATAGCTAAGTATTAAATTCCATATAATCATATTAAAAAGTCTACATGGAGTTTCATATTCTTAACTTATGTGTTGGGCAATATACTATATGAGACTTGATGTACTACACAAGTCCTAGTGAAAAAAGGAAAAATATTAAGGGGCGATTTTGTCTTGAAAGTAATCACTCAAAAATATTGGGTATTCAGAAGTTTTTATTTAGCAATTTTGCTAGGAACATGATCAAAATGTAGCAATTTCACCCCCTTTTCGTTACAGAAGATAATCATTAACACCAATTTTAAATTGTCAATGTTAGCTTTTTAACAATTAAGGTGAATTTACCCCTTTTTAACATTTATGGGTCAAAATTGATTCTAAAAAACTTCCGAATACCCAACCCTCTTAAATGGTTGCTTCTTAAGTAAAATTGTACCTTAACCCAAACAAAGATTAAATCAACAATCATATCAATAAAAAATAAAATGAACAAAATTTCTCTAAGGACCAACCATCAAATATGTCTCACATCTTTCACCTTTCTCAATATCTAATGTGTATCATCAATAACTAAGGATTAAATTAAAAAAAAATGGTAATTGATAACTCTTTAGATTACTTATAATATGGACGCAAATGGTTTCTTCTAAAAAGAACCCTATATTTTGGATCAGATGAACCTCAGAGGATTAAAGCAAAGCATTTAAAAGAGTTATATATTTACGACTTGAGAGTTGGGACTCAAGAGATTGATTAAGAATAGATGGACTACTTAATACTCCAATCAATTCTAAGTATATGAGTTAGTTGATGAGTTTGTTTTGAGATCAGTAAAATGTAAGACCTCATTCTCCTTTATCGTTTATTTTTCAAACTATTTTTATTGACTTCACATGTACTACTCTCTCCACTATCTGATATAAGCCACTTTTTTAAAGAAAGAAGTGAGGTATTAATTACATTTAAGGGTTAAGGACCAATTTTACCAATAAACAATTGGTTCAGGATCACCCAACACAATGAACTTTTATATGGCCCTTAAATACAAATTAACTTTTGAAAACTTGAAATGGGCACAAAGTCGTTACCCACTGTGCAACTCCGTCTGTTGGTTTTTTTTTTTTTGCCCAAATCCGTCTTTTCTCCTTCTCTTGTTCCCCAACTGTTCTTCCTTACTTCTCTCCTCCATTTCAGCCCCGCCACAACCATATGATGATACAGAGCCGGAGACGGGAAGAATGGGGTACATGGCGGCAATGGTCCACCGCAGAGATCTAAGTTCCCGACGAATGAGGATGCAGGGAAATTCGAGAGAGATTTGGGGATCGAACCATTGAGCTTATTGTTAGAAACGTTGAATCCCACCAATTTGGTGCTCACGCTTGGTAGATTGCCCGAGAACTTATTACTTTGCAAGAATAGACCAGTCAAGTGGGTCAAATTGTTGATGGAGAAAGGGATTGGACCCGTAAAATTATTGGACGAGAGATCCAAGCGATTCAACCGACCCAACTGATTCAGAGACGGGGGAAACCCACCGGAGAGCTGGTTATCCTGTAGGTACAAGTTCCGAAGCAACGTCAAATTAGAGAAATCGGCAAGGATCTTGCCGGAGAGACCATTAGAGTGGAGACTCAAAACTTGAAGCTGAGTGAGACGACCGATTGTGTTGGGAGGAATTTTACCCACAAGCCCAACGCCAGGAAGACGAAGAGAGAAGACGAAGGAACGCCGGCTCCGTATTGACTCGCAGGAGAAGAAGAGAGACGACGAAGAAGACAATGATCAAACGCCAAGCGTAAAAAAAGTCGGCCATTGGGGTAAACTAGCTCTGTTCATCCAATAATACAAGAGGAGACAACAGGGAAGGGAACAAAAAATGTGATACTATGGGCGTCCATGAGGGGAGTTGCAGAGAAGCCCAGAAGTGGTTTTCCGACAGTATTCCAAGGGAGAGGGAAGGAGGGGTGGGGAAGAGAGAGAGAGAGAAAGTGTGTGTGTGTGATAGAGAGAGAAGGAGTGTGAGATGTGTGAGTAAGAAAGAAAAAGGAGGAAGGGGCGGGGCTGAAATGGAGGAGAGAAGCAAGGAAGAACAGTTGGGGAACAAGAGAAGGAGAAAAGACGGATTTGGGCAAAAAAAAAAAAAAAAAAACCAACAGAGACGGAGTTGCACACTGGGTAACGGCTTTGTGCCTATTTCAAGTTTTCAAAAGTTAATTTGTATTTAAGGGCCATATAAAAGTTCATTGTGTTGGGTGATCCTGGACCAATTGTTCATTGGTAAAATTGGTCCTTAACCCTACATTTAATTTGTTTAAAAATGGGATAAATACCAATTTAGCCACGAAAGTTTTGGTTTTGGAGCACCCAGTACCCGAAAATTTTTTTGGTATCATTTTTGCCCCGGAAGTTTACAAACGTAGTAATCTCGCCCATCGGTTGATCTTGACCGTTGGATTGATCATTTTTGCTCCGAAAGTTTACAAAAATTTGCTCCTAAAAAACACTTTCAAGGTAAATTTGCTCCTAAAACAACTTCCGGGGGCATATTTGCTCTTTTTTGTAAACTTCCGGGATAAAAATGATACCAAAAAAACTTCCGGGTGCTGAATGCCCCGTAACCAATACTTCCGTAGTAAAAATGATATTTAACCCTTTAAAAATTGCCACTATTTAAAGTTTAATGAAGTTTCCCCTTTTCCTTCCCAAAATGTAATTCACTATTTTAAAAAAGAGTAGATTTGATTTGATTTCCAAAACAAATCTTATAACGTAACCACCTCTCCTTAATTCTAAAGTGCTTTATAATACTCCCTCCGGTCATAATTATAGGAGCAAATTTTGGAGTTAGTTTTGGTCCTAATTATAAGAGCAAGTTTTAACTTTTGTCAATTTTTTCCTATAATACCCCTATTTATATTTATTATTAGGAGCATTTATATATATGTATGTGTACATATATGTATATCTGTGTATATGTGTGTCAATATATATGTATATATGTGTGTGTGTGTGTGTGAATATATATGTATATATATGTGTGTGTGTGTAGATATATGGGTGTGTGTCTCTATGTATGTAGATAGATCTATATGTATACACACACACATGTTTATATAGCAATACCATTATTTCAATTAAAAAGCGTGTGGAAAGGAAATTAGATCTATATGTATGTACATGGCTATAAAAAAAGCAACTAATATACATATATACTAAACTAATATGTCATGAATGTCAACGTAAGGCAAATTAGAAACACTTATAATTAGGGCAAATTGTGTCATTTTAAATTTATATAAGGACATTTTAGGAAAATGAGTAAAATTAACTAATTTAACTCATCTCCTTAATTCTCCCAAAATCGGTTAAATTGCTCCTATAAATAGGACCGGAGGGAGTATATAGGAGCCGGACGAAATATTAATGGGCGATCCACAAAGGTAGTTTTCAATATAAATAATTGAAGGTGGTTTTTAATGTAAATGATTAAAATGGGAGGTAAATATTTCATCCGGTCTCGTATTATAAGGTGCTCCCTCTGTTTTTTATTACGATAAACATTTAACCGAATCTCGTGGTTCGAAGTGATGGTTAAAAATAGTAAGTACGTCAAAATTGTAACCGTTTTTTTTTTTTTACTAAAATACCTTTCTTTAAGGGATAGATAATAACAAAAGTAGAAAAAAGAGATGTCAAAGAGATAGAATGTGTGATGGGGAGACGATGTTAGTGAATGCAATGATATTAATATGAGTAATTAAATGATGACAAAATAAGAAATTAACATAGAAAATTTGAACATTATCTAAATTCATCTTATAAATAGGAACAAACTATAGGTAGTAGTCGTTTCTTATAATAAGAAACAGAGGGAGTATTTTCTAGAAGGAATGAGCATTCCTTATTAAAAATCACCAAATAGAGTCGGGAATCGGACCAAGCTCATTTTTACATATATCACCAAACAAGGCATTAATTACATTTTTCTAAAATTGCTCCTACATAAAGTTTGATACAACTTTCTTTCCTGGCTTTTCAATATATGAAGATTCATCATTTTATATACTGGTAAATTTGAATTGTTTTTAAATTTTCAAACAAATTCAATGAATTAACCCCTACTTATTGATTCTTATGAAGTGATCGAAAGTGTCTATTATGAGAAGATTTTCATAAACAAACATATACATTTTATAAAATATTTAACTAAATTTTTAACCGTGTTTTCAGATTCGGACCAGACCGAAAACCGGCGAACTAGTAGGGTCTAGAGGTCAAACCGGTTTGCTTTTAAAAAAAAAAATCAATATTTTAAAATTTTCTTTAGAATTTTATAATAATAACTTTAAGATCTTTCATTTTTCGTTGGTTTGACCTCGATTTAATTTCAATCTGACTTATTAACCCTTAACCAAATATCCTTATCAAGTTTTGGTTTGAGAACCTTGGTTTTTAATTTGTGTAAAGCTCTCATGCTAAAAGTTTGACATAATAAAGGCAGTACGAACAAGCACAGAGTGAGGAATGAAGCATGATGTTGTAATAATAGAGTCATAATGTGAACACGTGGGAAGAACGCGCTGATTTTGTTCCGCAGTACAATGGTACAACGCTATATGGTGAATGGTGAATGGTGAATGGTGAATGGTGAATGGTGATTGGGCGTTTTGACCCAAAAAAAATGGTGATTGGGCGCGTGACTTAATATTATCGGGCTGTCATAACTTAAATATTTTTTTTTTGCTTAGAGCATCCGATATTCCAAGGCAGGCCATCTTTCAGGCACATCAACGGCCCCAGACTAATCCGGATCGAGACCGGGTGGTCCCTTTCGGGGGGAAGCCTCTACCACCCACGCATGCTGCATTCCCACATCTCGAACTCAAGATCCGTAGTTAAGCTAGGACAACCCCTTACCAGTTGACCTAAGCGTTTGGTGGTATAACTTAAATATTTTGTTTTGTTAAAAGGTACCCACCATCGTCTCTCACATTCAGCCTTCCAAGGTCCAATCAATGGATCTTTGTCGAATCTTTTTCGGCATATCCCCACCTTATATTAAGAGGATGTGTGGCGTGCTGTTTGTGCTGTATAACACGGAGAATAAAAACCTAATACGAAAAGATTTTTTTTTTCTCAGAAAAATACGAAATAGCTTTTTTCCTAACCATTCTTCGTAAGTTTATCTGGACTGTTAATTAAGAAGATGAGAGAAAAATAAAAGTAGTATTGCGATATTTTTAATTGATTTGATATACCACTCTAATCCTATTTATAAGTCCAGTTTGACCAAAAAATTTGATCCTATTTATAAGTCTATATTGACAAAATAAATAAGATTGTGACAATTTTGCCCATATTAATTAGGATGAGAGAGATTGGCTAGCCATGTTGGAAAGAGAAAAAGATGAGAGAGTTTTGACAATAAATTTTAAAAGGTACACATTCATAAATGAGGGTAAAGTTGAAAATTTGCTCTATAATCATTGAGATACCTAACTCTCATTGGTATGTGAGATTTGATCAAACTGAACTTATAAATAGGATCAGGGTGGTACGTGATTTAAAGACTATAAAGAATGATGAGAGAAACCGAACCAATAAAAATGAGCTAAAGAATATCAAACTATTTAAAACATTCAAAACTTAGAAAATAGTTAATAAATGTTATATTTTAAGAATAAAAGTCATTACTAAACTTTCATGAGTCTCATTACCATTTTTAGATTATCGTAAAATATTATGAAGAAGAAAAATTGCTGAAAATTCTCCATTATAAAAATTACTCACCCGGTCCCTATACTAATATATAAGGTCTTTTTAATTGAAACGTCAGATTTTAGAAAACAATTAAAATTAGTTAAAAATAATAAATATGTAAGAAATATATATTTTTTCTTTCAAAGATGCCCTTATTTATGAATGAGTAAGAGAGAAATAATAGAGATGAGAAAATAAAGAAAGAGAATGTATGGTAAATTAGGGATAGGATATTGTCACTACCAATTTTATGTCACTACCACTTTTTCACCGTTAGATCAGAATCTTATTTATCTTTATCACTTCTCTCTCCTATTGAGATTCTGATCTAACGGTGAAAAAATTGTAATGACATTGGTAGTGACAATATCATATCCCGGTAAATAATGATGTGAGAGAATGAGAACAAAAAAGGTAAAAATGTATTTATTATTAAGACAAAATCAAATGGGATCTTATAAAAAATAACAAGCCTATTAAAAAAGGGTCTTATATATAAGGATAGGGGGAGTATTATTAAAAGAACTTGAAATTTGCTTAAAGACTTAAGTAAAACATACAATACTCTTATTTTATTTATAAATAGAATCACAGTGATATATATCTTTAAGGGTAACCCTTCTTCTTTTGCTTGTCCAAGTTGAGGTGATGGGTTGCACTTACTTAAAAATCAGGTTTTTAGGTTAGAGAAATTTTTCAGCAATTTTGTAAAAATAAGGGTTAATAATATATTTAGTCATTTAAATTTACCTTTATTTTGATTTAGGTCTTTCAAATTTCATTCTATTTAAAGCATTGGTCCTTGTCATTAAATAAAAACTTGAACCATTTTAGCCTTGAAAAGGACCAAACTCTCTTGTTTGAAACTTGATGGATAAAAATCAAAATAAAAGTAAATTTGAGGGACCAAAATTATATTAATCCTAAAAATAATTTTAAAAGTTAATCACATTTCTTAATGGGAACTGTTTCACAATTTTCCCTTCATTAACCCAAAAAGAATTAGATGGCCCTGTCAGGATTCAGCCTCTCACGGTCTCACCAAACCATATTTTTCTTGAGATGCAAAATGGAGCAAAACCCTCTGACCATGACTATATATTATTGGTACTGTAGCTCTGCATGACCACATTTCTTTTACTCTCGTTAAAAGCTAATTTGATTTTTTTGTTTTCTCATCCGTCGCTTCGTCGTCATCATCGTCTTCTCTCTCCCCTCTCTCTCTCTCTCTGCTTTTTTCTCCCACAAGGATGGTTCGCCGTCAAAGGGCCTCACCAACCAAAAAGTGCAGGCCTATAAAAATGCACAGGGCTATGAGTTTCTGAGCCTGATGGATGCGTAGGATAAGCCTGGCGGCGCATGTTAGCCTCCATCACTTCTCTCATGCTTGGAGTACTCTGTAGTGCCCGCCCAAAGCCTTGGATTCTCAGCTCTCTCTCTTCATTCCTTCACGGCTCCGCCGCTCACCACCATCACCACCACCACGCTCGACTACCTCCCACCTCCGTTCATTTCGGCGCCGATGCCTCTCGTCGGCGCCATCACTCCAGCGCCTGTAAGCTTGACTGTGGCGCCACCGCCGCCGCTTCTGTGTGGCACCTCATATTGCCGTCTGGAGGCACCGCGGGGTCTTGTAGCGATCTCCGTCGGTCTCCGATGCTTCACCAGGAGTTGAAAGGGGAGGGGTCTTGGAATGCTGCCTGGGACGCACGCCCCGCCAGGTGGCTTCACCGTTCAGACTCGGCCTGGCTTCTCTTCGGCGTTTGCGCCTGTCTCGCGCCGCCTACTTGGCTTGAAACGAATCCCGAAGCTCCGGCCTCCGATGAAAAAATTGACGGTGGTGAATTGAAGGACGTCGGCCGCGACAAAGTAGATGAAGCCTCTTCCGATTACAGAGTCACAGGTTCCTTACACTTCACTTTCTTTTTCTTCCTCCAAACTTCAAATATTTATCTCGATGTGTTTATGTGCATGGATAAACATTTTTGGCAATGGTTTTTGTGCTATTAGAGATTAATAATGCCGCTCATATGCCTAGAACTCGCACTGAAAGCTTATTCATTCATCCAGTAACATTCTAAAGAGTTCTGTGATTGTCTGTTCTTGTTTCCAAATCAAGATTTTGAGTGATTGAAATGATTTTAATGATATTTTCTCGTGACGACGATAATTTATTTATTTTTTGAACCAAGACAATGAAATTTAATAAATATAAGGTCTACAGATTGCATATTGTTAGAACACCAATAGAAGAACTAAATAACTAAAGAAAACAAGACAAAGTAATAATCTTACCACCAGTGAATGAAAAATCATAAAGTAAAGCCAATATCTCCTGACAAGTGATGTTCAGTGAATGAGAAGATTGAGCTGGTAGACGAATGAAACATTTCTTGACACAATAAATGGTGAGAGTCGGCTTTTGATTATGATACTAATTGTTCAAATTGGTGAAATGCGTCTGGTGCAGGGGTGCCTGCTGATGGACGATGCCTGTTCAGAGCCATAGCTCATGGAGCTTGTTTAAGAAATGGGGAAGAAGCGCCTGATGAGAATCGCCAAAGAGAGCTTGCTGATGAACTAAGAACTCAGGTAAGATCAGAACAAAAGGCCAGTCCTATTTGCTTTACAATCTTTCTCCCTGAACATATTTGTAACCTCATGTTATTGTGCTAGGTTGTGGATGAACTTCTGAAAAGACGTGAGGAAACAGAATGGTAAATATATGCAATATGTGACATTTTACTGGTTCATATGCTTTTGTTGAGAACTTGTGATTAATTGACTCGGATATGTATAGGTTTATTGAGGGGGATTTTGATGCGTATGTGAAGAGACTTCAGCAGCCATATGTGTGGGGTGGGGAACCAGAACTGCTGATGGCTTCTCACGTTTTGGAGTGAGTTTTTGATTATGTTTCTTTATACTGACTTAAGGTTCGTTGTTGATGTCCATTTAGATTCGGTTACAGGTATTTATGTTGATATTAATCACTCATTTATATGATTTGCATTCCTCCTCTCAATTAGTGAGACATGATATTTCATATTTATACTGATAGAAAAAATCAATATACGTGAGCTTGTGAAGTACTTGCCCACCTTTATGAAACTTCAAATACTGTTTATTTTGACTTTCAACTTGGTAATCAAAGCTTCTATATGCATTTTAACTTGTACCTATGTGGTAAATGCTTAGAATCCAGATAGGTATAGACATATAGTTGAACCTTGTACAATTGCAAATTCAAATTCTAGAGCTTAAATTGTGGGAATGAAATGGTCTTAATACCAAGTGAAGGACCATATGAACCTTCTCATTGATGTACGTGTAGTTTTTTAGTCTTCATTACCCCTTATGATGAACTCCATCTAATTTGTCAGGACAACCATCTCGGTCTTTATGAGGGAAAGAAACTCTGGTGATTTGGCAAACATAGCAAATTATGGTGAAGAGTATAGGAAGGAGAAGGAGAATCCCATCAATGTGCTATTTCATGGGTATGGTCACTACGACTTACTAGAGACCTTATCAAACCAAAATTGCCAGCAAATAAACGCTCAGGAGTTGGGTACATTAGGACCTCATTTACCTTAATCACGCTTTTAAGATTTGTCTGGAGAAGAGCTCATTTCAGCCTAGAATTGGCTTGGTAAATTTAAAAGTCTTCTAAACTTCAGTTTCTACTGCAGCAACTTAATTTTGTAGTTTGGTTTCTTTCTCTCACTTTAGAAAGTTCAGTATAGACGAACAATGGGAATGATCATGATAATAAGTTTTGTGGTAATAATGATGATCCAGGATTTGTGTTTGGTATTTTCTGGGCATAATTGATTCTTTAATCCGACTTTATTCCCTTTTACTTAGTCACGGCGTTCATGTTATTCTCAAGATTCGGTTATTATTCTTTTGCTCAATAAGGAATTGTATTATTCATTCTTTTTGTTACTTGACATTCTCCTCATGGATGGTGAAGAATAGTGTGTATGTGACACCATTTTCTTAGCTCTAGGTTGTGTAGTGCGTGCCTATATTCTCAGGAAAAAAAGGTTGGAATATCTGTATGAATTTATAGTAGGTAATTTATCCTTCCTATGTACGGAATATGTTCTTTTAATGATTAAGGTTATCTTAATAATCTTCATTTTCTCCCATGCTTGTGGAAGATTTTGTTTTATCTAATTATTAGCTTTTAAATAATGAAACACTTCAAAACTTAATGAAATGTTTCATTTTTTTTTGGATGGCTGAGGTTGTACGCTTTTAGCTAGCATGCCATACTTCATAATCTTAGAAGAATCCAATTTTTTGCTACCACTTTATTCTTTATCATAAGTCAACTTGTAGAAGAAATTTGTGGTCTTTCTATAACTATTTTTCAATTTTACCCTTATTTGATTTTTTGGAAAGAAAGATAAGATATAGAGGGAAATTTGAATAATGTTATCTATTTGAGGCATGTTAAATGACTTAATATAAGAATTAGTTAAAATAGACTTATAATAAGTACCTAAAGGTATTATTTTTTATTTGTTTATCCTCATTTATGCCATTGTCATTATAATTACCGACATCTCTATTGTTTTTTTGTGTGATATACATCTCTATGTTTCATTTTGTCATCTTTATTTCAATAACCTATATATTGAGTATCTTAGTATGAAATTTCGTGGGTCAATAAAATGTTATATTTTCATTTTTTTAATGTATAAACTAACCTGATAGTGAATGCCCCCGGCCCCAGATAATTTCTTCATTGATTCTAGTCTTGACATGTGCGCAGTAGATTGTCTTTTAACATATTTAAAATTTAATATAAACAGAAATTAAAATGACTTTATGTAATGAAAATGTCTGATATACGAAAGGTCTGTGCCTGCCGCCCTTTTACTTTGAATAAAATAATTTGCTTTTGTGGGGATACTAACCTAAACACATTAGAGGAGGAGGAGAGAGAAAAGTAGATGTTGGTAGTTCTATGAAGGTTCGTTGTTCTATTTGGTTCAAAGTGAAAAGAGAAAAACGATGCAACTTACTTTGTTCTTATCTTTGATGAACTGAAGAATATATTCTACTTTGAATTTCACATTGCAAGCTGAGTATCCAAGGACACATCTTTACTAAGAAGGAGAGGCAAAAAAGTTGTTGTGTTCTAAGTTTCAAAAGGAATTAGATCCTAATCAAATAATGAAAAAGAATTTTCTAAATCGTGTTTGGATACATTAAGTGTTTAAACACTTAAATTGAGATAAAAAAAATTTCGCATGCTTATCTTATATATAATAAATAACGATTGAAAAGTCGTTTTTCAAAGCTCCAAGTCTCCATGCTTTCATTTGTCTTGTATTTGCTACGGTTCAAGTAATGAAATTAACTAGAATTGTTCAAAAAAAAAAAAATCAATGTTCTAAAAGCTATTTTTAAATGCTCTAATCACCATTATAAACAAGAGAAAATAATAATAATGATTCAAATTTGTATTTCCCTTTCGAGGTTTAGAGCAAATGCAACTGCAATTCCTAACAAGTGTATCATGTGACTCGAATTTGTGTTATTCTCTTTACAATATGAGAATGTTTACCATCTAACCAACAACTTGTTGGTATCATGTGAAATTTTATTAGGCTTTCTAATTTTTTTTCCCAGCATTAGGCTTTCTAATTTAAGAATTAGTACTCTATCTAGTTATAACTCGATAATTTTGCTCTGATTTTAAACGTAAGATTTAGTTTGCATAAGGAAATAGGTGATGTCATTGGCTATTTTAAAGTCAAGCAAAGGGTCAAATCTTTATAAGGGGGAAAAAAGAAGGTATCTTTGGAATAATCAAATATTAATACCAATTCTAAATATAGAATAAAATTTATAATGTATATATAAAATTTATCTTATATTTAAAATCGGAGGTGATAAGATTTTGATTAAATACTCCCTGTGGTCCTTATTATAAGGAACAAACTAACAATTCTCACAAATCAAGAACAACAGTTAAAGTCAATAAAGTTATCCTAAAATTTAAGTAACTTCCAATATTACTCCTACTAATTGCACTAAACTCTAATATTATATTAATTATTATTCTCACTCACTACCCTTATTAATTATGGGCATATATGAAAAAATATAATTAATGCTCTTTAGGAATAAGCAGATGCCGTATAAAAAGAACCACATATATTTACTAGTTGGTGTTTATAATAAGGACGAGAGGGAGTAGTTTTATCATATATTTGCCGTATCAAGGAAGGACAGTACGGGGAAATCATCTCCTAATCCAGTAGCATAATAAAACCCCTACTATAAATTTTTTTTTATATAAAAATTTTAAGAAAGGGGTTGGGTTCACCCATAATCCAAGGGCAGTGCCTTGACCAACTCTAGGATCGAACTCCATTCCTTTAGTGAGAGTGTCTGACCCCTTTACCAGTTGAGCTCGAACTCCTACTATAAATTGAAAATCGTAGTTTGCTCCTTTAAATTAAAATAAAAAAGTGTATAAAAAAAATAAAGAAAGGACATTACAGTAAATCCCAATACTGCTGGATGAACAAGTCAGGCAAACCTTCTGTGCTTTGAGCTTGAGGCTTCATGATTTATCCTCATCTTCAGCGATACAAGGCATTGTTACGAGCATAAATTGTAAAGTATTGATTTTCACTTCAACTTTATTACTTTCGATCAAGAACCAGAGTGAAGAAGAACAACTGATCTGGATGCGTTTATGGTGATGGCACTCGACGTTGCAACCTTTGAAAGCATTTGCCCTTCTCGATTCATCACCTTCACGATTCCCGACCCCACTTATTCTGATTCACTGCTTCGAGTTGCTGTTCTGGACTCACCGATTCCAACTTCTGACTCACCCCTTGTTGCCGCCATGTTCGTCCCTGAAGCCCGCGAAACTGATTGGATATTCTCTACTGAATGGGGTCATTTCCAGCTTCTCTTTAGTTCTCCTGGTGTATCTCGCCTCATTTTGATGGGAAACCAATTCAATGAGGATGAATCTTCGCCAACCATTTATCACCGTCGGCTAGTATCTTCGCCGCGTCGGAAGGAGCTTGAGGTATGCTCAAAGCCTATTTTTCTTGCCTTGTCTCCGAGATCCTTGTTTAAAAACGGCATTCCGGAGGTACCTATTTTGAGTTATGAAGATAATTTGGTTTCTAGTGTGGTAATACATAAATGTGCGGGTTGTCTTGTTGGTGAAATGTTGGTTGAAGATGTTGAAATTGAAAGCGAGAGTAGGGCTGATGGTTGTTGTAAACGGGAATTTCGGAGGCGTTTGAGGTTCAAGAGGATGCCTAATTTGATTCAGACTGAAATTCTTATTGTTCCTGTTGCAGAAGATTTTCATTTGAGTAGTTTAGCGATTGGAGAGGTGGAGTTTAAGCCTGATCTTCGGGTTTTGGTTCACCCTTACTTGGCTCCAATGGTGGCAAGCCTATCTTTGATCAGTGAATATATAGAGTCACGAATTCAGCTTGGGTTTAGGCCAAAAGCTTTATGTCTTGGGGTTGGAGGTGGGGCTTTACATTCTTTCTTGAGAAACCGATTGGATTTTGAGGTCATGGGCGTGGATGCTGATAAGGAAGTTTTGAGTGTTGCAAAACGGTATTTTGGATTAGATGATAGTGAGTTTATGCATGTTGTTATTGGAGACGCCATTAAATTTGTGAAGAAGCTTACACCTCAGGCAAATTGGCATCCTATGTGTTCTTCTGCCACTTGTGAGCACAAGGGTCATTGTCACTTTCCTGATGGTGAAGATGTCAACCATAAATTCGATGTCATTATGGTTGATCTAGACGCAAGTGATGTAAGGAGTGGTATAAGTGCCCCACCATTGGAATTTGTTGAGAAGCATGTTCTTCTGGCAGCTAAGTCACTTCTCTCTGAACTCGGAATTCTTTCTATAAATGTCATTTCTCCTAGTAGGTCCTTCTATAGCAAACTGGTACATCATTTTCAGGAAGATTTTGCAGAGCTGTATAAGACAGATGTGGGAAATGGTGAAAATTTTGTAATTATTGCATCAGTATCGCCACAAGTTTCTTCTGTTGGAGACTGCAATAACTCTTTTTTTATGAGACTGAAATCAGTTATACCAGAAGCATACATGAATTCCATAACAAAGATATCTAATTAATTCCAGTTCGGCTAGGCAAATGCATTTTTGGGATTTCATTTGGACCCTCTTTCTTCTCTAGAAGACTGATGATTGATTGAAGACGTGTCTATATTAATGATACAATTTTGAAATTCTTCTTCATGCTTATTTTCTCCTCTGGTGAGATCCACCTTCAAAGAATTGAGCAAATACCAAAATTAAGGGTCGTTTCCTTGAAGCAGTAGCTTTGCCTCTCTATAGAAATCCAATTGCTTTGATGAGGTATTCACATGGTTTCAGACTGTGAGCTTCAGCTGATTGGATAATTGTACCCAATAGATTTAGCATTGAAAAACCTGTGCTTAGCTGATCATATTTAATTTTTGACATTGAAGAGGTTATCTCTAATTATAATGGCTGCCGATTTGATAATGATGATGTTTGAGAGAAATGCGTTCACACTTTTGATGGGATGATAATTTGTAGTCGTCAAGGTAACATTTACCCACACTTATCTGACCAAAATGCTTTTAGTTGCAATACATTACATATGTTGTAATTTTATAGTTGAAACTTATAACAAATGTGAGTGGAGTATTTCTTCTCACTGTGCACCTTGGACATCTGGATTTGTTGACTAAGCCACGTTTTTATGCTGTCCTAGTCAAAAATTAACCATACTACATATTCTCCAGGCTTGGTCTGGATCCTGAACTAAGTCAAAACTCGAAATATGACCACCTCGTGTTAGAAATGTGATCCTCTTCAGTTTTTGTGCTGATTCTGTGTCTGAGCCTGGACGTCATTCACTGATAATGTTTGGTTTGGTTTCTATAGGTTTAAAATTTCTGATAATATGCTTCATTTATAAATGTTGAAAAATCTGACCTTTGATCTTTACATGGTCTTGGTCAAAGGTCCTCAAACATTTGACTTTGTACTCTGCGGCATGTATACACTCACCCTAGAAAAGTTGTGATTTTTGCATGTAGCTTGCTAGGTAGCCAGAGAGTTGTTCTATTTTTTGTTTGGAACATAGTTCTTCCTTAAAATATTTTCAGGAGAAATTGGAAAGAATGAAGAACTTTATTTCATAAGGGAACAGGTTAAAGGGAGGTTGAAATGGTTCTTTGCTTTGAAATCTCATTTTGCCTGATCTGATTCAATTCCTGTATGATGGCTCGAGGAGATAATTCAAATTTAGTAAAAGTTCTCACTTCACTTATTTTTGGCTGTGCTTGCTTCTAAATTCTAATTTGTTGTTTTCTGTTTTGTATTGGCATTTCATATATATAACAATCAATTTTTTTTTGGTTTCATTTCCTTATCTTCCTCGACTACTTCCTTGAGGAAACAATTCAACATGGAAAAAATGATTTTTGTAAAAGAATATATTCTTTCAATAGCAGCTTACTGCCGAAGTTGATTTATGATCTTTCTTGTGATGGGCTTGATGTCAAATGATAGATACTTGAGATTTTACTGACGGAAGAGATGTACTAAGAATTGGAAACAAAGACACCAATGTAGCCAACCCCTGCAATAAAGAAGGCAAGAGATTGTGCGAAGAGGTATATGAAGTACTGGTTCTTCCCAAAGGCTAGGTCGTAGCATCCACAGACGAAAAGGTAGGCCCCAACACCAAGTTCAAGCAAATGGATTCTGATTTTAATCGTCATGAAAGAAGAAAATGTCAAATAAAAAAAAAAACGGTAGTTATAGAAATTATTTGCGTTGTTTGCAGGATGATTATTATCTTGATAGCTTCTATTTTTTTTTTTTTCTTTTCTTTAAAATGGAGGTAGATATTACATGAAACTTATTGAGCAGTGGACTTTTACTATGTTGATGGGAGCTAAAGACATATTCATTCGTAATCTTGTAGGAACATTTCCAGTTATAACGAATGATGGGTTAACAAAGTAGATTTCTTCTCCATGTGTGAGGAGCTCTTAATTACAGATCACTGTTACACTTTCTGTTGAACGGAAGGGAAACTTGCAGGTCGGCTGCAATGAAGCTATGTAATTTCTACAACGTATAGTAGTTTTGTGCTCTAGTCTACTGAATTTATTTTGTAAATTTTGCTATTTATCAAGCACTACTTGATCAATCACAGTTCCACTGAAATGTAAAATGTATATGAATATAGTGCTGAGAATTCCATTTTGCTTATAAACAAAATTATGGAATCACAAGGCAGCGGACACTTCTCTTCTCCTTTTTTCCTTTAAACTACATCAGCGATCTAAATTCTTTGCTAAGGGATACTTAGAAAAGTCTGACAGGTTGAGAAATACTTGTCCAGGCTGTCTCTCTCATAGTAAAGGATTCAAGTGTCATAATATATGGTTATGTTATTAGTATATTACAGGTTGAGGAGTCTGTTAGACATACTATTGATTCAGTCCAGCTATATATATATGTTGGCATCTCTTCTTTCTCTAGAATTTTTCCAAGTTTTCTTCGTTTATTAGGGTCCTATAATTAGATCCTATAATCAGGGCACTAATCACGGGATCCTAATAAATGGGTGATTTATTTCCTAATATTCTAATACTCCCCCTCAAGCTGGAGAGTATATGTCGATCAATCCCAGCTTGCCACGAAATCCTTTAAACTTCGTTCGACTGAGTGGTTTAGTTAGGATATCTGCAATTTGATCTGCAGATCTTATGTGAGACAGTGTCATAATGCCTGTTTCAATCTTTTCTTTAATGAAGTGTATGTCTATCCAAGGTAGTCAAGATCGCAATTTTACTTAAGATTGGAAGGGGGTAGCAAGATCGTAAATCGTGGAATCGGCACGAATAGTAAAGATCTTACTTTTTTTATTTTAGTAATAATAAAAAATATATATCAATATAAAATAACATTTAACTCACAACTTAATCCTAAAAGACAATTCAATCTTCAAATAAAAATATATAGCATTCAAATTAACATTTAATGAGTCCTAAAAGACAATTCAAAGCAAAGCATTCAAATCACAATCTTGAAATAAAATGACATCTTCCTCTTCCTCTCCATCTTCAAAGGCTTCTTCATCAAAATTTGGTGACTCTAACTCCAAATCATTGCTAGGCTCAACCAATGCTTCATTTTGAGTTGGCACCAAGTTGTCTACATGTAAGTCTTCAATGTTATATGGACTTTCATCATTTTCCACAATCCAATCATCATCAGAAGAAATATCATCAACATTATACTCATTCGCTTTTCTAGCCACCTTCTTGTTGGCCAATCTTGAATTAGCCATCACAAAAAAAAAAAAAAAAATCATTCATCGTTTTTTGTTTCAAACGATTTCTTCTCTTTGTATGGACCTAAGCAAATATAAAAACAATTAATACAAAATACATTCTTGAAATGAAATATAATTCATATTTCATATTCATGAAAATTTACCATCTCAAAGGCACTCCAGTTACGCTCACAACCGGAGGCACTGCATGTCAAGCTCAAAACACAAATAGCAAATTTTTGGAGCTCTGGATGTTCATCCCCATATGACTCCCACCATTCAGCTGGAGCTTTTTTGTTAATTGCAATCTTGGCTATTGAATAACCAAAAAACTTCCTTTGATACTTGAATCTTCAAGTTGAGTATCAATCTTAGATATTTCTTCTATATCACCCACCATCCTGTCTAAGCATTGATATAATCCACGTTTCACTTCAAAATCAGCCTTAAATGATTCAGTATAATGGAACTGTGGGTTAAGGTAATAGCTTGCAACATGCAAAGGATGATGAAGTTGCTTGTCCCATTTATCATCAATGACATCCCATATAGGCCTATAACTGAAGAATCAAAAAAACAATTGAATTAATGTAGAGAACAAAACTGCAAATTTAAAATTTAAATCAAACTTGATAATTTACCCTCTTTCTACGTTGTTGAAGGCATGTGTAATGCTCTCTTTAGCCCGATCAATCTCCTCATATATGAAGCCCATGGCTGGCTTCACATCTGAACCAACCATACGGAGCACCCTCACTAAAGGATAAGCTCCTTTCAAGCAAGTAACAATATCTTTCCAAAAAGCCTTGTCCAAAACCACATCTTCTATAAGCTTCTCATCCTTTGTCTTTCCAAACCGGCTAGACTTCCACTCGTTGGAGGTGAACATCCGAATCAATGCTCCTTTGTTATCATGGAGGCACCCTAAAGTTAGGTAAGATGTGGCAAAGCGAGTGAGGGATGGTCTCACCAAATCTTTTCCTTTAGTGAAATGGTGCAATAAAGTAATCAAAGTAGTTCTTGAATAAATATAGGTTGTTATTTTTTCCCCCCTTGGAATAGTATCATGGTGAATTGGTATCTTCTTTTCAAAATCTTCCAACATTAAATCAATACAATGTGCTGCACAAGGTGTCCAATACAATCTCTTTCTTTTCTCCAATACAATCTCTTTCTTTTCTCCATTAACATCTCTCCTCCAGCTTTGTAATTTGCTGCATTATCCGTCACCACTTGAATAACATGTTCTTCACCAACCTCTTCAACAACATCATCAATCATCTTAAAGATTTTATCAGCAACCTTAGATATGTCAGATGCATCAATAGACTTGAGAAAAGCAGTTCCCTTAGGGCTGTTCACTAAGAAATTTATGATTGTCCTTCTCCTTTTGTCGGTCTAACCATCTGTCATTATTGAGCATCCAAATTTCTTCCAATAAACTTTATGTTCTTCAATATCTTGCATTGTTGAGTCATATTTTTTCTTCAAATATTTAACTCTGATCTCATGGTAGGATGGTGGCTTGAATCCTGGACCATGTTTTGCAACTGATTCAAACATTTTATTGAATTCCTCCGTCCTTGCCACATTGAATGGAATAGCATTATTGTAGAAAAAAGCGGCAATGTCTTCACATGCTTCCTCTCTCAAATTCCTTCTTGAATATGCTATTTATTGTAGCTTGAGTGCTCACTCCCCTTTTTTTAAAAATATTTTTATCATGCCCACCATCCTGTTCACTCGGTTTTCTTTTTCCACCAAGTTCATCACCATCACCATCATCAACTTCTGTGAATGTGGTTGATTTCTTCATTAGTCTCTCTTGTAAAGACAATACAATTCCAAGCATTTGTTTTCTCACTTCCTCAGGAACAAAGCTACAAGCCCCCATATCTCTTGAAGTTCCTGCCAAATGGTGCTTGAATCGGTAAACACCTCCTGTTATTGTCTTCTTGCAATAATTGCATTGAATTTTTCTCCCACTTCCATCAACTTCAACACCATGCTTCCATCCTATGTCAGTCCTACTTCCAGCAGCATTTTTCATTTTAATTCCTCTACTAGAGGAGGTAGCAATAGCATCATTACTGGCACCACCACTAGAAGCCATTTTCCAAATGCTAAACCACCACAAATCCACAATCTAATATGGACAGAATAGAAATAAAGAGCAAAATAAATAACTGAACAATCTAATATTGGCACCAACTCAACAACAATTATAAAGAGCAGTATTCTAATATCAAATATGGACACCACAATCTAATATTTATATGACAACTTTGTTTACTTGATTATTAAAAAAAAATAGAAGACAAGAAACTAATACCAAATCTAATATTCTAATATTTATATGACAATCTAATAGGTATACCAACTCAACTCTGTTAACTTGATTATTTAAAAAACGAAAGGCTACAAGAAACAGAGAGGTGAGATCGAGGGAATCAGGGAAGGGAAGAGAGGCGAGCGATGAGACCTGACTGTGAGTAGAAGACGATGATCGAGGGAAGAATAGAAGACGCCGACCGTGGAGAGAGCTAGAACCGAAGATGCCGACGCCGACCGTGGAGTGTGGATTGGAGTGAAGACGCAACTGTTGATCGCCACAAATGGTTGTTGATCGCAGATGATGATTCACATCGGAGAAAAGAAACAAGGCCAGACGATTTAGGGTTTTCTGATGGGCTGAAATGGGTCAAAATGTCGGGTAATGGGCGGGTACATGGGTTTGCTCGATCGGGTTATCGGACTGAGCAGGATCGGTGATCTGCAATGATGCTACGATCCGGCGAGTTTGAATGGCGATCTTGTCCGATCTTACTCCAGTCCGATCTTGCCGGCGATCCAGATCGTTTTCCTCCCACAAAATCGCGATTCTGGCGATCTTATGAGCTGGATCGACGATTTTGACTACCATGTGTCTATCTCAGCATGTTTGGTTCTATCATGATATACTGGGTTCTTGACCATTTCAATGCTGGCCTTGTTATCACACCAAAGTTTCATTGGTCCCTCATGTTGAATTCCCAATTCGCTTCAGCACTGCTTGTTGACACCACTGTTTGTTTCTTGCTTCTCCAGGTAACTAGATTTCCCTACACGTATGTACAGTACCCTGAGGTTGACCTCCTGGTCTCTCTATCTCTTGCATGGTTTGCATTAGTGTAGATTTCTTGGTAGTACATTTCTTAAAGAATATTCTCCTTCCAGGATTAAGCTTCAGGTAGCTCAAAATTCTGTGGACCGCCTCCATGTGTTCTTCTTGGGGCTGATGCATAAACTGACTTACTATTCCAACTGCATAGCTAATGTCAGGACATGTGTGGGTTAAGTATATCAATTTTCCCACAAGTCTTTTGTATCTCTTTGCATTAGCTGGAACACCTTGTGGCTTGATCTCTAAGTGGTATCCCTCTTCCATTGGTATCCCTTCTAGTTGAGTGCCCAACATTCCTGTTTCATGTAACAAGTCTAATGTATACTTGCGTTGAGAGAGACATTGATGCCCTTCTTGGTTCTTGCTACTTCCATGCCTAAGAAATACCTCATTTGTCCAAGGTCTTTCACCTGAAATTCAGTTGACAAGTCTCGTTTTAGTTGAGCCATTGATTCTTCATCATCTCCTGTAATGATTATGTCATCAACATAGACGATCAATATGGTGACTATTCCATTAACACGTTTGGTAAAAAATGTGTCATAAGCTCGTCCCTGATTATATCCAAGCCCTTTCACTGCTTTGGTGAATCTACCGAACCATGCCCTAGGAAATTCAGTTGACAAGTCCCGTTTTAGTTGTGCCATTGATTCTTCATCATCTCCTGTAATGATTATGTCATCAACATAGACGATCAATATGGACTTTTCCATTAGCACGTTTGGTAAACAATGTGTCATCAGCTCGTCCCTGAGTATATCCAAGCCCTTTCACTGCTTTGGTGAATCTACTGAACCATGCCCTAGGAGATTGTTTCAGGCCGTACAATGACTTCCTTAGCTTACACACAGAGTTATTAGTTGCTAAAACTCCATCCGGAATCTCCATGTATACTTCTTCCTCTAGGTTGCCATTAAGGAATGCATTTTTCACGTCCAGTTGGTATAGAGACCAATCCAAGTTTGCTGCAAGTGATAACAGTACTTGAATGGTATTGAACTTGACCACTGGAGCAAATGTCTCCTGGTAGTCGATCCCGTACGTCTGGGTATATCCTTTTGCAACAAGTCTCGCCTTGTTTTGTTGATACTGCCATCGGGATTGAATTTCGGAGTGAAGATCCACCTGCATCCTACTGGTTTCTTTCCTTTAGGAAGAGTCGTGATCTCTCTTGTTCTATTTTCCTTGAGTGCCCTCAATTCCTCTTCTGCAGCTTGCTTCCAATTTGGATCAGCCATAGCTTGTTGAAATGTATTTGGAATGGTTATCTGTGCACTGTTAACAACAAAACTTTGCATTCTTGCAGACAGATTACCATATGAGACAAATCGTTGAATAGGATGTTGAGTACACGATCTTACCCCTTTTCTCAAGGCAATAGGCCAACCCGATTCTTCAGGATTTAATCCTGGATTGGATTCATGGTCGTTCCTTTGAATGGGAGAGATAGTTCTACCAGTGTCTGGTTCAGTTTGAACTTGTGAGCTAGACTTTATCTCTTGTTGTGATCCCGCATCCATCCCTGAATTGATCTCAACATGTGTTTCCGGTTCATTGGGTTCAGGTTGGGGTGGAATGTATGTGTTAGGCTAGTTTGTGGGAGCAAGTGAGTCAAGAAAGGCTATAAGGTTAGGTGGTTCAGATGATGTGTCAGGTGAGTTTGAGGTGTTGGAATTAGATGTTTCCAAGATTAGCCATTCAATATCAGAATACTCCCCCTGAATGGGTAATTTAGGATAATAAGCTTCGTCTTCCGAGAAAACGGTATCCCAAGAGACAATGAGTTTCTTGGAAGATGGACAGTAGCATTTGTACCCTTTTTGAGTGGAGGAGTAGCCAAGGAATATACACTTGTCAGAGCGAGCACCAAATTTGTTGCCCTCCCTTTTGTAAACAAAGACAACACAACCAAACACCTTGGAAGGTAATGAATTGATGAGGGGGAAATTTGGAAAGAATTTCAGGAGGTTTTGAAGTGGGGGTCGAATTTGAGAACTTTAGAAGGCATGCGGTTAATGAGATAAGCTGCGGTGAGGATGGCATCACCCCAGAATATGGTGGGAACATTTCGTTCCATTAGCAAGGCACAGGTTACTTCCAACAGGTGACGTCTGTTCGGCTACCCCATTTTGTTGAGGGGTGTAAGGACAAGACGTTTGGTGAAGAATTCCTTGATGATCAAGAAACTCTTTAAAGGCTGTGCTCATGTATTCCTTGGCATTATCACTTCGAAGCACCTTAATGGACGTGTTGAATTGGGTTCGTACAAAGGTATAGAAGTTTTGAAAGACTTTGGCGACATCGGATTTGTCTTTCATTAAATAAACCCATGTGGTGCGAGTGTGATCATCGATGAAAGTAACAAACCACTTGGTATGAGTGAGAGCAGCTATTCGGGCAGGGCCCCAAATATCACTGTGAATCAATGTGAAAGGTGAGGTAGGAGTATAGGGTTGTTTGGGATATGAGGATCGTGTCTGTTTTGCAAATTGGCAAGTTTCACAATGAAAAGGAATATAATTTTTATTGAATAAATTTGGAAACACATGTTTCATATAATCAAAACTAGGGTGGCCTGATCGACAGTGCCACAACAATATATCATTATTTTGTGAATTTGAGCTAACCAGCGCTCGTCTTGCTTTCCACGTTTCTTTATTCTTTGAGGTTGACCCTTCAAGGTAGAACAATCAATCTCATTCTCTAGAAGTCCCAATCGTCTTCCTCATTCTTAAATCCTGAAACACACATAAATCATCATCAAAGATCACTCGACATATTTTACCTCTAGTCAACTTGCTTACAGAGATCAGATTACAGGTAAATTCTGGTACAAACAAAACGTTATGTATTGCCAAGTGGTCAGATTATGTAACAATACCAATACCCTCAACCCGTGTGAATACACCATTAGCTACTTTTACTTTGAGGTGTTCATGACAGAGTTTAAGGTTATGGAATAGAGTTTTGTTACCGGTATGTGATCCGTAGCTCCTAAGTCAACAATCCAGGTATCGTCATTGGTCATCACAGTGTTGAGGGCAATAATAGAATTACCTTATTGTACAAGATTCACGCTGGGAACAGAGTTAGTCTTATTCTGTTGTTCGAGCATTCTATAGAACATCTGTAATTCCTCTTGACTCAGGTGATTGTCATTCTCCACCTTTGGTCCAACTGTGGTCAGGTGACTTTGGAAGTTTGATTTCCCCCCGGAGGGTTTTCCATGGAGTTTCCAGTATTCTTCCTTAGTATGACCCTTTTTCTTACAATAGTTGCACCATTTATTGGTTTTGCGGTCCCCAGATGGTCCCTGAACTGCAAGAGATGAGCTTTCAATATGGCTTGGTCCACTCCGGTTCAAGAGTTTCCTACTTTCCTTGAATTGCATAAAGTTAACCACGTCAAAGAGTTGTGGGAGTGGCTTCAACCCCATGATTCTGCCCCTTACCTCCTCGAAAACGTCATTTAGGCCTAAGAGGAAGTCGTGTATCCTTTCTTCTTCCACAATTCGTTTGTACAATTGTGCATCTTTGAGACTTTCCCAAGGGTGGACCTCAAACAAGTCTTGTTGTTGCCACAATTTCAGCAATGCATTATAATATTCGATTCTCGACTGATTACCTTGTCGTAGATCCCAGAGTTGTCTCTTCAGGTGAATCAAGGCATCAGTGTTTTCAAGGGAGGAGTAGGTTCTCCTAGCGGCATCCCATATTTCCTTTGCCGTGTGTGCAAGCAGATATCCCTCACTGATCTCCAAGATCATTGAATTACACAACCATGTCATGACTTGGTTGTTTTCAGCAAACCATGTGTCAAAATTAGGGTCATCAGGGGTTGGTTGAGGGGCTGCCCCAGTAATGTATTTCTCCTTTCTCTTACCTTGAATACGCTTTGTGACCACTGGAGATAGTTTCTACCATTAAACTTATGGCTAATAGCCATAATGTGATGGTCTGTAAATTCTGAAGCCATCTCTGAGGTTCTGTTTGGTACTGGGTTGCTGGTCATAGAAGAAGAAGATGAGGAATTTTGAGTTTGAGAATTGGTACCGGTCATAAAACCCAAGGGAGATGTTCCAGTTGAGTTTCCGGGAATTGTTCCGAACATAGGAGAAACCTGAGAAGGATCTATGTTTCTGGAAGAAGAACACAGTCGCCGGAATTTGGAAATTCTTACCGGAGAGTTTGCTGGAAAATTCAAAAAATCACCGGAGGATGTACTAATCATTGTGTCTCACCGGAAATCAGAGGAGGAGGCCGAAACAGGAAGTCGCCGTCGAAACGCACCTCCCACGCGCCGTCACAGTGCCGCTATCCGTCGAGCGCGTGTACCCCACACGCTGTCGTGGAGACACCGGATCGTCGTCGGACTCTGGGCGTTCGCCGATCGGAGCCTTCCGGTCCTTCTGGGCTAGGCGGTGTAGTCTCACTCGCCGCCTACAGTGAACCCTAAACTCGTAGGAGAACTTTCACTTCACTGTTTCTCTCTCCCTCACGTCACTCACTGTTTCTCTCGCTTTCTCTAGCCTCGGACGGATGTCCTAAGCTCTGATACCATATTGAAGTTTAAGAGGTATAATCACTCTCTATATTGTATTATTAGATGAAGCATATTACAACATATTTATAGGTGAAGCAAGGGAGAACAGAGAAAGTAAAGAAGGTAAATTAGGAAATACAATAAAGCCTAATAAATCAGTAATTAGGGTTCTATAATTAGATCCTATAATCAGGGCACTAATCACGGGATCCTAATAAATGAGTGATTTATTTCCTAATGTTCTAATAGATTTCAAAATCCCGTTATCCCAGGAAAGGAGGAAAGAAACATACCTATCAACAATTGCAACACATGGCTTCCTTGGTGCTTTGCCTCCTGATTTTGTTTTAAGAGCATCTCCCAATTTCTCAGTGACCACCCATTCATTTGCTCTCCCTGCCTCCAGCAAACCTATGAGTGTTGCCTTAGTTCGATGCATTGACATGACATTTTCAAATAGGACCCAGAATACCAATAGGTGGGGTGATCTGCACCACATAATTTTAAAAAGTTAGGAAGGAACTAATTGGTGTAGGCAAAATTTCTATGGAGAAAAACTTAGGCTTACTTCTATGGGGATCTGCTATCATGTTCTTTGTAAAAACATAACAAGCGGGTATTATTTACGGTTTAGAACTTTATCAGTGGCTCTTTGAAAGAAGTTCTTTCATGTGTGATAATCATATTGAAGAATCTTATCTGTAACTGCTGAATAAATTGCACCTTACATTTATAAAATAAGTCTGAGCAGTTGTTGACTAAAAAAAAAAACAGCTTGAACAGTCACTCTGAAGTTAACTTTAAAGACTAGAGGAAACAAGTCACATATTTTTTACCTCGGAGTTCCTACAGCATTAAGCAGAGTAATGATGGGAGGTATTTATACAGCACCCCACTTTGGAACTTCCACTTCAGGAACAAGAACAGTTGCAGGCAGAACGACACAGTAGAACAAAAATGTCACCACATGAGCTATGATCTTCCTGACAAAGAAAAAGCTATAAATCACATAGAACTTCTTCCACATTGTCACTTTCTGCAAGGTGTGATAGACACAGAATTGGAAGAGATGGGTAAGTGTTGAATGTCCTTATTAAGGTCTCACGAGGTAATTGTGAGAAAAATTGAGATTAATACCTCGTTTCTTATGATTTCCATTGCCATTTTCCTGAAGAGATTAGCTGGCCCACAAGACCATTGGTGTTGTTGATAACGGTAGGCTTTGAATGTACTAGGCAATTCATTTTTCACCTGAATTTATTGATGAAATTACGAGGTCATGCGAAAGATCGGTTGGAAAAATTCTTATTCAAATCACTGTGCACCATCTTAATGAATCAAATCATTTAAGATGCTCCTGAGAATATCATCTATTGCATGAAAAGTTCTTGGGTATATAATTGACACATCCAACAAATTGTGAAGAAACAAGCATGTTAGAGGTGTGCCCTCTAAAAAGTACTAGTACCTTGTATGTTTCATATCTATTCATAACCGGTTTGCTCTGTTTTCATTTTACTGGTCTATCTAAGAGTTATATAATATGACCTGACTCAAGACTGAATTTCTATCTTTTCTCTTGTATGATTTTGTCGGGTTTTGGTTCTGACTATGCAGAAATGGATAGAAAATTATTCTTTATTTAGTGAGTTTTGGTTTGGTCAATTCAAAATCCTTCTAATAAATCTATTAATAAAAATAGATAAATAAAGCTAATCACAACCTAGCTCATATTTTATGATACCTGAAGATCACCAAGGTACAGAAATTTCCAGCCCTTGAGACTGGCTCGGACGGCCAAGTCCATGTCTTCCACAGTGGTTCTGTCCTTCCATCCTCCAGCCTCATTCTATGCTGAAAGCCTCCAGACACCAGCTGTGCCTGCGTATGCAAACAATTCATATGAGCCTTTAATTTCTTTTGGTCATGCAGAAATGAAACATGGAGTGAAGCAGTTTGTAAAGAAGGTAAGAAGAATGGTTTTTACCATTGAAACCAAAGAAACCGTAGGCAGAGGATCCAACTTCTTGCTCAACTTTGAAATGGTAATCTAATGACATTTCTTGCATTCTTGTCATTAAGCATTCATCAGCATTTACTGCAATTCAATAGGAGAGAATGTTACTATTCCATGACATACTTCTAAATCCTAGTAATTGTTTTGAGTTTTAGGCCGTCTTAAATTTTCCCTTCCTTCATTTTGCTTTTGATTCCTACAATGTCAAACAATTGGTTTTGGTTCTCGAGTTTCTTTCTATGTAAAACATTAGTTCCTATATTTTAATAAAAATTGGGACCATTTTGCCCCTCGAGAGATTAAACCTATGGTTTGAAACTATAGGGATCAAAACCAAAATGAGGACCAAACATTGTATTAACCCCATACTATTTATTAGTATCAATAGAAAGATCCCTGCCAATGAGCTTTATATGCATCTTCTCAAAATCTAATAAAGTAGAAAGCCCTCGACTTACGTTGAGTTCAAGTGAATCTAATGTTTTCATCTTTTGGATTAAGACGTGGTGTCCAATATATTTATGTGTTCTCTTTTAGCTCAATAATGAAGTAGAAGACTCAAAACAATGTCTGTAATGACGCTATTAGAAACTTGATCGATACCGAAAGTCCAGCGAGCTTGTACGAGGGCGAGTTGAGGGTTGTGGATGGGGAAGGGGATGGTTTGGAGGAGGAAATGAGGTTGGGGTTGGAAGTCAGCATCAAAGATGGCGACATAGTCACAAAGATGGACATAGGTATGCATCAAGCCTTGCTTAAGAGCTCCTGCTTTGTAGCCTCTTCTGTTCTCTCTGATCTCATACTTTATGTTTATATATACCTTTGCTCTCACATCTCTTGCACTCTGTCTTCACCATTTCCTGTCATTGGAAATCAATTTTGTAGGCTGAGAGAGAGAGAGATTAAAAAACAAATAGTCCTCCGGTCTTTAATATAAGATATATTTATCTAATTTGATTAGATAAAGGAAGTTGATTAAGTTAATTAATATGACATGTATTTTCTAAAACACCCTAGTCACCTTCTTTAATTCTCCTATTCACCCATTATTGTCAAGGGAGCATCAATAGAGGTAAATTAGACAAATATTGAAAATATAAAAGCTTTATTTTATATTTAAGATAAAGATTAATTCCTCATATATATCTTATATTAAGGGCCGGAGTACAAAGGTAAGGCTAATAGAGAGGACCTTGATGTGAGGATCAGTGGAGTCATCCAGAACTTGAATGATAATCCTATCAGACGGCCATGATAGCGCACATGCTGCTCCTATCGACAGCTTGTACACCTGCATTCCATACATGCTTGGTTGGGTGCATCATTTTACCGAAACTAAAGTTTATGTTTGATCTTTTAAATTTACATTAAGTTTTAGTTTAGTCTTTTTAAGTTTATATAAAACATATTTTCAATTTTTTAATGTTAATACTGTTAGTTTTATTAATGTAGAATGCAGATTCAATGAACTTAAATAGTGACTTTGCAAGTAAATGTTGCTGGCAAGCTATGCCGAAAATTTAATCCTTCATTATAATTTTTTTTTTATGTTTGAAAAGATGAGTTTTTGATGTTCAAAGTTTAGATCATATGGCATCTTCATTATGCTTTAGATCAGACTGAAAACACACCTTTTGATAGTTAATTATCTTAAACATGAAGGAGCACATGCCTCGATCTCAATGTACATTGGAATTTGAACGAGGACCATGGGATAAGTGGAATTGCCAAGCTCAATATCAATATCAATATCAACATCATCTTCATGCTCAAGAGGCTCCCGATTGTAACACTTCTTAGGGTTGCAGGGTCCAGAGAACTTAACGAGCAGTATCACTATTCCCATATACACTCTCTCCACAAACAACATCACTGACAAGGCAAGGCACACTCTTACCATCATCTTCAACCCTGGAACCATCACTGCAACCCTAGTTTGCTCCCACACCATCCCCATTAATGCTGATGCAGCTGAATAATCCATTGTTTGAGAAATTAATAATATAGAGTAGTAGAGAGAGACCAATAATATATAGACACACAGATTCTATTCTAGCTGGTCTGTAGATTTGATTTTGAAATGAATTTTAGTGATTGATGCTTTGGAGTTCCGTCAAGCCCACAAATGGCATGAGGTTGATGAGCAGTACTGAGAGTCAGATTGAAGCAATATTTGACGATGCTACTTCAAATTAGTTCTCTGTGCTTATGTGTGTGGTTTGAGATGGTATGAACTATGAACAACAATGTGTAGTGAAGGGTTGTGTATAT
Organism: Acacia pycnantha; assembly: GCA_025563575.1. Classification (NCBI taxonomy): domain Eukaryota; kingdom Viridiplantae; phylum Streptophyta; class Magnoliopsida; order Fabales; family Fabaceae; genus Acacia; species Acacia pycnantha. The sequence continues at coordinate 3,194,710 of JAMWYP010000009.1, forward strand.
TTGTGACCAAAAAGGGTTGTGTATATATGCAACTTAGGAGGATGAGTCTGACTGAAACCAGTAGCTAGTAATGAATGTCACATTCCAGCAGCTCTTCAACTGAATCAAGCAGATTAATAATTATAATCAACTTTTAAAAAACTCGATATATGAATGAACTCGCCTCCCAATTTGTGTGTGCTTTGGGGTTAGGAAAGTACTGCACTGCCTTCCTACTAGTGGTGGATCTATTATGTGATTCAATCATCATCACCTACGAGTATTTTGAAGTATATCCACTTTTTAAGCTCGCAACAAAATCCATGGAAACCACCGCAGTTTGTTTTGGGGTCCAAATCAGTGGGAAAAAAGGAAAGCCAATCAGTAACATCAAGCATTTGGTTCAACAGGTACGGGGTTGTATCAGCTTAACCAGAGGTCTTGAGTTCGAGCTTTGGGAAGCAACAGTGTTAAATACTTGGTAATAGAGCTTTGTCGCCCTAGTGGTTTTACCCAGCTCGATTCAGATTATTTTGGACCCCTAAATCCTTGGAGTTAAAAAGGAGATAGGTCTGGGATACCAAATACTCCATGCAACAAAAAAAACAAAGAAGAATAAGAAAAAAGAAAACCAAACAGTGTCCAAGAACATTAATGAACATAATTTGAAGGGTGAATAAAAGAAAGAAACTGAAACGATATCATATAAATTAAATCTCATCATGTTTGCACTAAGTTTGAGACATCAAGCTTATTATTTATGGTTGATGAACATCTTCCATTATATTCTTTTATGTTATATATAGGTATACAAAAATTATTTTAGACAACAAAAAAATTAATAATTAAACTATAGTGATGGATAGAAAAGAATAAAATCAAGCATTCTACACACATGTAAAAAAAAAAAAAAACTTTAATTTTTTTTAGACAAAGGACAAATTGATAACATTTGAAGTGAATGTGCTTGCGGTAAATATCTGAGGAGTTGTTGAGGGAATGGAGAGAGATGAATATTGATGGCTCACTTATTAACTAAGGAATTTTGTTTTAAAAAATTATAAGCAAAGAAAATGTTGTTGGCCTTGCTAAATTTTCATATGACATACAAATTTCATACCTCTCTCTCTCTCTCTCTCCCTCTCCCTCTCCCTCTCCCTCTCCCTCTCCCTCTCCCTCTCCCTCTCCCTCTCTCTCTCTCTCTCTCTCTCTCTCTCTCAATTCTTATATTACCTCGAGTTCTGATTATAAGACCGAGTTGACTTTTTCTTGAAGAGGTTAAAGAAGTTAAACAAGTTAATTATATTATATGTTGTGTATCTTTAGATTATATATTAGTTTATTAGTCAAACTAATTAGTTCGGAAGAAAAAATAAAATTACTCTAAAGTAATTTAATTAGCTTCCTTAATCTCTCTAAAAAAATTCAACTTAGTCTTATAATTAGGACCGGAGGGAGTAGCTTGTTTCGTTTAACGTTGTTGATTCATGATGATTGGTTAGCACACTAAAATAATCTTAATTACAACGAATCAGATAATCCCCTTACATAATTTTGACTAGTAATCTAAATTCCAAGTAACATAACGATCCATGATTTAGATAATCGCACCCTCCATTTTTTTTTATGGAAAGAATGGACAAGATTATTTCACATTTATTTTATTAGACAAAATATAAACTTATTCCAGCTACACAACTCTGTTTTGAAGTTCTCATTTGACTGCTTTTCTAGCTTACAATTCACAGAAATTAAAACATCTTAAAAATTAACATGTTGGGAACAATATTGGAAGCTTCAATAATTTTAGAGGAGCTTTACACGTTATTATAGCTTACTAGTATTTTACCTAGATCATGCACAGCATCCTTTTTTTTTTTAAAAATATGTTCCGTCGTTTTTTGTCTTTTCAATGGGCAAAGTTTACTAATTAATTAGTGTTCTGGTGTAGAACACAGATGTCCAGCCAAGTAAATGGGTTGGTGCTTTGATATAGGATCAAATGTCTCTTCTCGAATGCCTATCGGGGAAGCACTCGGAAGGGGATGTGATCACTGTACACAACCAGGCTCTTCGCCAAGGGGGTAGGGTGTGTGGACAGTGTGTATGTAAATAGCTTAGGGTTAGAACCTGTGTACCTTAGATCTTTCTTTCCGTATTTATAGAGCATACCCGGATCTGATATGCCTGGCGTGATATCCGACTCAGGATCCGAACTGCCTTACCATGTGCGGTGATGATCTTATATTACCGGGGTAGTTGAGATTCCCCTGGGTAGTAGGTGCGACTGGGTGTATTGGGCCTTGTCGCCATTGGGCTTGACATCGGTCTGTAACAATGAGGTTATGCCAATCACTTAATTAAAGCAAGGGGACAATTGAGTATGAGTACAAGTTCTTTTCTCTACTTAAAGATAATCCACAGAGAAAGCATCCATGGTGGTTTGAAATTAAACCTCATTTTGGAAATTGAACATTTATTTCAATTCTTGCTTTTGAAGTTAATAAAGCTATTTTATTAACGTGAAGTTGGATAAATTTAAGGGAGAATTATTGTGATGTCATGAAGAAAAGACTTAATTATCAGAAAATCCCAATGACAATTGAGGAGAATTCCTGTAAAAAATGATACCACCTCACTTGTTATTGAGGCTTCTTAATAATTAAATTCCTTCCTTAAGACCTTCTAGGAATTCCCCTAATTCTAAATTAACAAAAATAATGGATGCACCATGAAATCCAATTGTTTTTATTCCTTTTTTAAAAAAGAAAAAAGGAAAAAAAGTAATGGGCATGGCATCGAATTGTACAAAAAGTTAGGGGGAAAAGCACAAAAGTAGCAACTTTTAACAAAAATTATACCTAATTGGAGCAGGTCCAAAATTTTTTCCAAACTAAAGCAGTCAAAGGCGTCAGTTGACTGACGCCTCTGCAGTGGCGTCGATTGAGCCGAGGCGCGATTGATTGACGCCTCTGTTGCCCCCCCCCCCCAACACACACACACGGCGTCAGTTGACTGACGCCTCTGTTGAGGTGGCGTCAGTTGACTGACGTCTTTGACTGCTTTAGTTTGGAATTTTTTTTTGGACCTGCTCTAATTAGGTATAATTTTTGTTAAAAGTTGCTACTTTGGTGCTTTTCCTAAAGTTAGGCTTTCACAAACAGCTTACCACAAAGTAAGCATTCAACATAATTAAGAACAAGGGAAAGGGAAATATTCAGATTGGTTGAGACCATTGACTGTTCCAAGAGGGCATCATATGATTAATGGGAAACACATTGGTTTTGCACTGAAACATTGTGGTGTCATCATATCATATACAAGCCTACAAAGAACAAACATGGGACCTTTCAAGTCAATTACCATATTTTCAAAACCCCCCAGCCCCCAAACACACACACACAAGCAACAAATTGTAATTGAAGGCATAATAATGGAGTTGGCTTACATCCTCTGTGCCTAATGGTCCGCTGCCATCCTCTGCGCGAAGCTGTGTCGTTTTTAGCTTGAATGGATGAGCCTAATGGTCCGCTGCCATCCTCTACGCGAAGTGGTGTCGTTTTTGGCTTAAATAGATGACATGATCCCTTTATTAATAATAATAATAATAATAATAATAATAATAATAAGGTACTATTGGGGTAGTAAAAAGATAATTCAAGATACTGAACAATACAGAAAAATTCTTCATGATCTTGAAAAATTATTTTAAGATCTTGAAAAAATATTTTAGGGTACTGGATGATACTGCAAAAATAATTCATGATCTTAAAAAAATTAGTTTAGGATTTTGAAAAAATATTTCAGGTACTTACTACTATTAAAAATATACTTTATGATTTTTTCAATATCATAAAATAATTTTTTCAGTACCAGTCAGTATCCTTTTTGTACCCGCCAATACCCTAAAACATTTTTTCAAGATCTTAAAATAATTTTTCAAGATCATGAAGAATTTTTCTATATTATTCAGTATCCTAAATTATCTTTTTACTACCCGGTAGTACCTTGATTTTTTTTCTTTTTTTATAAAGGGATTAGGCCATCCATGTAAGCTAAAAACAACACCGCCGCTTCGCGCAGAGGATGGCAGCGGACCATCAGGCGCAGAGGATGCAAGCAACTCCCATAATAATGGGCTGCATATGTCATTATGATTAGTGGAATATTAAAAAAAGTGGTAGTATAAACGCATAAAATGTCTCATTTTGTTGATTCATTTTTTGCGAAACATGGGGCCCTCAGTCACAATTTAGATGAAAAGACAAATGTATAAAAATATCAAATGCAAAGTGCGATCCAGTTCTATTATTAACAGAAGATGCTACCGGAGTCATCTTGTAAAACGAGTTACCTGTAAATTTTGCCCTGGTGCTAAAACCTGCACGGTATAAATTGGTAAATAGTTATGTGTAACTTGCCAAAAAAATGAATTGTCCTTCAGTTGGCTGAACACATGAAATACAAAGTCTTACAACAACAATATGCACAACCCATGATTTTGCAAGTAATTTCTGTTCTTAATTTCCTATATCACCAATGGGCATGCATAGTATGAAATCAGCATTACATTGTGCTTGTGGATTATAATCATCCACAGTTTGAAGCTTCCTGGCTGTAGTTCCAGCTGGAAAATAAATTGGTCTTGTGTAACTGTGTTGGAATTCTTAGTCTTGAAGAGCAGGAAAGAATTGAACAATGATCATCAAAGAAGATTCAGATTCACTCTTCCATCATGTCTGGGGTAGTATGCAAGTTTCTCAATGCTTCAGGCACTTCCTGCCCACACAGCTCTAGAATTTTAATTAGTGGTCGAGCATGTTTTGTGTCTCCTTTAGTTAAGAAACTGAGCAATCCACCATTAATACTGAGGCGTGCCATCTTCGTTAAAATATGCGTGTAACGTTCAATAGAGGGTACAAAACTGGGTAGAATTACTATATCATACTTCCCTATATCTGCAGTGGAGATATGCTCCAAATCAATCAAGGCTACTGCTCGTTTCGTTCTGCTATCTGAATCCACACTGTATAACAACATAGAGTAAGCTAACTAATAAAAATTTGAAGTGACATAGAAAGAGAAAAAGAAAAACGAGAGATTTGAGTTATGGCTAGCTATAAAAGAATAACAACTAATAACATGATGAAAATGAGATTGTTCAAACAGTCATGAACTTGAACGATAACTTTGATACAACTATCTTGGGGACCTCAACATCCTCGTGAATGTGATTCTTTTTTCTTTTACTGCCAAAGGATCGCTCTGCTTTGACAATCACATAATTTAGCAATCTGTGGTGGAACCAACCTCAGCAAAGCAACCCACTATTGTTAATAAATAAGCACAACCTTGTCAGCTTTTTTAAAAGGGCTTTTTCTAGAATGACATAACAATGATCAATTTTTAGGATTATAATATTGTGTTTCATCTTCTGACCATTTTAAGAGTTTTGCTCATCAGAAAGTTCTTAAGCCCATCCCACGAACTTCTCAAGGTCTCAATCTTCGAAATCTTGGCTCGCAGAGCCAGAATTTTCATCTAAAGCTATTATGTCTTAGTATTAATTTTTAAGCTCCGACAATTATTGATGACTACAGTACAGCTGGCCATTGATAAATTTCCGCTATCATTTATCTATAGGATTCACATTCACAGATCAGGGGAGAAGTTCAATAAACTACAGTGTTGGTAGGTTAGATTTTCTTTTCTGCAATAACTAATCTTTTTGAGATAATACATATCAATTTGCAATTAGAATATATAAAGAAGCGTCTCCTAATTTACCTATCATTATATATTTGTGAATCAGATCCTACTATAACGGAATAGCCTCTGGATTTGAGTGCAGCCACCAACTTTTGAGATTTCAAAACTTTTCTCACAATATACAACACATCTAGTTTACACGTCTGGTCACTCCAACACTGATCCAAGGCTTGGATGCTCTGCACAAGGTAGACATTCACAAATACAATTCATGCCAAAAAAAAAAAAAGAACAATTACGTGCATGCATTTTTCAGAGTTGTAGATTGGAAGAAAAAGGAGCACAAGATGCCTATGCATCTTAAGGATGATAACGAGTTTGCAAAACATGGGAGGTTACTTTTAGATAAAAAGTTTAAGTCTCAACAAAGGCAACAAAATGAAGCCCAGACCATATCCAAACAATTGAGGTTCATAGATAGAAGAATAATTTAGCGATATAGGGGTTTAAAAGATATAAAGTGTAGATTTATGGAGACCAAAACAGATTTGGAATTTGATAACAAGAATTTAAGTTATTTGGAAAAAAATCAAACTTAGGGCATAACACTGAAAGTACTCCTAGGATGGAATCGCTTCTTGTAAAACTAATCAGATGGCCACAAAAAGTCCCTATAACAAGCTCTGTTAAATCCATGACGACAGGTTGCTATATAAAGCCTATGTATAACCCCAGTACAAGTACACCAACATCATGTATTGGTTTGGTAAATATCCACTAGAGCCCAAAACATACCAAGACCAAGATCCACTTAGAATTCATTTATAACTCAAGATTGGAAAGATAACCTGAAACCTAAAAGAAAATCTAAAATCAAAACATTTTCCTTTCAATTGAAAACGAATCTATTGATAAAAAGAAGAACAAGATGTAAATGGAGAACAAGGAATCCTCCACAAGTGTGATTCACAGACCAAACATCTATTTGCTCTGCAGATCTTTCCCACTACTTTGCGAGCATGTGCAGGGTAACCCTAAGCAAGCCACTAGCTGAAATCAAAAGGGATAACTCTTCTCCAATGAAGATGTAGAGGACGAACCAAAGAAACATCTAACAAAAAGTTCTCACATTCTATCAGCCATATATAGAGTACGGGACTTGCGGGTCTACTTTTCCTACCAACAAAGAAGGAAAGAAAACAACATATCAACAGAGTGGAGCCGTTGCAACTTTTCTTTGAAGTAAAAAGTGCTCACAGCACTAGTCATTGCTGCTAAACCTAAATCTTTTTTTACTTTTTTACATCACTGCTAAACTATATCTGGTATTAACAGATTACTTAACAACTAAAATTAATGAAATTATACACGAGGAAAACAATTGCTCACTAAAGTAAAAACAAAATCCGAAGACACAATATATCGTCTAGTGCTATTTCCGATAGTCATAATTTAATTAATTAAATAAAAATGAAAGAAAACAAGCTCAGTATACCAAAACATATACCTCTTGAAGCCTCTCATCATCAGATGCACACACTTTCACAGACTGGACAATGCAAGAACTTTGACTTGTGACTGAATCATTAAGAGATAGTCTACAAATTGATCCTGCCAAAAGATATTGAACAGTCGGAATAGATGAATAATGGGTACAATCGTTGAAAACCACAAGTCGGGGAGCGCCAGAAATAGAATCCTTGATTGATCTTATAGCATCAATGTGGCCAGCACTAACGAAAGAGTTCAGCTGATCAACAACCTATACAATATCAGAACAATAATTAACAAAATGATACACAATATTTTTTTTTTTTTTTGAAGGATAGTTTGATAAAAATAGTAGTACTTGTAACTCATCTTTTGCTGCACAGGAGCAAGGAGATTTTTAAATGTAAGGGAAGATCATGTAATTTAAACATCTATCTTGAGAGAAGAGTGCAAGTTACCCTCTTTTAAAAGATAGTAATAGTACTAGTATGATAAATAAGCATGCAGAACAAATGAGAACAAGAAAGAAAACTTCCATTTACAGTAAAATCAACAAAATTATTACCAGCATAGAGACACTAGATATATCAATAGCCTTCAAAGAAACAAGCTCCAAAAGCCTTTCAGGAGTGGAGACAAGAAACTCAGGCTCACAGGATTTCAAACTGTAAAACAGCCCGAAAAAAATGGTGAGAAACTGAATAAGATGCTGAGGATTAGTTTATGCATGTACAAGTTTCGAACTATCATAAATAGATAAAAGAGCCTTTTACAATAAATGCTTCCAATTTTCCTACTAGGTCCCTAATGGGGACCACTTGATTCAATTAGAAAATCACATTTTATGAATAGCTTTCCTTTACCTTTATTCTTTTGTCCTTTGATTTTAGTTTCTATTTTTCATTCCCCAGGATTTCACCATTGCTCTATTTTCGTTTTGAATTTCAATTTGCTGATTTCAAGGGACTCAAGGGCAGGACCATTGCCATCTTGCCTCTGATCTCTATATTCTCTGAACTCTTTTTCAAGCTAAGCAAACTATCAGAGAAATTATTGATTCTGATTTTCAGCACTCTCCAGATCGAAAGGCTACTTCGCACCAAAAGCATTCAAGAATAAAAGGTTTCGCCCAAAGATGAAGTTGTTCATTTGCATACAGTGCTGAAGGTCATTAATATAAATGACTTATAGTAGATTTGCAACTACAAAGCACTGTCTCCTACTATTTGCATTGAGAGTTAGAGCTGTAAATTCCTCATTGTTCAAATGCCAGATAATTATGGTCAAGACTCTTTTGGTCTTTCAAGGAAATGCAGTATGCATTGCCAAACAGCAATAACAAATATTGCATATGCTCCAAGAATGTGCTACCTTTTGATAACAAGCATCACTATGTTACAGAATTACGTTAAAAAGCAAAAAACAAGAGATTCACCCATTACCCTTGAATCTGGTGGTCTAAGGAGGCGCCCGGATGTATACTCACTGTATGAATGCCAAGAGGCTTCAAAGCCTTGCAGACTGAGCGGATCTGGTCATCAATTTTTTTAATTCTAAGTATAAAAGTTACAAAAGTACCAACAAGTGCAGGGTAAGAATAATCCACAGTAACAAGCAATGTCAGTACTTCCCTTCTATTAAATATTATGTCTCAGTGAAACAACAGCAAAAGGTATCATGAATGTTGCATTAAGAGTTCAGATCAAGCACATACATCTCTTCCTTTATTATAGTATCTAATTATTCATGAAAACAATAAAGCGCAATTCCAACACCCAACCCAATACACAATAAGTAAACCATTAAACAAGGAAACTTAGAAGCACCAGGAATACAGACAAGAAAGAAATTTACCCTAAATTAAAGAAGAAGAAAAAAGAAGTTCCGCTTATAGTAAGAAATAATATATAAATATAACAATGAAAGATCTACAGACCTTAACAGATTTTTCTTGGGAAGGCACGAGATATAGAAGAAAGGGACTGCCAAGGCATAAGCCTTCTTTCTCCTTTCTTGCAATAGTATCGGCAGCACTAGAAACCATCCAGGCAATTTGTTCAGTGGTAGCAGAATTTCCGCTGGTCTCCATTATATCTTTCCCAGTAGAATAACACTTCCAAAATTCTAATCCCCATGAGTCAAAAAGCAAAGAGTCTCCATCTTGATCAGTGCAAGCATCATCATGCTGCAGTGCATTCCCAATTGAACTTAAACACCACATTAGAAACTTTGAAGGGGACTCAGGGTTTTCACATTCTTTTCCCTGGGGACCCCAAAGGCATCCCTTCATAATCACCTCCATATTTTCTCTTTCTAGATTAATACATTCCTGGTCCAGATAACGCGTGTTTGTGACAGATTTTTTATGCTCATGCTTCCCATCTGTAATCTCACTTTCACCAAACTTGTTAGATTTTGAAATATGGCCTCCAAGCATGTCTTTTGTTCCAGCAGCACTCTTCCCATCATCAGAGCTCTCATCTTTCTGGGAATGGGTTTTCTTTTTAGAATGCTTCTTTTCAAATTTTGGTTTCCCTTGTCGATCATTGAATGGATCATCTGGAGTAGGCAGGCTAAAGCACATCCCCTACAAAACCATGAAGAAGTGACTTACATAAGTTTACAAGCAAACTTATCATATAACTAGAACCAACGAAAATAACTCATAACATGGAACATAATACATTCCTCACATTCTTCAAAATTAAAGATTGCGCAGTACCGGAGAATTTGTGCTAGAGCTGCTTCACCAGACATGACAATATCCATAAGTATGGAAAGAAAAGAATAAAAGCTTTATGCTCCATTTTCAGTTTTTTACTTATAGTCTTGTTATCATGAAATCCCAAGAACCATGAGATATTAGTCCAATTGTAATTATTGAAAATTATTTAATTTCAAAAATATATTTTTTTCATCAAACTTGAATTGTAAAAGATTTCAACCACTATACCGTAATGTCACCAAATCCATCAAAGTTTGTTTTGTTTTCTCATTTTCTGGTTTCACTTTCATAGAATATATGTTTAGTTCTTTTTTTCTTTGGGGGATATGTTTAGTTTTTTAAATAGGTTGGAAATGAGAAACATTAGAAATTTTCAGCACTTCCACAGAATGAAAGGTGCCCTTTTGTAATTTAAGAAGAAAGTAAACACTCCTATTGCTCTTGATTGATACAGACTTCACCACTTGTTGATGATCAAACTATAAAAGAAAAAACTTATATGCAGTCTTTACATCCTTATTGTCAAATTATCTGGTCAAAATATAACCCATTCATAATTCTTCATTAATAACATGTTGAGTGTAAGGTTTTTGCATATAGTTTTATTGTATCTCAAATAAATAATATATATGTCATTCTATCATTAGATTAGAGAACCATACTTTGGTGAGAAAACAAGACAGTAAGGGTACAAGGACTGCATAATCCAATACACATCAAGCCTTGTCCCACTAAATGAGACAACTGCATAATCCAGTCCGAACACAGAATACAAGACAAATACCATCAATCACAATAGAAACAGATTAAGGGCCGACAACACAGAATACAAACTGAAAATGTGTCTGTAAGTTTAGCCCTACTTTATACTACCTTTCGCAGTTCACACTGCAATTCAGAAGGACTTCTAAGAAGAAAATTAAAACTATGGAGATCACCATAATCATCATTGTTTGAAAAGAGAATAAAGTTGCGTAGCATTGAGTATGCATAAACTTCAACTCACTACATTTCTACAAAGAATAAAATCTTAAATTCTCAAATGTTTCATTCACAAAGAATTCCATACAGAGTGTGAGTAACAGCAATGGTTCCATGAAACATCAAACCCTCACATAAAAACTACCATTTCCTCAAACTTACTCCCAGCAGTTAACAATACGCACCACTGTTGTTACGTAGGGAGTAGAGTACCTGGCACATGCGGCGTTTTCCGGAAAGGCGACGCTTTTTGGCGGCGATGATGGCGGCGACCCTGGCAGAAACGGAGGAGGAGTCACTCTGCCTCCGGAGCTTCTTGCGAATTGTTTTGTTCTTCTTCCTTCTGACAGAGTCCTCTCCCTTGGCCATTGCTACAATACAATGAAAGCTCACAGTTGGAATCGGAGCAGTAAGTGAAGGTTTTGCTCCTGCATAAACGGCGCCACTACAGAAAGAGCCTATGTTGGCGGCGCGTTTCTGGGGAAGGACGATGCATTTCTGGGTTTTTTTTTTTTAATTAAGAGAAAAATATAGTGTACTGTATTTTAAAATTGTTCAAATAAATTTTTGATCTCCTATCTTTTCTCATAACACATCCCTATTTCGCATTATCACATATGTGAAAGAGGAATATCAGGGTGAGTGAATAGGTGATTTCAAATTTTTCTTTTTTTGAAAGATACTTGCGTATATAGAACTAGAGCTATGACTGAATGTAAATGAACACAATGCAATTTTATATTGGTTCGACCCAAAGCTTTGGTCTACGTCCAATCCCCAAGAACGCCTTGGGATTTCTACTAACTTTATCAAAACAATATTACAACACAAGGATGATCCTTTTTGCACTCTCTTGGACTCACTCCCTCTTATTGGTTGTAAACTTACACCCACTCTTAAGGTTCCACAACCTTAAGTTACTCAATCAGAAATATAGCAATTGTTTATAAGAACGAAGCACTCCTCACTGAGTAGATAATAGATAATCACTGAAGTACGGAAATATCCGAAGATATTAATGAAACAGTAGAATAAATTTTGTAGACTCGAATTCAATGCACAAGTTGTTTCGGTGGTTGGCGAAATTGAATGCAGTCCCCTTTTATACTGATCTTCATTTTTACCGTTGAGAGACTCAGCAAAGAGCCGTTGTGACCTCTGTTTCTTCCGTTAGACTTAGGAGCAGAGTGACGAGGTATATTTTGAACGTTGCTTCATAAATGCTCTTCGGCGATGATGACATTGTGCAGAGAGATAATCAGACGCAAGCTGGAATAAGTTATCCTCGGAGAATGTTTTTCGTCTGCTGTAATTGCTTGTTCTGATTTTAGCTTCCTTTCTCTGACCTCCATTTAATGCTTCGCCACGTTGGATTTGCTTTTCTCGTGAGTTTAAATTTTACCTGATTAAACACTTTGAAACTCAATCAAAACGTGGTTAGATATGATATAAATGAGTCTAGATGTGATTAGTAAACAATAAATCATAACCCGCAAATTTCCAGAGAAGATTCAAGATTTCTGATTTCTTCGTAAGATTTCCAGAGATAGTATTCTCGGGAGTTGCTTGGGTGTTCTCGAGAATTAGATTCTAAATCGAGACTTAGAAGAAACAAACTTGAAGTGATTCTCGAGAATGCTTTATCGCTCTCGAGAATTATATGCTCAGAGTATTATATCGCGAAGAGCGGATGGGTATATTCTCGAGAATCATTCTAATATTCTCGAGAATCAGTGGCTAATTGATCTTCGCATTTTCAGATTATTCTCGAGAATTATATGGATATTCTCGAGAATCGTGTATTGAAAAATTTATTTGATCAAACTTAATATTCTCGAGAATTCATGAAATATTCTCGAGAATTAGTTTTATTCTCGAGAATTACCTTCCTACTCGAGAATTATAAGAGGCAAGTTTCATTTTAAATTTTTCTTTATACATTCTCGAGAACTTCTTACTTGTGCCTGAGCATTGAGCCTATTCTCGAGAATTAGTTCTTATTCTCGAGAATTGCGACACATATGAATATGGGATTTGACTTACGAAAACACTACTCGAGAATCAAGTGTGGATGCTCGAGCATTACCCCAATTCTCGAGAATTCAATGTCATTCTCGAGAATCAATTCTCTTTGATTTTCCTTGTTACTTTCACAGGGTATTCTCGAGAGTCTTGTGATCATTCTCGAGAATAAGTTCGCTTCTGGATTACAACTTTGGTTTAACCTTTTGTTATCATCAAAACACATAAAAAACACTTAGGATCTAACAATATGATTGGTGACTCTGATTGTTTTTATTTTAATAATTAGTGATTGGTAATCTAGCCGATTTTTTAATTTTAATTAAAATGAGATGGTAATAGACATTCAATTCTGTGACGTGAATTTTATAAAAGCCAACTTCGGAATAAACTTTTTTACTCTGAAATATTTTTATATAAAGATGATTGAATTACCTAAATTATAATTTGTATTACTAAATTTAATAAATTATTAATTAAGTTATGTAACATAATTAGAGATTTATAATTTAGATTAAATTACTTCTATATCCCTTAGTTAAGAAAGAAATGGACAAAAGATTATGAAATAGAATATACCGAGATAATTTCTCCTCTTGCAGTGTATTCCTTATATAGGCTGTAGTATATATTAGGTCAAATTACAAAATGAATCCTAGCCATCCATCTAGGATATACACAAATATGACAGCTAGCCCTATTTACAATTTGCTAATTATTTACTAATTCTAACATTCCCCTCAAACGAGAAGGTGTAGGAACACTCCGAGTTTGTTCCTAAAATAAGAGAATTGAGAATATGACAAAGCTTTTGTGAGGCAATCTGCTACTTGATGAGAGGAAGGCACATACTTAACTCCAATGCAACCAGACAAGACTTGATCTCTAATAAAATGGACATCTATCTCAATGTGTTTGCTTCTAGCATGATAAACCAGGTTAGAAACAAGTGCTTGAGCACTTAGATTATCACACCAAATTATTGAAGGTTGTCGAACAAAGAGTCCTATTTATGTCATTAGTGAGTTAAGCCACTTAATTTCAGCGACACCATCAGACAAGGAGCGATACTCTGATTCTGAACTTGATCTTGAGACCACCTTTTGTTTCTTAGAACACCAAGACACAAGTGTTCCTCCTAAGTAAACACAATATCCACCCATTGACTTCCTATCGCCAATATTTGTAGCCCAATCAGCATCTGTAAAGGCCATCAAGCGAAGGGTTCTTATTGGTTTAATGTGTAAACCATAGTTGTATGTGCCTTTTACATATCTTAGAATTCTTTTGACTCCTTGAAAATGCACTTCAGTAGGATGAGCTAAAAATTGACCAAGCTTATTAACTGAATAAGCTATGCAAGGCCTAGAAGTTGTTAAGTATTATAAAGACCCTATAGCTCTTCTGTATAACGAAGGGTCTGTCAAGAGTTTACCATCATTAGCAGAGAATTGGCAACCTGTAACCATGGGAGTTGGAACAGGGGCACTATCATACATACTAAAACGTTTCAGCAAATCCGGAGTGTATTTGGCTTGGTTAACATAGATACCATTAATGTCCCTATGAATCTCTAAACCCATAAAGTAATACAAAAGTCTGAGATCTTTGAGGGAAAAGACACTATTCAGTCTAAGAATAAAATTTTGAACAAAATGTGAATTATTTCGGGTTGTGAAGGGAGTTGGGCCTCAGGTGGGATGGTCCGTCATGAGAAGGCGAAGAGGTGTTGGAGTGTTTTGGGCTGAGAAAGAGGGCAAGGGAGAAGAATTGGGCTAAGGGTGAGAGTGGGCGTTGGTTGTGTTTGAGGAATTGTGGACTGTTTGGTTGGGCTGATCAGTAATAAGGATTGGGAAATAACCATAGTCCTCCTCAGTTGGGCCTTTTTTGCTTAGAAAACCTGTATGAAAAGGAAAGATGTTGGGGTCAAAAATCACATGTCTGGAAACATAGATACGTCCAATTGGGCTTAAGCATCTTGAACCTTTTTGGTTTGGAGCTAGGCCAAGGTATACACATTTTTTACTATGAAACTCCAATTTATGAGAGTTATAGGGTTTTAGGCTATAACAAGTGCAACCAAATGGTTTGAGAGAAAAATAATCAGGTTCCTTTTTATATAGGCAAGTGAGAGGAGATTTGTCTTGTAGGATTGGAGTAGGAAGTCTATTTATTAGGTAGACAGCCATTTGAAATGCTACAATCCATCAAGCTAAGGGAATTTTAGCTTGAGCCAAAAGAGTTAATCCCATTTTCACAATATGTTTATGTTTTCTTTCGGCTTGACCATTTTGTAAAGAAGTGTAGGGACATGTAAATCACATTGTTATACCGGAATTTTCAGCAATGGGTATGATGGGTTTATACTATGTTCCATTGTCACACTGAATAGATTTGATTTTGGTTTGAAATTGATTTTCAACCATTTGTTGAAAAAGTTTAAAGGCAATAACGGTTTCTCCTTTGTGCTTGAGGGGATATAGCCAAGTACATCTACTAAAATAATCAATAAAATGAATATAATATCGATAACCATGAATAGACTGAATAGGTGAAGGACCCCATAAATCGGTATGAACAAGTTCAAATGGTGAAGAAGCATGAGACAAAGATTTTGGAAAAGGTAAATTTCCTTGATTTACTAGATTAAGAAGCCTTACAAACAAACTCATCATGAACATGAACTTTAACATTACAACTACTAAGCACTTGTTGTAAAACTTTGTTGCTTGGGTGACCAAGTTTGTAGTGCCAATTTAGGAATGCAGTATCATTTAGGGAGCCTTCTGCAATGTTTGCCTGATAGTCCACTCTACTCATTGGATATAACCCTTCCTTTGGAGTTCCTTTCATCAGGAGACGCCCTGTCCAATTGTCCTTCACAACACATCCTTTATTAGTAAACAAAACTGAAATAGGAATGTGGGAAACCAGTTGATGAACACTCAGTAGATTTTTAGTAATACCAGGGGCAAGCAAAATATCATTAAGATAAATATTAGATCCAGGCATGGAATAAAAGCAGAACCAACTCCACGTATTTGGGTTTTAGACCCAGTATAGGAAGTTAAATTTGCCTTACCAACTGGTTTCACTTATTCAAGTTGAGAAGCATTGGCAGCAACATGGTGATTTGCACTACTATCCATGTACCAATCTGGGTTAGCCACAATATCAGAATCAACATAATAAGCCTGAGGAATAGAATGTGTTGGAGGTCGAAAGTTTTTGTCAAAACGCTTGTAAAAGTTTGAGACTCTGTGTCTAGGCTTCTCACATAAATCACAAAAAGGATGTCCTGAGCCACCACTACCAGAGCGACCTTGGGACCACCGACCACTTCCATTTCTGCCTCCACGCGATTTCCCTCGTGAAAAAGGAGGGCGATCAGAAAAAACGTTATGAATTAGTTGTCTTAACAGTGAAATCCGCAGTGGGTTGGATGGAAAGAGATGAAAATTGATTTAATTGATCTAGACAAGTCTCAAACGCAAGAAGCGCTGCTTGGGCATCAAACCAAGTTAGTCCATCCTGGTCTACGAGTTTAACCACAATGGCGTTATACTCACCGTCAAGCCCATTGAGAGTGTAGAGGATAAGTTCGTCGACTGAGATTGAGGCTCCAGCTAGGGCTAGATGGTCAACAATCCTCTTCATGTGAGAAAGGTATTTAGTCATTGAGAGGCCATTTTTTCAAGTATTGTGGAGTTCGGATTTGTACACCATAATCCGTGATTCTGAGACAGCTGAGGTCAGAGAACAAGCTTCGTTCCACAGTTCCAGTGCCGTTCAACAGTGTAGAAGTTGGGTAGCTACATCTTGAGACATAGTATTTCGGAACTAGCCCATGAGCATCTGATCAACAGAGTACCATTCCTCAAAATCAGGATTGGGAATGATCGTAGTTGTGTTCAGCAGAACCGTAGTGAACGACGAAACAGGTACATCAGGGTCGATATGCGATTGCATATGGTTCCCTTCAATCAGAGGGAGGACGACAAACTCGCAGACCAAATAATTTGATCGATCCAACTTGATCGATGACGTCTGGCTTGACGACTGAAAAAGCGCACAGGATTTAGGAACGCTCGAGAGAGAAATGGCGTCGGAAGGAGACTAAGAGGAGGAGTCATGGTGAGACGCAGCCATCATAGCGGAAAAGACAAAGGCAATAAAAGAGGATAAAAGAAAGACCTTTGGCTCTGATGCCAAGAAAGAAATGAACAAAAGATTATGAAATAGAATATGTCGAGATAACAACTCCATCAATGTTTGACTAACCCAACCCAACCAATAGGAGGAGGAGCCCATCTAATTATCCTTTGGACGATCTGAATCAATTTCCTCACAGTATAAAACCTGCATGATCTTCTAATAACACCAGTAATCCACCACCAATTTTTTTTTTCCTTTTAATTTTAGGAAAGGGGTCGGGCTTACTCACAGTCCAAGGACAGGGCGCATTGGTTCCGCTCCACAGGGTATACTGGATTAGAGAGTACACATGCGGATCTAGGTATAAGATTAGGGGGGCAATTGCCCACCTTTGAATTGGGGATTTTTTTAAAAAAAAAAATTTAATACATGTTTGAATGATTGTCTACCCTTAATATATTAAGAATACACTTTGTAATAGGATGGAGGATGAATGGTTGAATGATTGTTTAGTTCCTTATATTGAAAAAATGTATTTTATAGCATTGATAATAAGGCAATTATGATGGAACTCCAAAAAATAAGGCCTAGAAGGATCGATGACATTGTAATTATTTTTATTGTAATATATTATTTTTATTAAAATATATGTATTTGAACTTATTGAGTGCATACCCTTCATTATAATTTATGTAGCTGCATTTCTAACAGCACTTAACCTTACTTTTCTAAATGACATATTTGTAAAATAAATGCCTCTCTTATTACATCATCAGTATTCATTTGATTTTATGAATATTTTTTTTATATTATTTTCTTTTCTTGTTTATATATTTTTATTTTTTAATGCATTTAAAAATTTCCTAAAAAAAAATTCAGAGACGTTGTCCTTGAACACCTAAATCCCCTCACCACTGATGCCCACCCTTCATAAATTTTCTAGTTCCGTCCTTGCATGCCTCCACCTCTTCCTAGCATTTCCACTGCTTCACATCACCTAGGATGCCTTCCCCAGGGTCTTGATCAACTCCAGAATCGAACCCTCTCCCTTTTGATGAGAATGCTCGACCCCTTTACTAGTTGAACCCAAGAACGAAGGATATCCACCACCAATTTTTTTTTTTTTTTTGGGTATAAAAAAGTTTTGGAGGGGTTCGACATCAGTCCCCCACCAAGGCCAGGGCACGGCCCCGGGCTCTATGAGCACTTACTGGGGACTTACGAGATCGCCTACCAAAAGAGTCCCAGCGAGGCAGAGGGGATCGAACCCACGACCCAAGGGCCTAATCCTAGATCCCTTACCATCTATGCCAACTCACATTCAATTTTGGGTTGACAAATTTTTAGGAAAGGGGTTGGGCTCACCCACAATCCAAGGGCAGGGCGCTTGGAGCCCAGTCCGCAGGGCATACTGGACAGAGAGTACACATGCCTCCACCTCTACCAGCGTTTCCACTGCTTCCCAGACCCCTAGGATGCCTCCCCCAGTGCCTTGACCAACGCAGGGATCGAACCCCCTCCCTTGAGGTGAGGAAGTCCGACCCCCTTGCCAGTTGAACCCAAGGACGAGGGGTAACTCACATTCAATTTTATTACAATAGAGGATGTGTAAAATGGTAAATTTACTACTGTAAGCCCAAACATAAAATTGGGCCAAGGCTAAGCCCGGAGATGAAGCTGGGTACCTGGGGCTTATTTTTCTTTGAAAGAGAATTTCAACTTTCAAGAGCTTTAAAATCACTATATATCAGTATCCAAAAAAAAAAAAAAGTCAATATATATATATATGGAATTTTATTAACTTAGTTATGAATGTTAAAAATTTCAGAACTGTTTTTCGTAACCGTGGGGATAGAAAAAACATTTGAGTCTGAGAATTCTGATAGGGTATCTCTCTCGGTCGTAAGTAGTTTTTAAATGACTAAACAAATTTAAATTTGATAAGTGACTTTAAAATAGGGAAAATGTTGTAACAAACGTGAGAATATTATAATTTAGAAAAATAACTAAGTGGTCAAGAAGTCATGCATGTTGGATAGCAGATTAAATGGTCAAGGAAACACTTATTTTTGAAATATTTAAATATAAGATCCACATGGTAATAATATATTAATGTTATTTGTGTGAAATTCCCTTTTTATGTTATTCATCGTTCTTAATGTTATTTATACCTTATTGGACCCATAATATATAAAATCGAATAGCACTACAAACTAAAACTAAGTTTTATATTTAAAACTGAAGACTCTTACATCGACTAGCGGGTATCGAACCTCCTTTATTTAAGGTGAAGACGATATCTTAACCAACTGTACCACTCCTCATTGGCCCAAG
Organism: Acacia pycnantha; assembly: GCA_025563575.1. Taxonomy (NCBI): domain Eukaryota; kingdom Viridiplantae; phylum Streptophyta; class Magnoliopsida; order Fabales; family Fabaceae; genus Acacia; species Acacia pycnantha. The sequence goes on from JAMWYP010000009.1 coordinate 3,214,106, forward strand.
CCTTTCTTACAAGGCTGTAACAAGAAGCCCCATTATTTGATACAAAGTGAACATGCAGACAATTAATAACAAGTGAATTTAATGCAAAATAACACCACAGGACATAATAAATGTAATCTGCTCAAGTTTCCTCATCAACCCACCTCTACATGAACCTGCATGTAAAATAAGATGAATATGTAAGAAAGAGAATAAATGCCGGGGAAAAAATAGGTGGTAGAGAGTGGAAGTTATCTTGAAAAATGGATAATTAAGTGAGTAATTTTTATAATGAAGTGGAGGTAAAATGAGAATTTTACCCAAAAATTTTGAGAAATCCACTGAGCCTATCTTATTAAAAAAAAAAAAAAACATGACTTGCTCAAGAATCCCATCTTATAAAAAAACTGAAAGGAGTATTAATAACTAACAAGATCATACACACACACACACAAATATAAAACCCAAGCTGTAAAAATAAAATGAAAAAGAAGGAGTTTGAATTACCAGTTTCAGTGATCAATGGCGGATCTAGGTAGTAGATAAGGGGGGCAAGTGCCCCCCTTAAATTTGGGATACTTTATAAAAAAAAATTAATTCATGTTTGAATTATTCATGATTGTTTGGTACCTATCCTTAATATATTAAGATTGCATTTTGTAATCAGATATGAGATGAATGGTTGAATAATTGTTTAGTTTCTTATATTGAAAAAGATGTATTTGATAGTATTGATAATAAGGCAATTATGATGGAATTCCAAAAAATAAAGCCTAGAAGGATGACATTGTAATTATTTTTATTGTAATATACTTTTGTTATTAAAATATATATATACTTGAACTTATTGAGTGGCCACCCTTCATTGTAATTTATATAGCTGCATTTCTAACAGCACTTAGCCTTACTTTTCTAAATGAAAGGTTTTAAAATAATTGTCTCTCTTATTACGTCATCAATATTCAATTGATTTCATAAATATTTCTTTTTCTTGTTTATATTCTTTTATTTTTTAATGCATTTAAAAATTTCCTTAAAAAAATTTCCCCGCATCTCCTCACCAATATATTTTTCTAGGTCCGCCCCTGTCAATGATTCCCTTCCTTTTGGGTTGGAGGCTTAGTTCTGCCATAACCAATACTGGTTCCAACAGTATTAGTTTTATCATCCATCTTTCTAATAAAACCACCAACTAAGTAGCCAACAACGTCCGACACTAATTTATTTTGGGATTTGCAATAAAAAATGTTGTTCTTCTTGTGTGATCTTCAATTTATGACAAAATCATTCTATTTATAGACAACCCAGAGGCATGGGCTTTTCCCTTCAATGGAAAATGCAGTAATATTTCATGGACATTTTCTGAAAATGTCTCGTATTTTCTTGCGAATTTTTCTACCATTTTTGTAAGGTTGCTTCTTATCGTATAAGTTTTCCTCCCATGTGCGATGTGTCATTGTTTTTATAGAAAATTCAAAGCTATTTCAAGTTTTCAACTCTCAAGAAGCCATTCCCATTTGTGGGCACCTGCACGCGGTTTCATGTTAGAGAAATAGTTACACATATGAACGCCTCAAGCAGAATCCCTGTGTTAGCTCCAGTAGAAAATAAGTCCCACGTAATCTGAACCCACCCTGTCAATTGAAAATATAATACTCCCTCCGGTCCTAATTATAGGAGTACATTTTGGAGTTGGTTTTGGTCCTAATTATAAGAGCAAGTTTAAACTTTTGTCAATTTTTTCCTATAATACCCCTATCTATACTTATTATTAGGAGCATTTTTATATATATGTGTGTATATGTATGTATATATGTGTGTACATATATATGTATATATGTTTTGTGTGTGTGTATATATGTTTTTTGTGTGTGTATATATGTGTCTGTACACACACACAGGGGCGGAGCCAGGAATGAAAATTAGAGGGGGCAAAAATTACATAATAAAACCCAGTGGAGTAAACATTTGAAATTAGGGGGCGAAAATTATAGAATTGGACCCAAATTGTTTGAAAATTATGCTTTAACCTCATAAATATTTCAATATTTTCATTGTAGTCCCTCAATGGGACTTTTTAATAGGGACCAAACTGAAAAAATTGAAATTTTTAAAAGGCTAAAACATAATTTCTAAAACTCTTGGGTCAAGTTCTGTAATTTTAGGGGGGCAGGGGCCACCCCTAGCTCCCCTGATTCCTCCCCTGCATGTAACATCCCCGTTTTTCAAAAGCAGTATAAAATTTTTTTCATCAGAGTAGAGCATCGGAGTAAGAGTGTAACTGATATATATATTCAAAATGCCCACTGGCTATTTACAGAAGCGGTTCAACAACCGAGAGTTTTCAAAAAGTAAAGGACAATGACGGAAAGTCTTCAGCCGGATCCTTGAACCTGCTGCTTTCCTCTCTCCTCGGTCCTCGGTCCTCCTGACCCTGATGCTATGTTAAGAGCTGAGATCCGCACCGGATCTCAGGTAACGGTTAACCTCATGTATACATACACACATATGGGTTACAGAACAACATTAACACATAAATCACACCCAACCAATGAACATGTATCGCTCCCAGCATGTAGATATATCACCCCAAAGACTACGGATGTATCGCTCCCAAGCATTACGGTTGTATCGCTCCCACCTTACAGATATATCGCTCCCAAAGATGCATACGCTTATTTTCTAACATAATATGCATCCCAACAACACACCACATATACACATACCATACTCACATCATACCACATCACATACACGCATACTATATCCATCAGATTAGTGTTACAGTACGCGAACGTACCTACTTCTGTAAACCGAACAGAATGGCCAGGTAAGTGTCTATCATGGGGGCCTCACCGAGTTCACGGCGACTTAATGGCTTACCCACATAGACTAGCATTTCCTTCGGCACCAAACTGTTCTAACATATTTGTATTCAATAAACATACCATAACAATACACATAGCACATATATGCATATCATAAACATAAGAGACATTTTAGGTAAAAATTACCATTTTGCCCCTGATGCCCCTATCGGCGGAATTTCGCCAGAGCTTCGCTATTTTAACTCTAATCTTCCAAAATTTTGCCAGAACTTCGACCCCACCAAGATTTTCGAAATAATGACTAAAATACCCCTAAAATATGATATCTAATCATACTTGGAAGATTAAAGACTAACATAGCATTTCTACCCTAGCTACCGAAAGAACTACGAAAGCTTAAGTACCGAAAAACTTACCCAGAGCTTCGCTACAGCTTTTCTCCAGAGCTCCTCTCTCTAAAACCTCTCTCTAGAACCGGAATTCTCTTCTTGAAATGGTGTGAGAATTGAAGAGAAGAGGGGGTATTTATAGGAAAAGATGCAGGATTTCAGCCGTCGGATCAACTTTGTGAGAAGCGATCTGAACCGTCCAAAACATAACTTTTGAAACAAGTTTTCTCCTCTTCCTTCTCTCTTTGGCCGAAAATCCATGCCCCAAAAGTCAAGGGAAGAGCAAATCAAATGGTGCCAAGTGTCCACCTTCCAGAAGCCTTCCGGTCGAATTCTCCGATCGGTGTCCGATTCGCGTAATTTCGGAGAAATCTCAAAATTCTGGATTATACAATTCCAAGACAATTCCTTCCTCATTAGAAATGTCTATTTTAACTAACTTTTTAATACTGTCTAGGTATTCTCCGGCCTGACGGAAGTTTTACGGAAAAACGTGTCGGTTTCGGAATGAAATTCCGGAAGCTACCGCCTATGGACAAGAATGCACTGATTCCAAATATGTCCAAGAAAACTCTCAACTCTTCCCCAGATGTCGCAACATGACATTTAGATCCTTAACTTTCAACTTGACTATCCGGCTTTTTATCAGAATTTCCCTATTTCGTCTTATTAGGAAAAGCTCTACCTGGCCGAATTAACTTAGGAAAAGTCTAATGGAAGATAAAAATCCACTGATCAATATTTTACCTTGACTTTGGAAATCCTATTCCTAGTACTCTAGATAGGATCCGTTTCCTATTTATTCCATTACTATTCACTACATTTAATTATATAATAAAATATTGTAAGTTGTAACTAAATATCTTAGATATTTTTACCAATTCTTATCTTCATTTTTCCCAAATAACTCGGTCAACAATTTCTGGTCCTTTTTTTTTTCGTTTTTATTTTATTTATTTCATATAAAATAATTATTTTATATAATTTTTCACAAAATTTTCCTATTGGTCCATACTTCGATTTAGGCTTAAAATTACCTAATCTCACTTATTTTTCTCAATATTCTCCAATTAATTAGCAAATATGTTTTTACTAATTTTTTTAGCCAACAACCACTAATTTTAGGGTTTTATTCATGAATTTCCTTTGCTTATGCTTAAGTAATTAGCCAATAATTACTTAATTACTCTCTTATCACCTGCTTCTAATTTTCTTAATTAGAATGCCTCATTACCTCATAACTTTTGTATTGACATTTGTGTTTTCATGTCTCATTCATTTTACTAGAATTTACGGGGGCATTATGGTCATTATAATACTTTTTAACTTTTCCCCTTTTATTTCTTTAAGGTAATAATTTAATGAATTACCTAAATTAGGGACAGTATTATTCCCTATTTCAAATAAATACTTTCTTGCCTCTTTTTAATTTTCCCAGGGTATTTCATAACCCGTAAATATTTTAGGGACCTATTTGTAAACTTCTAAACGTTTTAGGGACCCAATTGCAAATTATTCTTTTTCAAGAGAAACTACCCCAAAAATGAGATAAATTCTTCACAAGATCTTTGAGATCCCATATTCACCTATTTCCAATAGGTATTATTTACTCAATATGATACTTATCATAAATGAGATTTTCAGGGTATTACACTGCACGCACACAAACACACACCCACCCACCCACACACACACACAATATATATATATATCTGTGTGTGTGTAGAATATATATATATATATATATATATATATATATATATATATATATATATATATATATATATCTGTGTGTGTAGAATATATATGTGTGTAGATAAATCTGTATGTATACATATAGACACACATATATGTATATATAGTAAGACCATTATTTCAATTAGAAAACATGTGAAAAAGAAAATTGGTCGGAGAGTATGTAGTGGGGTTGTAATTCACTTTTACTTATGTCATTTTAAATTTATATAAGGGCATTTTAGGAAAATGAGTAAAATTAACTAATTTAACTTCCCTCCTTAATTTCTCCAAAATCGGTTAAATAGTTTCTATAATTAGGACCAGAGGGAGTAATTCATATCGTTTTAATCCTAATTGACTAGTGAATTATCTGAACAATTCGTATTTTATTTTGTTTTCAAGAAAATGATTTGAGTTGTTGTGTTTTTATTGAACAAATCGTTTAGATGATGTGGCACTCTTTGAGTATGTAAGTATTTATGTGGCTTATGAAATTATGATAACAGGTTTCTAAGTTGGAATACCTATCCAGTCAATTTTATAAGAGCCCGATAATTAAATTATGCGCTTTAAAAAACAGTTAAAATTTGTTTTAAATAATAATTACGTAGGAAATGAACTATTTGCTTCTAAGGATGTCCTTATTTATAAGGGGCCAGGTAAGAAAGATATATAAAATAATAATGAAAGAAAATATGAATAAAAAAATGAAGTACGGAAAAAATGAGAAATGAGAATAGAATTAATTAGGGGAAAAATGATAAAAACACGTTAAATGTTTTAATAATCCTAAGTTTAATATTATAAAAAGGATCAAATTAATTCAAATTTTATACTCTTCTGAAAAACAAAGGAGGGAGTATATATATTAAGGAGCAAATGAATTGGGTTGGCCCAAAAAAAAAAGGAGCAGATTAATTGGTGATGGAAATTTCATAAATCTTTTGCCTACCTTCATACTATTGTTTATATTATGCATTAGTTTTGGGCCTTGACCCACAATTATACGGAATTAATTGTATTATAGCATTAAAATGTGAAGGCCTTTTTGTACAAAAACAAATACGAAGGCCTTTCCAAACTTTATTCTATATATATTTAGAACGGAGGTAGGCGATCTCCTTTGGTAGGCGATCTCGTAAGTCCCCAGTAAGTGCTCATAGAGCCCGGGGCCATGCCCTGGCCTTGGTGGGAGACTGATGTCGAACCCCTCCAAAACTTTCATTCTATCAAAAAAAAAAAAAAGAACGGAGGTAGGTTTGTGTCGCTTAAATAAGGTCTCGAGTTCGAGATTTGTGAATGCAAAAAAACCCCACTGGGAGATTCTCCCACCATAGCCAAGTGCGCGACGCGAGTCGGATCCAGATTAGTCAGGGCGAAGCTCTGGTGAACCGGATGGACAACCAAAAAAAAATTTATGCCGAAAGAAGTTAGAGTTATCCTGCAGTCCCCAACTATAAGTCTATAAGGTCTATGCTAGGTTGGAAAAGTTTTTTTGTTTTTTAATAAACGAAAGAGAATGGACAGTCTAGCTACTCAAAGGAGTGCTAGCGTACCATGGGCCTAGTAGCCCAGTGGTATGCCTACTCTCTATAGTTAGGAAGGTTGTGAGTTCGATCCCGCTCTTTGTATTTCAGGATATTAGTGCTTGTCATTGTAATGCCAAAAAAAGAAAAAGGAGTGCTAGAGTTATTCGACATTCAAGAAAAATCCTGCTGCAGTAGACTTAAAACATCCTCGGAGGATCAGAGAAGACGAGAAAATCTGAAGGCATCAAGCTAGCCTTCCTTGCTAGGGAATCAACAACAATGTTCCTCTCTGTGTGACATACTGTCAGTTACACAGACCAACTCCATAACAAGCATGCCCGTGAGTGAGCCACAATCTCATGGGCACTCAGACGTTTAGAGTTAAAGATTATATCATTCCGCTCAAGCCACAAATTTCAGCATATAATCACGAACCATTGTCTCCATTGAAACTGCTCCAATACACCAGTAGGTCATATATTCCACTTAATCCACTCATGGATGTCAGAATAATGGAAGAAGTGGCGGGAAGCCCATTTCCTTGGTATCAAGTTGTCCCATAACGTATATGCGAGCATGATCGCAATCTCGTAATGCATTCAACACTGTCTCAGTATGTTTTCCACAAATTTCACACATACCATTTCGGTGTAGCCCTGGACGAAAGCGGTTGAAATTTGTAAGCATGCCGCTCCTTAGCACAAATCCATAAGAAGGGACAATACCATTGCGGCACATTCAGCATCCACAGGTGGCGCCAGGGGCTAGCTGGGGTTCTGGGTTTTTCATCTCTTACTACCCTACAAATATCATATATGGAGATTTGATGGAAAAAGAGCCATCATTCGACCATCGCCATATCGGAGCATCACATATTGCGAGTTGCTTCAGTAACGCTGCACAGTAACAAATGCGCAAACTTTGACCACTCCCTGAGGCTTCACGGGGGATATCTGTGATAGGCGTTGATAGACACAAAATATGGAGTCTAAGACTCCACAGGTGCACGGCAAGAATGACTAAGATATCGTTTCCATAAGGATTTGGTATCAACAATATCGTTGAGTAATGAGGTTGCTCTTTAGCTTAAATTGAGTTAACAAAAATTGAATAGAATGTAGGAATAAAAGTTAACTGAAAAAATACGAAAAGTCTGCAGACTGTGAGAACCCAAAAAAGTCTGCCACCTCTCTGCACCGATTACGGTTAACATTACTCGAGGAGAAAAAAATTCCTGGTTTTAGTTGCACTAACCTTTTATCCCGACAGCAAAAATCATCCAAGATTGCTTTGACTATCCCAGCTTGTTCCATGTCTGCCTCCGCAATTAGAAAAAGATAGATCATGAACGAAAAACAAGTGGGAAATAGCCATACCTCTTCTACGAAGACGAAAAGGTCGCCATGCCCTTCTTTCCACTTCTCTCCTTGAATCAAATGTCCCCATTTTTCCAATACTAGAACAAACAGATAGGGCGATAAATTAAAGGATCGCCTTGACCATGACCATGTATAAGTGATGCTAGCTTATTTCAAAGGTCATTAAAAATTTTAATGATAAATTTTTTTGCTACAGATGTAACATTCTCTATTTTTAAAGAATAATTATTAATTACTAACTTGATTAAACCATTCATTAAAATATTTTATGTACACAGTTAAGCTTCGGATTTAACTAGGCCCATACTTTTTAATTAAATATTGCTTCAAGATTTGCCAAAATATCCAAAATATACTAGAGTATGCCAAGTAAGCCCTAATGTATCAATATACTCCGTCTAGTCCTTATTATAAGACACCAATATATTAACAAGTTTATTTAGTCCTTTTTATAAGGCACTTGTTTGTTCCCAATGAGCATTAATTATTTTTTTCCATTTCTGCCCATAATTAATAAGAGTAATAGGTGATAATAATAATTAATATGATATTAGAGTTTAGTGCAATTAGTAGTGGTAATATTGGAAATTAATTAGTTTCTAGGATAACTTTATTGACTTTATCTACTTTTATTGGTTTGTGAAAAAAGTTAGTTGGTGCCTTATAAAAACGACCAGAGGGAGTACAATATATAATTCAACATGTACCAAAAAGGTGGAAGTACTGCTGTTAGCAAAAGTAATTTAAGCTTCTGAAGCCTTCCCTGATAAACCCACACAAGAACTAACACCTAAAAAATATTTGTAACCATCAATCCAACTCATTATAAATGCTAATATATATGTGCTTGTGAGGTGCCAAGTGAAATATTTTAAATAACAAAGCATTAGATACATATAATTTACAAATTTCCAAATCAACAATTCTGTAATAAAATTTTTATATCAAACTTCATATCATGAATCACATATCTAATATGCCAAGCAACAGATCGATACTACCCTGACAATCCTTATTTCGTTGACAAAACCCATGGGCTGTAACGTAATAGGTTTAGTCTCTATGACAAGATTGCACCAAGCTCTCCTAATAATGAGGTATAGCCCGTCCAAAGGCTATAGAACTCATTTCGGACCATGAGTTCCCTTTCCTTCGAATATAGAAAGGTGTCACTGTCCCAAGGGCTGACCCTTAACCTGACCAAAGAAAAAGGGTGATACTAAGGGCCCTGAAAATGTCAAAGCCATCTACTGTGTACCGAGTGGTGACATACCACGTGGTATTATATACATAACAACTCTCATCATTACTCCACAACCATCACCGCTCCACATCATCATAATCTTGATATGTATATATAAGATTCCAAACATAATTTATAAAATAATATATCGTTTCATCATTAATCATTAACATGACAATATTATTTCAATTCAAGAAGTCACAATAAAAGTACATTAACCATAACATATAATATCACTAATCAGCCCAAAATAAATCCCACAAGACAACTTCATTATTAACGTAGTTTCATAGATCTATATAATTAAAAATTACTCACAAACATCATACAAGCAAGTACAATAAGTGGAAAGTGGTTACCTCTAGTTCTTGACATAAAAAACTAAATTTGAGAGAGATTAAGTCGACTCTAAAAATAAATGTATAATTACACGTTAATAGAATTAACGACAATACCAACTAATATAATAATAAATAATTAATTAAACTATAATTGTCTTGTTTTAAATTTTCTTAGAAGAAGTGAGAATTTATCTTTCCTCAGATTATCATTACAATCTCAGTTCCTTCCTTTATAAATTATTCGGTTAAGGTGTAGATTTACCAACGAACTATTACCTGAGGAGCATCTGACACAAAAAACAATTGAGGATATCATAATTACCAATCAACAATTAAAAAGTGAAAAAAAACAATTAAGGTGCAGATTGACCAACGAACTATTACCCCGTCACTGTCTTGGTGTCTCCGTCTTCCATTGACTGTCACATGTCTCCAAAGCTTCCATTGTTGCTGGGTGTTCCACTCACCCTCTTGAACTCATCAAGGCCCGTATGCAGCTTCAGGGCGAGAATCACGCACCGAAACCAAATCCAGCAGTCCACAGCTTTTGACCGGCACGCGCCTTGCACCTTGGTTCCAACCCTCCGATGCCACAAGTAGCAGCCACTGCTGCCACAACGCTTGCTTGCATGGGTCCCATCTTTGTTGGTGTTTGCCTTATCCAACAAGAAGGTTTAACCGCTCTTTTCTCTAGCGTCTCCGCCACCGTCCTACGCCAGTGCCTCATATTTTAACGTAATTGTGATAGTTGTTTTTTTTAATAGTTATTTGGTACTTTTTTCACTTTTAAATTGTTGATTAGTAATTATGGTACCCTCAATTGTTTTTTGTGCCAGATACTCCTTGGGTAATAGTTTGTTGGCAAATCTGCACCTTAACCCTAAATTATTTCTCACTAATCAAAATATCATCATATCCTCAATTTAACCAAAATACCTAATTTCCTACAATAAAAGCTTCACTTAAAATTCAAATATTCACATTCATTTATAAACCTAAAATCTAATCCACCTAATCCTTAATATAACCTCCAATAAATTAAAAAGGAATTATAAATTTGAATACAAAGACCTATTATTACAAATCTCAATTTCTTAACCTAATACTAACTTATATAAGCATAACCCAATTTATTTAACAAATCTTCAAATCTTTTATATGATCAAAATCATATCAAGCTCAAATTTAAATTCCAAATCCCAACTCATAATTTTATACAGTTCAAGATTTAGCAAAACTAAAGTGATTAAACAGACAACAATACCTCCAATAATCCAAATAAATACCTTAAACCTCATTTAATCGGTAAAAATATCTCATAGAGCATATATCCTAAATTCTTTTAGGTAGAAAATTAAATTTTAAATTCCAACAACTATCAACTAGTAAATCTAAACCGATTAAAATTACTTATTAATCATACTCTACAAATTTACGGTCATGTATTATCAAAACTCAAAACTTTACCAAAGTTCTAACCCCAAATTTTTTACTAATCATTATTATACTATCCTTATTAGAAAGAGAAAAATACATATAATAGCTTTGATGAAGAAAGTTTATTGAAAAGAAATTAATTTAACTATCTAAATGATCTTATAAAATAAATAACATACCTTAAAAAAAAAACTCAAATAGACTCCTTCTTTTCCCTTTCTTCCTCATCTCACTCTCTCTTCGTCTCTATCTCCAGATCTCTCCATTTCATTCTCCGCACACACACACACACAACACTTTAAACAAACACACACATATTTATAGACTAATAGCGGCGGTGGGAGGTAATTAATTACCTCCCTCCCACGTCATTAGATTTGTGGTGAGCAGCACATTTACGTGCTCCCCTCTCCCCAAAATAATAATAATAATAATTTTTATAATATATTATTATATTATAATTTTTTTTTTAAACAAGAATTAAACCAAAGTTTATATTTTCAATCCAAATAAAATCTCATTGATGCTTAATAAGTTATGGTATTTTCTAAATATATAACTTACAATATTTACTTAAGAAAATGTATTCTTATACCGAGTAACTATATGGTGAATTTTAATTATTATAAATTAAATTTTCCTAAAATATTACTAAATTTTAGAACTTAAAAATTGGGATATTACAACAGACATTATAAATCAAAATTTCGTGACTAATAATCGTAGAAATAAGCAATGCTTATCTGATTATTTTTATAAATTATTATTCATACTATTATCTAAATTCACAACAATTTTCACATTCTACAAAAGTATTTTTATTCAAATATAAGTAGACTATATATATTGATAATAAGTACAGTAATATGAAAAAGAGTAAATCAGAAACAGATTTTAATATCAAATTTTAAAGTATTTTAATGTCATTGATATAAAAAAAATTGATCACAAATTCAGGTAAAAATACATTTCTTTAATTATATTTTTTTTATAATTAACAACTCACATATGTTGAGTGGATTACAATCAAACATATAAAAACCAACAAACTGTATTTGAAGTAGTAAGCGACATCATTCTTGTAAGGAAAAAAACATAAGTTCAAACATAAAAAATGTATTTGTTGAGAGAGGTAAAGAGTAAAAAACTCTTTACATTTTTTTTTTTGCTTAGAACATCTGATATCCAGGGCAGACCATCTTTTAGGCACATCAACGATCCCAGACTAATCCGGACCGAAACCGGGTGGCCCCTTTCGGGCCCTTTCGGGGGGAAGCCTCTACCACCCACGCATGTTGCATTCCTACGTCTCGAACTCAAGACCCGTGATTAAGTTAGGACAACCCCTTACCAGTTGACCTAAGCGTTTTTAAACCTTAAAAGGAAACCCTCAATAAATAAATAAAAACAAATAGAAGTCTAATTGATAAATGCATTTTTATGGGCTATATCTCTTATACAAATCAATAAAATGGTGTGAGTTTAATATATTTTGTGTGTGGAAGTAATATATATTTGATATTCAAATAGATTAATAGAATTATTTGAGCACTTCAATAATTCATGTACCTAATGTGAATGTGTAGCGTGTAAAAAAGCATTATTGGAGAAATTGGACTATTTAGAAAAATCTAAAATATATTTTTTTAATGATGAAGCAAATAAATTCATAATCATTTTGCTAATAGCCTAATATTATTGGGATTTGACATCAATGGTAACATCATACCCCACCTTGTTTTTATGATCCAAGGATATCTTCAAAATGTTCACGTCCTAGTATTATTATTAGGAATTGTCAAAATTGCTCCACACTAAGAATCAACAATTTCTTTAAATATCAAAATTCGACTTGGGATAATGATTGATAGGCATCCTGAATTTTGAATTGTTGACTTACATGAGAAAGGGAACGAGTTTCCCTGTACCTGCGGGTAGCGCTTGTCCTTTGGGGAAGGACGGTTCATATCTCTTTTTTTCTAATATATATTTTGTTTTACCAGTATCATAAAGTATCTTTTTAGTACTACTCAGCACCTGAAATAATTTTTAAGATCATAAAGTATTTTTTAGTATCAATCAGTGCCCTCAAATATCTTTTTAGTCTTAGCCAATACTCTGAAATATTTTTTAGGATCCTAAAAAATATTTCAGGATACTGACTGATACTAAAATGAAACTTCAGGGTACTGAAAAATACTTCATGATCTTAAAAAAAAAAGGGAATATTTTAGTGTATTAACTGGTACTAAAAAGATATCTCAGATTACTGACCGGTACTGAAAATTCTGTTATTAAAAAAAAAAAACAGAGAGAGATTTGGACTGTCAGATCTCTTCCTCAAAGTACGAGCAGGAAACTATTTCCCATAAGAAAGTGGCTTGGGATTCAATAGTGTAATATTGTTATATTAACGCAATTTTGGTAGATTAGGGTCCAAGGCTATTTATAAGTAGGACAAAAATAGAAATAAAGCAAAGTTATAAGGCAAACATGTGTAATATATCTCTATATAAAAATGTACTAGTTACATAGTCGTGCATTTTTTTGAATAAGTAAGACAAGAGTTACTTCTTGGGCTGTGTCACATTGACACTACAAAATACAAAAAAAAAAAAAAAAAAGTGATACAACATCAACCAATTTTAGCCTAAGTACAACTAACATTTGATCTTAAACTTGTGGTAATTATAATAAACATAGCTCATTGTTTGCCTCCTGTGTCATTTTGGTCTAAAAATTTGTACATTTCAATGCTTTCTTATTTGAATGAATTATTTCTATATCTGAATCAGAGAAAATCAACGATCTAATTTCAGAAATCTCTTGAGTCAATGAGTGATATGATCAGTATTCTGATGTCAATAGATGAATAGCCTCTATGTAATCTATGCACAATTTAATTTTTGTGGAACCAAGTTGTTTATAGACCTGCGTACCTACTTTGATTGCTTGTAATTCTGTTGCCGTGGTGGAACAAAAGCCAATCCTCTACTGGAATCCACGCCTCAATGTTATCTTGAACAATGCCACCATAAGCTGCAACTTTATGGTGTATAAGATGTAACACGTTTTACAACATAATATCTGCGTTGATCATTTGAATATCATTAATACCTGCGTTGATCATTTGAATATCATTAATACCTGCGTTGATCTATTTGAATTACAAACGTAAATTTGACAGTTTGATTTGAAAATGACCTCATTAATAAGTGGTGGGAATGAGTACTTAGTTTTTGTTTAATTGGAGATTCATTCAAGGAATTAATTGTGTGATACTGTGGGAAGAAAAGTCCAAGTTGAAAATCCAAAACATAAATACCAAAGCCATATATAGTGAATGCATAACTAATTCCATACATCGATTCTGATTCTGATTTCTAACTAATAAAGTGCTTTCGGCAGAAAAAAGCAGCATTAGTCGTTTTTTTTTTGTCATATTGTTATGATCGAGGCAAATACTATTGCGTAGTGAACCTAACTTTTCAAACTCATTTTTGGAATTAATTATGTGAAACACGTGCTTGACATTATGGATCACTTTTAATCAATTGGCTTATTAGTTCAAGATGATGTTTACACACACACGCACAGACAGACGGAAGATGATTCTCTCATAAGCATTTTTTTCATTATCTCTCACAGTCTCATCCTGACCGTCGAAATCTTGATCAAAGGGTCCTGAACAATTTTAAAAAAAACCGCATGCGGTAATTGTTACCGCATGCGGTTTTTTTTTTTAAAATTTTTTGGGTCCTTGGATCAAGATTTCGACGACCACGATTTACAAATGACGAGGGATGGACAGAAATGAGACATGGAGAGAAACCGGACTCCACACAGACAGATATATATCCAGGGATACTTGGGTATATTATTATATATATTCCTTTCACAATCACCCGTTATCTTAAATCTTTTTAAGTTAGGTATTCCCAATTCCAAGACTGTAACAAGTTTATTTATTTTCCTCTCTTCTTCATTTCTTTGAGTTTTACTATATATGATCCTTTAATAAATCTAAAACTTAACAATAGCATTATGCGATTTATTCAGTTGAGTTCATCTAATAAGGCTTTTTTTGTACTACTTATAAGATCAATTATATATATTCCTTACTACTTTTCCTATAATTTAAATTTCATTTTTTGGGTCAATTTTTTTTTGAGTAAATACCCTTTCTGGTCCCTGACAAAAAACACGGACCCCATTTTGGTCCCGACAAAAAAACCGACCCTTATTCGTTCTTTTTATGGGACTAAAAAGGACTTTTTGGAAATTTATGAGTGATCAAAATGTCCACCAATCGACCCTTATTCATCTTTTTTATGAACTAAAAATGACTTTTTTTTTTGTCAGGGACAAAAATGGGGTCCGTGTTTTTTGTTAGGGATCAGAAAAACGTATTTACTCATTTTTATTTTATTTTATGTATGATCATTACACATTGTTTTTGGCCCATAGAAATTAACAACATTATGCAGTTTGGTTTTGTACAATGTGGAGTGTTTATACACAAGGAGAATGATAACTCCAAGATATCTAAGTCAAAGAATGTAAACACGAAATCTCAACACAAGTATGACTAGTAATAAACATTTTAAACATATCATATCCTTTTGTAAGAAGGACCTAAATTAGAGTACTGATTTTTTTTTTTTTTTTTTTGTGTATATGAAACCTTATCAAATCCTTTTCAGTAAAAAAATAAATAGGGACTTTTCACTGTTTTTCCATTGAATTAACAATCAAATTAAAGTTGTTATTATTTTTGCTAGATCAACCGAAATTATTCAATGACAGCATAATTAATTAATTTGTTGATGAAAGAAAGAGCAACATGGCAAGCATTAACATTTGGTAAACGTATATTATTTCTTATTGGGTAGTTAGAGGGAGACTTGTGTACATGAAATTATTTATTTATTATCACTAAATTAAAGAAAGATCATTTCATTCCGTTAAAACTCCACAGTAGTACACATATCTCCATATACATAAAAAAAAAAAATAGTAGGTTGAGGATTGAGATCCATATATTTACAAATTACCCATTGTTTTAAATTAGAATTTGCAATAAGAGCAAAAGTAATCTGGCTCAGTTGGCTTATAGCTGGGTACTCTTAAACACCTAGTCAGGGGTTTGATCCCTGACTGTGTATATGGAGAAGGAAATCTGGCTAGCACCAATGTTCCTTTGGGACGATTACAATGCAAAGGAAGATTAGTCTTTGCTGTTGGCGGAGAATACCCCTAATTTCTATAATAATAAAATTAAAAAAAAATTGGCAACAAGGCTTCAATTTATATCTTTTCATGATATTTACTCTTTTTGGTATTATTCATAATATTGATTTTTTTGTTATTATTCATGATATTAATTTTTCTCCATTGGACTAACTTTCCTTTGTGTCCCACACGTACTCTTTAATATGAAAATAATTTAATTTAGCTTTGAAAAGAAAAAAGAAAAAGGAAAAAAAAAATGTGGATGCATGGAGTTTTGGTCTAGACGGGTGGGATCTGGGGGCGACTTTTCTAAAGGGAATATATTAATAGAATTTGATTTCTTTTATTTATTTATTGAATAGTACAGCAGTTTAATTTGACTTCCACATTCATGCTAGATGAGTCATGAGCCACCTAATTAATTTCTGTATTATGTCCCACCGTCCCCACTTTTTTCTAATCATTATATTCCACGTACGATATATTCATATGCATATAATTATCAAAAGTTTCATAAATACTCGTATTTGGAATAATTAATTTACAACTCCTTATACTTTCAATTAATTTTAATTATATCCTTAGAGTTTTTTCTAATAAGGTCTTTATAGTTTTTTTTTTTACTAGGTTTCTATAATATTTGTTTTTTTTTTTTAGAAAATATCGGAAAAAGACCTCCAAAAATTTCAAAATCCTAAATTATATTTCTTATGATTGATAAGGGATTGACTATACTTGATAAAAAATTCACTAACTCATTTTAGTGAGAAGTCACTGATTTGAGATTTTAAAATTTTGAAGGTCCTTTTCTAATATTTGTTCTAATTTTTCCCCTTTTACTTGGTCCTTTTAATTTATCACGTGATTTTTAATCAAGTCTTTATAGTTTCATATAACTAATAAAAAGAAAAAAAAAATTGAGAACCTGATAAGTGAAATTATAAAGACGTGATAAAAAAAATTTATAGTACCTCAAAAACATATTTATTTTAAATAAAAAATTTAGCATACACTGAATGATAAAATCCAAAACAGTTCCAGAGAGGACTTCAAAGTTTGATAAAAAAAGACAAAGCTAGTTTATACTCCATGTGGGTCATTGAACGAGCTGCACTTTAAAATCCAAAACAGTTCCAGAGAGGACTTCAAAGTTTGATAAAAGAAGACAAAGCTAGTTTATACTCCATGTGGGTCATTGAACGAGTTGCACTTTAAAAAAAAGATAAGTCTAAAAAACAATATTCCAAACACTTTAGTAATTATTTTATAGAGGTGCTTCTTTGACTGAGAATAATGGGAAGAATACATATATTCCTTCTGTATGTACTCAAAAGGCATCAGTCTTGAACACATTTGGGTCAAACTTGACATTTATTATTGGTCGTTTTGTTCAAACATCTTTTATAACTAATATATCGTCATGTGCCTATATATGATTATCCCAAGGCACACATATATTGAAATTAAATCTCTCAGCTTTGTGTGTGAGTATATATAGAGAGAGAAGCCCAGGAAGAGAGAGAGAGAAAAAAAAAAGAATAAAATCTGAGAGAGAGAGAAAGCTTGAAGCAAAGATGGGAACTGTTGATATTGAAGCTGTGACAATGGAATTGCCTTTAAGATCTTCAGTAATTGGGAAGAAGGAAACGAGCAGCCATATCAGTAGTCCTATCATCAGTGCCTCTGACAATAATCCCCAGGAAGTTGATGCTGGAGCTCTTTTTGTTCTCAAATCTAGAGGTTAGTTCTATCGCTTTTTTACACTTTTGATTTCTGTAAGAAGATTAATTAAGAAGTCTGGTTCAGCATTTCTGTTATATACTAGCTCCGGTCTCCTTATTATAAGATCTCGTCTGTCTGTTGTGTAATTTATTCCACGGATGAAATCTTATATTAAAGACGAGAGGCAGTGGATATATATGAATTCTTCGACTGTTATATCTCCATTTGAACTTCTGACATAGATACTGAATCAGAGTCGTCTGCATAGGTTTTTTTATTTATTTTTTATTTTTTATTTTTTATTACAATGAAGAAGGAAAAAAAACTACAAACTTTATCCAGAATCAGAAAATTGGGACGAGTTTCGGTGCTAAGTGGACTGATGAGCACCAAGCTCATTAGATTAAGTCATATTAAAAGCTCCGATGATGGACATGTCTTTATTGATCAGCCCAGAGAAAAGCTATTGCTTGAAAAAGTGATACTACCTCTTATCCTTAATATAAGATTTACTTGTTAGTGTAATGTGCACTATAAACACTGATAATCACTTTATGATGTAAACAAGCCCAAGTAGGAAATTTGGAAGTGATCAGAATATAGAATCGTCTCATATCTTCAGAAGCAAGAGAAGAGTTAATTTTTAGAGTTCTCTGATGAAAGGCTCCGAAAAACTATTATTAGAAAGGAAGACTTTAAAAAATGATAAAAAGAAATTTACTGCTTTTAAGAGATTTTTCCTCTTAGTATTCATTTCATGCAAACATAGGGGACATCTAAAACAGAAGTTAACCTTGGTGAAAAGGAATGATATATCTTAGTGGAATGAAATTAATAAGTATGTAACAAAGGTTTTGAATGAATAAAACAGGATCATGGTTACACAGTGGGTATCATCTGACGACATCAATAGTGGCGCCGGTACTTTTGACTCTTCCATTCTCATTCAGATTATTAGGATGGGTTGGTGGAGTATTGTGCTTAACTTTAGCCGGCCTCGTCACCTTCTACTCTTACAACCTTTTATCTTCTGTTTTGGACCATCACGCTCAACTTGGCCATCGCCACCTTCGCTTAAGAGACTTGACCCGACACATCTTAGGTATCTACTATTCATTAATCTTCACTGACATGAACCTTATCTGTCCTTTAATTAAATTAAGCCGCGTTTGGTTACAGATTTCATTGCTGTCATGAAACAGTAAAGTTTTCTTTTATTTACTATGCAGGACCACGATGGGCAAAATATTACATTGGCCCACTTCAGTTTGCTGTTTGCATCGGTACAGTTATTGGCGGACCTCTTGTCATTGGGCTCAGCCTTAAGGTTAGCATAAGGTCAATTTTGTATTATCATCACAATTTTCCATTATCCCTTTTCTATTTGCATGTTTTAAGAGTTGGGTGATGAGGTGTGCGTATAAGTTAAGGGCATGGTCACATCAGTAAGCCTGACCATTAGGTGGGATCTCCTATATGAATCAAATAACACCATTGTGCATGCTCTATCAATAGTTAAGTCTTTAAATAATTTCGCTCTATTTGGTTTTCCCTTAACTCTTTTTAGAGAATGTCATAAATTGTTTGATCTGCCCTCCTCACTAGTGCATCTAATGACCTTTTTTGCATGTGTCCGAATCACCTTGAATGATTTTCTATATTTTTCTCTTTAATATATTCCATTCCAACCACTCTTCCTCATATATGTTCATTATGAATATTTCTTTTTTTTACTTTTACGACCATCCATCTATTTCAACATCCTCATCTTAATTATCTTAACTTTATACTTTTGTTGTCCATTTAAAGCCCACATTCATTACCATATATAGCATTGCTAATCTTATAGTTGTACGATAAAACTTCATCTTTTACCTTATGAAAACATTTCAAATTTGTTGTGTGCAGTCTATTTACATGCTGTACAACCCAACAGGAACAATGAAGCTGTACCAATTCATCATGATAAGTGGGATTATCACATTAGGGCTGGCTCAAATGCCTTCATTCCACTCTCTAAGGCACATGAATCTTGTTTCTCTTATTCTCTGTCTGGCTTATAGCGCTTGTGTCACAGCTGGTTCCATATATATCGGTAAGCAAATTGAATCAAATTAAACACACAAAACCTATATATATATATATATATATCTTGTTCTCTTCTTATTGTTTTGTGTTGTGTCAGGTCATTCTAAGAACGCACCCCCCAGAAGCTATTCAGTGGAAGGGAGAAGTATAGACAAACTCTTTGGCGTCTTCAATGGCATTTTAATCATTTCAACAACATATGCATGTGGTATCCTTCCTGAAATACAGGTAATTAATTAAGAAACTTCTTTTTTGTGTGTTTGGGTATATATCAATTTGGAGGCTTAAACCCAGTTTCCATTAAATGCTTGTTTGGCTACTTTTATGTTAAACTGGTTTAATTTTTCTCCTCAAACCTCATTATGGCATGCATATGTAAATGCCTGCTAACAAAGGTTAGTTCAGTTGATAAGGAGCTAGCTCGTATAACCCTCTAGGTTTTATGAGTTCAAATCTCGCTACCGATATGAGAACTTTATTGATAGGCGATCTGTAAGAACCTCTATAAGCGTAGATCCTATTGCATAGTAAGTGATAGTAATGTTGGTATTGATGTATTGCAGGCAACGATAGCACCACCGGTGAAGGGAAAGATGTTCAAAGGACTGTGTCTATGCTATTCAGTGGTAGTCACAAATTATTTTAGTGTTGCAATATCAGGATACTGGGCATTTGGAAATCAAACATTTCCAACCATTATTGGGAGCTTCGTCGAAGAACAAAAGCTTTTGGTTCCCAAGTGGTTTCTGGTGATGACCCACCTATTCATTCTTGTGCAAGTACTAGGGGTCACCGTGGTACGTAAGAACTTATTTACTTGCTAATCATTTCTCACTCGTACATTTTAATTCGTAAACTTCATACGTACGTACAGTAACTTTTTCAAAGTTACAAGACATGAGTATTAGTTCTAGGGATTGAACTAGGATTTAGATATGAGAGGGTTCCAGATTGTAAAACAAATATTTAAGTGTACAACACATAACACATAGTCACATACAACAACAAACGAAGTCATATCCCACTAGGTGGGGTTGGGTACAGCGTCATTAAGTTCTATCAACAACTAAATTTTTGGATAAATTATTAACTAAGAGATCCCATTCAATAACTTCATTGAATGTTTCTCTTCGGTTGTCCTCTAGCCTTTTCATATAACTCTATGCTGCTTAATCTATCACCCTCATTGACATATCCAATAGTCTTTTTGTATGTGTCCAAACCATCTCAAATGATATTATATTCTTACCCTTTTCTCTTTAATAGATATCACTTTAACTCTTTCTCGTATATGTCCATTATGAATCTTATCTTATATGACCACACATATATTTTAACATCCCTATCTCAGCTCCCCCCACTTTATACTCTTGTAGTGTCATGTTGAAACCTAACATTACCAATCTTGCAACAGTACGGTAAAACTTCCCTTATACTTTATGAGGTATTTGTCGATCACAAATAGATTTGGTAGCCTTTCTCCATTTATATACTTTTCTCCCAATTACCTTACTAGCCTTTCTTCATTTAAATCATCCGGTTTGAATTATATATGACATCTCTATTAATTTCACTGTCTTTTCACAAAATTCATCACAAATATGTTTTTGTATAGCACCTATCCAATACTGAGAAAAAGTCTGAAAACTCAAGGGACCAGTAATATATAGCTTGTATTTTGAAGTGCTCAAACACTATACTACTACCTCTTCTTCAGACTCTATGAGTGCGTTAGCTTAGTGTCAATATATATATGTATATTTGAACTGATACAAAAATACTTTTTGATGATGATGTTGCAGATCTATATGCAGCCAACAAATGAGTTATTTGAATCAATGTTTGGAGACCCAACCAAGGGGGAGTTTTCAGCTAGGAATGTAGTGCCAAGGGTGATTTCAAGGTCACTATCAGTGGTGGTAGCCACAGTATTGGCTGCAATGTTACCATTCTTTCAAGACATAATAGCAATTTTTGGTGCCTTTGGTGTCATTCCTATAGACTTCATTTTGCCAATGGTTTTCTTCAATCTTACCTTCAAGCCTTCAAAACGTAGTCTCATCTTTTGGGTCAACACTTCCATAGCTTTAGCTTCCTCAGTTTTGGTTGTAATAGGAGGAATAGCTTCAATTAGACAAATGGTTATTGATGCCAAAATGTACAGTTTATTTTCAGACGGCCTACAGAGTAGTTAACAATATAAAATATATACATAGTTGAGTCTCTATATATATTGGTTTTCAAAAGGGGAAGGTGAGTATCAATTTTAGATTTTGTTCAAAGTCTTAGAGTCTCAGATTTTTTTTGGAGGGATTTGATCAAAACCAAAACTTGGAGAGAAGCCTTCTTATTAAACCAGAATGGTGGTGAGAATCTCTCCGCCAGTTCGAAGTGCACAGTGAAGAGGATCATGCAAGAACCACATGTATATATTACCTCTGGTCTGTAATAAAAGATCTCGTTTATAGTGTAATAATTTGCACTAGAGATCTTATATTAAGGACATGATGTAATATATCAGATGGGTTCAATGACTGTCAACTAGGGATTGTGACAACGACATGAACAGCTCTCATAAAAGCCAATGAAGAAGTCAGATTCTTTGTTAACTCGAGGGACGATGCTTATGGAAGCCAATGAATGTGCCAACATTGTAGCTAGGATTTCACACATTGACATAGAAGAAGTTTTAATTTTGATCATCAACCTCCACATTCTTTGTAAATTGATTCTTTTTGTCAAAGATATATATTACTGTTTCTCTATAATTATTATTATTATAGGAGCAAGAAAATGAATAAGTCATTTGAAGGGTAATAGGTTATCTATATAACTATAACTTCAAATGAAAATAAGAGACGATCACAATAAATACATTTTGTATAAACTTAGAGAGAGGGACATGACCAAGACATGAAGGGAAGTATATGAGAATAAGATCAAATTTCTTTTGGGAAAATGATAGAAAAATATTATTTGAACTTTAAAATCCTGTTGCCCACAAAAGTAATGAGATTAACAACAACAATAATGCAATTGACAACTAGTTTTAATAAGAAATCACCTATTTAGAATTTTGAAGTTCAAGTGATAAATTTTTTTTTTTTTGGATTTTTCCTTTCTTTTTCCCTCCACGTCTCTCCCTCTTAATAGTTCTTTATTTCTTTTATAATGTCAATTCAATATTTTAACTTTAAATATCCTAATTATATTATAGGTTGTTATTTTCAATTTCTTATTCAATGATATGTTAAATGTGTGTATGCATGGAGCTTGAAATATGCCATGAAAAAAATGTGCACCTGAAAAAATGCACAGAGATTAGCTAGCTAAATGAAATCTATAATTGAAATTTTCGAAGTGAATGATGTGTACGTACTCCGCAGGAAAAATATTTATGAGGATACTATCAACATCCATTTGGCTAACTCCTTAAGTTAAAGGAAATTAATTCTCCTCCGGTCTTTAATATATGATCTAATTGAAAATTTGATCTTGGTTTTGAATGTAAGACTTATTTTTAATATTTATCAATTTTTTCTAAATTACATATATGGATGCTCCCTCAATAGGAGAGGGAGGGAGATAATTGAATAAAAATATATTATTATATTAAAGTGTTTTGTATAAACATATCATATTTATTATAATTAACTAATTTACCTAACTTCCTTTATTTATTCAAATTAGTTAATAAATAGGTCTTAAGAGGAGTATAAATTATATAAACTTAGAGAGGAAATGACCTAGAAAATAAGAAAAGTATGAGCAAGAATGTAAGATCAAATCTCATTTTTCCTCTCTATCTGATCTCTACCTCTCCCTCTTAATTCTTTATTCTTTTATAATTTTAATTCAAGTTTTTAACTTTAAGTATCCTAAACTCATACTCTAGGTTGTTATTTTCAATTTCCTATTCAAGTACGACATTAAATATGTGTACGCATGGAGCTGGACATATGGAGTCAACTTCTCTAGAAGTCATAATAATCGATTTTGGGTGTATCATAGCTGTTTCTTTTGTCTTAGTGTAATATAATAAAGTAAGCTGGAGATATGGAGTCAACTTCTCTAGAAGTCATTATATCGATTTTGGGTGTATCCATAGCTGTTTCTCTTGTTTTTTTTAGTGTAATATAATAAAGTACTACCTCCGCTCCTTGATATATAAGATTTTATTGATTTTTTTTAAGAGATTAAGAAATCTAAATAAATTATTTTATATTATTTATATATGTCGTTTTTCTGCCTAAATTATAAATTAATAGGGTTAAGTACCAATTTTATCCCTGAAGTACGCGCCAGAAGCAATTTTGCCCCTTAAGTTTTCGGCGGAGCAATGTTACCCCTGAAGTATAAAAAACAGAGCAATGTTGCCCCACCGTTAGAAACCCTAACGGTCAACGTTAGTTCAACTAACGTTGACCGTTAGGTTTTCTAACGGAGGGGCAACATTGCTCCATTTTGATACTTCAGGGGCAACATTGCTCTGCCTAAAACTTAAGGGGCAAAATTGCTCCAGGGCGTGTACTTCAGGGGCAAAATTGATACTTAACCCTAAATTAATATATAATCTAATGATATACAATATATATTATAGTTAAATAATTTATTTAGTTTCTTTAATCTTTCTAAAAAAAAAAATGGATTGAGTCTTACTCGGAAAGAGTATAATACAACCGTTTATTTTGAATTCCATGGATACTTTTATATAAACACACACACACGCTTTAATTTTTTTTCCCACCAAATCAAGTGTTAAGCAATCTAATGACAAAGACACCCAAAAATATATCAAATTTAATTAGTCTTACGAATATTTTAACTAACTACTTTTGGAAACAAATACTTTTCAAAGTTTGTATACAAATTAAAGGATATCCAAAATCAAGTATATATATGCTCAAAACATTGATTGGTGGCAGTACAATAAAAATGGTTTAAAGCTATTAAAACCGGTTAATTATGAAATAAAACCGACTAATTAAAACACAACAGTGAGCTCTTACATTCCTGATTAAGCTTCTCTTCTTAGATTTTTTATTAATTTAGTTCAAGCTGGCATCTTAATATACACTAAATTTTCTTCAATTTTGAGCAATACGTGACTTCTTTTGACACTCACATGCTGATACAAAACTATACTTTGATGATGATGATGTTGCAGATCTATATGCAGCCAACAAATGAGTTGTTTGAATCCATGTTTGGAGACCCAACTAAGGGAGAGTTTTCCCTGAGTCCAAATTGTATTACAAAGAAGATCTTATATTAAAGATTGGAGGTAGAATATATATCATATGGGTTCAGTAACTGTTAACTAGAGATCATAACAACGACATGAACATCCATGAAAGTGAATGAAGAAGTCATCAGATCCTTGTTAACTCACATACCTTCTCAACTAGGCCAGGTATGTGAGTAACCAACTAATCCGAGCTCGAGGAGTCGAGAGTGAGAGGACTTCGATCATTTAATTGGTTATCTCCTCTACCAGACAAGTAATGAATAAGTTATTTAAATATACGTTTAAGGTTACTCTGTGATGAAGAGAGAAGTATGAGAGTAAGATCAAATTGATTTTTCCCTCAATTCCCTCCCTCTCAATTCTTTATGTTTCTTATAATTTTAATTCAAGTTTCCAACTTTAAATATCCTAATTATATTCTAGGTTGTTATTTTCAATTTCCTATCCAACGACATGTGTATGCATTATGTAAGGATCGAGCTGGACATATGGGGGGTCAACTTTTCTAGAAGGCATAATAATCAATTTTGGGTGTATCCAACTGTTTCTTTTGTTTGTTTTTTAGTATAATACTAGTACGTATATAATATCTAATATAATTCAGCAGTTTATTTTGACTTCCATGTATATTTATAGTACATATGCTTTAAAGAAGCTATCTAATGACAAACACTCAAAATCATATCTCATTAGGTCTTGTAATATTTTCAGTATAACTACTTTTCAAAACAAATACTTTTCAAAGTAAAAAATTCAAGGATATCCAAATCCAAGTATATGCTCAATACATTTGGGAAGGGTCAAAGCATATATAAGCATATTAAATTAATACCCATGCGTGTACTTATTATATAAAACATAATTACGGACTCCCTCTCATTTTTAATATAAGACATAATATATATATATATAATATTTACCCTTATTGATGCTCTCTCAATAATAATCAAGGAGTAGAGTGGATGAAAGAATTAAAGAAGATGATTAGGGTGTTTTAGAAAATAATATATTAACTAACTCAAATAACTTATTTAATATAATAAAATTAGGTAAATATATATTATATTAAAGACCAGAGGAGTATTTGATTGGTCCCTTAGGAATATTCTTATGTGTAAGATCCCTTATAAAGAACTTCACAAAATATTAAAAGACAAAAAGATGTTTCGAATACTATTAATCCTAGAGAGATGTTAGGCTCAAATTGTCAGTTTTGAAATTACAAGCAAATGAACAAAATTGCCCTTAAATAGACTTTTTTTTGTTGAAAAAAAAGTATTACCCCCACCGACGACCACCTCCTGCTAGCGGCCGGAGTTTCTGGTGGCCGGCTACCGGAGCTCTAGCAGGAATATTCTGGTGGGAGGGAATATTCTATGGGGAATAAATATTCACAAATTAAAGTGCCCATGTGGGATTTGAACCCCACCACTTGGTTTGCAAAAAAACATTAGTGGCCATTGTGTAAGTAAATAGATATAAGCTAACCTTTTGACTTTGACTCTAACTTATTCACAAGTTTTACAAGGAATTCACAAAATTTCATTAGGTTTTAACAATTTTTGTTTCCATTGTAAAAAAGTTTACACTATCAGCTCATTCACAAATTTTGTTAAGGAATTCTCAATATTTTATCTGGTTTTAGCAACTTTCGTTTACCAAGTAAAAAATTCGCACTATTAGATCATTATTTACAAATTTTGTTAAGGAATTCATGACATTTAATTAGGTTTTAACAACTTTCGTTAAAAAAGTCACATTATCAAGTTTTAACAACTTGCATATTTCTTTTTATGGGAAAACGAAAAAATTATTAAAACCTAATGAAATATGATCAATTCCTTAACAAAACTTGTGAATGATCTGATAGTACGACTTTTTTACTTAGTAAATGAAAGTTGTTAAAACCTAATGAAATTTAATTTCATGAATTTAATTTCTTAACTAAACTTGTGAATGACCTCATTGTGTGAATTTTTTATTGTGTGAATGAAGTTGTTAAAACCTAATGAAATTTCGTGAATTTCTGAACAAAACTTGTGAATAATCTTATTGTGTGAATTTTTTATAGGGTGAACAAAAGTTGTTA
Source organism: Acacia pycnantha (assembly GCA_025563575.1). Classification (NCBI taxonomy): domain Eukaryota; kingdom Viridiplantae; phylum Streptophyta; class Magnoliopsida; order Fabales; family Fabaceae; genus Acacia; species Acacia pycnantha. Next base: position 3,241,347 of record JAMWYP010000009.1, read on the forward strand.
AAACCTAATGAAATGTTGTGAATTCCTTAAAAAAAATTGTGAATGAGCTGATAGTGTAAATTTTTTTACTTGGTAAATGAAAATTATATTAAAACCTAATAAAATATTTTGAATTCTTTAATAAAACTTGTGAATAAGTTATAGTCAAAATTAAAGGATTAGCTTATATATATTTGCTTGTGCAATTAAAAAATACCAATGTTTTTTGCAAACCAAGTGGTGGGGATTCAAATCCCACCCTTGGCACTTTGAGAATAATTATTCCCAAGGAATATTCCTGCCGTAGCTCCAGTGACGGTGGCTGGTGAGGGTAATATGTTAATAAATATATATATTTAATGACAAGTTGGTTATTTCCTTGTAATTTTTTAAAAAAGATAATTTTTGGGTTTAATATCTCTCTAAAATTATAAATATTCGAAACACCTTTTTATATTTTAGGATTTTTAAAGTTATTTATTTATTAGGGATTTTCTCATTATTATATTCATGACTTATAAAATAATGTGAAATTGAAAACTAAGCCCAAATAGTATTATATAATAGAAATTTGAAATTTTATCAGTCAAATATTGCTTAGTGTGCATCTTTTGTCCTATTCAATATGTATCCTATTAAATATGCCTCAATTTTCCTCCAAATATCTTTAACATCCCTTCTTTTCAACACTGAGGAGTGAGAACCTGCCATAATTGTTTCTTTTCAATTATTTGTTTCCTTGTCATTGCCTATATACATCTCATTCACTCATACACACACACGCGCGAAGAGAGAAAGATAGAGAGAGAGAAAATATCAGAGAAAGAGAGAGATTCAAGCAAAAATAATAAGATGGGAACAGTGGTTCATAGCTCAGTGACTGTGGAAGTGCCTGCAAGTAACAAGGAAAACGGCCATGTCAACCCCTCTGATCCTCATCAACGAGACGCAGGAGCACTCTTTGTTCTCAAATCTCGAGGTTAGTTAACGGATTTTTCTTATTATATATATATGTATATGTATGTGTGAGAAATCGAACTAGAAAGTGGTATCTTATGAAGGATTGGAGTGACTACATCAGTTTCAATTCCTACTTTATCACCTTTTGAAGAGAAGTCTTGTTTAAAATTAAGTTGGTTTTTTCTGTATGAATGATTCCTTTTATGGCTTCAATGTCATAAACTAGTTACTGGGGGTGTGTGTGTGTGTGTGTAACTTTCTAAATTTTTCAAAACAACTTGAGATTATGATGAAGGTGAAAGTGAGTCATTATTACCAAGAAGAATCTGCAATGGCCTCTTTATGAGAAGGAGATATTGGTGGAGATATGTGAAATATTGTCTGTCTAGTTAAGTTGGTTAAATCACTCATGAGCTCTATAAACAGGGGTAATCTTAGCTTGAGACTTATTAAGGAGTGTAGTTAAATATATATCCCTACGGCAAGAGGGCACAAGAGAGAAGCAGATATCCTTAGATGCCTTTTTCCTCAGCAGAATCCTATTCGAGAAGAGGGAGGTTAACATAGATCCTCTCTCCTACACGAATCCCAAGGATTTTGGGATGAGTAATTTGTTTATCACCCCTCAATAAAGGGTTGATTCATCATTAATTATTGTATGAGCTGTTGCTCTTCCATAGTTAATGAATATGGTTTCATCGTTCGTTATCTTCTTAATTGCTATATCCCTCTAGTCTCTATACTCACAATTAGTTTATGAATAAATTAGTTTAAAGAAAAAATGATAAATATAAATACTTTAAAATAATATAATTAACCTCCTAAAAAAAATCAACCGATCGAACCTTAAATTTTGGAACCGACCTAGTAATGAAAATGGTTGCTGATGAGAATTGTTACAGGATCGTGGTTGCACAGTGGGTATCATTTGACTACATCGATAGTTGGCCCAGCGCTTTTGACTCTTCCATTTTCATTCACACTTCTAGGATGGATTGGTGGAGTTTTATGGTTAACCCTAGCTGGTATTGTCACTTTGTATTCTTATAATCTTCTCTCTCTCATCTTGGACCACCATGCACAGCTTGGTCTTCGTCAACTTCGCTTCCGAGATATGGCCACTCATATTTTAGGTCTCTCTTATCTTTCTTTATACTTTTCCTTCTTATAATAGGAACCACTTTGCAAACTTTTATACTAGGGTCAAGTACAAGATTTTCGCTATAAAAGTGTCCCGCACAACTATATTTTGAAGAATGTAAAAATAGACATGATCTTTTTAAAATGGAGTTAGCAATTCAATTAATTAAATTAGTCCAAATGGTCCGATATGAAGTTAAAGGGAAAATAAGTAGGTTGCACATAAAAAAAAAAAGACGGATGTTTGGACCAATTTAATGGAATTGCTGAAATTGCTTTGTTTTTAAAAAATTGTTTCTATTTTTGCACCATTTAAAACTGATAGATGTTTATGATAAAAAAATTATTATTAAAATTACACCTTAACCCTTTATACGACTTTGATTTATGCACATGTATAGGACCAAGATGGGCTAAATACTACGTAGGCCCACTTCAATTGGCTATATGCTTTGGCGCTGTTATTAGTGGTCCTCTTGTGGGAGGGCAAAGCCTCAAGGTTAGAAAATGGAATAGTCATATTAATTAGCTTCTTCGTTTCAATATTTTCGGGTTTCAGCTAAACAGTTACATATATAATATAAAATTTAAAACCTTTCAACTGTGTTATGTATAACTTTGTTTGTGTGTGTGTAGTTCATTTACATGCTGTACAAGCCAGAAGGAACGATAAGACTATACGAATTCATAGTGATATTTGGGGTGATCATATTAGGGTTGGCTCAAGTTCCATCATTCCATTCCCTAAGACATATGAATCTTTTCTCTCTTATTCTCTGTCTGGCTTATAGTGTTTGTGCCACAATTGGTTCCATATATATTGGTAAGCAAATTAACTATAACACACACATATATGTATACACATGGCATCTTCAACTGAAACTATACAAAGAAAATAACTTCTTATATGTGCTATGTGTGTGTGTGTGTGTATTATTTCAGGTCATCACTCAAAGGATATTGCAGCTTCCAGAAGCTATTCAGTGAATGGGAGTAGTATTGAGAAGCTCTTTGGTGTCTTCAATGGCATTTCAATCATTTCTACCACATACGGATGTGGTATCATTCCTGAAATACAGGTAATTAATTAGAACCCTGTTAATAAGTACATATAAACTGTTAAATATATAGCTCTGTCACTGTGTGTATTGACTCTTAACATCACTGTACAACTATAAGGAATGCATATATATATATGAATCATCCACTGGAGATAAGTCTTGAAAGAATTCTCATATTTAAAAGTGTTAAATGGCATATAAATTTGTGGAAATCCTAATCAAATTAGTTTAACCTATTTTCGTGAGATGGACAATTTGTAGTCCCAAACATCAGTCCATTTTGGAGTCATATGGTTCTCAGTAGAAGTCCAAAGGGTGAACCTGTCCTAAAAGATTAGCCTGTGTGGGAACGGGGATGCGAGCTTCCCCAGTGTGGATAAACCCTATTTCTTGGCTTCACACTACGGCACTTCACTTAGCTTCTTACTAGTTAGACCTTTTGAGGGTAGCCCTTTTCGAGGTCATTAGATGAGATCATCGAAAATTATTCTTTTAGTTCATAAGCCCCTTGAACTTATAAATCACACTTTTCTAGTGGGACTCTTAGTGTAAAACTCATTGAAGGCAATATATTTCAAAGCATATCATGGAATTTGATATTATAATATTATGATTATCTTATTAATTAAATATTGTAAATATCAGTATATATGGAGATACGATTGTTATGATATTCTCCACTATGGCACCATGTACTAGCATGTATATATATATATATATATATATATATATATATATATATATATATATATATATATATATGTCTCTAATCACTTAATGAAAGAGATGCAATTCATTTTCCTTTCAATATTTCACAATGGTAGAGCCTCTAAAATATAAGTTAGACCAATGAGTTTGAGATCAACACTTGATAGAGTCTGCAAATTTGATAACTTTATTGATGGATTCTGGAGTGGGTTCCATGGATTTGATGTTAAAGGGGATGAATGAGAACCTGTGGCGTTAGACAGGGTCGCGGATTTCCTGCATGACTTCAGGAGCAGATCGACGAACTTGTCGGCACAGTTTTGAAGCCTTTCACGGCCGGCAATTCATTCTCATTTCAATATTTCACACTCATATAATTAACACACACTTTATTGGGGCCATACAAAACAACCCCGCAAATTCAATGATGGAAGTGTATATATATTTATTTGGAATTATTGTGTGTGCAGGCAACAATAGCAGCACCGGTGAAGGGGAAGATGTTTAAAGGGCTAATTGTGTGCTATAGTGTGATATTCACAACTTATTTCAGTGTTGCAATAGCAGGATATTGGGCATTTGGGAATCAAACCAGTGTCAATATTATTTCTAACTTCATGGCACAACCACCCAACAAGCCTCTTCTTCCCACTTGGTTCCTCTTTATCACCAACTTATTCATTATCCTCCAAGCACTCGCAGTCACTGTGGTAATATATATGACAACAAAATTAAACTTTAATGCTTTCATCAATTATATATCATTTCATTCATATACTACATATATTCACATTAGCTTCCAACTTTTGCTTTTGTTTATATGGAATCGAGATTTTCTTTCACTTAATTTAATCATTGTTGGTAGATTTCTTAGTTTTCAAATGATAAAGCAAAACATAAACTTACATGACACATTAATTCAATCAGATTCTATAGTTTGTTATGTACAAATATCTAGTATCTATTCGATTCAAGCATTGTTAGTTCAAGTTGGGAGTACTTCTCCTATTATGTTTCATATTCATAAGATTTGAGATACTGACCTTGTTTAAAGAGAATTGAGTCTCTATGGTTTCTTTTACTAGAACGTGTCTAACTTTCTAAATCACTCTTATATAGACCGGTTCGTCTTGGTGAAGTCTAAAAGTCCTTTCCAACCTGTTTAGAAAGTGCATGCACACATTGTTAGTTCAAATTGGGAGTAATTCTCCTCTGATTTTTCTAATTCATAATATTTATATTATATATTGACTTTATTTATATTCATAATTCTCTTATGATTTCTTTTACTAGAAAGTGCCTAAATTTCTGCATCACTCTTATCTAGACCGGTTTCAGGTGAGGTCTAAAAAGCCCTTTTAAACCCATCTAAAAAGTGCATGATGCATTGTTAGTTCAAGTTGGGAGTAATTCTTCTATGATTTTTCTGATTCATAAGATTTATATTTTATAATGACTTTATTTAAGCACAATTGAGTCTCTACAATGTATTACTAGAAAGTGCTGACTTTCTAAACTGCCATTTTTTAGACCGGTTCGAGATGTGGTCGAACAGATGTTTTTTTAACAAGTTTCAATGTTCATTTTTGCACAAGTGATGACTTGATGCAACCACTAATGCAAATAAAACAAGTTTGATATAATCATTTTGTGGGCAGATATACATGCAGCCAACAAATGAATTGTTTGAAACAATGTTTGCTGATCCAAAAGTGGGAGAGTTCTCAGTTAGAAACGTTGTGCCAAGATTGATTTCAAGGTCATTATCAGTGGTGGTGGCTACAGTGTTGGCAGCCATGTTGCCTTTCTTTGGAGATATAATGGCAGTGTTTGGTGCGTTTGGTTGCATCCCTCTTGACTTCATTTTGCCAATGGTTTTCTTCAATCTCACTTTCAAGCCCTCCAAACGCAGCCTTATCTTCTGGGCCAACACATTCATAGCTTTAGCTTCCTCAGTTTTGGTGGTCATTGGGGCCGTAGCATCAGTTAGACAAATAGTTCTTGATGCAAAAACCTACAGTTTATTTTCGGGATAAAGTATCATTTTTGTTTAGGAAGTTTTGGCTAAAGAGCACTAGGTACCCGAAAGTTTTTTTTTTGATTAAAATTGCTCTAGAAGTTTAAAAATGTAGCAATCTTGCCCTTCCGTTAATCTTGAGCATTAAATTGTTGCTTCAATTTATAAATTTTCAGGGGCAAAATTGCTTCTAAAAATACTTCCGGGGCAATTTTGCTCTAAAAAAAACTTTTGAATGCCCAGTGCTTTTTAGCTAAAACTTCTAGGGTAAAATGATACTTATCCCTTTATTTTCTGATAATTAGAATATAAAAAATCGAAAAATTGGGAAAGGTCCATTGAAAATCTCATTAGTGAGAAGGACCTAAATAAGAGTATCGGTATTTTGTATGTATAAAATTATAGAATGATAGCTTCTATTGATTAGTTTTCTAAAATCATGGGCTTAGACAAATAGTATCTTTAATAGTTTTTTTTTTTTTTTTATCTTTAATAGTTCATGATGCCAAAACCTACAGTTTATTTCCTGATAATTAGAATATATAAAAAAAAGGGAAAATTGGGAGAGAGAAAATCTCCAATTGAAAATCCTATTAGTGAGAAGGACCTAAATAAAAATACCTATACTTTGTGTGTACAAAATTGTAGATTGATAACTTTTATTGATTCGTTTTCTAAAATCATGGAGTTGGGATGTAGTGTTTTTTTTTTTTAATCTAAAGTACCTCTCAAATAATTGATTTCGTAGTGGAGGGATATAATTTATTCCCTTTGGTCCTAAATATAAAAGTTGGTTAGGGGTTTTACTTAGTTCTAAACCTATAACTTATTTATCTTCGAAATTTATTATTATTCCCTAACTTATTCATATAAATTACACATATTAAGGGATTTCTAATCAAGAGGTAATTGTAATGGAAATGATTAAAGATGATATTTTAAAAAACCAGTGTGTGTGTATATATATATATATATATATATATATTTACAAATTAACGACTAACTTGATTAATGATTTTTTTAGTATAAATAAATTAGTTATCCAACTCTTTTCACTAAGGATTAAGATATAGTGGAGTAACCAACGGGGGGTTGGCACAAGTGGTAAGTGGCTTGTGTCGCTTAAGAAATGTCTCGAGTTCGAGCCTTGTGAATGCAGAAAATCCCCGCTCGGAGACTCACCTACCACAGCTAGGTGCGCGACCCGGGTCGGATCCGGACTAGTAAGAGCAAAGCTCTGGTGAACCGGGTGGGCAAAAAAAAAGATCTAGTGGAGTAATTAATTATTGAAAAGGATCTCGATGGAAGAATGAGTAAAAACGATACTCCCTTTGGTCTTAATTATAGGAACACTTTTGTAGTGTAAATTGTACTATAAAAGTATTCCAATAATTAAGACCGAAAGTAGTATAAAAAAGTGAGTGAAAGGCAAGATAATTGTGCTTGCAATTTAACACGAGAAAATGGTTGAAAAATTGACTCCTAAGCCCTAACCACAAGAGAAGAACGTGGCAAAAGGAGGCTCTGGTGGTAGGTGGGAAGTGTTCAAAACATGAGTGTATAGTTTGGCACCACAAGTAAATTTTTTTTTTTTTTTTAAAAAACTAACTTAACTGACTTAATATAACTAAAATATCATGCTATATATTTTTCAGATAAAAGAAAAATCATGGTAATTAATGATAAATATGAGATACTTTGAGGAGTAAAAGTGATAAATTAATCAAGAAAGAATGAAGGTTAAGCACAAAATTATAACTTCAGAAAACAAAACATAAACTTTAACCCATAACTTGCATAATAAACCAAGTATTGTCCTTGATTAACTTGCAAAATGTTTCCATCAAAATAATTGAAAGTTGTATTAATAATACTTTTTTTCCCATTTTGCCCCAAATCTGAGATTTGATATTTGATATTGATACATTAATATTTGTAACTATAATTAATCTTTTTTGTAGATAATTAAAAAAAATGAGAAATTTTCCAACAATTTGAAATAATTTATATTTCATATTACGATCTAAAAATTTTAAATAGTATACTTCTGTAAATCTTACTATATTATATGGGATAAGCTATAGGAGTTCACATTATATGCACATAATTATGTCCTCATACCTCTAATTAGAGGTATAAGCATTTTTTTTTTTCAATTTTTTTCAATTTTTTTATATATTGTATTTGTATATATTTAAATTATATGTTGCTTTCTGGGATGTTTTTTTGCATCCAGTATCTCAAATTAATTAATTTCCATAATACTGGTGTTACATATAGATTCAGAACTTGAAACTAATTAATTTGAGATCTTTGGTATAAAAAATATCCCGAAAAGCAACATATAATTTAAATTTATATAAATACAATACATAAAAAATTGAAAAATAAAATAAAAATGCTCATACCTCTAATTAGAGGTATAACCACCTAAGAAGCACATAATTTGGACTCTGTGATATTGATAATCAATTATTAATTAATATAATTAACGGTGACTTTTGTGATCATAACTTACAATTTACGCCACCACGTGGCTTCGTAATTAAGCACGATGAGATCGACGGCTTTGATGCTTTGAGGAACACGAGCTGCTGCTTATAGGCGAGCAGACAGTCAGTGTTTCCCTTGCCGTCCCATCCCCGTTTCCTTGTTAACGAAACAGACGGCGAGTCCATAACCTCAAGCCCGTCTGTTATGACGGCATTGTTACCCCAACTCAGGAAACGCCCGCCACCGTCTTCCTCCGTCCCACTTTGCCGTCACCTTCCTCCTAACGGCGTCGTCTCTCTTTCCTCCTCTCCTCCGGAATCCTAACTTTCCGGTCTCGCTCTCTCTCTCTTATGGCTACGGAAGACTTCCCTCTCCTCGATTCTCCCTCCCACAATCCCCACTCGCAACCTCTCCTCCACGATCACACGCGCCAATTCCCTTCCTCCGCTAGCCCCACCACCGGAGTTGCACCTACCTCCGCCGGTGCCGGCGACTCCTCCAATGCCGACTACTTCTCTCAACCCTTTCCTGACGATGGTGAAGAGTCCTCTGATCCCAACAAATCGTCGTCTGGAGTCTTGACTCCTAGTTCGAAGCGTAACGCCGGCGACAGCTCCTATTATTTTAACAAAAAGTTGAAATCCTCCGCCGCCGGTGGCGGAGGTAGCGTTGCTACGAGCGCTGAACCTGATGTAGGATCCGAAGGGACTTACCGGGTCGATTACCGGAAGGATCGGGAGGAATGGAGCGACACGGCGATTGATTGTCTCCTGGACGCTTACACAGAGAAATTGAACCAGCTGAATCGCGGAAATCTGCGCGGGCGTGATTGGGAGGAGCTGGCGAGAACCGTCAGCGAGCGGTGCTCAGCTGGTAGCGGTGGGGATGGAAAGAACAAATCGCATAAAAGTGTGGAGCAATGCAAGAACAAGATTGATAATTTGAAGAAGAGGTACAAGGTAGAGCTTCAGAGGATAAGTAGTGGCAGCATCACATCCAGTAACTGGCACTGGTTTAAAAAGATCGAAGCTATTGTTGGGAACTCATTGACTGTGAAGACGGCGTCAGACGATGAAAAGGGTGGTGGAGCTAATTCCTTGTCTGCAGGGAGACGCCCAAAGAACAGGTACTAATTCGTTGATATCCTTTTTTAATTTTCTCTTAGGCCAAAATAGTTCATTATCATCTTTGTGTTGATTGCAGTTGTTTTTTTTTTTTTTTTGGGGGTAATTGTAAAAGTAGAATGAACTAATGTTGTTTTTAAAACTGACTCTTTCTGGGTGTTAGAGCTTCTGTCATCATGATCTTGTGGTTGAATAATGGGAATTGTTCTGGTGGTGATATCACTCCGTTATAAAGTTGATAGCTATGCTCTGCTGATATGGTTGCTTGTTCGTGGAATGTATTTTCATATATTGGCAGATATACACCTACCAATGTTGCAGTGTTGAATAACCCAAAATCAAAACCAGCGTCTAATCTCAAATGGCATAGAGTTCTGTTTAAAATCAGTGGATCTGCATTAGCTGGAAACTGCCAAAGTATTGACCCCAAGGTGCCACTTTTGTTCGTGATCCTATCACACATTTAATAATGATCTTTTGGTATATTTGAATAAATAGATTGTTTCCTACTCTTAGAGACTTCTTAACTGGAAACTGCAATTCAAATGCTTCCTTCCATTAGGTGGCAATGCAGATTGCTGGGGAAGTGGCGACAGCTTGCCGCCTTGGCATAGAGGTATCCCCTCTCCTTCTTTATTCTTATTTTGGTTTTATTGAGCAATCTTTTTTCTGGAACTTCAATTTTAAGTTTTAATACAAAACTCAGGTTGCCATTGTTGTCGGTGGTCGTAACTTCTTTTGTGGAAATTCCTGGGTGTCTGCGACTGGGTTGGACAGATCTACCGCTTACCAAATTGGGTAAATATTTTGTTCTTTTGTTCGAAAATTGCTCACCGCAATGACTGATCATTAATTGTAATCCTTTCATAGTGATAAAAGCATGTGTTAGTAAATTTTGGGTCCATGTATGGAGTGAGTAAGATTGAGAAAATACAATGAGATGGTGACGAACAGTAATTTTCGTTTTAAATAGTATGAACATTCATGATTGAGCTAGCTGTTGTGTTGGCTAAATTTAATCCAATACTTCCATGTGTGTGTGAGAGAGAGAGAGAGAGAGAGAGAGAGTATTGTGCTATTATAACAACTCTGCATCCATGTTCATTCCCTTTTCCTGATCAATTATGAACCCCAATGCCAAATAATTCTCTCTGCTAAGTCATGTGTGCTTCCCAGTCTACAGTTATACTTTTTGTGCTGACCATACGGTTATTGTTTGTAAAACAAGTATGATGGCTACAGTTATGAATTCCATTCTGCTTCATTCTGCTTTGGAGAAGCTGGGTATTCAGACACGTATTCAAAGTGCATTCTCTGTGCCAGAGATTGCTGAACCTTATAACAGGCAACGAGCCATCCGACATCTCGAGAAAGGAAGGGTTGTCATACTTGGTGGTGTCGGTGCTGGCTCTGGAAATCCTCTCTTTACCACTGATACAGCTGCTGCTCTGAGAGCTTCCGAGCGTATGACCTTTTGCCCTTATCTATGATATCTCATCTTGGTCTTAATGTTGTAGTTATACTATTTGCATCAAGCATCGCATCCCTCTTAATTATTGTTATCGTCTGTTTCCTTTTTTTCTCTTCCAGTTAATGCAGATGTTGTGCTGAAAGGAACCAATGTCAGTGGGGCCTATGATTGCCATAGTGGCAGTGAGAATGCCACGGTTGATCACATTGCTTTTCGGGAAGTTGCTTCAAGAGGCATCACTTCTGTAGATATGATGGCATTAGCATACTGTGAAGAGAATGGAATTCCAGGTTGGTCTTGGTTTGTGTAGTGTTTTTATTTTAATAATTCCATTAAATTTGTGTTTTGGCTTGAAGTATTCCCTTCTTCAGTTGTAGTGTTCAACATGCTTGAACCGGGGAATGTTTCAAGAGCACTATGTGGAGATCAAATTGGCACGTTGATTGATCAGACAGGAAGTGTTAATTAAACGAGGCAGAGCATGCCCTTTTCAATTGACATCAAATCTTTGTATTTAGTCTTAAATTGCTAGGTTTTATTGCTATCATCATCATCATCATCATATATATATATATATTTATCTATTGAATTTACTCCCCGTAATGAGATGATCAATCTGTTAATCTTATTACGAAGGGAATATCTTTAGGGGCAAGAATGAAATGGTTATTTAAACTTTGTAGTATCATGAACGGTCTAGAAAGAACTGAAGTTTTGCAATCCTATACTCGCTTTATCGAGAAATTAATTAAAACCATGGTTGTGAGTTACAGCTGAGTCAAAATTATAAGAACTGAGTGGCACTAAGTTAAAATATAGCAACTGAGTTACAATATATTCAAAATTATAAGGATAAAAAATGCTATTGACGGCAATATACTAATTGTTTGCTCCTGGATACAGCTGGTACCAATGCTCTCACAAGCTTGGAGGAAATATTTGTGTTATATATGGGAAGGTAAACATATTTTACATGTAATTCTATTAGCTTTGAAGGCTCAACCCATATGGTCCAAATATGAAGTTTTCCTAAATCCAAATGCTTCATGATGATATTGTATTTTCTTAGGCGGCATCTTCATGAAACTAATGGACAATCAATCAACAAATGCCTGTAAATTTTGTTTACGTTAAGCAATTGTTATAGCAAATTACTAGTAAGATAAAAGGAAAGATTCTTTTCTTTTCTTTTTTTGAACAAGACCCACGATGTCATTTGGCAGTGAACATTGGATTTTAAAGGAAAAATATGAGCATAAAGTAGGGATAACCAAGATAGGGATGTTTAGATAGATGTATAATCATATAAGAAGGAGAAAAAAAAAAAGAGAGATTCGAAATAAATAAACAGCCATAAGATTTGAAGGAAGAGAATGATAGAAAATCAGGTAAACAACTAAACATGCAAGTATGAGACTCGTCAAGCAATAATGGAACTGTTCAAACTTGAAACTAAGAATAAATGTTTTTTTTATTCAATATGGCTTTTGAACTTCAAGAATAAATGTTGAATGGTAATGAGTAATCAAGGTTGTTAAAAAAAGAATCGTCTAAAAAAACTAGACTTGATGCATCATGAATAATGGAACTGAACCAATAACGGAATACGTTAAAATAAACCAATGTTACTACAAGTTTTCCAGAGATATAATAGATAGATAGATAGACCTGCAAGCCAATTAGCTTTGTATAATAAAATTTATTTGGCATGTTTACCTGTCTATAAATTGACTAATTTCTTCATCACAAATTCTAAGTTCATTATTTGCTGCATACGTTGCCTCATTTTCATAATCTTCAATACTTAAAGTCTTTCAATTCCTGCAATGAATGACAAAACTCATAATGCACTAATACTCCCCTTAGTCTTAAATATAAGACAGGGTTGACTTTTTTTAGAGAGATTAAAGAAGTTAAATAAGTTACTTAATTATATCATATGTTGTGTATTCTTAGTTTATATATCAATTTATTAGTCAAACTAATTAGTTTGGAGGAAAAAAATATAAATATAAATACAAATACTCTAAATTAATTCAATTAGTTTTCTTAATCTCTCTAAAAAAAATCGACTTTGTTTTATATTTAAGACCGGAGGGAGGAAGTAATAATTACTTGTACCTTTGGGAAGTCCAAAAGTTTTAAACAATATTATCAAAGAAAAAAATATTTTATGCATAGCTTCCATCTCATTTAACATATTACAAAATCATGTGGTATTAAGGACCACATTGATAAATTGTCTATTATTTTGTATTTTTTGTGAATTCAATATGACTACAAAGGGCCTCTGCTATCTGAATACCATTTAGAACTCCATTTGAATTGGAAAATATATATATATATATATACTGGAACAAGGCTTAACAATTTAAATTTACTTAATTTAATAGTTTAATATTAACAAATCATAATATATTTATTCACTTTTATGTCATTTTTGAGTTTATGATGACTTGTGAAATACATGAATGGATTAGGAGGATTGAGGTTATAGTGACAAGTTAATGTCATACTCTCTCCGGTCCTAATTATAAGATCTAGTTGACTTTTTTTGAGAGATTAAGAAAGCTAATTAAATTACTTTAGAGTACTTTTATTTTTATTTTTTCCTCCAAACTAATTAATTTAACTAATAAACTAATATATAATCTAAGGATACACAACATATGAAATGATTAAGTAACTTATTTAACTTCCTTAATCTCTCTAAAAAAAAAAAAGTCAACTAGGTCTTATGATTAAGACCGGAGGTAGTATTGATTCGGTTTTGCATAATGGCTCTATATGAGAGGAAGATTGAAGAACATGCATGGATCATCATACTACCTCTGTTTCTAATTATAAGACCGGGTTGACATTTTTTGGAGAGATTAATAAAGTTAAATAAGTTACTTAATCATATCATATGTTGTGTATCCTTAGATTATATATTATTTTATTAGTCAAACTAATTAGTTTGAAGGAAAAATAATAATAAAAATACTCTAAAATAATTTAATTAGCGTCCTTAGTCTCTCTAAAAAAGTCAACTTAATCTTATAATTAGAACCAAAGGAATTAATAATCTATTTTTGTTCTTCAAATGAACATATTCTACTTTTGGATATTTTCTTTCTGAAACAACTTTCCGTTCTCATATACTCCTTGTTCAACACCTATTCAATAGAAGAACATAGCATCTATAAACGAATCTCAAAGATAATTAGCAAATCCTTTAAATTAAGATCATTTTATTCATTTCTTATTAGCAGATTTATATTTTGAATATGATATGAACATTAAACATTGTCCAGTGCATGGGGAGAGTATACCTCGTTTCTTATAAATTGAAAAGAATTATCAAAGAAATATGTAATATGGAGAAACGAACATCATATGTAACCATTTAAAGGGCCGGTTTAACATAAGAATGATTTGCAAATAAATTTAGTCATGCTGTACATTGATCCCTCTTGTCAAAAATAGTAAAACATTAAAAAAATGAGTTCAATCGTCTGTACAAGGTAACCAACCCTATTCAAGAATAAATTAATGATATCTGCAGCAGTGATTTGTCACCTTATTTACATGCATGTAGCAAGGTATTGGCCACCACGATGTACATTTGCTCTCTGTATCTGCCATCAAAACTTCCAAACTCAAGAAATGTTTGTGCCAACTGCCAACTACCAAGAAGTTTTTCAGCTATCTCTATAAGCCTGTACAAATCCAGAGACCCAATAAAAATGGCTGGGTCCTCTATAATTACTCAACTCTTCATCTCATGGGTGAGTGTAAAAGTATTCTAGACTAGGCTTACTAAAGAAGATACCAAAACCTGGTTGATATGAACAGAGAACCTTTTTTCTTTCCATGCTAAGTATTTTTCGGCCGCCTTCACTCACTGTTCATTCAGATTTAAAATAATTCTCATCAATAGACAATTGATCAAATGCATCAAAATTTGCCCTTAAACCAACAAGCTGGCTACTTAGTCGCGCACAACCTGCATTTGGCCACTTGCAGCGTCCATTTGGGGTGTGAAGTGAGCATAGAGCTTCACAAACTCGTACAATTGGATTGTTTGCAAGATCGTCATGATCATCATCCTCCGTAGCTGCTACTGAAACAGACGGATCCTTCTTGTCATCATGTGATGTACTACTATCCAAATCCTTCCACGTGGAAAGGTGCATAGTGGTTTGTGATGACCCCATTAAATTGCTTTCAATATCAAAAACGCAATCGCCACTGTCAGATAAGTGAAACCTGCACCCCAGTGACTGAATTGCTCGTTTTATGGCCACGTTCTCTCTGCTTGTTTTATTGTTCATATTCGTAGTTGACCATCTTAACTGTTTCTCAGTTTGTAATTCTGAACTCAATGATTCCATGACAACTTCAATTTCTTTAGCTTTCCTCTCTGCCAACTCTTTAGCCTGATACACATTTCACATAGCAAAAGTTTTTACTTTAAAAAGACAATCCAGACAGAACACTTTAATTCAATTGGGAGTATGCAAAACCAACAACAATCATGATATTCGATAAACTCATCTCCCTTACATGTTTATTATGAGTGTCTTATCTTACCTATCTTTCAAAGCCACTTAAAAATTTCAGGACAAAAGAAAAGTTTTATAATGTTACCAAACTAAGGGTATCAACAATCAACATAGTGTAAAAATGACTAGAAGACCATCATAAATGATGAGAATGCGAAAGGAAACGGCTTTCAGATAAAGATATATTGATTTCCAAATCAGACAATTAAAAAAAAAAAAGAGTTCACCTTCTGGATCTCAGAGAATTTCAGAAACATTTGTCTACATTCTGCTTCTATTTCACCAGCAGCTTGCGCTTCTTCTGGACAGGCCCAGCGAAGAAGAAATTGGGGCCAGAGTGTTGGGGCTAAAGCTGCTGCTGGGGGGAAGATAGGTCCATTGTGCTTCAATGGATCATAATAGAGATTATAATGCACGTGAGATTTTCCTTCAGAAGCACGTAAGTCAGCCAAGTATGCCCACAAACATCCACAAGCCTCAAAAACATTGCATTGCTGCCTCTCCTTCTCACTGGACAAACAGTGCAATTAAAATAACACACTATTTCTACTACATCAAGAAACAATATAACAATTAAAATTAACTTTTGTGTGTACCCCAGATTTTCCTGAGACCAGTACAAACCTTCTAGAAAGTCTATAGCAGATGAGATTTCACATAACTCATGAAAGCAAAGGAAGATATATGGACAGTGGGATTTCAAGACTGGACTCTTCTATGCAACTACTAACCACCAGACCAATAAGTTTGGCTCAGTGTTACTAGCATTTTACTTGTCTCCAGGACTGAAGAATCATAGTTCAGATCCCGATTGAACTAAAACTAACCAAAATAATGCTTATTGATCACATAAATGCCTAATGATCGACTTTACAATTAACTGTAGTAAGAGCACATCACCAAAATTAGGAACAGAAGTTACACAAAACACATCCCAGACTCCTGTCTTATAAAAATCATAAACTAAGCAAAGAGAGAACCAAACACTCAAAAGTTTCAAACAACATTGCCAGTTGGTGACAGTTATTATAGGTCACCATACTTGTAACTGAGACCTGTTTTTGTTGAACCAAAAAAAAACTAAGATGTGATTTTATTTGCGTGCATTATTTTTTTTTTCTCAAACAACATTATTTCACAATGTATAAGACTTTTTTCTCTGCACCTTGTTTCAGTAACATAATTTCTGCTGATTGGCCAACTTAAGTTAAAATAGGACGGGCTAAAAACACACCAAAGACCTTAGCTATTCCATATAAAACAAAATTGCTCAAAAATCAAATACCTATTACATAAGAAGTTTCCAAATCGACAAGAAAGAAAACAGTCTAGGAAGTCCACCAGGAAAACCTGAATCATGAAATAGTGCAGGTAAGCAGTGAGCAAAGCCAAATATCAGATAAGAAAAATTCGTATCTATGGACCTCAGAAAAGTCAGACATGAAATATATATACCGAGGAGAACTCAAAAGCAAAAGGATACATCCGCAGCAGTTGTGAAACGCAATCAACCCACTGAAGGGAAACATAGAGCAGATCATTAGTCAATATTACACGAACACCAGTGTCATCATTAATCAATGGTTAGGATATAATTTTAGGGCCTATAAAGGATACCATATTGATTGTGGTGCTAGTAAAGGATAAATATCAACAATAATTTCCAGTGAGATAAACTGTCAAAGAATCTGTAGAAAGGGCATTCAATTAAAAGGAAAAATATAAAGTAACTTTGAAAGTGCAATTGAGGGAGAGATCTATACAAAAAGAGAAGTGCTGAAAGTATAACTGATATGTAAAGATAATAATGCATTTAGGGACCTAATTGTAATGTGAACCTAGGGACCTAAGTGTAAACTAGACAAGTAGTAGGGTAATTAGCCATTAACCCATTAGTTAGGATTGAGGGAGGCTATAGGTTATAAATAGCCTACTCCTCCATTATTGTAAGAGATCAGTTTTGTTATGAGTGTGAATACATTGTGAGAGAGCCATAGGTGCTCTCTTCCTCTCTTCTAATCCCTTTCTTGTGTCTCTTTCTATTCTATTCTCTACTCTGATCCTAAACCGTATCAGTGGTATCAGAGCCGTCCTTCCTTGGCCGCTTTTGTTTGCTGTTTCTGTTCTGTTCTCTTCTATTCTGATTTTGAAGAAACGAAGAAAAAGAGAAAGTGTTCTGTTCTACTCTTTTCGGTTCTGTTCTGGGAAACGAAAGAAAAGACAATTGGTTCTGTTCAATTATGAGGCTGCCGTTAGTTCTGTTTCATCTCTTTCTGGGTTCAGTATCATTTGGGGCAGCAAGAATTCATCAAGAAAGCTTCAAGAATCCATCAAGAAACATTGGCTGGGTTTTGTTGCTGATTCTGTTCTGATCTAGGAGGAAACAAAAGAAAAAGATACTGGTGGTGCTGTTCTATTGCTGTCTGAATTCAGGGCTGTTTGGGGCAGCAAGAATCTGTCAAGGAATTCAAGAAATTATCAATTCTGGGATTTATTACTGTCCTGTTCCATCTGTCTAAGGACGGACACCTTGGGCAGCAGGAAGAGTGTCAAGAAGTTCAAGAAAACTATCAAGATTCAAGGTGAATGGTCCAGGCTCGGTCAGCATTATCAAAAACCATGGAAGAACGCCTTGCTGCCATAGAAGAACAAATTGGGAATCTCAAGATTGATGAGAAATTGGAGAAGTATTCCAATGACTTACAAGATATGATACTTACCTTGAGAACCGAAAGGAATGATATGGTTAAGCAAGCCAATAATGGGGGTCAGTGGTGGCCTCGGCAGCTTGGCAATGTGAAGGAGTATAATGAAATGTTTGATGAGGCTGTCACAAGATTCCAACGCCATATACCAGAAGAGGACCTTGTTGAAGAATATGTTAATGGATTGAAGGATGAAATCCGTGACTCAGTCGAATTCTTTCAACCAAGAACCTTGGGTGGGGCTCGTGCTTACGCTCAAATAGAAGAATGGGATCTGCAGAGGCAAGCTAAGAAAGCAGAGCAGGCAAGAAAACAATTGGAAAATCAAGAAAAAGCTTGTTCAACCAACTCCCAAGAAGGTCCGGTCGAACACATAGCAGCTGACAAAGTTTATGACGAAGACGAAGTTCTTGAACCCCCTATTTCTCAGCAAGATACCGAGAGTACAGATGCAGTTCGAACTCAAGAAGGTGGTGGTGGGTCTTATTCAGACTCCACTCAAGAATGCATCGAGGTGTTGTCTGCGAAAGAAGAAGTTCTTCAACCCACTGTTTCGGCTCTTCTGAATCAATTCCCGCAAGGTGAGAGGAGTAGTTGTGTCTCAAGGGAAACAGTATGTGAAAGAGTTGTGTGGCAATGGGTGATAATTTCAGAATCTGTGACTCTTCATACGTGGATGAAGAAAGCAGAGTTTGAAAAGTCAAATGTACTTTCCCAGCTGGAATGCATTTTTCCAAAAGGGCAGGAGCAGTGTCTTCAATTGTCACATGTACAGCTGGTTCCCATCTTCTTCCACTGTCAGGGATATTTTGCAGATTCCTTGGACTTGCTAATTTCAGATGGGCATTTGGGCTTTGGCTTTAAAGAATCAGGCCCAAAGTTGCTGCTGTGTTGGTTTATTCCTAACAGGCCTATAAGATCATTTTATAATTGGGTTTTTCTGGTTGTTTCTGATGCAAGATGCTTGGTTCTGTGTTGGTTCAGGGGAGAGCTTATTAAAATGCTTTTTGGATCAGCATTACACCTTTTATTTCCATTTGGCTCAGAATTCAACAAGTGGGTTATACCTGTGTGCAGTGTGCTGTGTGCAGTATGCAGCAGTTATTCAAGACAGATTTCTACAGGATTTCAAGCTACAGTTTGTCAAAGATCAGCAAAGTTTTTTTTTTTTCAGAATTAGAAGCTTATAAAGCTTGTGTTTTGGTTGTTTCAGTTTTGTTTTTTTCAGATTTGTATTTTGTTGTTCAGCATCCTTGAGGGCAAGGATGTTTTGGGAAGGGGGTATTGATATGTAAAGATAATAATGCATTTAGGGACCTAATTGTAATGTGAACCTAGGGACCTAAGTGTAAACTAGACAAGTAGTAGGGTAATTAGCCATTAACCCATTAGTTAGGATTGAGGGAGGCTATAGGTTATAAATAGCCTACTCCTCCATTATTGTAAGAGATCAGTTTTGCTATGAGTATGAATACATTGTGAGAGAGCCATAGGTGCTCTCTTCTTCTCTTCTAATCCCTTTCTTGTGTCTTTCTACTCCTATTCTTGTGTCTTTCAACTTCTATTCTCTATTCTTGATCCTAAACCGTATCAATAACCAAGTTGAATATTGACTACCTGCATCAATTAAATAATACCTAGAGGTTATTAAGGAAACAAACCTGCAAAAAAATGGGAGAGTAGTGGCTTGAAGTCTGTGCATGAGAAGTGGATGATTGAGATGAGACAGGCGACTGGCGCATGGGTGATCCAGGGGAACTTCCAACAGAAGGCTGTCTAGTCAACTCAAAAGGCATGTTGCCACTTCCATAGACTGAGGGCATTCCCATACGATCTGAAAATGGATGACCAAATGCTAGCCAATCTTTTTCAACAAGTGCCTGCATAAGGAAGAAACTTTTGAAGCTTGACAAAAAGATCTAAGGTCATTGCTGTATTTTCCACAGATGACACACATGAAGATAAGTGATTTGTCCATCAAGTCAAATGTATAACTAGAACGAGTTTAACCAGAAACAAACCGCAAAAATGTGGAAGGGCTGCTTCTTTAATATACCTTCCATGTAATATATACATATAGGGGCTGTTTATCATACCAACTTTTTTATCCTAGGTATCGGGGAAGCATCCAAAGTGCTTGTGTTTGGTACTTCAGCAAGTAAAATGCCTGTCACCCAAACCAAAAGGCAACAGTGATACCTTCGGATGGCATCTTGTAAACAGCCCTCCCCCCATTGATGACTTTAGTAAGATACCAATTATGATCTAAATGCTGAAGAGATAGGGAGAGAGGAGAAATATGACAGAAGTGTCATTTCTTATTGCATTCTTGAGAAGACCAATACATTACATATATAGAACAGAAGGAGACGACAGTCTGTCTCATGACCCAAATTGATGCAATGGAAACAGCAAAATAAATGTCTCAGATTTAGTCAACTTCAATGTCTGCTAACTAGGAAACTAAGCATTTGAAAATAAAGCAAAAAATAGGAGGAAAACCATGATTAAAGGGATATATCACACGTTAAAACGTAGTGACATAACATGGTAAAACAAGGTAACATGATAGGAACCAACATGCTTTACTAGTCTATTCAAGGAAGAGGCATGGAAGCCCCACTTCAGATGAATACTCGATCTAGGATTAGATATTATAATAGTTGTGTTTTACGTTTTATGTCTACATGTGACTGAAAGGCCTCTTGTCCTTAACAAAACTTATGCAAGGAAACCTAGGAACCCACAACCACCACCAGCAAAAGGGAAAGATGCCCTTTAAGGTTTCAGGTTTTGACTTTACTATTTTGATGTATTCCTAGGATGCTTAGCCTCTGCATAAAGTGGCTTTTGTTATTTAGTCTGTCACTCAACACACTTTTTGAGCACTGTGCGAAGTGGCTTTTTGCTTATATTAGTCGTAGGAGGAAAAGGGTATGTTATGTGGTATTTTGTATGAGTTATAGGAGAGGGGGTACTGGTTCTGTATCTGAGAACAGCATTCTCCTTGGCTGTGGGAGTTCTACTTCTCCAACGGATTATTGTATTCAGCTGTCGCTTTGTTATTTTTGTCCTAAACCGTTCAATATATCGGATACTCTTTTGTTGGTCTCTAGCAGTGACCCATGTTATGTATGCTGTGTCAACCACTACAAGTGTCTTATTGTGTTATTACCTATTTCATGTATCAGGGCACGGTAGTTCTTTTACAGTTATTGTGTCAGACTATAAATATTAAACTATTATTCAGAAAATTTTGGAGAATCTCCTACTACTAGGATTAAATTCTGATTCTAGAAGACTTCCACACCCACTTTCTCCTTCGTCTCCTCTTTCTACCCCTTAAACTATCTTTTTCCCTATCAAGTTTCTACAATACTATGGCATGTGGCTTTTTGACAAATACCATTTTATTTTATACTTGGGCATCCTATATAGCATACCATGATATCCAATATACAAAGGAATTTGAGGTAATAGTATACCAAATAGCTCATTAATAGATTATAGAATAGTAATAAAAGTCATTACCTGAAACCCTGCGAATGTGCGATAGTATGGATCAAGTAACAAATTAGCAAGAGAAACCAACTGACTTGTTCTATCCCAGCCATCACTGATCAAGGGACAAACTTGGACTTTAAAAGCCAAATCAATTTGACTATGGACAGCAAACTGAAAAATACACCATTATATGTACCTGCAATGTACAAGAACAGAAGCCTTTTCCATATCAAGGCGAGCAGCAATCCAAGCAGCCCCAGCTAAGACATTTTGAACGTGTAGTAGCCATCCACTGTCCCCAAGAGTAGATACTGAAGTAGACATACTACTTAGATTGCCTCCACCCCACATTGACCCACCATGTCTCTACAAATAGACCCCATAGAAATACATATGGTTGGTAAAAGTGTAAAACTCATACAAAAATCATCCAACCCATAATAAATATGATAATATTGTTAAAGTTCAATTGAATAGCATAAAAATGCCATTCATTGAAATTCAGGCCATAACAAAGAATGAATAACCCACAGAAAAACAGGTTGGAAGAAAAACTGCTCAAAGATACTGTAGTGCATAAGAAATAAGATAATCACCCTTGAGATAAGTAAAATAGCACTAAAAATGTCATTAATTCAAATTTTGGCCAAATTAAGCTAACATTTTTTAAAATTGTGAGCTGGAAGAATATCACAAACATAAACTGTAGAATAATCATTATCTGGAATAAATTTCTTGTTGACAACGTATTTCAACATGGAATTCCTCACACAACTACACAATCAAATGGAAGATAATTTAACTATAGATGCACACTTGCACAGCATTTCACATTGTTTTCAGATATATCTGTTGGAAATCAGCCCTTGATTTCTAACATTTATTACTCAAATCCCTTGTTTATAGGATCTTATCTATCCCCTGATTATGTGCATCCAATTTAGGAAAGATTACACTTTATTTTGATTGACTGTAAATTTGTAATCCTTTTTATTTCTTATTCCTTCTCACCGTGATTGCTCCTTTGTGAGCCTATATATTGTAGCTTTCTCTCAAATGAATAATACAGAGCTCTCTGATTTCTCATGGCATCAGAGCCTGAGTTCGGTCCGAACTCAGAGAGAGAGAGAAACAGTAAGAGGGAAAGGAGACAGTGAGAGGGAGAGACAGAAGAATGATGGACTAGGGTTTCTGCAGGAGAGCATGTGGAGTGTCACCACCACCATATCCGTGATTGGAAGGCTCAGATCAGCCTATCCTAAAAGTCTGACGTCGATCTGAGCTACGAGTGAGCCTCACGCGCCACCTCTGTGCCCTCATGTTCTTCACGCGTCGCCCACTATTCTGTCGAGAAAATGAATCCAAATGAATCTCCACCCCTTTTTGGATTTGTTTCACATAGTCCAACCACTATGGGTGTTAATTCAATGGCCCTTATATCGGGTACAAACTCTCAAATTCAAAGTTATTCCTCTTCTTCTTCTTCTTCTATCGGTACTACGTACCAGAATTCTCAAAGAATCAAATTATGATTATTAAACAATTTAATGGAAGAAACTATCTCCAATGGTCTCAGAGGGTGCTGAGATACATTCGTGGAAAGAGAAAGGAGAAATATATTAATAGCGCATCCCTCCAACCAGCTCTTGATGATCCATGTTTCGACACATGGTTTGCAGAAAATAATCAAGTGGTTATGTAACTCTGGCTCTAGACATTAGTGAAGGATATCTTTTGGCTAACACAGCAAAAGAAATATGGGATGCGGCCAAAAGAACCTATTCTTCTCTCGATAACACCGCTGCCTTGATCCATTTGAAGTGACAACTTCGAGACTTGAGACAAGGTAACATGTCAGTGACTGACTATTACAATGCTTTGTTGAAACTGTGGCAACAACAGGACTTGTTTGAGATGTACATATGGAAGAACATCGAGGATACTCAATTGTATAGGAAAATAGTGGAAGAAGGAAGAATATAAGACTTTCTCTTTGGCCTCAACGACTCTTTTGAGGATACAAGGGGTAGAATTATGGGATCAAAACCCTTACCACACTTGTTTGATGCAGTCAACCATGTGCAATTCGAAGAAAGCAGAAAGCTGCTCCTGAATCAAAGTGGCCCAAGTTGAATTGAGGGTTCAGCTCTTGTTGTGAAAGGGCTACAAGGTGAACGGAGGAATAATAAATGGTGTAATTATTGCAAGAAGAAAGGTTATACCAAAGAAGAATGGTGGAAGCTGCATAGAAAGCTATCAACTGGAAAACAACACTTCCAACAAAGCTATCTTACCACAACTAAATAGAAAACTGAGGATGCTGACCCCTTAAGCCAGGATTAATTGCAGGTAAAGCACAAGATACTTGATAGACACAATAAGTTGAACTATGAGCCCAATGTCAATTTAGTGCAATCATGTAACTCTATTATAGCTCTCAATGCTATGATGACTAGTGAAGATACATGGATTGTTGACTCAGGAGCTACATATCACATGACTGGTAATAGAACCTTCTTTACAACTCTTAAGTTGTGCCATGAAAACCTTAGAGTCAAGGTAGCTAATGGCATATTCACAAAAGTTGAAGAAATTGGCACAATCACAGTATCTAATCATTTAAGAGTTCACAATGTTCTGTTTGTACCTGCACTAGCTTGTAATCTAGTCTCTGAGGAAATTGACTAAAGGGAAAATATGCTGAGTAATTTTTGACAATAATTTATGTATTTTTCAGGATTTAAACTCGGGAAAGACGATTGGGACTTCTAGAAAATGGGACGGACTTTTCTACCTTAAAGGATCAGAGATGAAGAATAAAGATACTTAGAATGCAAGGAAGACATTGGTTAGCTCAAGTCCTCAAAGTAAAGATGTATTTTTGAGGCATTGTTGTTTAGGCCTCCTAATTTTGATTATATGAAACATGTGTTTTCAAGTTTATTCAATAAAAATTCAGCTTTTTTTCATGGTGAAATTTGTCAACTTGCTAAACAAACACGATCCTCATATCCCAAACAGTCCTACACATCCTCTACTCCTTTCCAACTAATCCATAGTGACATTTGGGGTCCTGTGAGAATAAAAAATCAAGCAAACGCCAAATGGTTTGTCCCTTTCATAGGTGATCACACCAGAACCACGTGGGTTCACTTGATAAAAGAAAAATTTGAGGGAGCCAAAGTGTTTCAAAATTTCCATACCTTAGTGAAAAATCAATTCCAAACTTCCATCAAGGTACTACATAGTGGTAATGCTAGGGAGTACATGAGTATAACCTTTAAGGAATTTAAAAATCAATTCCAAACTTCCATTAAGGTACTACAGAGTACAGAGTGATAATGCTAAGGAGTACATGAGTGGAACCTTTAAAGAATTTCTTGACCAGCAAAGAATTCATCACCAAACCTCTCATGTCCTTATAGTCCTCAATAAAATGGTGTTGTTCAACGCAAAAATCACCTCCTATTGGAAGTAACTAGAACTTTATTAATGGAACGAATGTGCCCATAGTTTTCTGTGGTGATGCAATCCTAACTGCCACCTATCTAATCAACCAAATGCCTTCCAAAAGTCCTCCATTAAGCCACTCCCATTCAAAAACGCCTTGAGACTTTTCCAAATTGTCTTCTAATCAATCCATTATCTCAAAAGGTGTTTGGTTGTGTTGTCTTTGTTCATATCCCTGATGACAGTAAATTTGATGCCCGAGACAAAGAATGTATATTTCTTGGTTACTCAACTAACAAAGCGTACAAGTGCTACTATCCTACCTCTAAGAAACTATTCATCTCCAAAGATACCGTCTTCTATGAAGAGGAAGCTTACTATTCCAAATTACTCATTCAGGGGGAGCACTTGGATATTGAATGGCTAATTTCACATGATCCCACTTCTAAAATCCCTGATACTTACCATCAGTCCCTGATACCTTATCATCACATCCCGATACCACTCCTCAACCTAACCAATCTGAGCCTATTCCACCTTAACTTGAACCTACACCTAATAAACTAGAAACACATGTTGAGATCAGTTCGGGGATGGACATAGAAGTGAGACTCGAAGAAGGGTCCAGGCAACAATCTAGAGAGGAGGAAGATAATGTTAGAAATGTCTCTCCTACTTGACAGAACGACCATGACTTTAACCCAGGATTAGATCCTGAAGAGTTGGGTTGGCCTATTGCACTTAGTACATGGGTAAGATCCTGCACTCAGCATCCAATTTAACGATTTGTTTCATATGGTAATTTGTTTGCAAAGATGCAGAACTTTATTGTAAACAGTGCATAAATCAAAGTTCCAAATGCTTTCCAACAAGCTATGGCGAATTCGAATTGGAAGCAAGCTGCAGAAGAAAAGTTGAAGGTGCTAGAGGGAAATAAAACATGGGAAATCACAACTCTTCTCACAAGAAAGAAACCAGTAGGATACAAGTGGATCTTTACCCAAAGTTCAATCCTGATGGAAGTATCAACAAGTACAAAGCAAGACTGGTTGCAAAAAGGTATACTCAGACATATGGAATTGATTACCAAGAAACCTTTGCCCTAGTAGCAAAATTCAATACCATCTAAGTATTGTTGTCAATTGCAGCTAACTTGGATCGGTCACTACATCAGCTAGACGTTAAAAATGATGGCGACATGGAGGAAAAGGTGTACATGGAGATTCCAGAGGGAGTTCTAGCTCCAAACAACTCAGTCTGCAAACTTAACAAGTCCTTGTATGAAGTAAAGCAATCTCCAAGGGCATGATCCGACAAGTTCACTAAAGTAGTAAAGAGGCTTGGGTATAATCAGAGGCACGCAGATGACACGTTCATCAAGCATGATAATAGGAGAGTCACTATCCTAATTGTCTATGTAGATGACATAGTTATTATAAAAAATGAGAAAATTCCATTTCCCAACTAAAAAGAGATTTGTCAAATGAATTCCAGGTGAAGAACCTAGGTCAAATATGATACTTCTTGGGTATGGGAGTGGCAATAACCAAAAAGGGCATCAATGTGTCCTAGCAGAAGTATACGTTAGATCTGTTACATGAGACAGGGATGTTAAGGGCACAACCTAAGGAAAGACTGATGGAAGAAGGGTGTCACCTAGAGATCAAACCAAATGGTGTCCCAGTTGACTCAAAACAATATAAGAGACTTGTAGGGAAGCTGATATACTTAATTCACACACGTCTAGACATCAGTTATACAATTAGAATAGTAAGTCAATTCATACACCAACCAAAGGCACATGGTTGTGTGCAGAATCCTGAGCTGTCTAAAACATAATCTTGGAAGAGGAATCTTCTTTAAGAAAGACACTGCCAAAAACATCAAAATCTACACCAATACAGACCATGCAAGGGATAGAGAGACTAGGAGGTCAACCTTAGAGTATTGCACATATATGTGGGGAAATCTGGTTACATGGAGAAGTAAGAAACAAACTGTGGTGTCAAAAAGTAGTGCAAAAGCATAGCTGAGAGCTGTTAACGATGGAATATGTGAAGGAATCTCGGTTATCAGACTATTGACAGAATTGGGAATTCCACATAAGAGACTAATGCAACTCTGGTGTGAGAACAAGGCCAGCAGCATTGATTTATCATAAAAGAACAAAACAAGTTGAGATAGACAGGCACTTCATTAAAGAAAAGGTTGAAGTTGGCATCATGAACTTGTCATACATACGATATGCATACCAGATTGCAGACGTAATGACAAAACCACTCGACAGAGCTAAATTTGAAGGGCTTTGATGCTAGGAATGATTGACATCTATTCTCCAACTTGAGGGGAGTGTTGGAAATCAACCCTTGATTTCTATTTATTACTCAAATCCCTCGATTATAGGATCTTATCATATCCCCTGATTATGTGCATCCAGTTAAGGAAAGATTATGTTTTATTTTGATTGATTATAATCCTTTTTATTTCCTATTCCTTCTCACCATGATTGCTTCTTTGTGAGCCTATATATTGTAGCTTTCTCTCATATGAATAATACAATGAAAACGAGATTTCTCTGATTTCTCAACATCAAATTTTAGTCGCATAAAAGGATGGCTCAAGGAAGAAATCAGATAACATTTATGCACGTCAGGGTTCAGAGTTATCCTTCTGACATCAGCCATAATTACAAATGTTTCAATTTCAATCATGCAATGTGTAACCCCATTGTTCCTTTGGAGGAATCCAGTGCACCCTGGAAACCATTGACTCCAAATCATTCCATTTTCAACCCCTAGTCCTACTCAATACAGACACAAAAAATGGACTTTTCTAAGATTCTTGAACTAACCAAAAAAGATGACATTCCATCTGATGATGCTTTGCCATGAGTGTCAAGGCATTCTCTCAGCCGAGTAAAGCTGTCTCTCATTGCATGGATATTGTCTATGCCAAAAAAAACTACCTGATGATGTATTAGAAGACAGATGTTCAGAATGAGGCTAAATTTATGAATAGAAGAAATCATGTATGGAGGCAATCAAGACTTCTACAGACCTCACTCTGAAAGTAGTTTGAAGATGATTCTGAACCACCTCCCATGGCCCCATTAGCTAATGCATTTTTCCTCGGTCTTGCATCAGCTATATAAAGCTTCCTAAAAGAAGAAAAAACGAGTCTATTTATCTGCCCATAAAGTTACTGAAAACATAACCACCAGGAAATACCACCTAGCATACTGACAGTGAAAAGGTAAACTGTAGGTATCATGCTTCAAGAATATTCAACAGAAACATAGTTGATAACGATATTCAGTTTTGATTAATACAGACCTCACAAATAAACATCTACTGCAATATTTACCACATCTAGGTGAATCACAGACACATACGATAGTTTTGCTCATGTTTCCCGGAGCAACATATTGATGAATATGGGGATATTATGGCATAACATTCTAAAACATATTATGAAGGAAAGTATAATCTTACCTGCGTGAGCCATCGCTAAGTTTGCCACATAATCCAGCCACAAGCTTTTCATCAGCAATGCTGCAGGTAAGTATAAAAAAAGCAAATCACTATTTATAGAGCAAAAATCCATTATCAAACACTGAATTGTCACATGCATCATTGCTACTATACAAGGTCCTTTAAAAAAATAAAAGCAGTTTGATCCCTCTAAACTTGCCCCAAGGAACAAAAAAATCTTTTTCAATTGGCATTGACAGGGTAGGTTTGATTAAATAGTCTCTAGTACCTCCTCAAATTCATCATGATACCAACTAAAGGTTGGGATGAACGTGCAAGAACTGCTCCCGTACCTATAAGTTGTCACTTGCATTAAGGCAATAGTCTTGAATTGAGATACCAAAATGTAAAATAATTAAAACAAAACAAAACCAAAATAAGAAGTACAAAATTGTCAACTGATGAAAATAGTAGAACTATGACTCCATATGTACCTGGGTGGCACCATGAAACTACAGGAAATCGACATCTACCACGAAAGCTGGATGCTTGTTGCACTTCATCATCACTAGCATCAATACCATGTAAAGTTATCAAACAAATGGTTCAACAGAATAAACCATGGAAAAAAATAGAACATTGGTATCTCAATGATTTACCTTATGGTCTTTGGCACAATCAAAGCAAAAGGATAACTCGGGCACACGTTGTAGTTAGAGTTCACTTTACTTATTCTCCACAAGTCATTCGACAAGATAAAGGACTCACTTTCAATCATATTGACTGAAGCACAGTAAAAGCGTTTTCCAAGAAGCCGGAAATACTCATCTAGTAAGCGCACCTTTGGGCTAGAGTTAGTAAACCTAGAAGGTCCACATGCAAATGCATAAAGATCCCATAGTACAGCTTGCTTTGTACTTAGTAAGGCATCAAATATGACACGTCTCTGTAAAATTTAATAAACAAAAATTAAAACCTACACATGAAGAGCATGATAACATCTATTCATATGTTCACAACACAATCTTGGCAACTAAACAATTTATCAATGTAAGATCACTTAACTATTCCTTCAGGAATCCTTTTATGTTAATCGTAACAATTAAACTTACCATAAGAGTCCAGTTAGACTATTAAGAAATAAAAATCATTGATTATTTGAGCAACTTTGACACTCATGCATGATAGTTAGATGTTCATGCTCTTAAAACAAATGTTTAGGGGCTGTAACTCATTCAACCCATCTGAGGTCAGAAACTGGGGCTTTATAATGCTAGCATTGAAACACCATCCCTACTTACGAAATAGCTAACAGTTTGGCTTGTGAAGACAGAAGATGACATAGGATTTCCTATGCCTTAAAATTTACATGCAAAGCCAAGCAGTGGAATACATGATTGTAATTCTAAACAAAAGATATGTACCATTTGTAGAAAATAAAGGCCAGAAATAATGCCGTCAAGGTAAAAAATACAATCTGTTATGAATGCCATGATTACTGTCCCAGTAGAATTACCTGTTTTGTACGAGTCCTGAAACCAAAAACGATAATTCTCATATCTTTTCCTATATAGAAGAGAAATTATATATTATCAGACAATGCTTACAAAGAATCAAGTAAAACATTAAAGAGAGGAAACAACATAATAGGAAGACGAGTGGTGAGGATGTTGCAAGGATTCGCAATCGGGTGAATTATTTGCAGTATTATGGTACCTTTTACTAGAGGTCAATGATTAGAGTTTTGCATTGAAGATTTTAAGCCACGGAAGTTTTGTGAGATAAGTCAGTTTTCCTAGGCTCATCCTAGGCCTCTACAAGCTTAAGATTTTTGTAGGGTTATATCAGTTTTGATAGTGACAAATTGGAAGGCTATTTCGGCTGATATATTCTTTCATGTCTTTTTTTCCTAATTTGTCTTGTGCTTTATACTTCTCTCTTTCTCTCATTTTTTTTTTTTCATACACAATATTAAGATAACAAACCGAAACTGGCAGAAGTTCATGGATAATGTGGGAATTTATGCATTTATTATGAATTATTTATTAAGTCATTATCTTATTATTTATTAGATATAGATATATTATATCATATCTTAGGATTAGATATAGATATATTATATCTTAGGATATTATATCTTAACCGTTTTGATTTATTTTGATTTGATTAGATTTTATTAGATTCTAGGGTTAGCTCTAGGTTTGCCTATATAAAGGCCCGTATGTATTCTCTTTGATTTAGAGTTGAAGATTAAATGAATTCAGATTAGTTTTTCTCTCTCAATTTGTTCCACATGGTATCAAAGCCAGCAAGAAATTAATTAGTTTAATTTCTTCTCGACCTAGTCCTCTCGAGCGTCTCTGCAGACTCAACCTCTGCAGACCCTCAACACGTCCATGAGCGTCTCTGCAGACCTTCCTATTCAAACAGCCCCTGCAGACCCTCGACTCCGTTTCTCAGCCAGCAGCCAAACTCGTCCGTGGTCATCATCTCGGCACTCCCTGGGATTTTCCGTCGGGCCTAGCGTCAGTAGCCTCCGTTAGACCCAGCGTAAAAACGCGGCAGGTCGTCAACTACTCAGTCACACGTCCGTGGCTCATCATCTCCGACTGGTCCCTATGGGACCTTCATCTTCGATCTTGTCGCAGCCGCTGCCCGTCGATCTTGTCGCAGCCACTGCCCGTCGATCTTGTCGAAGCCGAGTACTCCTAAAGTTGTCGTGTATATGTTGCCCGTTCATCTTGTCGCAGCAATAACTCCCAACATCGTCGAGGCTCCAATAAGTTGCATAAGCAAGTTGGACATGATTCACATCCATGATCCAACTTAAGGGGGAGTGTGGGAATTTATGCATTTATTATGAATTATTTATTAAGTCATTATCTTATTATTTATTAGATATAGATATATTATATCATATCTTAGGATTAGATATAGATATATTATATCTTAGGATATTATATCTTAACCGTTTTGATTTATTTTGATTTTATTAGATTCTAGGGTTAGCTCTAGGTTTGCCTATATAAAGGCCCGTATGTATTCTCCTTGATTTAGAGTTGAAGATTAAATGAATTCAGATTATTCAGATTAGTTTTTCTCTCTCAATTTGTTCCACAGATAAATAACCACCTTTTTCTGCATTATGTAGTGGCTCAGCAAATTTTGAATAAGCTGTTTGGTTGAAGAAGAGGAGGAGGAGGAGGAGGATAGAAAAATAAACTATCCAATCATAAATACCCAACAAAAATTTATCTTATTCAAACACCATTATAATACAATTCCCTCCATTCTTGGACAAAGTTCTAACTTTGCACATATGAAATCTCACTAATGTCAGCTTCTTTTAGCCGTTCAACGTTCATGTAAATTATTTGTTGTGGGGAGAGTGAATTTCAAGGATTGCATTGAAAACATCTTCTCTACGGCAGGAACCATTCTCTTGACAAGGTGATAATCACATAAAAGATTAAAATATATAATAGCTCATCATTCATTGTTAGCCACCACCATATTCACCCAGCCAACTAACTTTAACTGCAACATAACATAATCAGAGTGGAAATCAATATGAATTTGTAAAATGACATAACTCATAACCACCCCGGATTCCAATTAATTAAAAGATCCTTGTTCCATTTTATTGTTTTGATAAACCTACAAGCATTATATTGGGCCAATCTAATCCATAAACATCATGCAAGGTTATTTGCTTCTATGCTCTCAAGCATCAACTTCTCTGCAGAATACTAATTCTTTCAGGTCTTGGCACACATTGGGTCAGTACTAACTTTCACAGCAATTTCACATGGATTGTGATTTTCATCAGAACGAAGAGGCCCAATTTTCTGGGGTTGAGTGTTAAGAATCAGAAATGCTTTGGCATATTTGATTTAAAGGAAATGCTCAAATTTTAACTATATAATTTCTTAAGAGCTCAACCAATGCCTTTCTTAGCATGTCACTAATTTCAACGTACAAAGGGTTTGGTTGAGTTTGTTGCATTTTTTACCCTATTTGGCAGTATTCATTCTCTATGTTCATTTGGAGGATACTATGCATAGTGGCCTCAATAATTCAAGAATGAAGGAAACTTTTATCTAGAGAAACTTATTTGAGATCATACCAATAACCTGGAGCAGTCTTTGTGGGGGTGTCTTGTCTGATTGACGATTAGCTGACTGCATCTTTACAGCCTACGTGTAAATGACAGCAACCAGCTTTAAATCAAGTAAAACTAGAATACAAACACAATAAAAGATGGAACCACCATAGAATATGATGCATAAATAGATTGCCTGGTTGAAATTTGAAAAACACATCATAGGTAATGTTTAAAAATATTACAAAAATCAATATAGGAAAAAGGATAATATGAACATCAATTCCCGTGACTCAGCTTATATGAACATATAAACCAGTAGCAGAAATAATATCATGTCAAGGAAGTCCAAGCAAAATAAACAAATGAACAAAACAAAATACAACAAAATATTAAGCTCCATTATCCATGTATCGGCCAATTTAGGCACACATTTAGTAATCATGCCAGTGTTGCATGAATATGCGCCTAAAAGTGTAATTATGAGGACTGTAATCCTTCCATAGCCAACAAGAAAACTTGGACTGATAATTAAAGAAAATAGAGTGACACAAGCAAACAGCAAATCTGTACGAGGAAAAAGCAATTTATTAAAGTGGATAAATCCAAAAAGGCATGAGTAGATAATAGACTAAATCCCTTGAGCAAAAAAAAAAAAGATAATAGACTAAATCACACTGATATCCATAGGGGTTTGGCTAAATTATATTTGATAAATCTTTTGTTCTAAAATTTACACTCGACTCCCGACAACTTGATATATATATATATATATTGCAAAAACCCCCCATCCAATTTATTTCCAATCAAAAATGATAAATTTCCAAGCAATTTGAAACTGATTTTGTTCTTAAACAACAGAGAAAATGAGAAAATAATTTTATCTTAGAAAGCAATAAATATGGTAAAAAATTAACTTCATCAGTAGAAAATTGAATTAGAATGGAGCCAGGTGAAAGAGATCAATTCTAATTTAGCCATACCATGAGAAAGGTTAGTGTAATTTACTCTACATAATATGAACCTGAAACAGAACAAAATCAAAAGGTATATGCAAACTTAGTCCAAACTGTATGTACAAATTGCGATAATACCCTTCATAGCGCATCAAATTAACAACTCAGATTTCGATTGATTCATTTTTGTTTATATTAGGTAAGTCTATATTAGGCAAGAAAGGAAAAAGGTTCTGCTCAATCTAACTTAGCACATGCAAAATAACATAAAACGTAAACAAAAAGAAAAAAGAAAACTACAGCATAATTTGTACATTTAAAAACTTACTATCTTGTTAAACTTCTCAATCGTTGCAAGTGGAATTGTTCCAAGGGCAATTATATTCCTAGTTCGATCACTCTAAAAAAAGTAAGAGCACATCAGAGAACATTACTCAGTACAGTATACATACAGATAAAACAAATCTAGTACCTGCAGACATGGTTTAGAAACATAAAAATAAAAAGAATTAAACATAAAAGCTCAGAGACTGAATTTTTGTTTATTATTTGATCAGAACTCACAAACTTCGGTAAAGGGGAACACAGAGATATTAACAGGAACCCAATAAGAAGTTGGAAAAATAGGATCATAAGCATGGTAGTTAAAATCTCGATTTATCACTACGATTTTACGTTTTTACAATTTTTTTCATTAAAACGATTTTACTAATTTTCCAAACTCTTTTATGCTTTTACGATTTTTTTACGTTACGATTTTACGTTTTACGATTTTTTATCCCTCTTCCGATTTTACGTAAAATCTCGATTTTAACTACCTTGATCATAAGTCACATCCTAATTACATTTTTTGATAGAACCCCCATATGCCCATAACTATTCAAACAGAAAACAAGCAACACAGCACAACCAACAGAAATGAATAGGAAGAATTGTGTAACATGGTGACTAAATGACAGAGGAAAACATGCCAGAAAATAGAGCACAAGGGAATTTGGTCAGAATGGGGTTGCCTCAGTAGGGAGCAATAAGGGAACAGTATAATCATGATTAAGGCTAGTTCAAATACTATGACTATGGTGTGTTGATTAGAATGAGTCGATCGTGCAATATAAGGCAAAATCCTAGGAATGATTAGCCTTTATATGATGCTTATAGATATACATAACTACCGAGGTTACTATGTACTATTCAGAATGGAAATCCAATTCATTTATAGTTCACAGGAGTTCTGCAATCAGCCTTCTTTGCAGCCTCATTTCTTAATCTCCACAAAGGTTATTCTTCTGTTTTCTTTCTTCACATTTATTTTGGTCTCTAAAACTTTTCATTCTCCCAAAATTACTTAGCAAAATTTTAGACAAACACTATTATGTTTCTGATATGTAAGCTGTAAATAAATGAATAATTAGGGTAAGTAGTTGGGAAGTTAGAGTTAGTTAATTAGTCAGGATTAGTTAGTTAGTTAGCACTTAGAAACTAGCCGTTGGGAACTACTAGGATTGTCTAAGTTGTCTATCCTATATAAAGGGGAGACTTAGACTACAATCTGTGTTGAATTGTTATGATGAATGAGAATATGCAGTGATTCTGTCTCTCTCTCGTCTCTGTTTCTTTCTTCTCTCCTCTCTCTCTGTTCTGTTCTTTTCCTCTCAATTCTTCTGATTTCCGTCTCCTTCCTCTTCTTCTCTCTTTCTCTCCTAAATTCTCTACAACCTATCTATAAGTGGTATCAGAGCAGTCCTTCCTTGGCTATCTCTCCTACCCTTCCTACTTTTTTCTTGATTAAAACCCAGGAAAAAAAAAGAACCATGTCTCCCCCTTCTTTCCAAGATTCCGATGAAAACCAGAGGTGGCTACGGCAAAAAGGCTGTGTCAAGGAATATAATGCTTTCTTTGATGATGCCCTGTGTGAATTAGAGCTCCCAGAAAAGTATCTTGTCATCACATATGTGGCTGGGCCTAAGAAGGAGATAGCAGATTCCATTCGTTTCTTTCGCCCAAGAATCATGCACCAAGCCAAGAGTCAAGCCTTAATGCTAGAAATCATGATCGAAAAAATGGCTGAGAAGGCAAGGAAAGCCTTGGAGGAGCAAAAAGAAGGGCTGGCTACTCTAGGAAAAGATGGGTCTTGTTCAACCAACACCCAAGAAAAAGCTATGACAATACCATATACACCGATTCAAGAAGCCATCCAAGATCAAGAAGAAGGTGGCTATTCTCAAGAAAATAGTGAGTCTTGGTTGACCAACATCCAAGTAGACGAAAAGATGAACTCTTTGCTGTCTCTGTCGGTTTTTAATCCTTCAGATTGTGAGTTCTCGGAACTGGAGGCATGCAGCTGCAAGAAGAGCACAGAGGCTGTGTCACAAAGTATGGTGATAGGAAAGTTGTAGAATTGTAGAAGAAATTGGGAGAAACAGAGAAGGGAGAGTGGCAAAACTGCTTCACAACTCAGTCAATTCATTCAAACACAAACTGATTTACACACCCCTTCTATTAGTCTATCCTCTTCATAACAGATATAACAACATAACAGACGCAACAGCTATAACTAACTAACTAATAGCAATGTCTAACCATTAACTACTATAATAGAATACCTTCCTAACTAATTAACTATAATATTTCTATGCTTTACATATCATATGGACTGTTTTAAACAAAAATATTTTGTCCAAGGAGCTTTGTATATGAGCAAAGCTCATTTTGAGTCAAGAGTATTTTCGAGACACCTTGGGTTTGGTCTTATCAGATCACAATATGGGCTTTAACTTGCAAGAAAAGGCATGGATCCAATGGTTAATAACCCAGCCTTATTCTTCCATCTCCTGCCTACTCTATGCGTGAGTCTGACCTGGTTCAAGGGATGCCTAATTAAGAAGCTTCTAGGGTCTAGTTTGATACAAGGGGTAATATACTTGGCTGAAGCAAATAACCAATGGGTAATAGCTTGGGGTTCTGCGTCATGCAGAAAAGGCCGCAGGTATCATCTGTTCTGCACATGGTGGGACCCTCAACATCTTAGAAGACAAAGTTCACAGAGTACTATGATGACACACTGGGTTTAGCACTAGCAGATGATTGTATAGGCCTTGTTTTTCCAGAAAGTGACCCAAATTTATTGCTTCCTTTGGACATTATTAAGAGGCCACCACACTTATTTTTGAACGGTTTCCTGCAATGTGATTTGGACAATAATTTGAGGTTCTGCAGCATATGGAAAGGGCAGCCATCAGACCAAGATGTGAAGTGTGCAGCAGGGGTCAAGTCACAATTCAAGACTGTTTAGCTGAAGATTTTCCAGAAATTAGAAGCTTATGTTTTCAGTTTGGTTTAGCTCTATTAGATTTTTTTTTCGAGGTTTAGGTTTGTGTTTTGTTGTTGTCATCCTTGAGGGCAAGGATGTCTTTGGGAAGGGGGTATTGATATGTAAGCTGTAAATAAATGAATAATTAGGGTAAATAGTTAGGAAGTTAGAGTGAGTTAGTTAGCACTTTGGAACTACTTGGATTGTCTAAGTTGTCTATCCTATATAGAGGGGAGACTTAGACTACAATCTGTGTTGAATTGTTATGATGAATGAGAATATGCAGTGATTCCATCTCTCTCCCGTCTCTGTTTCTTTCTTCTCTCCTCTCTCTCTGTTCAATTCTTTTCCTCTCAATTCTTCTGATTTCCGTCTCCTTCCTCTTCTTCCCTCTTTCTCTCCTAAATTCTCTACAACCTATCTATCAATTTATCACCTTACTAGCAGGAGGGTAATTCTAAATCACACCTTAAGGTCCTCTCCTAACATCATAATGCCTAGTCAAAAAATCTAAATTTCAGATGATGAAATATTATGTTAGGGACTTACCAGAAAAACAAGACGAAAATTTGTGACCATCAATGTGCCTGCATCATCTGAATTAATAAGAACAACACCATGTCCCTGAACACAAACAATATATGCAGATAAATTTCATTTACAATATATTCACTTATAATAAATGTAAATTAAAAACTAGGATTTGAATTTCTAATAATCATAGCTGTTGGTGGCGCATAGCACACCTTTGTGGAATGGACTCCTAAAGCCATGGCACACATCTCACTGCGCACTAATGGCAACATTGAAATGTAATTCCCATGATGAAATGTTTCACTATAATTATAAAACACAAGTTAAATAACACACACACAGATGGATAATTGTAATTCGGATAGAGAGAGAGAGAGAGAGAGGAAGGAGAATAGAAGATGAGAAACAAGAGTTAGAAGGAAATGAGGACACAGAGCGCGATCAATAGAGAGAAGAACAGAGAGTCAAGAGGTTCTGAGTAATCTAATTGATTCACAAGTTTGAGGATTACAATTGAATAGGGATCTATTTATAGACTTAAGCTAACGGCTAACTCCCTAACTGATCTACTTTTTATATTTACTTATATTTATACAACACACACACATATGATGAAAACTGAATCTGAGATATAGCCTAAAGCTTTCTTACAAAATCCTATGAATTTTAGATTCAAGAAGCAGTATAACTAGCCCTTTGGATATTTGTGGTCCCTTGCGAGGTTCATGATACAATCTGAGATAAACCATCATATTAGCTGACTTATATTGACTTATTATAATCCTTTGGCTGGATATTTTAGGGTCAGAAAGTTAAAGTAACGAATACGTATATAATTCAATTTATTTTTGCAGTTGAGTCACGAATATTGACGATGAGGTATTTGTTTAAAACATGCTAATAACTAACTAATAATGACAGTTGAATACAAGTGTGCTTTGCTAGTCTCAAGAATTCTTTCAACACTTGTGAGTACACTGGTTGCTGCAGTGTGCCCATGACCCTAAATCTAACTTATACAGAGAATGAGAAGAAAGAACCAGAAAATGAGAGATAAATAACACAAAAGGTGACAGGGGAGCAAGATAGAACAAAAGTAAAACACTCAAGGATACAAAACATGATGCATAACCACAAAGGATGCAAGAAAGAATGAATGAAGTGGACGAGACGTTGAAGGGCAGGAGTGCCATGATACAATCCGCATGTTATTATTCAGCATCTACGCTGAGTGCCAAGTGACATGAGGCTAAACATGTTTACTCTATGCAACACAAAAACGCGATAAGAGTATTCAAAATCACCCTCACCACTCTTTTTTATTTTAGGTGACACACCATCATCACTCTTTGCACTACAAATTCCACATATTTTGCAGATTCTGCTCGTTGTTCGCGTTACACAAAGCAAAGAAAGTAAAAAGAAAAAGGTGATGTAATTTCTTCGAACAGAGTAAAAAATAGTCAAATACCTGGGCTATGACGTTTTCCTCCTCCAGCAAGAAATCCAAATTGGCATGCGAAACATAGTGTGAACCAGGCTGCAGATAAATTCACACAAAGACAAAAAAAAAAAAAAAAGGAAAGAAAGACAAACAAACAAATAAATTGAGAACGTAGAAAAGGAACAGAAAGAAGTGAACTGAAAAGCCAAATAGAAGGAAACCTGAATCTTGGTCCATTGAAGGGTATCCCAGGTACCCGTGCCCTCCATCTTGGAGGAGTCAGTGTCGTCCCTAAGAGACGTTGATCGAGTGTGGCGTGGCTTCGTTGCGGCCATGGCGGCGAGGAGGATACCACCGCGACGAGAATGCAATGCGAGACGCCGACACCGTCCTGGAGAGAGAGCGCGCGGCGAAGGCTCAGCTGCCGTTGAAAGAACGGGATCCTTTTTTTATGCTCGGTCTAACCACCGGCAAATATTGGCCAACAATATTGTATGATTTTTTTTTTTTTTGCAAATATATTTGTTTTTATTTGACCAAAAAAAAAAAGAAATCGAAATCGAAATTAAATATTCGCTTAAAAAATTAAATTAAATAATATATAAATTTGAAAAAAAAAAAATCAATGGTATTTTTTTTTTTTGGTAGTGATCAATGGTATACTTTAATATATGAAATTATTATCAAGAATTCATGATTAAAGTATATTTTTCATTGTAATTTCTAACATTATTAAATTAAAATTACATGTTCTTTTAGAGCATTAACAAGCCTAATTAAGCATATATCTTTCAAAGGCTTTTTTCCCCCTTGAATTGAAAGGACAAGTTAAAACCAAGATAGTAAGTGGTCTCAACCCTATAAAGATACAAGTATGAATCATGCTGTCAAATGACACATTCTCACTCCTCGAATTCAGACTAGTCGATTGCTTAAATACTCTGTCTTTGATCCTTATTATAAGACACCAACTAACAATTCTCACAATGCTCCTTGAGAATAAATAAATGCCTTATAAAAAGAACTAAATAAACTTATTAGTTTGTGCCTTATAATAAGGACTAGAAGAAGTACCTAACTCAATTGAGAAGATTAGGGTCCAAAAAAGCGTCATACGAGAGTGGGGCTCCCCATTTAAAAGAAAGGGACAAGTTAAAACTTAAAATACAACAAGCAAGCAAACATTCACATAGACATTTAAAAATAGTGTGTCTAGAGCGTTTGTAACACTTTATTAAAATAAAGAGTTAATATAATATTTTATCATTATAATTTATCTTCATTTTAATTTTGACCCTTATAGTTTCAGATCATAAGTTTTTATCCTCTTAGTTTCTTTCTGTCAAAAAACATTAATCCCTACAATTTAATAAGAGCATGAACCATTTTGTCCTTAAGGTACCAAAACCTATGATTTAAAATTATAGGTATCAAAATTAAAATAAAAGCAAAGCATAAAGACTAAATATTATACTAACCTTTAAAATTAATCTTTGTTAGTACCAATGAACTTATAGTCTAGTATCAGGAAGGCAAAGCAACTGTAGACCCGTGATATGATTGGGGGGGTGGAATGCAAATACAAAAGGTGCTTGTTCTTATTATCAAGGTCAACATCTTAGTAGTGAGTAGGGCCATAAGAGTGAAAAGGACTGGAGGATTGGTCATACCAGACAACGCACAGTGCTTGTTTTGTTTAGTTTTTGTGTGATAATCTATTATATTATGATTTGTCATAGTGCAATTTGTTGGCATTCGTTAATTAATTACTCCTTCTGTCCTAAATATAAGATATAATTGACTTTTTTGGGGAAAATAAGGAAGCTAAATAAGTTCTCTTAATCAGATCATATGTTGTATATCTATAGATTATATATCAGTTTATTAGTTAAACAGAAAAAAATAAAAAATATTCTAAAGTAATTTAATTTGTTTCATTAGTCTCTTCAAAAAAAGTCAACTCAGTCTTATATTTAAGATCGGAGGGAGATCCAAATTAGAGTGATGGACTCTACTTTAAACATAAAGCTTAGAGTTAAAAACTAGATTTACTCATCACCCCTAGTCTACAAGAGTAAATTTCAAGCAAATGACACAGTAATTTCTTTTTCTTGCGTTATAATTATAGATAAATTATATGACTTAGTTGAGAAGGAGAGGAGAGGAAGTGGGAAAAAAGTTTCACCTAACATTTTCTTCCTTTTTGCTTCAACTGTCACAAAAACTTCAAATTTTGAGAAAGCAAAATTAGAGGAAGAAAATAAACTACAGAAAAAATTGGGCATTCAGCCAAAATAAAAAATGAAAAAAAAAAGATTAATTAAGCTATTATCTTATACTGGGACAGGACTGAAAAGAGAAACAGATAAAATAAAAAATAACCCCTGCAGATTATTAAGAAGCTTAATTGTAAGAAATTTTTCACCTCAAACAATGATGGAGACAAACGAGAGTAAATGTGAAAATTATAGAACACAATGTTTACTTATAATGTACAAACATCATGTCAAACTTTGATGCTTGGCCAGCAATAAGATCATATAGAAGTAACCATGAAAGCTATACAATTAAAGTAATAGGTATATGTTCCTAAATAAACACGCCCTAAACATGAAACAGAAAGGCTGTGGTAATTTGAATATCTCAAGCTTCAAGTAAACAGAAATTTATGGATACCTCCTTGTTCCTATATTTGATAGGAAATAACCAACATGGGTACATTCAAATTTTCAATATACATATATATCATATCCAAATATCTTATAAATTTCAAATTACTTGAAAACTAAGATATTACATACCACACACCCATCAAAAGATCCAGTCCTCTTTGCAAGATGAGACCAGCTATACAAGTTTTGGCAGCTAGGAACTCGGCAAAGAAAAAGAATGATAAAGGTCCATGAAGCTCATCACACCGGAATTCATTCTGATACTACAATTTCTATAGTATAGAGGGCATTTCCCTCAACTTCATCCAGCATTTGAGCTTTTGATCTGCGAGTGCTGGGATTTAAGAAGCCAAGTTGTTGATGTTTGTCCAAAGTACTTCCCCACCGAACTGGAGTTTTGTTGGAGACGGCAACGAGCTAAGTACAACATGCTTACCCTTTCAGTTCAAGATACTCACTGAACATTCTGCTACTAGCACACTCTGCCAAAGCTTTCGTGTTAAGTTCCTGACCATATCTCCAGACATAATTCAGTCCAACAAGAAGCTCAGTTATTAATGCTTCAGTCTTTTCTTGATTTGCAAAGTAGAGGGTTTGTACCAGCAGCACATTTGTCCGAGACACGAAGCTCTGCTGCTCAAAACTTCTCTCGGACTGCCATCTAATCATGTTATGAGCAAGTGGAGCCAACCATTCCAATATTCTTGACATAGCTTCACTCCATTCATCTGCTAGAACCGTGTCGTAAACTGATGATGCCATGGCCTTGGCACATGGCTTTAGCTTGTCCCTAAGGGCAGTCCTCACATTTGTTGGTAACATATTGTACAGGTCCTCTCTTGCATCAGGGCCAATCAAGTGGGGAGTAGCTGTCAACTTCTCAATCACAATGATAACATTCGCATAGTGTAGTGCCAAAGCAGCAGCACCAAGTGTATCCGGTGGAGGATTTAACAGCTTGCACTTAGAACTTAAGACCGATTGATTATAATGAACTGCTTTTCCACGACCAACTAGGCTTGGATTAGCATCATGGACATTCTGAGTCCCCATGTGAACATCACTGGGGCTTAGGTAGCACTCGCTGACAGAGGAACCATCTGCAGCCATTATACAGCCCTTGAAAGGTCCTACTTGAGTTAGCCGACTGGTTTTTGTATGAGTTTTCTTCCCATAGCCGGGAAACTTCCAAATCTTGCCACTTTTACTTTTTTGATTAACTGGGGCAGATCCCTGCAAATTACTCCTCAAGGGACCAGAATAAAAATTGACACTTCTATTATTTCCTGAAATTGGGCCCGATTTTGTGGATGAGTCACCAAGAGGACCTGAATGAAAAATGCTGGTTTTCTTTGTTTTTGCCGTTGGACCTGATTTAGCAACAAGATCCCCAAGGGGCCCAGATGCAAATCTGGGAAGATTATTCTCAGGCGGGTGGACTGAAGGTTGCAACAATGCAGAAACAGATTGGCTACGGTAAATATAATCGGAATTCAAGTCTCTTGAATCATTGGCTTCACTACCATCCACCATCTCTTGAATTCCAAATACATGGTTGATTCTCCTAAAAATTGTGAATAAGGATCTGGCTAGAAGAAGTATAGTGTAATCATATGTCCTGTTCCACAGAGAATTATCCTGTAGGTTCTTCACCTCATGCCTTTTCCAAGCAACCTTTTTCTGAAAATCAATTAAATTTACACCATCTGACTCACCATTAGTCTTGATTCTTCTAAGAGTTTGCTCAAAATCAGCAAGCACTTCCATCTCTTGATAAAGACTTGCATTAGTTGATATAAACTTTTCCATCTTCTTAATTTTCTTTTCCATCTTCTTCCAAGTGAGTTGCCAGCCATACGGATCGATGCCTATGTTGATAAACTCATCAAAGGCATTCCCAAAACCTTTCAAACTTGGGTCGCTGCATTTCTTCCCAAGCCTAGCCACAGATTTAGCCACTTGTGACAAGGTCTCAAGCATCTCTGCACTAATAAAACTTACAATAGAATTCTCATCATCTGAAACAAGCCTTTTTATGCCCACTGAGTTAGAAATCTCTTCTCTCAATTTAGCAACCTGCTTATCACTCAGACATTGCCACAAACTAACCACCTTGGACATCAAGCTGGCCACTTCAAATGCTAATACCCCAATCACCGCCTTCTCAATATTAGCATCATGCTTCCGTGGATTCTTCCACAGACTACGAAACCATGACTCGGAAACCATCTCTTACCTTGGAAAGCACAAGAAATATGCTTTCAAAGATCAGTGTTCCATCAAACCTCTGTTGT
This sequence comes from Acacia pycnantha, assembly GCA_025563575.1. Lineage (NCBI taxonomy): Eukaryota > Viridiplantae > Streptophyta > Magnoliopsida > Fabales > Fabaceae > Acacia > Acacia pycnantha. The sequence continues at coordinate 3,285,288 of JAMWYP010000009.1, forward strand.
GCACAATGAAAAAAGACAAGTTAGATTAGTTACCAGACCAGTTTCAAACCATAGTGAAAAGAAAACGTGTGAAGTTTGGCACAGGATATCATCCAAAAATTTAAATTATAGGAAACCATAATATGCTCCAGAGATCAAACATCTTACAATTTTCCTGGACTATGCACTGTGAAACCACATATACATTCAATAGCTAGACTTCACAAAAATTTAGAAAATCAAAATATTACTAAGTGAAGCATAGTAATGCTTCAGTCGCTAGACCTTCACAAGAATTTAGTAAGCTGAAACTTTTTTTGTGAAGCATACAAACAATGTTCATATTCCTCTCCTTTAGTTATCTAACATTGAATTCAACATATACATTGTTCTTTGAAGCATGGAGTGAAAAAGAAATTTAACTTAATCTGAGGTGCAAAATCAGACATATTACAGTACAACTAAAAATTGTTCATATTCCTCTCCTTTAGTCCTTTGGTTGTCTGTCGTTGCTTCTTCTTCTTCTTGTTTTTTTGGATATACAGAAAAACTAAATTGAGAAGAAAATAAATTAATATCGCTTTCTTTTCTGGTAAATATTGATGAATGATATACATCGCCTACTCCCAAGCTAAATCTGAAGATTCCATACCTTATTTTTTGTTCCCTCGTTCACCAAAAACTAAAAAATCCACAAAAATGACCAAAGAACCAAAAATATATTTTTCTAGAAAAGGGTTTCTTACCAATTTGTATGAGACAATAAATAAAAAACAAAACACCCAAATCTTACCAAGAGGCAAGAAATCACTTGGCACAGATTCCAACACTTTTATTCTGTAGGTTGGAAAAACATAACAACCACTTGACTTCTTTGCTAGTGAAAATCTACTAAACATCACTTCACCAATTTGTTCTCGCATCTGGTAAAACATTATCAGTTCAAGTTCAAACTCAAATTCTAGCCCCTAAATAACTAGATTACATCAATGATAAAAGCAACCAAGAGCAATCCAGTAGGATCAAAAGAGGAACAAAGCAAAAATAATAGTGGAAGAATAATAGACCGAGAAACTTACCGATCACCCTCTTAGCTGAGAGCTTCAGTGGAAGACGGAACTCAGAGAGAGAGAGAGAGAGAGAGAGATGGGAAATGGGAAGAAGCTAGGAAGTTGCAGTGAGGAAATTAGCCACATGGAAGGAAGCAGAAAACGGTAGAAAGAGAAAGCGATTTAAATAAAGGACATGTTAAATTATTAGTTATTTAAATTCTGACCCCTGTTCTTTCTGTTATTTGAAATTCTTGTGCTTTTAATATTTAATAAATGTCTTTGTACCTTCTCTATTGCATGTTGAAACATTTTCTAAAATTTTCAAGCATCTGTTATTTATAAACTTACTAAATTATTGTATCTCTGACATTTAGCATGTTATTATATAAAATTTAAATAATTTAGATGCTTTTGACAATAAATTTCTCAATCTATACAATTTTTTTAATTAAAGGATATTATTATTAGTTTATTACGCATTTTAGCCTAATATAACTAACTAACAAATAAATAAATAAATAAATATATATATATATATATAAAAATTAAAATATGGATATAGCTGTATTCAAAATCAGGAAAAAAAAAACTAAACCTTATGTCCATTTATTATAATCATATGATTTATAATCTAAGTCTTATCTTGAAATATGTATATGGTATATTAGATATGCATTTTTATGAATTAAAATATTGGTTCATAATATTAACAAGTTTTCCATGTCAATGATATTGATCCATGATCTGTAAAGTTTTAAATTTTAATTGGAAAAAATGTAAAAAAAATTATATATTTAAAGCGAGAGTACTTTTATTAATAATAGAAATAGAAACTAGTCTCATCAATTATACAAGTTAAAGGAAAATATCCAATTTTTTACTAAGCTTGTTCCATCGCAAGGCCTTGATTTACTGTTTTTGTTTGGTACAACCACATTGCCGTACATTGCCGTGTTTGTAATAGTAACAATAGTTGCATTACCATTTTATTACTCCTCCAGTTTTAATTATAGGAAAATATTTAAGAGTTGATCTTGGTCTTAATTATAGGATAAAGTTCTAATTTTTATCAATTTCTATCCAAAATAACCCCAAAAACAATAATAATTTAATAATACACATATATATTTTATAAAGTAAGTAATGTTGACAACTCATTAATGTTTTATACACCTCAATTCTACAGTTTTTTTATTTTTTAATAAAATAATTTTGACCAACTTTTGTCATATTAAATAATCACATAACTATTAAATCACACTTCCAACCTCCATGAGTAGATCAAAAGTTGTTGAGAGAGATGACCACGTCGGACTGTGTGAGAGCTCGAAAAAATCATATGTGAGTAGAGCCGGGAATTAGGGTGGCCGCCGCCTCAGTGGCCGGCCCGCCTGTGGGTGGCCCGTGAAGGGCCAGGGCCTAACAGGGCCGGCCCTCCAGGGCCCGAGGTAAGAAAAACATCTGTTTTGCAAAGCCCGGCCCGAGAGCACCAGGGCCAGGGCCGACCCTCCAGGGCCTGGAAATTACTATTCCAAATTTTAACTAATTTTCCTCTATTTTTTTTAAAGAAATATAATTAGTAAATTACAACACGAATCATCTAACAAATAAGCACAGTTACTATTTCATAATCAAAAGCAAATTATGTTCACAAATAACTCACATAAACCATAAGAAGCATACCACTAAGCGACATTAGTACGATGACTATTATTGTAACAAATAATTTAATTTGTTAAACATAAGAGTAATTTTATTTGCAACAAATAATAAACCAAATCATAAAATTATAATATAGTTATTATGTATTTGTAGTTAAATGAATAAATAACTTTATAACAAATACAATATATATATATAAATTAAAAAAGGAAAAAAAAAAACTACAGTGAAAAGAGCCTGCAGGGCTGACCCGTTTAAGCCTGAGGCCCTTTAGGGCCGGCCCCAGAGGGCCAATTTCAAATATTTCGTCTATTTTTCAAGCCCGGCCCTTGACGAGTCAGGGCCTAAACGGGCCGGCCCGATGGGCTTGGCCCGATTTCCCGGCTCTATATGTGAGGTAGGAGAGGTCCAACAAAGAACATAGAATCAGAGTAACTAGATGTCATTTTAAATTTTAAATAAGGGTATTTTGGAAAAACAAATATAATTAACTAATTTAACTACTATCCTTAATCTCTTCAAAATTAGATAAATATATCCTATAATTAGGACCAAAGGGAGTATCTTTTAAGACATTAGGCTCTTAAATCTACCATTTTAATATAAATTTTAGATAAATAATAATACATTTTTTTAAGTTATACAATACTTAACAAATAAGAATTCAATGTAGATAAAGATAAATTTACTTGTATGCAAATTATTTTGTCAATTGTTTGCTTAATTTGATCATATGTGAGAACTTACTACGTACGTAACATGTTAATTTGTCTAATAGTTAATCTGATAAAGATTGTTAGGTGTGTTTTGACTTTTATATTTTTTAGAAGAAAAGTAAAAATGTATCACATATTTTTTTCGATATTTTAAAGTATTCAAATCAATATCCAATTTAAACTCATCAAATTTATAATTATAACAAATTCAAATATATATATTTTGGCAGAATTTTTTTTTTTGGTCAAAGGATTTTTTGGCAGAAATTAAAGTATTCTTTTTTCAGAGGAAAATTCAAAGTATTACATTCTAAATGTAAATGTCATATATTAAATGAAAAAAATCACAAGTAAGTAAGAATGAAATTGTGAAAAGAGATAAAAAGGAGGGGCATAATGAAAATAAGAAGAATATGAAGGACTTGACACCACAAAGAAAAAAAGGAAGTTCCGTCACGATCATTAATGGCAAGTTGGCCCTCACGCGGAAATATGTGGTTTTACCATTATAACCCCTCTTTCACTCCACAGACCATCGTCCACACCACACAGCTGTTCGTTGTGACCCTCCCTGGCTTCGAGACAACATTAAATTTTAAATTAAAATTAAACCACTGTGTATTTTTTTATTTCTGAGACATTAAAAAGCTAAAACTAGCCAATGCCTTTCGTGGCATGAATTTTTTTTTTTTTATAGTACCTATGGCCTCCTCTTTTAATTAAGAAAAATTTAAAACTATAAATGTAAATTATTTTTTATTTTTATCGGAATATTTAAAATATCAAAATGACAAAATGGTGGTGAATTATATAAACTTATATATTTAAGTTAGGGAAAATTCAAGTAAGGAAAAAAACAAATATAGATATATATAAAAGTTTTTACATGTTTTACTAATTTGATTTGCAAATGATATGGTTTGACTTAGAAACATATATTGTTAAATTTGGCTTGTATATATATTAATTTTTTATATATTTCTCTTTATCTTTTTTTTTTTTTGAACACTTTATCTTATTTACTAACCGAAGTTGAGTTTAGTGAGATGATTTAATTATTTATAACATGATGAACTAAAGTTTGAATTCTTAAGATAGAGTATCAGCCCACATTTAGTATTAAACAATACATCAAACAAAATTGTGTTCAATAAGAAAATATGAGTATATAAAAAGATCTCTTTATATTTAGGGAAAATTGCCCCTAAGTTTCAAGCAAGGGAAAATAAAATAAAATAAAATAGTCTATTGAAATCTTAAAATTGAGATGAAGTCTCGTGGAACATTTTTGCAATATGTTTCGTATGTGGAAAGACACAAATGCCCCAATGGAGGCTCATGAACTCATCAACACATGCACATGGACTTATCAAAACATGCTTATGGCCTTATCAACATATACACATGGACTGGTCAACATGGGCTGATCTATCTACGTTATGGAGAAGGGGGGCAAGTGCTTCCCTTGAATTTGTCACTTGGTTAATTTTTTTGTTAAAGATGTATATAGTGCCTCCCTTGAATTTGTCTATTCCAAAAAAAAATTTGTTAAAGATGTATTTGGTAGCATTGATAATAAGACAATTATGATGGAATTCCAAAAAATAAAGCTTAAAAGGATGACATTGTAATTATTTTCATTGTAATATACTTTTGTTATTAAAATATATGTTTATGAACTTATATGAACTTATTGAATGTCCACCCTTCATTGTAATTTAAGTAGCTGCATTTCCAACCGCACTTAGCCTTGTTTTTCTAAATGACATGTTTGTAAAATAACTTCCTCTCTTATTACATCATCAGTATTCACTTGATTTCATGAATATTTTTTTGATATTTATTTATTTTCTTGTTTATATATATTTTTTTTAATGCATTTAAAAATTTCTTTAAAAAAATCGGGGGCAGCACCCCTTGAATAATTTTCTGGATCCGCCCCTGTTGATCAACACTAGCATATAGGGACATTTGTGTCTTTTCACATATGAAAAATATTTCAAAAAAGTTCTATCGGATTTCACCACAAATTTGAGATTTCGAGAGATCATTTTTTTGTACTTTCCCTTATTTAGAATCTAGGTGCAATTTTCTCTTATATTTAATTTTCTTGCATTGATCTAAGAATAATTTTTCCTTTAATTTATTTTTCAATATGCATGAATTTTTAAGCGTTATTTTATGTGCCACTAATTTATTACACTTTTAAACCATTCTTAAATCTAAATTCTACATATTTTACTTGCTTGAAGTTCATATTTTCACTTTTCTTTTGCTTCTAAATAGAGGTCCTAATATAAATTTATAGATATAATTGATCATTATTTTTAAAAATACTCTTCTAATCCTATTTATATGGCACTCCCAACATTTTTTACAATAATCAAGGAAAATCTCAAACATCATTAACTCTAACATAAAAGTCAACAACTTTCCAACCTGGCCTAATTTAATATACACAAATACCGCATAAAAAAAAAGTCAACACAATAAAAAATAAATTGTTAAATTTTACATTCATCTTAAAACTTAAATGATGTGCTTTATAAATAAGACAGAAAATAGGCTTAACTCTGCCCTATAAATAAGATTGGAGGAGTAAGCCTTGTAGGAAAATATAAACTTCTCATTGTACTTTTGAATTTTCACTAAGGGATAAAGGAACCAATTAAAATTTTAATATTAACTTGAGAAAATATTGTTTTGTAGTGAAATAAAATCAATTAAAAAAAGGAAAAATTAATATGCAGATGCTTATAGTCTCATTCAATTTTGAATCAGATACTTGAACATTTTCTTACTTTTTAACAAGTCCTTATACTTCAAATTGTTAGAGGCATCCTTGCAGTTTAAGACCGTTATAACACCGTTTATTAAATTGTTAGATGGCAACCATTATTGCCGTTCAAGACCGTTATAACACCGTTTATTTTTAGTGATGTGTCTGTGGATAAGTAAGTCCAATAGACTCCTCTCTTGCCATCATGAAATTAAAAAAATAGGGTTAAGTAGGAAATCCGTCGGAAAGTATACGCCTATGAACAATGTTGCCTTGAAAGTTTTTCCAAATTCAATATCACCCCAGAAGTTTCAAAACATAGCAATATTGCCCTCTTCTGTTAAAATGTTAACAGTTAACATCAATTTTTTAATAGTCAACGTTAGTTTTTAAACTGTATTAGAAAACATTACTACGTTTTAAAACTTTCGAAGTGACATTGAACCTGAAAAGATTTCTAGGGTAATATTGTTCCTAGACGTATACTTTCAGAGTGGATTTACTATTTAACCCTTAGAAAATAATTAAAAAAACAAAACAAAGAAGGAACACTGAACGAGTCGGGAATACGTGGAATGAGCAAACGTTTGGAAGGATCATATTTCTGCTGCTATGCGTTGGTGAATTGGACTTAATATAAAAAAACTAAAAAAAGAGCTCAAGGACCTAATTAAGAATTCAATAGAACTCTAAGGACTTGCATATTAATTTTCCCCTAAAGAAAAAATTTAGAGTAAATACCATTTCTGGTCCCTAACAAAAAACACGGACCCCATTTTGGTTCTTGATAAAAAAAAAGGACCCTTATTTGTCCTTTTTATGGGACTAAAAATAACCTTTTGGAAATTTGTGAGGGATCAAAATGTTCACCAATCGACCCCTATTCGTCCTTTTTATGAACTAAAAATGATTTTTTTTTTCAGGAATCAAAATGGGGTCCGTATTTTTTGTCAGTGACCAGAAATGGTATTATTTACTAAAAAAATCTACTTTTGACATGAGTGGGGTTCCTCAACAAATCATTAAAATTATCTGGAATGAGATTCAAATGTCGGGGGAGATGAAATTGAAATTAACATCAAAATAAAATGAAGACTTTAAGTCTTTAGAAATGAAATCAAGATACAAAGACCCTTATCATCAAAGTAACTCTTGAAAATGACAAAAGACACCAAAATATACGATGAATACCAAGTGTCGTCCTTCTCCTTGTCGCCTATACATACAAACACCAAATTGGATTATCATCAATACAATTACTTGCTAATTATTCTGTTTTCTTTCTGGCGGCTACGTACTAATTACTTCTGCTAGTCTTTATTATAAGACATCAACTAACAATTCTTACAAACCAATAAAAACAGTTAAAGTCATTAAATTTGTCTTAAAATTTAATTAATTTCCAATATTACCCCTACTGATTACACTAAACTCTAATATCATATTAATTATTACTCTCACTCATTACCCTTATTAATTATAGGCATACATTGAACAAAATATATTTAATGCTCTTTGAAAACAAACAAGTGCCTTATAAAAAAGACTAAATACATTTATTAGTTGATGCCTTATAATAAAGACCAGAGAAAGTAATTATTATTATTTTCTGTCATAGATATATAAGTTAGTGAAGAGATTTTTTTCCTAATCCTAAATGTAAGATCTCTGTCTAGCATATTAAAAGGTGAATAGTTTCTAGGGCACGACAGTTCGGATCATGGGTCGGAAATCGCGCCAGGCTGCTCCAGGTATGCTCTATAAATACTAAAGTGGCGACCCAAGGTACACACGTTCTACCCTGAGCTATTTACCTACAGTCACACTGTGCACACACCCCACCCCTTTGGCTAAGAGCCTGGTTGTGTACAATGATCCCACCTCTTTCCGAGTGCTTCCCACATAGGCATTCGGGAAGAGACATTTGGTCCTACATCAACGTATCAGCCCATCAGGCTGGACATCTGTGTTCTATACTAGAACAATTATATATAAACAAACTGACCTCAGTTTTAAGCATTAATTTTATAATTAATTATCACATGCAAACAAAACAAAAATGGCCTTATTCACAATATCATTATCAATTACCTTTTCTTGGGCATAAAAAATATGCTTTCCCCTTTTTTTCAACGGATACACGAAGTTAAAAATAATTTTAAATCGTGAATTTCACAGAAATATACGAATAATATAATAAGAAAAGAGAATAATATATGTAAACATGAAATGTAAATCCACACACGCTATTAGTTAGAACAAACTAAAAGCAAATGGTCTTGAACAATTAAAAAGTTTCTAAAATAGCCTTTACCTAAAGACCTTTTAAAAGAAGACTTGACTGTAATAAATCATTGAACCTTATCTACCAAACTAAAGAAAAGGAAAGATTTGACTTCTTGTCCCTCCACTTTTTTTTTCTTTTTGGTTGCAAATTGTAATGACTAACAACCACGACTAACAAGTAACAACCACAATTTTTAAGCTAAAAAAACTACTGGGAAAAAAACAAACAAATGCACATATCAAAAGGAGGGGGCAAACACAGCTAGTGCTAGCCAGTCTTGATGTACGTGTATTTAATTCAAGGGAAAATCTATCTCAGGGCCATATTGGGAAAAAATGTTAAAAAATATCTAAGAAAAAGTCATATGTCAGAAAAGGTCCCAATATCTTTTCTGATATTATTTCATAAAACGTTAACAATTAAATCAGTCTCATTAACAACTAAATCAGTAGCATTAACAACAATATCCTAATAACTTAATTAGTCTCATTAACAATTAAATCAGTCCCTGTTAACAACTATATCAGTCTCATTAACAACTAACATTTTATGAAATAATACCAGAAATGTCCTGGGTCTTTTTAACATGTAACTTTTTTTTGGGCATTTTTTGACATTTTTTTACCAATATGGACCTGAGATGGATTTTCCCTTAATTCAATTCAATTCTATTTTATTTTTACTTTCTACTCCCAAAAAATCGTATTCCCTCCTGTCCTAATTATAAGACCATCTTGACTTTTTTTCTGAGAGATTAAAAAAACTAAATAAGTTACTTAATCCTAATCATATCATATGTTGTGTATCCTTAGATTATATAATAGTTTATCAGTCATACTAATTAGTTTGGAAAAAATAAAAATAAAAATAAAAATACTTTAAAATAATTTAGTTAACTTCTTTAACCTTTTCAAAAAAGTCAACTTGGCCTTATAATTAAGACTGGAGGGAGTACTGATTTATTAGGAAAAAATTGACGCGGATTCATGAGTGCTTTATGTAAAAAAGAAGGAAAGAAAGTAGAACTTTTGAACAAAAGATGTCCTCAACAAGGGACCTACACGAGTTTGAATGCTAAAAGCCTTCAAAATACAATGAATCAAGGGTGCTTGAACAGAGCTACGTGTGTATTGCCTCAGGTCCATAATGCAAGTTATATTTGGAGACTTAATCTTGATCCTAAACATCAAATATATTTTTCATATCTGTCAATCTTTTCCTAATTTACTTCTATTGAAGTTCCCTCAATAATAATTAAAAAGAAGAGGGAATGAGGGAAAGGAAGATGACTATGGTGTTTTAGAAAATACATGTCATATTAATTAACTTAACTAACTTTCTTAATCTAATCAAATTTAGTAAATACGCCTTATATTAAAGACTGGAGAGAGTAAAACAGAAGAATTGCATCAAACCATTCAAAATAAACTCTAGATCAGAAATATTTTATAACTAGTTTCACTTGCCTACTTTGTATACATGGATTCTAGTTGAGAGAAGTCTTCGCTTCTAAAATGGCATGTGTCTCTTTCTCTTCATCTCCTAAAGAATCAAAGTGCCTCTGGGAATCGTAAATCAGCAGGACCAGGACCCAAAATCCCTTTTTGTTCGCTTATCTTGCCCAACCCAAGAGGAGGCTCTATGACTATAACTGGAACTGGTATTGGTACATTAACTGGAACTGGTACTGGGACATTAACTGGAACTGGTACTGGTACATTAACTGGAACTGGACCTGGAACTGGAACTGGTACTGGTACATTAACTGGAACTGGACCTGGACCTGGACCTGGAACTGGTACTGGTACATGAATTTCCTCATCTCGCCAACTTGTTACCTGCCACAAACATCCCATGGAATTGGGAGGTGAGTACATAAGATCAGCACTGTGCTCATTTTCCACTAGACGAACAATGAATCCAAACACATGTACAATGCATGAACAAGCATATTCAAACTTTTTCTTTTATGGAGAAGATGCATTCTACAAAGTAATTACTATAGAACTGAGAAGCATTTGCTAACTGGAAACAAGAATTAAGCTTATCAGTAGCTTTTGAGGGCTTAACAATGTCTAAAATTTAATGTAGGATGTAGCAAAAGATCGCTATTAATACAAGACATGCTTACCTCGTCGTGGCTATAAGTTGGATCCTGCATTAATGGAGTTGATATCGGGGGTGTGATATCTGGGTCAGGCTTTTGAAATATAAATGTGGTATAGAGACCTGTATAAGAGAATATATTGAAAGTTAAAAATCCCCTTCGATAAGCTCAAAGCCAGAATATTAAAGGAATCAGTATGTTAGAAAGAACTAACAAATAAATTACCTAGTGCATCATATAATCGTGGAAAAAGTCTCCCTCTAGGATCCAACAGGTTGGGAACAGAATTCATTAGCAAGCCTGCAAATTGTGCTCTTTCAGCAGCGACAAAAATTAGCGTGAATAAACAGCCCAGCAAACTCCAAATAAGCCAATAATTAACACTCAATTGACGGATTCAAAAGGCTCAGCCTCTGATCATGCAATTCTTACATACTAATATTTAATTTTCTAACAAAATGAGGTAGTACCTGTTGTCATCATAAAACTCAGTCAAGTTTTGAATCTCCACATACTCAAGGCCAGCTTCTCTTGCCAACCTGAGTTGCACCAAACAGAAGCAATAGATTGTTAAATGTAAATCAGAAGTATGAAACAAGTATAGTCTGAAAAAAAGCATGCAGGCAACTTCATGTCCGTGATGTTTAGACATCCCACCACTCACTGCTTGTTATCATCTCAAAAATTCATAGTACATTTATCCTTCCAAAGATTTCAATTTCCCCTCCGGCTATTACGAGTCAACTTAACCTGATTGTTATTCTTTATATCTGTAGCCTAAATAAACAGTCTAAAGAAAATGGCAACAACGTCCTCACAATTGAAATCAGTATATGGTCAGTAACAACAGAAACTGCCATCAACATAATCATAACAACTCACAGTCATTGTCAATTATAGGTTATGGAATAAGATAACAACCTGATGAAGCTTGGAAAGTGAACCAAGCAATGGGTTTCAGCAGAGACATCATTAGAGAATTTCAGCTGATATTTCTTTCCAAATAGTGGAAACCTGATAACAAAACACACATTCAAATGGAATGACTTATTACTTAATTAACTCAAATAAGAATAAGCAGCAAGCAGTTGATTAGTGGTAGAGAACTGTACTTTTCTTCTTCAACTTCAAAAGTAATCATGTAATTCTCTGTCCGAATACAGTTGGGAACAATGTTTGGCTTCATGCTGCTGCTTTTGTTGTGATAAGCTTCAACATTCTTCTGGTACTTAGCCCTAAATAGCCATATATAGGAAGAAAGAACTGCTGATTAAACATCATCCAGCATATTTGTTATAATGATCTCACAAAATCATGTTAATTACCTAAAAGAATGGAAAAGATGACCAAAGCAATACAGAGTTACAATTGATGACAGTGAAACATTTACATAGAAAAAACTAAAACCAAACAGGGAAATAAGAAATAAAAAGAAAAATCTATGTAAAAATGGGAAAAAGACAAGATAATACCACTTGAACTTAAAATCCCAAATCAATCTTTTTGCCTACAAGAGTATAGATATAGACTAGACTTGAATAGCAATTAACAGCTTGTTTTAGGAGGAAATCACTGATTTGAGATTTTGAAATTCAAGTGGTATTTTCTTGACTTTTTCTCCATAAAGAAAGATATCATTGCTTGTTTAAATCTGGATTTATCATGTAGGCTTCATCTGAAACCATTAGATAGTCCTTTACCCTTTTCTGGCTCTTGTCGGACAAAAAGAAAGAATTGCATTATACTATTGAAAAACTGCAAAATACAATTTGCACTTCATAAAATGCAAAGATTACTACTGAACTGAAAGGAGCAATTATTCAGCTTTGTAATTAGGCAGAAAAGCTCCGAACTGAAGAAAATGCTTGACCGGGAAAGAGGACCAGCATGTATAAAGTCTTAAACCCGAAATAAAGCATAAAAAATAAAAATTACAGTACATATTCAGAAACCAGACACAAGGCATGTAAAAACTTAAAATCAAAAGGACAATCATGAGGATTAAGAAATCAAGAACATAGTAGTCATGATAACAGGTATCAGGAACATGGTTGAACAAGCATACTAAATGACCGGCAAGCTCAGAAACCTCCCTAATAATGAACCATACACTTTAATAGAACCAAAAGAATGGTACATGCAACTAAATCCAAGAAGGGGACTTTGGCAATCACATGTCTCATACCATATGGTAGATGAGTCAGGAGTAATACCGAAAAAATAACCCCCTGGTTTCAACAAAGATGATACATTACGCAGAAGTCTCCGTGCTTTCTCCTCGCTCTCAAAGCACAACTGCATGCAGATAAGTTATTCAGAAAAAAACAAAAAGAGAGAGGGAAAGAAAGAAATAAAATAAAATAAATCCTAAAAGACCAATAAAAATAAAAAATTAAATAAAATAAAAGTTCCAGATAGAAATGTAGTAACCACAAACACATTTCTGCCTTTTTTAAACTTCAAGAGAATGATCACAAAGATGTAGATAAGATTTCTTCTGAGAGCAAAAAATAGAGGCTCTAATAGACCTTAAAAGAATAAGCAACAGGAGAAAAGTAAAATAATGCAAGAAAATATTATTAGAAAGTAAATGGGACCTGCAAATGCTGCAAACAGCAGACAAGATCAGCCTTATTGGTCTTCTCCTGCAGATGCATTTCTATATTCTCCTGTCAAAATCATGAATGAAAGGAGAAGTTAATAATAAATAATAATATTAAATATAGTCCCTCTTCCCCATAATTCTCTTTGCGCAACTAACATGATATATCCTTGTAGTCACAATAGGTGTTCTTGTTATGATATACCATACACTTCATCAATTCCATCATTACAGAGTACTCTGATATCATATTCAGAACAAATAATATAAAATAACCAACTTAGATTTCTTCCCTTTTCTTTATTCTAATGGGAGGTAAACGAAGGTAAATTTGGATTCATGAAAGAAGCGTAATAAACACTCCCTTGGCTTCTCATGTAAAAATGCTACTGTAGAAATATTGGAAAAGGAGACTGACAAAGATTTCCAGCTAGTTTTAAATGTTGATCCAGTAAATGCTTCATGGTAAAGTTGCAACTGATGAGGTAATGAAAAACTTATAGTCACAAACACAATGATGAAAAGCATATTACTGTATAGAAAAAAAAGAAGAAAAATAGAGCAAGAATTAGAAAAATACAATAACACAGGCATTGCAAGCTTTATCACATTAGTTTTCCCCCTAACATTTCAGCGACACAGCAATAGTGAGTAATCTTCTTTGAATATTTTAGTTTTGCATAACAATAGTAGGTCTGCGAATGTCATAATCTTCTGCATGAGGCAACACTTCCAAGCACCTCAGCCTCAGGCATGCAATACTTAACAAGAGGTATCTCTTGCTTGTGAACCTCGACTTCTAAAATATCACTAGAGATGAATTCTCGGCTACAACAATCTCAGCGGCTCAAAGGACTAAATGAGCTCTTGCACCGAGGATAAAATCACGCATTCTTAGAACATAATTACAAAGAAAACCAATTACTCCTTCTCACAGAGAAAAATTAGAAGCGAAAAGTGATCGAAGGATTAAAAAGGCATTATAAATTTAAAATCAAGAACATAATCCAAGCCAACTTTATGGGAAATGCACGGATAAAATTTCGAAGGAAACTGATAAAACCTCACCGTGCAGGGATCAATCTCAAAGAACTCTGAAGTGTAAGCTTTCCTCTGGCTCTCCCACGCTTCTCGTATCTGGCTTATCCCAGACGATGCCGCATCTATAGCAACAATCCACCGTCAATACACTGAAACTTAAGTAGAAACAACCACAACCAAAAGTAGATAAAATGTCGCAATTCGATACCAATTCCAATATAGTGACCGATTTGAGCGTCGTCCCACTTATCAGCATCAGCGCTGCCTCCACAATACAAGTCACACACCTTCAGGGACCAAAGACCAAGACAAGATATATACGTGAATGGAAGAATTCGTGTAATCGTATAGAAGCAAGCGAAATAGATGAAATTAACGCGGGAAAAAACAGAGAGAAACAAATTGATGAACGTGAGGAGGCCAGTACCGTAGCATAGGGATGAGCGAAAATCTTGATGAGAGCCAATTTGGCAAAGTCGTAGAGGCGATGGGGAGTAGATTCAGTCCTCGGGAATGCAATTTGACTCATCGTTTGCTTCAGAATACAACGTGCAGAGCTTCAGGTGCGCTGATTTCAGAAATTTCGACGACGCACACAACACTATTATATCGATCACACCTGGAAACTCCACCCGACCGCCATTCTCGTTAGTTTGAGCAGTGTATTTTTTCCTTCGATGAAAAATCGTTTTTAAAATTTTTTTCTGAAAAGACCTATATTTATTATTTAGCGTAGATACGATTATATACATGTTTTTATTATAAGTTATCAATTAATAAAGGGTTAAATACTAATTTTGCCCCGAAAGTATACCCAATAACAATTTTGCAAGGGAGCAATGTTGCCTCCTGTTAGGTCAACGCTGACGGAGTTACAACACACTCGAGTGTGTACGGACATGAACATTTTTTTTTCCTGAAGTGCATCAGTGCACAAAATGGGCACACTCGAGTGTGCAAAAAAAGGTGCACAACTGCAAAAAAAAAAAAAAAAAACCGCACACACTCAAGTGTGAGGGGTCACACTCGAGTGTTCTCAAACGACTATCTAACGGGGATGGCAACATTACTCCCTTTTGATACTTCCGGGGCAAAATTGAATTCAAAAAAACTTCTAAGGCAAAATTGTTCCTGAAGGTATACTTCCGAAGCAAAATTGGTATTTACCCATTAATAAATATATTTTCTCTTTTTATAAGACACTTATTTATTTTTTGAAAGGTATTAAATATTTTTTTCAAGATACCAAGTAATGAGTGTAATAATTAATATGATAATGTTTTTTTTATCTCATCCGTTTCACTGGAATCTTTGGTTCTGACTAATCCAGATTTCGACCCGCGTTGGGCCCACTGTTGTGGGAAAAGAACTTCCAACGTCATTTTCTCTATTTCCACGCTTTGAATCGAAGACTGATGGTGGAAAAGTAAGTCCCTTACCACTTACTCCCATTAATAATTAATATGAAGTTAATAAGGGCAGTCCTCCTCGCATTTGTCGGTAACATATTGTAGATGAGGCACCAAGAGGATCTGAATGAAAAATGCTGGTTTTATTAGTTTTAGCAATTAGGTTCTAAATTCTAATGCAAATCTGGGAAGACTATTCTCAGGCGGGTGGACTGAAGGTTGTAACAATGCAGAAATAGATTGGCTATACGGTTGGAATTCAAGTCTCTTGAATCATTGGTTTCACTGCCATCTACCATCTCTTGAATTCCAAATACGTACATGGTTGATCCTACTAAAATTTGTGAATATAGGATCTGACTAAAACAAGTATAGTGTAACCATATGTCCTATTCCAAAAAGAGAAATATCCTGTAGGTTCTTCACCTCATGCCTCTGAAGGCAATATATATCTTAGAATATATGACACGATTTTGATATTATAATATTATAATTATATTTGGAGATACTTCTCTAATTATGACACTCATGATTCTAGCATGTATAAATAATGCCTCTAATCTACCAATACAATTCATTCTTATTTCAATATTTCATAGCCTATTCCAATGCAACCTTTTTCTGAAAGTCAATTAAAATTACACCATCTCACTCACCATTAGTCTTGATTAGGGTGTGTTTGGTATGACTATGAGAGATTTGGAGGGAAGGGGAACTTTTTTTCAATTAAATTTAAGAAAATTGGAGAAGTGGGGTTACAAAATTTTAATAAAGAGGGGATGTAAGATAAAAGAGTAAGAAAATTTAATTAAAAACTTTTAACCCTACTTTTTTCATGTTTTTTAATCCAACTTGTTAAAAAAAAAAAAAAAAGAACTTATCTCATTCATCATAATAAGTCACATGTACAGTGCCTCAAACATGCCTTATATAGATAGGCTCAAGTCTATTGTACAATATATACACCTGTTATAATTCAAGAATACTCTACTAATTACATTACTAACTACTACTGACTATAAACCTTATATATCAATGGCATCTAACTTGCCAAGCAAATACTTATGAGCTTCTATTCCCAAGCCCTTTGTCAATATCAGCCAATTGTTTTTTTGACTTGACATGCTTTAGGTTTATCAATTCTTCCTATAATTTTTCTCTAACAAAGCGACAAACTATTTCAATATGTTAAAACTTTCATGAAATACAGGATTTCTAGCAATATGTGTTAACGCACTACTATCACAAAATACCTTTGCTGGTTCTACACCAATGATATGTAAATCTTTTAATAAACCAATAACCCAAATTATTTCCAAAGTCACATGCCCAAGCGCTTGATATTCAGCTTATGCAGAAGACTTTGACACTGTGTTGTGCTTTTTGGACTTCAACGATATCAAGGATCTGCCCAACTTTACTGTATATCTTATCACTAGAGCTGGGAATCAAGGCCGGCTCAGCCCTACAGGGTCAAGACCTAAAAGGGCCGGCTCGGGGTAAAAAATAATTTGTTTTTCTCGGCGCCCAAACAGAAACTAAACACGACGTTTTTTGGTGAAACACACCTCGACGGTAGGATTACCATGGCTGTCGAATATTTAGCGAGCCTTCACAATCTTGATCGTTGCCATTGTTTGATCTCTTCGAGAAATCGCAAGCACTCACACTGTTCCGGTTCTTCGGATGGCTTTACTGAGAAAAATGACAATCCAGGAGAGAGAGAAGAAAAAGGGAGAGAGGAGAGAGGGAAGGTCAACCAGGTCATTTTACATTCACAAATAATTACAACTAGGTCCCTTGGGACTTCAGTGTAATTTCATGATTTCAAGGGACCTAATTGTAATTATCTCTACTCCTTGGGACCTGTGTATAATTCTCCCTTTAATTTTTATGAGATTATGGCCCGAAAAAAGTAGTCTTGATTTTTTTTGGTCAAAGAAAAAACTAGTCTTGATGATTAGATGAATATATGAAAATTATAAAGTATATTATATATGAACTATACAAATCAATTTTATTGCATTGATTTGCTTCTATCCGTTTTGTTACGGACCTACATAAGGCCCATACTCAATATATGACCCAAAGAGGGGCAATCCACGTGGCACAGATATGACATCACATCACTTGGGCTTGGAGGCACAGAGGCTCATAGGTCCAAACCCTAACCCTAAGGTACACTCTATAAATAGGAGTTAAATCCTAAAGGTACACATCTTCTACTCTCTGGCTATTTACTATTCAGCCGACACAGAGCACACACACCACCCCCTTGGCTAAACGCCTCCATATCATCAAACTACGTGGACTTTGATCCCTCTCTACAGGGTACGTAGGCCCTAGGCATTGCTCCTAGGTCAAGTCCCAATCAATATCAACATACTAGTCCATCAGGGCTAGTCATCTGTGTTTTACACCAGAACATTGGCGCCGTCTGTGGGGATCGGTAAATTTCGATTCCCGCGACTAAAGATGGTGGATATCAGAAGCATCAGATTATTCCAGCCATCTCGTCGCAAATTTTCAATTCTGGGCTCACAAGAAATTCAAAGAAAATCAAGAAAAACTCCAGAGTTTTAGTTTTGCCCCGAGAAAGATATTATTGACTGATTCTAGTCCTGTTCGTTCGATCTAAACAAGAAACACCACCAACAACACCTTCAGATTTGGGATTCCACTGGCGTCGCTTCAGCGTTTATTCTTTACGTATCTGATTTCAACGCCTGGGTTCGTCAATTTCCAAGCGTTTTTTATTTCAGCGACTGGTTCAAGGTCGTCATTCGATTGGGTTCGACACCTGTCGTCTTCAGGTTCTAATTCTGGGTGTTCGTTCCTGGTAGAGTAGTGTCGGGTATGCATTACCATCTATAGCAACATAACGAGGACCAAGCCACATTCTTTGATCCGTTCGGCAAAGTAGGATCAGTGCCACATTGATCAGGAACCCATTTCTTCCATATCGTCACACCAGGAGAAGAAATAACCACATCCTTATCACTGGAAGGATTTTTCCAGCTTTTCATACTTTGGTATTCGAAACAGCAAAGAGATATGTGGCCTCCCCTTATTGCAAGTTCGCGTCATGGACCTCTGCAACTACCCCGGAACATTCCGCCACTACTACTAGCTCTCAGACCATGGTGCCACCTCCTGTATCCAGTATGTCGACATAGAATATATTTAGAGAATCTGATTCTCTAAATATGGCGGCTGATTGAACTGAACTTCGAGAGTGATTGGATAAGTCGAACTGCGCCAATGGCTCGATGACGATGCGACTTCGAGGTTCAGCTTTGGTCATCAGGAATCGAATATGACTCAGGCTTTACCGACCAGGTCCCTAGCTGCGTCGAGATCCCCAAACCAACGGGTGTGTTGAACATGTGCCCTTGCGTAGCATCCAGATAAAGCAATCTAAACTCCATCTTCTCCATTTATTGGGTTGCGAGCAGGATCGTGTCCCTGAGGGGCACCCACTAATATTGGAATGATCCTAATCTGAAGTTGCCTCTCCTGGCATCGACGCCAGAATATTCACAGTCGTTGGTTTCCAAATCAGAATTCTTTATTCCTTGTAATTATTTGGATGCTAATCTCCACTCAAGATCCCATTCTCCGTTGATCGATCGGCAATCTATGTCTTCACCATGGAGTTCTTACGCTCATGAAGGTGATTCATGGCTTGATTGAAAACAATCAGGATTGAATCTCATTAACTGCCATATACAACCTGGACGGTTATCTTGAAATTAGTCCTATCGTGAGAAACTTGGCCATTTATCTATCTTGTGGATATATTCAACTCGCATGAGCAACGATGTTGGCTTGTGAGGACATGATGCAAAATTTCGAGCCTTCAATAACAGGTAGCATAGTGTGCCAACTACTTGAATTTTGCTTTGGAGAATCAGCAGCTTCTTCCAAATACGGTACTGATCTTTTCTCCAATGTATTTATTGTCGTTAATTTCTTTCAATCAGACCAGTGGTATGTAGTCAAAAAATTTCTAATCTGCATATGATGAAACGGTATCATAAACTGAGAATTATATAGTTAAATCCGTGTTCCACGTTTGGAACCCGGTAAAACTGAGTTTGAAGAATGTGAAGACAATTATGTCACAAGTCTATTTTAAAATCCGCGCTCCTTAATTGGACCTCGGATGCAGACCCCGGTTACACCGAATCTGGTTAAGATCCCGACTCCGTGTAAATTTTGAAGGCGGACCCCGGTTACATCAAATCTGGTTAAAATCCCGACTCCGTGTAAATTTGAAGGCGGACCCGGGTTACACTGTATCTGGTTAAAATTTCGGCTCCGTGTAAAGTTTTGAAGGCGGACCCCGGTTACACCGAATCTGGTTAAAATCCGGGCTCCGTGTAAAGTTTTGAAGGCGAACCCTGGTTACACCGAATCTGGTTAAAATCCCGGCTCCGTGTTGCGGCGACAATCCCGCCAAGTCTATTTACATGTGAGAATCCGGGGTAAACAAACTCGTTTTCAAATATCATAAACCCAGAATCTCGGGGTTAAAGTATATCAAACCGGAATCTCGGTGTTCGAGTATCTCAGCCCGGAATCTCGGTGTTAATGTAAACTCAGAATCTCGAGATTAGAGTATATGAATCCGGAATCTCGGCGTCAAAGCAAAATAAACCCGAAATCTCGGGTCAACACGCAAGCAATCCCGACAATCATGAACAGTCTGATCCGGGTTGGTAAATCAATGCATCCCGGCAGCTCAGAGACCTGAACTGTCAGGCTGGGGGGCAACTACTAGATAAACAAATTCAGGGTTACGACACTCATACTAGATAAACAAATTCAGGGTTACGACACCCATACTGGATAAACGAATTCAGGGTTACGCACCCATATTGGACTAATGAATCTCGGGTTATGACACCCATAACGGATTAAACTCGATTACTCTTAATAACTGCATCAACTTGGATTGTTTCGATATGACAACCGTCATCGTCAATTCTAAATTTTGCATAAATTGCGGGGTAAAAGATCTTATTCATTTATTCGTGGAGGTCAGGTACCTTTTTCTTTTAAATCTTGTTTCTTTATATGTAATTGTTCATTGCATATTTCTTCAAGTCCACATATCACGTGTTTCCTTTGAGCCATTGATGGTGCCCTGCCGAAATAAATGGCTGACCCCGGTTACACTTAATACGATTAAAATCGGGGCTCCGCGTAAAGTTTCGCGGGAAGCAAAAAGAAGGCGGACCCTGGTTACACTTAATACGGTTAAAATATGGGCTCTGTGTAAAGAAACTCTCAGTCGAGAGCATTGATTCAATCTCCTCAAATTGCACTAATGATAAAGACATGAACGAAAGAGCGAATCCAGGGTCACTGAACCCGGTCGTAATTCAAATACGAACTGAAGACTAAAACCCGGCTTTTCAGTCGGAGGAAGTTATCTCCGAAGAGCTATCGCAGCCCGGACGCTTCCTAACTTACTCCGGGATATCAAGCGGAACTGTCATGCCGACCCTGATCAGGTCAAAATGCTCGGACGCTTCGGTGAAAAACCAAACCCGGACAGGTGACAACTTCCCTTTATCCTAGGATGACCCGGTCAACGAACCCAAAATTATACGAGGCAGTCTAAGTACTGACCCCTCACCACTTTACGGCTTCAATACCAAACGCGCTTTCGCAGGTTCTGCACATTTCATCTGCGACCTTGGCCCGATCGCTCGCGGCAATAAATGCAAGATCAATTATTATGTTCGACTTCCATATTAGTTATTATACTGAGGATTTTAACGAATAAATAACAATTGCATTAAAAGACTAGATTGACCAATCTGTCTAAAACAAACTACCGGTGACGAACCCGGTTCATACAAACGAAAATCTAGTCCGTTCCTCTTCAGGACAATTCGGATTTGGGGAATTCGGTGTTGCAGTAAACAAACTCAGAAACCCGATCCGTTCCTCTTCAGGACAATTCGGATTTGGGGAATTCGGTGTTGCAGTAAACAAACTCAGAAACCCGATCCGTTCCTCTTCAGGACAATTCGGATTAGGGGAAGTCGGTGTTGCAGCAAACAAACCCGGAGACCCGGATGATTGATGAAGAAGAGATCCTAACGATCATAAAAAGAAACAAACGAAGTTTCAAAGCAAATTAACTCGGACTACATGTCTGGGGGCAATTCAATCAGAATACAAGTAAATCTGGGGCTCGTCGAAACTTGGACAGAAACTTTATCAAAATCAAACGAGTGGTAGCAACTCGGATACGATATCCGAATTCAACAACAGATCCACCCCGGCAGCCCAGAGACCTGGACTACCAGGCTGGGGGCAATTACTATACAGTTATCAATAACCGGGATTAATGCAAACTCGAACAAGCATTCGAAATGAGCAAACTAAGCGATTTGCGCACAATATATCTCGGCCAAGTCCATATTTCATAGTCAATCAAACAATTAATCTCGGCATCTCAGAGACCTGAACTACCGAGCTTGGGGGCAACTGTTACGGATCTACATAAGGCCCATACTCAATATATGGCCCAACGAGGGGCAATCCACGTGGCACAGATATGACGTCACATCACTTGGGCTTGGAGGCACAGAGGCCCATAGGTCCAAACCCTAACCTTAAGGTACACTCTATAAATAGGAGTTAAACCCTAAAGGTACACATCTTCTACTCTCTGGCTATTTACTATTCAATCGACACAGAGCACACACACCACCCCCTTGGCTAAACGCCTCCAGTATCATCAAACTACGTGGACTTTGATCCCTCTCTACAGAGTACGTAGGCCCTAGGCATTGCTCCTAGGTCAAGTCCCAATCAATATCAACATACTAGTCCATCAGGGCTAGTCATCTGTGTTCTACACCAGAACACGTTTCATACCATTTAATTAGTTTAAAGCTATTATGATGGGATGGATGAATAGCGCTAGAAGAAGAATAAATAATAATAAAATATTTGTTTAGTAAATCTAAGTGAATTAAAACATTCAAATTAATTTTATTCTATTCCATTTCAATTTGAACATACTCTGAGTAACAGCAATCGGGCATAATCTTGGCCATTGTTGTTAAACTTGTGAGTTAACTCTCATAGTTTACTGTTTTTACGTTTCTACTTTATAAAATCGAGTCGAGTCACTCTTAAATTCGTGGTAATTGTAAATTCGGTCAAACTTACGAGTTTATAATTTTTACATTCATAGCTTACAAAATCGTGTTAGCTCGCTCTTAAACTCGTGCTAACTTTTTCAATTTAATCATATTTAATTTTGTGGCTTTATATATATATATAATCTATGTTGAGTATGATGAATTTAGTTTCAATTATTTGGATTTAAAATATAAATCAAATTGTTTTTATTTTTTATATTTAAATTATTTAACTATACATTATTAATATCTATTTATTAATAAAATTAAACTCCTACGATATTATGATTCATGTCTACAATATGGTTTTACGTTACTATCACGAGTTTGTTTAAACTTAAGGGATTGACAATCTTGATCATGACTATACTATACATTATCAAAATTCACAAAGAAATTGAAGATGTATTAGGAAATCGCTCGTTTTAATTACATACTATAAAACGGTTGCAAAAGAAAGTAAATAAAATCCATTGGCATTATACAGTGAGATATTATACATTTATACATTTATTGGAAAAAAAAAATATATATTCAATTAATTAATTATGCAATTCATTAGTGATTAGTGTATGGCCATGTGTATAAATTGGCGTGTCCGCCATTAGCTAAAAAACTGCAGGAAAAAGCTTAACAATCACAAGATGGCATTAAAGAAGTTTCAATCCTGCTTCATAGTACTGCTCTTGCTTCTCACTGTCTTCTCCATCCAATCCATAGGTATATTTTTGTGATATTGTTCATGTTAAATGATTTCTCAAAAAAAAAAAACTATATAAAATTTTCTCTGAGGTTGTTTAAAATTACATAGTTTTCTCGAGTTTTAACAAAATTACTATGATTTTTCCCTTTTGCGTTGTGCTTGTGCATATATATATCCTAAAAATAATTAAAAGAGAGATTCAAAGATTTATTAAATTTGATCCTTTAACTTTATTTATTCAGTCCCTCTGCTTCTAAAAAGTATGCGTTACTAAATCTTTTCTTTTTAATTGTGTAACATTGTAATAATTTTTTATGATAATTATTGATGTTTCTCGGGGAAAATTGCTCAAATATAGCTTCTATTACAAAACTTATCGTCCACCAGAAGTACCTGAAATTTGTTCAGAAACCCATTTGCAACTCGTTTTCAGCCGTATACAACCTATTTTTGTAACTATATGCAAACTTGAAGACATTTGTTCATAGCTAAAGAGATACATTGCACACGTAGTTCGGTGCATCCACTCAATGACCATAGTTTTTAAGTATCTTTGGGTAATAAATTTTGCAATGAGGAATTTTTCCAGCAATTTTCGCTACTTCTGCCTACGTACTACTATGTACCAACTAATTAAACATGAGTATTAGTGAGTCCCAAATATATAGATTGAAATATAAATTGTGTGGAGTTGATTTTTTTTTCAGGGCAAGAGAAAAAAGATGAGTGTAAAGTGAACGGAGACTGCGATGTAGTTGTATGGTATTGTAGTTATGTATGTCCTCCTGGAAGTAATATTTGTTACGTTGATTCCGAAACAGGCACCAATCGATGTCGTTGTTGTCCCGGAGCTCAAGTGCCTGAACCTCCATCAATGCCCTCCCCAAGCTCAAGCACCTGAACCTCCATCAATGCCCTAGGACTCTACTACGTATTCTGTTTAAGACTACTTTGTAATCCTATCCTACTTAATTACCTCCAATAAAAACTATTATTATGTTTTGGTGATTACTTATACTCTTTTTGTTTATGTTGATAAACAATTTAAATTAATATATAAAAGAAAATTAAACATATTCGATAATGTAATTTTGATTTATTTGCAACTTAGTTCCTAAATTTTAACTTATTGCAGCTTAGTCATTGTTGTTAAACTCGCGAGTTAACTTATCAAGTTTTAACGTCTTTACGACTGATTTAACGTTCTCACATATTGGGTATATATCATAAACGTAGCATGTAAGTCAAGATATCTAAATGGTAGTAATGACATCCAAATTGTAGCATTGGTGTCCTATTGTTAAATGATATTAATTTTGATTGTTAAATGAATTTGTCTAACTCATGACATTAAATACATTAACATTTTATTAATAAGACTATTAATACTATTTCTCCACGAAAGAATAACTCTTCCTACACTTTTATTAGGTTGATCACCTTATAAATAAGGAAATTTTTTTCTTAAAAAAATATCCGTTCAAGCTCCGATGAGGAGATGACTTCCTCCCTGCGTCGGGGCACAAAGCGAGTAGCATGGCCACCCAAAGAAGCGAAGAGGTGGAGGCATCTTGTATGGCAAAGAAAAAATTGAAGAGGTATCCTTATATATTGTCGTCATAGGAGTACAATGGTAGAGGATTGTCTTGGTTTTGTGAATTTTCCTCAATGCGTCATGTATCTAGTAATCAAATCTTATTCGTTACTCTCTGACCAACGTAAGCTTCTCTTCTATCATCTACTTCTTTTTCAAAAGGGTTTACAATTTCTGTAATAAGGGACTGATATTCCCCTTCGTAAAATGATTGAATGAAGTGAACAAACTAACAAATGCAAAAAAAGAGTTATTCTTTTGGTGCTTTAATGACATAACAGCTTTAATCATCAACTGGAGAGACACCTTTCAGGTTAACCTACGGATGTGAAGCCATGATCCCGGTTGAGATTGGAGAGTCATCGTGGCGAAAGGTCACAACCCTTCAAAATGAAGAAGAGAACAATGATACCATCGCGGTTGAGTTAGATATGGTGGACGAAGTGCGAATTGCGGCTCATTGCTGGGATTTGGCTGCAAAACAACTTATCTCAACCCGATATAACAAGAAGGTACGACCTCGGTCGTTCGACAAGGGGAGCCTCGTCCTTCGGAGGGCTGACATTGGCAACAAAAATGCCGCAGAGGGAAAAGCTTGCTTCCAACTGGGAAGGCCCTTACCGGTTTAGGGAGAACCTCGGGAAAGGAGCTTACAAGTTGGAGACGTTGCAGAAGAAAGCTGTGAAGCGAATATGGAATTCGGACAAGTTGAAGGCTTACTATAGTTAAAGCCCAGAGC
The DNA here is from genome assembly GCA_025563575.1 of Acacia pycnantha. NCBI lineage: Eukaryota > Viridiplantae > Streptophyta > Magnoliopsida > Fabales > Fabaceae > Acacia > Acacia pycnantha. The sequence goes on from JAMWYP010000009.1 coordinate 3,311,124, forward strand.
TCAGGCGAGGGCGGCGTCACGGGAAAGCCGTGTAGGAGAATTGTTTGCATATTCCTTTTTCTCTTGTAAGACGTTTTATAATCGAATAAAAGGGTGGCTTAGCCCAGTTACCACAAGCCAAATTGTTGTTTGCCTGTTGATGATTAAACATGTAGAGGGTTGGGTAGAGAAACCCGTCCTCCAAAATCGTGTATAATCTAAACATGATGAATTCAGGGTAGTGAAATCCGTTTTCAGAAATCATGTCCAAATAAACATGTAGAGGACAGGGTAATGAAACCCGTCCTCCAAAATCGTGTATAATCTAAACATGATGAATTCAGGGTAGTGAAATCCGTTTTCAGAAATCATGTCCAAATAAACATGTAGAGGGATGGGTAGTGAAACCCGTCCTCCAAAATCGCGTATAATCTAAACATGATGAATTTAGGGTAGTGAAACCTGTTTTCAGAAATCATGTCCAAAGAAACATGTAGAGGGCAGGGTAGTGAAACCCGTCCTCCAAAATCGTGTATAGTCTAAACATGATGAATTCAGGGTAGTGAAATCCGTTTTCAGAAATCATGTCCAAATAAACACGTAGAGCGCTGGGTAGTGAAACCCGTCCTCCAAAATCGTGTATAATCTAAACATGATGAATTCAGGGTAGTGAAATCCGTTTTCAGAAATCATGTCCAAATAAACATGTAGAATACAGGGTAATGAAACCCGTCCACCAAAATCGTGTATAATCTAAACATGATGAATCCAGGGTAGTGAAATCCGTTTTCAGAAATCATGTCCAAAGAAACATGTAGAGGGCAGGGTAGTGAAACCCGGTTTCCAAAATCGTGTATAATCTTAAACGTGGTGAGTCCAGGGTAAATAAACTCGGTTTCGAGAATCACAAATCATGTAGAGGACGGGGTAGTGAAACCCGTTTTCCAAAATCATGTATAATTTACAGTATGATTGAATTCTGAGCAATAAAGCTTGTCTTTGAGCATCGTAGTCGAAGTACTCATGGTTACATTCATGAAAAATGACTGTAGTTGTTAAAAATCATGCAATGGACAAGCATACGTGGGTTCATGATGTTAAAATTATCGTATAAAGCTCGATGCTATATTCCTAATAAAGTGAACAGCATGTATGGAAAGCAATAGCCATGCAAGTAACAACTTATATGCAAAGAGTTATGGCCCGCGGCCAGGAACATACAAAGCAGGACAAACAAAAAGTCCTTCAACAAGCACCAAGCAACTATAAACGGTCAGAGCTGTGATTGTGTCTCAGTGGATGACAGAGAAGGTTGCTCGTCTTCACTTTCCTCAGCCCCAGGTGGAATCAGTTTCCCCTTATCACTAATATAGGCCTCAAGATTCAACCCGGCTGTGTTAAGAGTGATATCGAGATTCAGGACTCGGATTTGATCAACAGCGTTCTGGAAGGACAGTCTGGCGGCTTGGCCATATTTCACAAGCTTGGATTTGGCGTTAATAAGCTCCGCATCCTTTTCTCTGAGAACGCCGTTCAAATGGTCGTTATCCGAGGTCATTTTCTGCATTAATAGCGCATCCTCCCGCCAGAGACCTTCAAGGCGATGCAGCTCAGCTTGTGCTGCGGTTAAGTCTGCCTGCGTTGCATTCAACTCGGTTTGGGCCGCACAACTTCGTCAACCGCTATGACAAGCTTCCCGTTGGTAGTAAGCAGTTCTCGGCGCAGCTTCTCTTGCTCGGCTTTAAAGGCCTACAATTCTTCTTGAGCTCGGTCCCTTTCCTCCCTGACCTTCTTCAGGTCTGCATTGCTCTTCAAGGCATCCAATTCAGCTCGGAGGTCGCTCCGCTCCTTCCTCACTCTTTCAAGAATGCCGGTCATCGTAGACAATTGTTTGGTTACATCATTCAAAGATTTTTCCCTGACAGCATTCTGGATTCTAAGCGCAGCATAAGGTCGTACTAGGGAGGCGACCCTATGGGTCTGCAGTTCAATGTCGGCCAGCTGAAGCTTCTCATTCCTGGTGGGTTCTGAAGGATAATAAAGCTGAGCAGGAGGGCGCACCAGGTCTCTAATTGCTTGGGTCATCCCATCGGACCAGAGGGCACCTCCAGACATGGTGGCATGATTGTGAGGCGTAAAGAAGGTGGACGGGCATGAAGGAGTTGGTGATGCCGGTGCGGGAGTCATAGCAGGTGGGTCTTCTGCAACTTGCTTGCCTTTGGACTTCTTGGTCCTTTTTTCTCCGTGCTTCGACCCACCCTGGGGTGCAGAGTGTTTTCGCGGAGCTTTGGCAGCAGCAGCTTGTCCTTCAGCAGCAGGTTGGGTGCCCACAATAGGCTCGTCCACAAGAGGAAGAGTTGGAACCTCCTCAGGATTAGCTGGAACTTTAGAAAAGAGACCGATGAATTCTGGTTTTCCCATTGGTTGTCCTGCATTGCAGAAAGAGGATTGTCATTAAAGGAAAATGAAATAATGGCTAGTATACTTTCTATGATCACAGGAATGTATAAGCATAATCTCATACTCCTTGGGGCGCGTCGTCTAATTAAAGGGGTGGGGATATGATCGGCAGGATCCATTAGTGATGTGAGAGAGCTGGAAAGTTCGGTGAGCTTCAACACGACCGCTTCTTCTACATCAAAAAGGCTAGCCGGGTTGGGAGCAAAGTCGCCGGATTTAAATTTGTGGTGGGTATTCGTCCAATATAATGGGAACCTACCTTCAAGTTCCCCCGAAGCTGCGGTTTGGAGGAACCACGGGCATTGAAAGGGATGGGCCATAACTTTGACAAAGGCCGACTTAAAATTCTTCCAGGAATCGATGAAGGCTTTAAAAAGCATGTGCTCGCTCTTTCCCCGGAGTGACGTCCATCCAAACCAGATTTTACCACTTCCCGTGAACATATTCGTTTCTAGGGGCATAAAAGGTCATAAATACGGGAACAGTGCAGCAGATACTCAATTCCCAACAAAGATTCTCAAAGGCAATGGCAAAGGCCCAGCCATTGGGATGAAGTTGTGAGGGAGCTAGATGCAAATGGTTGAGAAGACAGATTTGGAAGTCGGTGAAAGGGAACCTCACACCGAGTAGGGTAGTAACATCTCGGTATAAGAAAAAGAAATGAGGCTCGTGAGGCTCGCTTTTCTGCGGACGAGTTGTGGCAACCGATTCACCATCCAAGGGAAGCCTTACTGAATAACCGGGTCCATCTCTTACACCGATTAGTGTGAATTCTTCAGAGGACAGGGTGTTGGTGATCTCGGTCACTCTTACGCTAACGGATTTCTTGGGGGAGTTTGGATTTCGAACAGAGGCGGATGAATTGCACTCGTCCGCCGTGGATAAGACAGGAGACCGGGATGACGATGCCATCTAGACCTAAAATGCAGAAAAGGGTAAAATTAGAACATGATTTATATACCTGAACTAGCATTTACTCCTTGGCGAAAAGTGTTAGGTGTTGTCCTAAGCAAACTCGGATCTCCCGAAACCGCATCAGTTGGGGGAAGGATGTTATGTCGGCATAAACCTAGAACCAAATCGGCATCCCAGTCTCGGCCAAGTTTAACTAGTTCAATGCTTTGGTAGCAACACTGGTCACAGGGGGTTGGCCCTTGGGCTTGGTCGGGGCGGGATGAAGTCTTAGGAGGCGAAGGGTCATGGTACATGTTCATCGGTGTCAGAACAGGTCGTTTATTGTGACAACCAGAAGAATTTCTGGGTCGAGACTTGGTATGATCAGTCCCCACTGACCAAAACCGAAAGTTGTGTGCATCAATGAGGTGGTCGGAGGCTTTCTGGCCACGCATGTCTAGGGGTACATGAGGGCTTTGGTTCAGTGAGGAAGGAAAAGGAGAAGGATTTTTACGTTTAAAAGTGTGGGGCAGGGTGTGAGCCATTCGCTTAGCCCAGAATTCTCAGAAAACCCAGATGAACACACGAAAAAACTCCCTAAACAGCGATAAAGAATTCAAAGAGTTTTTCAAATACTAGGTACTAAAGGCTTGGAAAATGTAAGAATTGAAAAGGATATGAAAGTTTAAAGAGCCGTCGTAATACCTGGTAAAGGGTTTCGGTGAAAGTCGAGCAAATATTGGCAGAAGCATACTATCGTAGATGCTATCGCTCAGAATGCAAGCCAAGCGTTCAGTGTGCAAAGTGCCCAAGCGACAAAGAAAGAGGAAATTTATAGGTTTTTGAAGTCAAACAGAATGGAAGGAGTTTTTGAATTTGAAACGACGGGGGCAGTTATGTCCACGCGCGCTGGAAATTAGGGTTAAACCCCAAAAAGTGCAATGATGTTTTTTCTGAGTTGACGCAAGCATTAAATGCGCGCGGTTTCCAAGCGCCTATAGCAGGGCACCCACGCCTGGAACCAAGCGCCTATAGCAGGGCACCCACACCTGGAAAGGCAGGTATACGCTGCAACGCGTCAGTCCAGAGAAAAGGGGTATGTCCTTTCACATTTGGGCGTGGTACATCTTATCTCCCCGAGTATTCCTTGTGATAATTTTAGCCGGGTTATTACAAGAGATTTTAGTTCAAAGAGAATTTAGTCCTGTTACTTGATGATTATAACCGGGTTCACGAGACATAGTCAACTCGGTCATAGCCGGGTTAGGATGACATAAGCGATTCGGATTCTTTGTTAATATAAACTTGGCGTATGCGGCTACAGACGAATTAAATGGCGAACCCGGAATAAACACTTAGTCAACCTCGGTTATAAAAAGAAACTTCAATATTGGTGTTTGCGTGCATTCAATCTAGGTCAAGACATGAGCGAAAAGTAGAAGCAAGCTTTATATTGATATCTGATCAGGTTACACAGTACTTTTACAAGGGAATAAACTGACCTATTCGTTTGCAAAGACTATTACAAAGATCAAAGTGCAGGAAAATAGGCTACATTCGTAGAGATAATTTATGAATCCCCTAATTACAACAGGTGATGAATAACCAGATCCCTCCTACGACGATTGGGATAGCTGGAGCCGGAGATTGACCAATTATCCCACAAGGACATCATATTGTTGAAGGTCCTCATCGGATATGCTGGAGACCCTAGAAAAGTTGAGACAAGTCCAAGAAGACTGGCAAAAATGTCCAGGGCCTCCCGTCGCCTGGAGAATGAAGAAGCTCAGATGAGAGCTTGAAGAAACTCAGATGCGAAATTGATTCCCATCTAAGAATCCCACACGAAGTAGAGCCAGATAGGTGAAGACTGGCAAATACATCTGAGCTCCCGGGCATCCACCAAGCGGCGTGGTTGAAGACTAGCAAATACATCTGAAGGTAGAACCACAGAGCAGCAGCCAAGAAGGCCATCTCTTCTTCCGAAATCGCACTCTTCTTCCCCACATGGCTGAAAAAAGGAAAGCTAAACAAAGGATGATGGAGTTTGAAACTCTCACCAGAAAGCTCATCATTTCTTTGGGAATATTTACCCAGAAGAAGGGAAATGCAGACCAGTCGTGTTGAAGAATGAGAAGCGATGAACGAATTTATAGGCCAAACGAATTGCAAGGGCCATACGACAATAAGTGACACTTTAATAGAAACGGCGTTTTCCTTTCCAAGGAAGGAATAATGACTGTTGTTAAAAAGCGTGAGTATTAATTGTGCGCGAAGACCAAGGGCGGCTAAAGGTGCCCAATAAAGTGCAACGACATGACTGTATGATATCAGATGAGGAAGATGAGCGGTCTTCAAAGTAAAGAATGCCACGTGTCTCCACCCCACCAAAGATTGGGGGCAACATGCATATAGACGTAGTTTGAAACACTAAACCCGGTATAATCCGGATAGGACAATCTCAGGTGCTATGAAGACACCGGGATAATTGTTTTAACTCGGTTAGTTGGGTATGGAAAACGACAGACTATCAAAAGAGGTTGTGCCGAGGTAAATAAAGTTTCGCCTATTAAGACAGCCAGGTATCTACAGTAAAATAACCCGGTAAGGAGGCAAGTCAGGAACCGGTTCCTGAAACCTGATTCTTACTTAGGTGAACAAGGAAGGAAGAGCTCGGGATGGTGAACAACTAATCTCAACAGTTCAGAAACCCGAACTCCTGAGCTTGGGGGCAACTATTATGGACTCAAATAATGGGCCTGGCAGATGAAAAGCCCAATAGGAGTACCTTCAGCGGGAAACCTCCCTTGATACAGGTAAATTGCTAATCACCCTTGAGTGTGCCGATAATTCAGGAATCATACAGATAATGGAGCAGGCACCATCAAGACGTGGGAGGCGCACGACTCCAGTAAGAATGACAGGAGGTAAGGAGAACGAAACCCTAGGTAATCCCTATAAATAGGAGGTTGCCCACCAGGTATGTTCTCCATGTTCACTATTACATTCTTTACCATTCAGTCCCACTGTGCACACACACCACCCCTCAGGCGAAAAGCCAACCCTGTGTAGCACAGTGATCTACGAGCATCCTTTGATATCTCCTTCATAGAAATTAGTGGGTGCTATTTCCGATCCAATATCATTACCTAGCCCATTGAGGCTAGACATCTGTGTTCTACTACAGAACAACTATAAATCGGATGCAAAAGAATTGTAATAACCATTTTTGTCATTTGACTCATATAAAAATAACAACTATTGTGGATAATCATGATATAATCCTACGTTATCACTTATCAAATCAAAATTAATAAAAGAAATTAGTTATGCACATAGACGTAGGAAATCTTCCGTTTGATTTATATACTACAAACCGGATGCAAAAGAAGGTGATAACCATTGTTGTCACTTGACTGAAAGAGTTTTACGTTTTTAACTTACAAAATCGAGTCGAGTCACTAGTAAACTCATGATCGTTGTAAATTCGGTTAAACTCACGAGTTTATATACCAAGGTTATCATTTTTACATTTTTAATTTATAAAATCGAGTTGAGTCACTAGTAAACTCGTGATCGTTGTAAATTCGGTTAAACTCACGAGTTTATATACCAAGGTTACCGTTTTTACATTTCTAACTTACAAAATTGTGTTAACTTATCCTTAAACTCGTTTAAATTCTTTGATTTGATCATGTTAGTTCAACGGCTCTAAATATAAATTTTATAGAAATTTCTTTGTTAAATATGATAAATTATGAATGTTGATGGATTTAATTTCAATTATTTGGATTTAAAAAATATTTAAATCAAATTGTTGTTATTTTTAATATGTACCATTAATATCTATTTAATAGTAAAATAAACTTTTACGAGTTTACGATACAAATTTACTTTTATTATCATGAGTTTGCTTAAATTAGTGAGGTTAACAATTTTGGTAATAACATCCATATAAAACAGTGAGATATTATGCACTAATTAATTGGAAGTTAATACATGCAATTAATAAAAAATGCGATTCATTAGAGATTAGTGTATGGCTATGTGTATAAATTGGCTTGCCCAAAGCTTATACCACATATATTCGATCAAGAAAAATTTAGTACTACACATCAAAAGATGGCTCTGAAGAGGTCTCAGCTCTGCTTCATAGTACTGTTCTTGATTTTCACCGTCTCCTCCGTTCCATCCACAGGTATATCTAGGATAATTCACATTCGATGATTTTTTTTTTTTAATTTTTTTCATACAATTATTAAACTTACATAATTTTATTTTTAAAAAATGAAAAGTAAATTATAAAAATCTCCTCTGAGATTGCGTTATTATTTATATTTATATCTATATTTTGTTTAAAATACATAGATTACCCACATACCCTTTTTTTCTGGGAAAATTACACTTAGGTACCAAGGAATGAAAAAAATTACAAAAAAATCCCTGGAAATCACAAAATTACATAAAAGTCCCAAGAGACTTTTTGTTGTAAATACATACATTTCCTGTTGTAAATACATGCATTTTCTGTTGTAAATGATTTGAGACTTTTTTGATATTATTTGTACGGAATTAAAATACAGGTTTTTAAATGTTGTTGTAAATACATACATTTCCTGTTGTAAATGGTCAAGTGTTTAAATGTTGTTGTAAATATATGCATTTCTTGTTGTAAATACTTGCATTTCCTGTTGTTAATACAAATAATATCAAAAAGTCCCTTGGGACTTTGATTTACAACAGGAAATGTATATATTTACAACAACATTTAAACACCTGACAATTTACAACAGGAAATGTATGTATTTACAACAGGAAATATATATATTTACAACAACATTTAAACACCTGACAATTTACAACAGGAAATGTATGTATTTACAACAACATTTAAAAACCTAGATTTTAATTTCGTACAAATAATATAAAAAAAAATCTCAAACCATTTACAATAGAAAATGCATGTATTTACAACAGGAAATGTATGTATTTACAACAAAAAGTCTCTTGGGACTTTTATGTAATTTTGTGATTTCCAGTGACTTTTTTATAATATTTTTCCCTTCCTTGGGACCTGAACGTAATTTTCCCTTTTTTTCCTCCAAGATTTAACAAAATTGCTACGCTTTTTGTAGGCAAAATTTGTGCATGCTACAGTAATAAAATAGATAATCAATTTATATAAATTCAAAGAAACAAAATGTGTATAGTTGTTGATTAATCTGAGGAGATTAATGAAGCTAAATAAATTAATTTAACTATGTGTGCATTTGATTTCAGGACAAGAAAGAGGTGGTGATCAATGCAAAGTAAACGGAGATTGTGATGTTCTGTGTCCTAATAAATGTAATTCTGGAAACAAAAATCTTCCTGGAAACAACACTTGTTTCGATGATCCTCAAACTCACACTAAACGTTGTCAATGTTGTGATGAATGCAAAAGCAATGCAGATTGTGATGAAAATAGGTGCCATTATATATGTCCTGCTGGAACCAACACTTGTTTCAATAATACCAAAACTCACAGTACATGGTGTCAATGTTGTCCTCAGCCTCCTCCTCTGCACTGAGATTCGATCTCTTTAAATTTCCTCCCTCTTTGTGATCCTCATCCTACTTAATTACCTCCAATAATAATTATGGTTTTCTGATTATTTATACTCTTGTTCTTTTTTTTCTTGGTTTTTTTTTTCTTACATTGATAAAAAATTTAAATTATATTAAACTTTGTGGGTTACATACGGTCGTCCCAGATTAAATTTGCAAGTTTAGCTTTGTCTGTCATATAATATAACATATGTTATAATTAAGTAATTCAATTAGTTTTTTAATCTCTCATAATTAGTCAACTAAATCTTATACGAAGGAATGTTAGAAAATTGATGGGAATGATATATCAGGTAGCTGCTAAGTAAAAAATTTTAAGATAAATTTACACCTTAACCCAAATAATATGAATGACATGTAGACCTGCTAACTCGTTATATTCGATCAACTAACGGTAAAAAAATCTAACTTGATAACAACCTGTGCCATTTTGTTACAATTTGAAAATTTCCACGGTAACAATGAACAAAAAAAAATTCCGAATATTGAGCGCTTCCAAATAAAAACTTAACTGGAAAATTTGCAATCTAACTCAAAATAATTGATTCATCTATTCAATGGATCAACGAATCGATCGAATTAAAGAGGCATGAATTTTAACCGGTAAAATGGTGCATGAATCGGTTTTGAAAATGTTCATCAAGTTATAATGATACCATATTTTATTTTATATCAATACTAAATACATACAATAACCTTTTTGGCCCAAGAAATTTTCATTTGATGAATATCTGGAAATTATAATTATAAATTGTATAACATATGAACTATATACAGGTCAATTTTATTACATTGATTTGTTTCTATCCATTTCATTCCATTTGGTTCAAAGCTATTATGGGATGGATAGAGAAAGGATAAATAAGTTGACTCTCCGAATTATCGATATTACTTTTCTATCTTATAAATTGTGTCAAGTCACCCTTAAACTTGTACTAATTGTAAATTCGGTTAAACTTGCAAGTTCACACACTGATTTTACCACTTTTACATTTCGATCTTATAAAATTGTGTTAACTTACTATTAAACTCATTTTAAATTTTTCGTTTTGATCATGCATGGTGACTTTATATATGAATTTTATAGAAATTTCTTTGTTGATATGATAAATTATGAATATTGATGGATTTAATTTGAATTAATTGGATTTAAAGTATATTGTTATTTTTATATTTTAATTATTTAATAAGACATTATTAATACCTTTTTGTTGATATTAGTGAACTCTTATGAGTTTACTATTTAAATTTACATTAATGTTACAAACTTGCTTAAATTCGTAGATTTCAAACCTTATATAAAAATAACAACTATTGTGGATAATCATGACAAAATCCTACTTATCACTTATAAAATCAAAATTAATAAAAGAAATTAATTATGCGCATAGACGAAGGAAATCTGTCGTTTGATTAGTTTATGGCTATGTGTGTAAATTGATAATCTGTTTAACATAAAAAATCTTGTTTTGTGATAATAATTTGATATTCAATGCTACCATTCAATTTAAATACGAGTGCTAGTAAGTAGTAGTAAGCACTTTATTTTATTATATATAATCTTAACTACATTATGGCACCAATAAATTAAATGAAAAATAAATATCCCATTTTCTCGTAAATTCAGGTAGAATTCATAAGAGGATATATTGTGCCTTTGATTTCAGGACAAGAAACAAAGGCCGAATGCAAAGGGAAGGAGGATTGTGGAGCAAAAGGATGTCGTTATGTTTTTCCTCCCTGAACCAACACAAATATATGTCATTTTATTTGTCCTAAGTCTGCAATTCACCCTCCATTCTATTTCATTAAATTTCTTATTGCTTATTCCACACAAAGGGACACTTCAGTACACTGCTTAGCTGACAATGTTATCAACAGTCAAATGAATATATATATACCTAATGACAGATAACAAAAACCAACACCAACAAAGCAGGTTTAACTAAAATATAACCATATCAATGCCATAAAATTTCCTAAAATAACAGTAATAGTAATGACACACCTGCTTTATTTTCATAGCCAAATTCCTAGAGAACAATTTTTTTTTTAAAAAAAAAAAGCACCATCAAAAATGAAATATATGCCCGGTAGGAAGAATGTTGATTTTTCTCAATTGACTCTTTTGATGAACGACCAACCTTTCATAGTGGATAAGGCTTATTGTTATTAACTCTTTCAAAGAACTAATCACAATTACCTAAATTTGAGCTCAGTGACACATGTAGACAAGGCATCTCTTAGTTGGATGTTATCAGAGTCCATGTAAAGAGCATCTTCATATAACCTTTTAGCTTGTTGTAGCAACTTCACCTTCTCCTTGCTACTGGGTGGCCTCAAGCGAGACCTTTGCTGCAATGCCACTCCCCATCTGAACAGAGCTGTAAATTTTAACAAGTTCAAATCAGTCTCTGACACAATAAATTATCTAGAAACTAGAAATGCTCTAACCAAACAAAGGAAACGAATGGCTACAAGAATGAAAGTGGGATGCTGGAAAAGAGCAATTTGTGTTTGGCATTCAAGTAGGAAGGTAAACTTGTAATGAAGTTACTGTCTAGTGTTAGTGTCCCTTGAACTGTGATGTGTGTATCTATTTGAAATACCTGAATTAGTCCCCACAATACGGTTGTTCCCCCCAAAAAAGATGATCTATTCAATTACTAGCTCCGGTCCCTAATATAAGAGTTAGTTGGGGTTGGATTTGGTTCTAAATATAAGACTTCAATCTATTTTGTCTCCCAAATTATAATTTTGTTCACTAAGATTGCACATATTAAGGAGTTTTCATCAAAGGGTAATTATAAGAAAGGATGGTATTTTAGGAAACCAACCCAAGTTTATTACAAATAATTAACATGAATAGTTCCCTTAATCTACCCAAATTAGTTATCTAACTCTTATATTAAGGACCGGTGGTAGTACTTTTTACATCAGGTGTGTGCTATTACATTTCACTGTCCATTGAGGGATATGCACTTATGTTCTGGTTGGTTGTTGGAAATGATAGCAATGGAATGGAATGGAGTGATAGAGAATAAAATGGAATAAAATGATAATGACTACAGATAGATTTTAGAAATAAAATCATATAAAACATTGCTTATATTGGAATATATAATGATTACTATGGTCGACCAAACACTTTAATACATCACTGGAATGTAAAATACCATCAATTGCCATACAAAACATAAACATTATGAATACCCAAGTAGTGCATACCATAATTTATGAAACACTAGAATCTCAGACGATTCCAAAATTTTGAGTACAAAGAAATATTACCATCAGGAGCATAAATATTGCCTTTGGACAACATCGCATTAAATTTGTCGATTGCAGCTAAGAACACTCTGTCAGCCTCGTAAGCTGCACCCTGTAATATTTGAAAAGAAATCAATTAAATTTTGAAACTGGACATTAGCAGAAAAATGCAGCATGTCAAAATGGCAGAATTTCTTATGCCAGCAAAGAGCAAAATGACAAGACCTATTGTATCAGATTCTAACTAACAAATCATTTCTAGACCCAATTTGGCCATTCACTAAACTATACTTCAGTGACTAAGTGAGGCTTTACATGAATATAGTTCTCATACAAAGTTGCCAGGGAACCATAAGAGAACTCTCAATTGAATAACTGAAACATATAATTTCTTGATATCAACTAAAATGCATACCGGTCCAATATCTGCTATCAATTGCCCACGGAAAAACAACGCAAGACCCCAATTATATAAGGCTCTCACATCATCCCCATCAATTGACAATGCCAGCTTATATTTTCTGCCTGCCTCTATAAGTAGCTCTTCACACTCCTCACATACATCAATTAACATAGGTGCAAGATTTTCTTTGCTGGTGATTTTGTTTTGCAGTCTGTTCAGTAGTCTACTTTGTTTTCCAGATGATGAAGTGATGCTTCCAGACAGAAGCATTCTAAGGTTGCGACTATTCTTTAACTTTAATTCTCCATGGAGAAGATATGTATTTCCTAGCTGGCCTACAGCCAATAAACTCATAGGCTTCAAGTCTACAGCTCTGGAAAGTAAGTTGGCAGACTTATACAACATGATATCAGCTTGATCTTCTTCACACCTACCCTTCATGCACTCTTTGGCTTGCTTTAAAAGTTCTGTTGCTTCAGCAAGATACCTATCAAACATCATATCATTAGAAATCTTTGAAGAAGAAGAGACATTCAATTCATTCTCACGTGTAAACAAGTCATTGGGAACATTGCGGTGATCATCCCTGTTCTCCTCATTTTTTGAAGACCTGTATGATCCATATTCCCTCTTCTTATGAGAAGACTCGGAAGTTTCATGAGCACTGTTGATCATCTGCTCATGCACAAAGGAAGATTCACTTTCCGTGCATTCAGAATCAAGCAGATTATCATGAGATTCCCATATGTCTCGAACATTCCTGGAATTCAACTTCACAGAGAAGCTGTGACTATTTGAGAATTGCAATCTATTGTTTTGGCGGTGCCTATATTCCTTTTCGTCAGGAAGTCTTGTGGCGCTTCTGCCCTGATCATCTGAATCCAAAATTTCTTTCTCAGCACTTGCATTTGTACTGCCCTTTCTTTCAGCTCCCAAATCAGGCATACTCATAGAATCATGAGAATAATCCAAATTGCCATATGCTTTCTGCTCATGGACTGAATTTAAAGACCCACCATTAACAAGTGGAGTACTCTCATTCCCTCGAGTTTGAAGATTTTTTGTATTAGTTGTCTCTTGTTTGACATTTCCTTTAACTTTAGCTGAATTGGAGGTGACCAAATTTTCTCCAATCAAAGTACCAATAGACTGCAGCATCCAGGACCCAATTTCACCAACTTCTTTCTTTTTTTTACCAGGCTTATGTTTCTCAATCAAAACACCACCAGAGTTTTCCTCACTTTCGATTAAATTAGTGACGACGTTCCTAGCATTTGATGCTGAAAGTTTTATGGAATCTGCGACTTTAACATAACCATCCAAATCTCCTACTTTAATTTTATTATTTGTGATAGCACTTTGCACATCACTCTTCAAGTTATTAACTTCAGAATCAAGTTCGTCAAAAAATTTCACCAAGCTTCTCAATTTCTCAGCAGACAAGTTCAAAATTTCCTCCTTCACTCGTTCCTTACTTCTAATTGCCCTTACATCATCGAAACCGAAGGCTACATCACGAAAAAATCCTAGTGCAAAACCAGTGGCAAAAACCAACACAGAAGCTGGAAGCAGAATTATGGACGAAACCTTAACCCTAGAAATTGCCAATGCACACACGAGGCCCAACAGGAAAACGAAAATGTTCTTCCTATCATCAAGTCCCACAGAAATGAGAAAATTACGAAGAACATCGGACTCACCGGATCCCTCCGCGGCACTAGCGATTTCCAGATCATCCCATCCGCCGTAAATGGTAGAGTTAGGAGCACACTGAGCTCTTAAGAAACAAAATCTGGGGAATTTAGAGCCATGACTGCATTTTCTACCAGAAACTAGGAGAGAATTGTGGTTTCTCCTATATATCGGAGGAAGAAAATCAAGAGCAAGTGAAGATGAAGATTGAGAGTTGAAGAGATTAATGGAACTTTTCACTATCACGGTTTTCATCGAAGAATGGCGCTAAAGACCATAGATTTTCGCGGACTCAGCTGCAATAGGAATCTTGATGAATCGGTGTGATGGCCTCATCATCGTTTGCATTCCATTTCCGACGAGCTATCCGATGCTCATCGGATAGATTCTCGTTGGTCGTTACAGTCACAGATTACTTAAGCGACAGCGTTTTCATTAGCGATGACGATGGTGAGTGATCTGAGCCGTTGGATTGGAAGCGAGGGTGCTCATCCGTTCTAAACAAAAAAGTCACGTCTACAAATTTTATTGTCCAAAAAGAGTGAATTGGAGCACGAATCTCTTTTAGGTATGAAATACTAACTCTTCGGTCCTAATTATAAGACATAGTTAACTTTATTTGGAAAGATTAAGGAAGCTAAATAAATTACTTAATTATTTTATATGTTGTGTTTCTTTAGATTATATATTAGTTTATTAGTCAAACTAATTACTTTGAAGAAAAAATAAAATAAAAAATACTCTAAAGTAATTTAATTAGCTTTCTTAATTTTTTCAAAAAAGTCAATTATATCTGTAAAGTAATGTAATTGAAGAAGATAATTAGGGAAGAAAATAGGAATGAAGATGATGTATGGATAATGGAGCAATATGCTCTACAAAGTATAGTTGTGATTGAGAGCAATGATGAGGGTAGGGATCCCTTTATATAGATTAGGGCCCCCTAACTAACCCTCTAACTAACTCTTAACTAATCACTAACTTACTAATTGAACTACAACAACTAAGCCCTTAATATAATGGGCCTTAATCAACTCACTTAATCCCTTATATTCTAACAATATCTTATAATTAGGATTGGGGAGTATTACAAAGCACCGATATTTTTTATGTTTAAAAATATATCAAGTCTTTTTTGATGAATTAAATTTTTAAATTTGGATTTTTCATCGATTTTCTCAAATTTTTATAACTCATGACCTAGCTCTGTTTGAAAAAATCTCAGGCTACAAAGCTGCCACTGTAAAAAGGATAACACATTGTATAAGGCTCCTAGGGGTTTGAAGAGAGATAGTCAGATAGATATACACACTCTTATTCCGTAAGTGAAAAGGTTGTTCCCACTAGAAAGATAATATTTTGAAACTTTAAAAAGATAAAGAATTATTTGTTGGTATTATAAATAAGAGCTCATAGACATTGTTGTCAAACTCGCGAGTTGACTCTACGAGTTTATCGGTTTTACGTTCCTAGTTTACAAAAACAAGTCGAGTCACTAGTAAACTCGTGTCAGTTGTAAACTTGGTTAAACTTACGAGTTTATGCATCGAGTTTACCGTTTTTACGTTTTTAACATACAAAATCGTGTTAACTTACTCTTAAACTCATGTTAATTTTTTTGTTTTGATTATACTCAGCGGCTTTATATATAAATTTTATAGAAATTTCTTTGTTAAATATGTTAAATGATGAATATTGATGGATTTAATTTCAATTATTTTAATTTAAAATATATTTAAATCAAATTAATGTCTTTTTTATATTTTAATTATTTAATTATACACTAATGATACTTATTTAATAATAAAAGTAAACTCTTATGAGTTTACGATACGAATTTACGTCATTATCACGAGTTTGACAACTTTACTCATAGGTCATTCTAAAAGCATCCAATCGTTTGTGAGTACCTCAGAAGTTGTTTTTAAGATATTTGGAGCACATTAAGCTAGCAAGATCATTGGAAAGTTTCTAAATTATTTTTCATGTGATTTGTTAGTTATGATTAGAGATTTTAGAACAGTATCAACTACTCCCTCCACTTCTTAATATAAAACTTATAATTATTTAATTTAATTAGATTAACGAAGTTAATTATATTGTTAATATAACATACTTTTTCTAAAACATCCTGATCATCTTCCTTGATTCCCTCCGCACCTTTATCTCGTTTGATTATTGTTGAAGGAGCATCAATACAGGTAAATTAAGAAAATAAATTGACAAATATGAGACATATGTCTAATATTTAAGATCAAGATTAATTCCCCAATTAAGTCCTATAATTTTTATTATGTGTTTCTAAATTACTGAGTTAAAAGTGAAGGTATAATCCAGCTGAGAAATTAGTTTATACTTCGCACTTTTTTGTTTAAACTCTTCTTTAAGACTTTTGAATAGCTCTCTTAAACTAATATTCTCCTTTCTAAGTCAATATTAAACGTTGCTGTTTGTGTAGTATTGTTTCTATATTTTATTCATAGAAAAATGTAGATACAAGAAGAGATAGTATGCATTAGTTGGAATAAACTTAAGAACATTCTTGTCTCTCAGACCTAAGATAATAAAAGTTACAAACTAAATCATGGATCGAGGTTAGATTAATCAGGCATGAGGAACCAGTTCTCAATCAAAATTAACCAGGTTTGTATTAGTTTTTATATGTACCTGTTGCTATTTCCATTTATAGTTGTTTTACTTGTACATCCTTCTTTATTGTTCCTAAATGATGGATCACAAATAACAAGGCAAGTATTTATAGGCTTTCCCCAAGCTTCATAACCTTCTCACATACTTAATTGATGGTGGAGATTAACCCAAGTTTACAATTCTGTCCAAGGGCAGGGCGCTTAGAACCCACTGTGCAAGGAATTTAAGATTAAGGGTACACATGTCTCCACCTTAGCCTGGGTTACCGTTGCTTCGCAGGCCCTTAGATGCCTCCCCCAGCACCTTGACCAACTCCAGGATTGAACCCCTCCCTTTTGATGAGAATATTTGATCCTTTTGCCAGTTGAATCCAAGGACGAGGGGTTATATGTGGCAATATAAACCACCAGACAAGTTGCATTATGACTAAAGTCACAAGGCCGAATTAATTTATAATCACGGCCAGCCGACCTACAATATTATAATGTGATGATTCCCTTTCCAGATTGATGTGCTCTATTTATGATCATTTTATTAGTATACCCTGTTCATTCAATTATATACGTGTGTGTGTCTTTGATTAGGATAATTTTTTTTTTGGTAAAGTGATTGGGATAATTTAATACTGTGTATGATAAGTATCCATAATTTTTATAAGGGTTAAGGTGCAATACATGCCTCCAAACTGACCCATCCCCGTGGCGTGTTCCATGATTTTTCTCATGAAGAACTCACCGGAAAATAGATTAAAAGGAGAATATCATAAAAATATCATTTGAATTTCAAAATCCTATTGACAACAACAGTAATGAGATTAATAAGAACAGTAGTGAAGCAATTGACAACTCATTCTGTTGTGAAATACTTCCTCCGATCTTAATTATAGGAGGACTTTTATAGTGCAAATTACACTATAAAAGTGCTCTTATAATTAGGACCGGAGGTAGTAACTTATTTGTCATTTTGAATTTCAAGTGGTATTTTCTTGAGATTTTCTCAAGATTAAAGGTCTGTGTAATAAAATAAAGATATGATAAAAAATTCATTTTTACCCCTATTCATTAAAAAAAAAAAGCTTATTTCTAAATCTTAATTATTACTTCCTCCGGTCTTAAATAAAAGACAAAGTTGACTTTTTTTAAAGATTAAGGAAGCTAATTAAATTACCTTATAACGTTTTTTTTTTCTCCAGACTAATTAGTTTGACTAATAAACTGATAGATAATATAAGAAAACACAATATATAATATGATTAAGTAACTTATTTAGCTTTTTTAATTTATCTAAAAAATTCAATTATGTCTTATATTTAGAATCGGAGGAAGTTTTTCTATTTCTTTTTTCAATTGCCAAAGGGATAATGGATAAAACCTTCGAAGAAATTGACTGGGGATGATGACATCTCCAATGGACATGGAACTATTGGCATTTCCAGCAATCCCAAAATGAACAATTCCACTAATCTCAAACACATCCGTTAATCTGTTGTGTTGCTGCTGCTGCTTTCACCTGTGTGTGTGTGTGTACATATGCACCCAGACACATTAAACAACAAACCTTTTTTTTTTTTCAAACAAACATATAGTATCAAATCACAACCACCTCATCTTGTTTCGAATCACAACTTTAATTTGGCCTCCCAATCAATCACACACAATTTATCAACAGCAAGTCTGTCTTCACCTATTTGTATGGAATCTTTTCTTTTTATATTATCATTCGGTATCCGGTTCAGGGTTCGTGATTGCCCCTCCCAATATAAGTGTCTCCTCTGGGACTCGAACATGAGACCTAAAGGAATATAGCGAACCCTTACACCATTAGACCAACTTTATATTGGTATTTGTGTAGAATCTTTAGTAATTAACATATCTACTATTCTAAGTCATTTATTTAAAGAATAGTTATATTTATTTTCATATACTTTTCAATAAAAGGAACGTTTCAATTAAATATTGAAAAAATTGTTTATCTGTGTGTGCGTATTACTTTTTATACAAAATGAGTCTTGGCGAGTTGGGTTATATCAGAGCGAAAGCACACCTTCAGATTCAAAAACCACTTACAAAGATAATGACTTATCAATAAAGTTCTCTCGCACTAAAGGAACAAGATTTAAACTCACAAAATTTGTTGGACACACACACACATAAAGTTCGGTTTGAACTCAAGTTTACAAATCAAATTTTAGACACTTCTTTAGAAGTTTTGGAAATCTTTCTTATGGCAACTCTATTTTCCTTTCACTGAGCTGCTTTTGCAAACAAAAATCCTCTTAGCTTGTGTCCATTTGGAACGCAAATATTTGGAAATCCTGAATATATTGATATTGGAGTGGGCAGTGATCGATTTTAAGAACTATGCTAAAACCATATTTAGAATTGTATTTCTCAATAGATATTAAAAAAAAAAGTGCGTTTTCTTTAATTTTTCTGGTAGTATATTACTTTTTACATGTCATTAGCAAAAAAAACATATTTGAGAGAGCCTGTCTAATTACTTTGGTGTTTTACAAGGGAAAATTACTCTCACATATTTATCGTTTAGTTTAAATTTTGGCGAGAAGAACTGTGGGATGAAGTGTATTTTTTTGCCGACGTACGCAATGAAGTATCACTCTCATAGCGGATACAGACATTGGCTCTTTAATATTATCATTCATATTATATACTTAATTTTGCATATGTTTTCTTTGATGCCTTAATATTGATCAGGTAACTAACTGCAAGCCTTACGTACAAAACAAAGAAATAAAATTCTTTTCTTTCTTACATTAACTTTATAACCTAATCCAGGTTAAATTTGGCCCAACTAGGCTTTGTTAAATTTGGTTCAGGTTTTTTATTGACCAGGTTGTATTCAAAATTTTAATTCAAACATGATAACCTCAAATAGGAGGATACTTAGCTTGTACCTAGCAAAAAAAAAGTAATTCAAATCTAGCTCAAACATAATTAAAATGTTTTTTTTTTGGCCTGAACCGGAACAAATATAATTTCTTAAGGAAAATTTAAAATAGCTAAGAATTCAATTCAATTTAGACTAACTAGAGTTGGATGTAGCAGAAGGAACTAGTCTCTCACAACGTAGCAGACCAAAGTTTAAATCCCTATTGAAAGAAGTGTCCACATTTAGTGTTCTATGATATCTCATACCGAATTGCCGCCTTCGATAGAGATGCCTGTGCTTAATTAGCTTAAAAAACAATTCAATTTAGAATTTTATCAAGGTTAAGCTCATTTTTTCTTGATAGCCAAACTCATGTGCAAATATTACTTAGGGAAATTTTTGGTCATGAACTTCAATAACATATAGGTCTATGGCAAATCAAGAGCTAAACACTTAATCAACCTACTAAAATGCTCCTTCCTGCGAAATTAAGTAGTCTTTCTTGGATTTTTCATCTAAGAGCAAGGTTTGTCTTCTGATTGAAAAGGTTAAGGCCATCCTAGAATGATCTCAGCCAAAGACCTTACAAGCGAAGAACAAATTTTCCATGACTTGACATCATTTTATAGATGCTTCACACAGGATTTCAACACCATTATGACCCCTATCACTGACCTCTTGAAGGGGGACAAATATACCTAGACTCCTACATCATCAAAGGCATTTCGGACCATCAAGGAAAAAGCCTTTGTTCGCCCCAATTCTTGCACTACCTAACTTTGGCAAGTGCTTTGAAGTTTCCTGTGATGCTTCCAATGTAGGAATAAGAGGTGTTCTAAGCCAAGAAGGTCACCCCATAGCCTTCTTTAATTTAGTGAAAAGCTTAATAAAGCAAAACAGAAGTACTCCATCTATGACAAGGAGTTCTATGCTTAGAGCATTGGAAGTACTACCTCCTTCCCCAAGAATTTGTTCTGTACTCAAATCACCAAGAACTTAAGTTTCTTAGCTCGCAAAGGCATCTAAGTGTCAAACATACCAAGTGGGTTGAATTCCTCCAAGAATTTATTTTTGTGGTCAAACATTAAGCAGGAATCGAGAACAAGGTAGCTGATTCCTTAAGTAGGAGAGTGCATGTTCTTAATACTATGACAGTTAGCATTTTAGGTTGTGAGTTGTTAAAGGATAAATATGCTTCATGCCCTGACTTTGGACTTATTTATAGAGAGGTTATTGATGACAACTGCCATAATCATGCTGAATTCTTAATTGACAATGGCTACTTATTTTGTGGTTTTAGATTATGAATTCCTTGTACTTCAATCTGCGACTTCCTCGTTTGGGAATTACATGCAGGAGGCTTAGCAAGAAACTTTGGCATCCAAAAGACTATAGCCTTAGTGGAAGATAAGTTCTATTGGCCCTCTTTTAAGCGTGATATAGCTAGAATCCTTTCCCAATGTTGCACCTTCCATACCGCTAAAGCAAAGAAGCGAAACACAGGATTCTATACACCTTTATCGATCCTTGAGGTACCTTGGAAGGACATTATTAGCATGGATTTTGTCTTAGCGTTACCCAGGACAGTAAGAGAATATGACTCTATCTTAGTTGTTGTTGGTATGTTTTCCAAGATGGCTCATTTCATCCAATGTGGCAAAATTACTAATGCTTCACATCTTGCTAAGTTGTTCTTTCGAGAGGTCGCCTGTCACGCCCCGAATCCAATAGAGGTGACCGGCACGAAATATGAGATAATTCACATTCCGTAAGCCTTAAACTTAAAAACATATGATTCAAAAATACAAGGATCTTACCTATAAATTACATGGAGCATCTATCTTTAAGTATTACAAAATGAGCCACTAAACTTTAAATCCTTTAAAAGACTCCTCACTGCTCCATAGGAATGATTCGGCTGCTGAGATCATCTGACCAAAGCAAATTTTCTGGTGAATAACGTCACATTCTTATAATAGAATAAAATACAAAAGGAAATAATTTAAAACATTTTCTCTTCTAATAATATCAATTTGGCAATAACTTCCATTTCTAAAATCATAAGATCATTAATAAAATACAACTCTTTACAAAATATCATTAATCAAATAACTTCAAATAGGCAGTAAAACCTTTGAGTTAACATAATCGATTTAAAACATAATTCTCAAACCTCATTTTTTTTCGTAGAACTTCTTACAGAACGAAATAACAAGCGTGGTCACACAGTCCACGAGGGTAACTAACCAGACATGGCTCGAGACCACGAAAACAGATATGGACATAGTCCATAAACAGACATGGACACATAGTCCATGAGGGTAATTAACTGTGCATGACTCAAGTCATGAAATGGTATGGACACACAGTCCATAAAACAGGCATGGACACACAGTCCATGAAACAGGCATGGACACACAGTCCATGAAACCGGCATGAGAACAAATCCCATGAATATCAAGCGAGCTCGAGGGTAACCATGGTGCACCAAGACTAACAGTACTGCTGTTAGTAACCAGCGTTCTGTATTCAGTTCTCTCAAAAACATTTTCAAGCATGCATGGGGTCAATTTCTCAAAGCAATAAAAATTCTTCTTTCAAGATAATAACAATTTATCTCATACTTCATAATCAAATCCCCCTTCAAATTCAATCTGTCAATAAAATCATTTTAAAACCATTAAAACTCACGTAAAAACATTCCATTTCAAATAATAAATTCTAGCTTATAAACTTTCCAAAATCCAGGATCATTTCAACATAAAATTTATGAAAATATATCTCAAAAGTCTCATTTCCATTTAATTGCATAATCATGAATTATGCCTTGAAACAATTGGAATAAAATATGTAACAACGAGTAAAATCATCATACTTTCAACAAATATTCCTTCATAAAATCACTATTCTTTAAGCATGAAAGTAAACATTAAAGTTCAACAATGAAAAATATCATTTAAAAAAATTATGGACGTTATTCACTCACCTGTTGCTCCTTCCGAAACTATACCTTTACCAAAATCCCTTTTTGTTCACTTTTTTTTTCTTGAGCTCTGGAAATTGCCAATTCCTATAGATTTTGAAATAGGTCATCATTGATATTTTTTTTTTCATCCTTATATATTATATAATCTCTAAGACAAACTTGTATTAGGGTATGCTCTTACACAAAAACCTCTTCTAAACTCATTAGAAACCTTAAATTTAGGAAAACTAATCCCCTTCATGCTTAGATAGGGCTGGACGAAACAGGGGAAAAAAAAAGATTAATGGAATTAATCTTCTTATTAACACCCATTACATGGGAGCCTCTAGATACCTTGTATGAATAGTTTAGTACCTAAAAACAGGGCTGTTTTCTTAATTTCAGTTTTAAAAACATAATCCCAAAGCTTAGAATACATTTATGACAGCATTTGAGTACAATAAAGCAACCAAACAATGGACCTTTCAGCCTTGATGATTCGAACCCATAAATCTATCATGATAATACATTAAACACATTTATACTGGTTAGCTTTGCCAACGTTTAAGCATTCCTAAGTGAACCTTGATTCCAAAATCATCCACCCTCAGCAAAATCCAACATGCAACACCATATTATATTCCCTTTAGCATATGGAATATCTAGCCTTTATAGAAGTTTCAAACAGCTCTGCCCTTATCTTAGATGGCTCCAAATCTAAAAATACAATCCAAGAATTTCGGACCTCTACAAGCAATAGCATATCTTACTTTTAGAAATCCCAATCCAATCCTAGGTATGCTGGGTTTACTTGTACCTTCCTTTTTCTCTCACTACAATTAGACATACAACCACAATCTCCCACCCCTGTTTGCATTAATCGAAGGAAATAATGGTGGGATGAAGTTCTAGATGTTTACCTCCATTCAAGACTAGCCTTGCATGTGGGTGATCAACCGTTTACTCCTTCTGCTCCTCCGATTCCTCTGCGTCTCGCCCTCTCTTCTTTTTGTATTATGGCCGAGAATGAAATGGGGGAGGGTATTGTGTCGTATATATTGGCTGAAGGGAATGGAAATAAGAAAGTTGGATGGTGTGTTGTGTGCATGAATGGCCACGTGTCATAAAAATAGAGGAAGAAGAAAGTGAGCTGTCAACATGTGGAATGAGGAAGGAGATGAGTTGTGGGGTCCACCCTACAAAATAATCCTATTTAATCCTCTTGACTCCCAAAAAGGCTTTTGTTTGAAATTTGGTCATTTACTTATTTAGTTGTAAAATTGGATAAGTATTAGAATTTAATCCTTAATTCTATATAAGGATTTTTCCCCCTCAATTAGCTTCTCAAAGCTGAAAAATATCAACTCTAAAATTTTTAGGCCGCAATTTATCATCTAACTATTTTTCCTTAAATTTCTGAGAAAATAGGCTATAAAATCCAGAAAATAGTTTTAAAACTATTTAGGCTAATAATTATCTTATAATTTCCCCCTATTTTTTTTTTCAATATCCAAAATAATATCTAATAATTATCTTAAGCATTTCCTCTTGAAAAGCTCAAGACTTTGGACTCTTACTCGCTTAGCAGCCTATTTATCTCAGTCATATTCCTAAACTCCTTGTCCCAAAATTTGGGATATTACATCGCCTATCTACATGGACTACTCACTACTATTGTGTTGAATAGGGATGTAAAGTTTGTGAGCTACATCTGAAAATCCCTCTGGAAGTTATTTGGTACTCAATTAAAGTTCTCCTCTATCTTCCACCCTTAAATCGATGGTCAAACTAAAGTGACCAATCGTAGCCTAGGTGACCTGCTTAGGAGCTTAGTTGGCAATAAGCCTGGAACTGGGGATTCAATCTTGTCAGCAACAGAATTTACTTTTTATAATTCGGTCAATTGATTAATTGGTAAGAGTCCATTTTAAATAGTTCTAAGGTACAACCCCAAACAACCCGTTGACCTTATGTTTATCACTCTTGCCACCCGTACCTCTAAATCCATAGAAGCTTTTGCACAACATCTCCACTATATTCATGCTGAGGTCAGGCGCAAGTTAGCCTTGAGCAATAATGAACATAAGCTAGCTAATGATGCCTACTGCTGTCATCAGGAGTTTGAGGTGGGAGATTTCGTCATGGCTAGAATACGCCCAAAGCGTTTCCCAAAAAA
This sequence comes from Acacia pycnantha, assembly GCA_025563575.1. Classification (NCBI taxonomy): domain Eukaryota; kingdom Viridiplantae; phylum Streptophyta; class Magnoliopsida; order Fabales; family Fabaceae; genus Acacia; species Acacia pycnantha. Next base: position 3,336,108 of record JAMWYP010000009.1, read on the forward strand.
ATCATTCAAAAAGTTACTTGATCGTGCTTATGGCCTATTCCGCAATACTCAAAAGTTGGGACCCACTGGTTATTTATTAGAGTTACCTCTAGATATGTCTATTAGTCCAGTATTCAATGTCGATGATATTGTTCCTTGCCGAGGTACTTTTGAACGCCCCCTTTGTATTTTGATGTTTCTGCAGGTACCTATCATGCCCCAGTTCCTCCATTGCCCACCGTTACGGCACCAAACAAAATCATCGACACTATCATGGATGAGCAGACAATCCTGACTCCAACAAGCCCCGTTAACTGCTACCTCGTCTGTTGGAAAAGCCGCTTAGATTTAAACACTACATGGATTACTAAGGAGGAGTTCCATGACTTCCATCATATCAACTCTACCTTACTTAACAACTACCAGCTGTCAATCTCTCTGGTAGAGAGTTCTTCCAACGGGGAAGAATGATGAAATAATATCTATTTAGATTATTTAGGGTTTTCAATAAATTAGGGTTTCTAGGTTTTTCGAACAAATCGGGATATCTATATTACTCTCTCAATATCTTATTATCTTTTAAATTTCAAATTAGGATTTCTTATTATCTTTTGAATTTCAAATTATGATTTATATTGTAATTTGAATTTAAAATATTATTTATTAATTTTAAGCTCTTTAAATAGAGCTAAGGTTCTCAATTAAGGACCATACTTGAGTATTGAATATTGAATTTCCTTTTTCTCGACTTCCTCCATGTTCTTCCTTCTCCCCCCCCCCCTCCTAACATGTTTCACAGCATATTACTTAGAGAAATAGTTGTTGGATGCTTTCATATTTTGGGATTTAGTTTGCAAAAGTAACTGTGCTTAAAATAATTAATTAAATGCATATATATGTGTTCTGAACGTCAATTACATTAATGGTTTTGAGTTTGAGGTTCAGCTGTGATATTGTAATATTAAACGACAATGTGTGGAAATATTATATCCAAAATGTCTATGGAGTCTGCTAATTAAAAGATAGAGGGAAAACAAAAAAGGAAAGAAAATTAGAAGTCTTTGAAGTCTCAGTGATTAAATTCTTCCAAAAAGAACGTGAAACTTGGCCACTGTTTTTTTCAAGTTAGTGATTTGGATTTTTCAATTGAGTTATTAACTTATAGGTTCTCTTCCTACAACTATAACGTGAAGTCGTCAAATTAAGTTTCTCACACGCCCAGAAAAGTAACATCCTTTTGCCCATGTCAAATTTTCCAATAATTTGTCTGATTGATTGGATAATTTGAAGGAAATTAAAGAAGCATATACTGGGAAAAATAAATCAGGGTGGAATCGTGAACAGTTTATGAATACACACACATGTTGTAATTCACAAGCAATCTGGAAGAATGAAGAAGCGAATGATTTGAGTCGTGTCCGAAAACATTATCCTATAGAGTTATTCCACGACCACCGGTAAAGAAGAAGTGGTAGTCCCAAGATTAAACAGATCCTTCTTGAGTAAATCAAGGCAACAAAACTGGGGGAAGATAAAGTAACTCAACAAGAAATTACCGATGTTTTGTAGTTCTCATTTTCAAATGGTGCCACAATCGAGGTGTTTGTAGACAATGAATCAATGCCTTAAAGTAGTGACTCTTGAACACTACATCATATCTCTTCAGTTAGAAAGTCATAACTATATGTTTAATTCATGAACAAACACAAATCCCTTAATTTATAAGAATATGACTTCTTAAAATGCATCTCTTCATTTAAACATAATCCATAATATTAGAGAACTCTTTCTTTGGCACACCCATATGCAATATTTACAACAATCCCCCACATGTGTCAAAGAAAACCTCATTAGTTGAGTTACACCCATGGATATAACCATTGTATCTAGTAGTCCTTAGAACTATGAACCAGACCTAGACCAATAACACTTAATACATAGAGATGTTAGTGAAACATGCTTCTATGAACTAACAAATCATGGTGTGTACTAGAGGCATTAAGGATCATATTATATCCTAACGTTTCCACTATTAACAATGATTTTGGGCATTAAGACAGCCTTGTGCGTGCCTTGTGCATAATGAATGCTTTAGAGATTTCGCCACAATCTCATAGGAGTGGCTACACTGCACATTCATAGATTGTCAGATCTCTCGTTTGAACGACCCAAATAAAAAGAGTTCTCCCATCCCATCCAAATTATGAGCAGACAAACACGTTCCCTTTGAATGTATGTCTGCAATAATCATAATTAATGCTTCAAGTACATATATTATATGAAGGGTAAAGAGTCTTATAATCTACACACACAAGTACGTAGTATATATTAGGTTGGATTGTTAGAACAATCAAGTAAGAATGATGAGAATGGTCAATGGTGTCGTAAACAATTTCAAATCATTCGTACGATGTTATCCTGATCATGTGAAATCCCTTCACAACGATCTAAATATCTAATCAGGCATGATCCCTTCAGCATCAAACGGACAGATTAAAAGGTGCGAAATCTCCTCTCACAGAATGATGCGAAAGCCAATAAAGCTAAAAGCTGGGGCGCCATTTCCTCTTCCGTAGATTCCCTTTATGAGAATTGTGTTGTCATTGCACTCACTTTCCCTTTTGTGAAATTGCATTAAATACTTCTAAGATGCGATTTTAAATGAAGTCGGTTATTATTATTATTTTTTTACTAGAAGCGATGACAGTTTAACCCTCATGCATCTTGTCTATAAATACATGGCCCTGTGTTGCTTGTTTACTACTCACGTTGACATCTCTATCTGCAACATTATTAAGGATGAAGGTAGATATGTGGTTTGTTGTTGGTTGTCTTGTGGTTTTGGTGCATTACTGCGGGGCACTTGCAGCTGGCAACACCATGGTGAAGTGTAGAGAGAATGAAAGACTCTCACTTGTTTCTCTCAAACGTGGCTTTGTAGATCCCTTTGGCGACCTCTCTTCTTGGGGAAGTGCAGCTAACCAGACAAATTGTTGCACTTGGGATGGTGTTCACTGTGACAGCCGAACGGGCCATGTGTTTAGCCTCGACTTGTATATTGGCTATGATTTAGAAGGTACAATCTCTCCATCATTGGCTGAATTGCATCATTTGACTTATTTGAACCTTGGTTCAAATAATTTCACTCCAACTCAATTCCCAACCTTCATTCTTTCTTTAAAGAGATTGCAATATCTTCGTCTCTCTTTCACAAATTTGAAAGGAAACATACCTCTCAATTTGGGATATTCTTTGCTCCACTTGCAATCACTATTCCTCGAGGGAAATCAGCTTGAAGGTGGCATACCCAAATCCTTGGCTGTATGCAGCCTAATAGATTTGTCTCTCTGTGGCAACTCCTTGAGTGGCCAATTAGATGACTTTTTGGCCTCATTCAGCCACTGTGCCAACGTATCACTACAACGCCTAGACTTATCTTACAATCAATTTGCTGGATCAGTACCTAATCTTTCACATCTCTCATTTCTGCAAATTTTATATCTCAACAACAATCAACTCAATGGAACTCTAAATGATGACATTGGATTGTTGTCAAATCTATGGGAGTTAGACATTGGTCATAATTTCTTACAAGGCGTTATATCTGAAACTCATTTCTTAAGACTCTCTCAACTAACACTCTTGTCCTTGTCTTTTAATGATATAACATTTAAAATCAGCTCTCATTGGATCCCCCCTTTTCAATTAGACACCATTGAATTAGCGTCATGTAAGTTGGGTTCAGACTTTCCAATATGGCTTCGAACCCAAAAGTCATGTTCTTACTTGGATATTTCAAAGGCTGAAATTTCTGGTTCAATCCCAAGTTGGTTTTGGAATTTGACGACACTTCAACACTTGAACCTTTCACACAACACAATTATTGGGGAGATGAAAGATTTTCAATCCCAAGATGATCTTTTGGTTATGGATTTTAGCTCAAATTTGTTGGAAGGCTCAATTCCATCAAGTTTATCACATAAAGTGTTCATATTATTGGATTTATCTAACAATAAATTCACAGATGCTAGAACTTTATTATGTCCGAATAAGACCGTGGACTTATTTATGTTAGATCTCTCAAGTAATCAATTATCAGGGATGCTTCCAGATTGCTGGAAATACTTTGAATACTTGGCCTTTCTTGATGTTACAAACAATAGCCTATTTGGAAAAATTCCCATGTCAATGGGTTCATTGATAAGCATACAATCCTTACATTTAGGATTCAATAAATTTTCTGGTGAATTACCTTTGTCTCTGAATAAATGCACGAACCTAGAGATTTTTGATGTTGTCCAAAATAATATTTCGGGATTAATACCAAATTGGATTGGGGATGGACCTAAGAAGCTACGTGTCCTTATTTTGAGATCCAACATGTTCTTTGGCAGTTTGCCCCCTAATATTTGTAATGTCTCTCAACTTCATATCCTTGATCTTTCTATGAATAATATCTCTGGAAGTTTGCCAAAATGCCTCAATCATCTTTCTGCTATGGCAAATCAAACAAATCTTGATGCAACAATAAGGGACATTGATCCTAGTATCTATGTCTCAAAAGAGGATATCGCTACGCTGGTATGGAAAGGTAAGGAGTCAAAATATCAGAGTATATTGGGATTAGTTAAATGTATTGATCTCTCTAGTAACATGTTAATAGGAGAAATTCCAAGCGAACTAATGGATCTTGCTGGGTTGGTTTCCTTAAACATTTCAAGAAATATGTTCAGTGGACAAATCCCTGTCAACATTGGACAACTAAAGTCATTGGACTCTCTTGATTTGTCAAGAAATCACTTGTCAGGACACATCCCTTCTGAACTTTCACAAATAGATTGTCTTAGTGTGATGGATTTATCATACAACAATTTGTCAGGAGAAATTCCTCATGGCACTCAACTTCAGAGCTTTGATCCCTTAGCTTATACGGGAAATGCTCATCTATGTGGTGCTCCACTTCCAAAATGTTCCACAACGCCAACACAAGATCATCCACCAAATGATGAAACTTCTCAAGAAGATGAACAATTTTCCAGTCGAGGTTTCTTCATCAGCTTGTCAGTAGGATTTAGCACAGGATTTTGGGGAATTTGCAGCTTGGTATTTCTCAACAAATCCTTCAGATATGCCTATTTTAGGTTGGTGAATGACATATACGACAAAGTGTACATGGTCGTTGCTATAAACAAGGCCAAATTGCACAGGTGGAGGAGATTAGTTTCAACTTGAAGGTAATTAATAAATGTCTTTTATTGCTCATATTATGTGTTCACATCATCAGCCTCCTCCCTTTCTATATTTCTTTTCGCAGTGAATTGATAATTGCTTCCCACTTATAGTTGGTATACCAAGATGATAAGATATAATCTTTTGTAGGGTATTACCAAAAAGAAAAAAAGAAAGAAAGATTTCAAAAGCAAAATGTTTTGGCCTCTATTAGGTTACACACACCAAAAAAAATCAAAAAAAATCAAATCTAGTTACAAAATAAAACTTTCCATACGCGTGTTTAGGGTTTTCTTGCTAAAAAAATTTGATTTTAAAAAATAAGTGTCCTATGTTGCTAACAAGTTGATTCAGTTTGTTCTGAATATTATGTAGTTGTTGCCTGGAGATGCTGATGCTGCTGCATATGGTTGCCTGATCTGCTTATTTCATCTTAACTTCAGTTGAACTACAAATAAGGCATTCTCTTCATGCTTTTGTTGTATAACATTGCCATCAAAGTAAGTGTTTTCCTTTGCAAGATTACTCATAGAAATAGTTGTTGGATGCTTTCATATTTTGGGGTTTAGTTTGCAAAAATAATTGAACTTAAAATAGTAGTTAATTAAATGCATGTATTTACATGTGTGTTGTGGAGGACTGGAGGTCAATTATATTAATGGGAATGAGTTTGAATGTCAGTTGTTAGATATTGTTTTCAGCTTCAATATTGCTAATTCATTAATGATAATTATCGAAGTCTCTGATTGAATTCGATCTTCGGAAAAGAATGTGAAGCTTCTCACAAAGTTAAGTCCTTTTGTTTTAAAAGTCTTCGAAGTCTTTCTTACGAAAATTCCATTTTAAAAGTAATAGATTTTTATTTTTTATTATTTTTAGACCGGTTGTTATTAACAACATGTATTCATATTTTAGACCTGTTGTTAATAACAAACGTTCTAAAAAGTAAATGACGTTTTATTTTATTTTTTATTTTTAACTTTTTAGACGGGCTGTTTGGGAAATAGTTCTAAATAATATATTTTAGACCTCATATTAAAGGAATCGGTCTAAAAAGTTCTTTATATTTACGAAACTGTCATCGATGATACTTTTAGACCTGACCCTGTAACGGTCTAAAAACACCTTTTTGTAGTGCTCCTACCTCCAATCATTTCGGCGGCACTGATGCCTCTCAATGGTGCCATCACTCCAGCGCCTGTAAGCTTGATGGCAGCGTTGCCGCGCGTCGCTTCAGTATGGCATGACATATTGCCGTCTGGAGGCACCGTCGAGTTTCAAAGCGATCTCCATCGCTCTCTGATGCTTCACCAAGAGTTGAAAGTGGAGAAGTCTTAGAAAGCCGCTTGGGACACACACCCTGCCATATGGCTTCACCGTCCGGACTCCTCCTGGTTTCTCTTCAGCATTTGCGCCTGTCTCACACTGCCTATTTGGCTTGAAACAAATCTTGAAGCTTCGTTTCCGACATAGGAAGCCTATTTGGATTTTGATTATCGCAGGAAGTCTTCCGATCACTTAGTTCACTCTCGATTCTTCCTCTTTGGCTTCTATAGCTTGGATCAGGAATTCTTAACCGCTCTTCTCTTCTTTAGTTGTTCTTCCTAATCATTCCCGATTTCAATTTCTTGCCCTCTCTTGATTCTATCTCTTTAATTTTCCTATACTCTGCTTCGGATCAATCCAAAATTTCATTTGAGAAGAGTCGTTATAATCTATGAGAGAAATAAAACGCGGATCAAGGAGAGAAATCTTGGGTTTGATTTTGTCTGCCTTTTTCTTTGCATTAAGGATATTTTTGTCTTTTCACAATTAGATTATATTACTGAAATATCTCACAGGACTTGCCCGCAAATTAGAAATTTCAAGGGATATTTCAATCATATTTGCCCTAACCTGAGACCTTAGTGCAATATAATGTTTCCTTTTGATTTTGCAATTACCAGTCAACTCCTTTCATTTTGATAGTCTTTGACGTCTTTCTATACATATGTGTGTGTCCATACATACATATATATATTACTTTTTGTCAAAAAAATTGGTAACTATTTCTTAATAACTAGAAATATTTTTCCCTCTTCCTCATTCAGATGCCATGAACTAATTACATATACATACAATGATACAACACATTTTTTCGGGCCACATCCACACATATACAGACATATATATATATATATATATATATATATATATATATATAGAGAGAGAGAGAGAGAGAGAGAGAGAGAGAGAGAGAGAGATATGATATGAGGTAAAGGGTTTATGCGTACCAGACCAACCCACATCGACATAGATAACTTTGCTATTGGACACCTTTCCCACCCTGAATCTTCGTCCTGCATCATCATATTTTGGATCTGGCTTTGGTCCGATGTAAAGGACAGTCCGCTGCGCTTTTTTGCCTAATAAATTAGTACTGCACGCGGTGTGTGTACCGCGCGCGTGGGGAAAATTATTAAGTGTTTTTTGCGCAGCGGACGGTTCTTTGCATCGGACCAAAGCCAGATCCATATATACTCATGTTTCACACACACACACATATATATAGAGAGAGAGAGAGAGAATCTTGTAATTCAAAACTTGGAAACTATATATAGTATCATTCTATGTGACCTGGGAGATCCACATACAAAGGGGTGTTTGGGATCAGATTTGAAGGCTTTGGTTGCGAAGAAAGCACTTTCTTCAGGTGCATACCTGTGATGCGCCCAATTTACGACCCATTCCGATTTATCGCTTTGATGGTCGCCGACTTTCTCGATCTCTTGAGTGACTCTGCGAGTGAATGACGAACAAGAAAATCACAGCCAAACACTGCCTTATAACAGGTTTCCACAAAAGATCGAGCAGCCATTGCTGAATTATTATATATTGAGCTCTCAGGCAAGTTATTGGCTTCTTTTCTAACCACTGTCCCTCAGTGTCTTCGTTAATCTCCCTCACTGTTTAATAATTCTTTCACTTTCTTTCTTTTTTTAAACTGTAATTGAATAGTCTAAATATTATTGATTGATTAGAATTAAAAGAGAGTATAAGGAGGCCTAGGCAAATTAATAAGTTAACCGTAATCCCTAATTATATGGATCTAACCATAATCCCTAATATATTTCCTAACACTCCTCCTCAAGCTGGAAGCAGCTTGCACATGCAGCAACTGATCTTCAAGAAAATAATTATCCATAGCCTAGAACTTTAATAATCCATCAGCTTCACCAGGAGCTCGAACAACAAAGAGAAAACCAAACCAAAGTAGAAGCTGCAACAACGAACGGTGTCACCAAGGACCAAACAATACTCTAAACATGTCACCAGAGACAAATATCAAACTGTCTCACCTGAGACCAAACAATACTTCAAACGTCTCACCAAAGACAAACACCAAATGGCCTCATCTGAGACCAAACAATACTCCAAACGTTTCACAAGAGACAAACACCAACCGACATCACCTGAGACCAAACAATACTCCAAACTTCTCACAAGAGACAAACACCAAACGGCCTCACCTGAGACCAAACAATACTCCAAGAGACAAACACCACATAGCCTCACCTGAGACTAAACAATACTCCAAATGTCTCACCAGAGACAAATACCAAATGGCCTCACATAAGACCAAACAATACTCCAAATGTCTCACAAGAGACAAACACCAAACGGCCTCAGACAATACTCCAAACGTATCATCAGAGACAAACACAACAACCTCACCTGAGACCAAACATTACTCCAAACGTCTCACCAAAGACAAACACCAAACGGCCTCAGACAATACTCCAAACATCTCATCAGAGACAAACACAACAGTCTCACCTGAGACCAAACAATACTTCAAACGTCTCATGAGAGACAAACACAACAGCCTCACTTGAGACCAAAGAACAAATAGGTCACGCAAGGACCACCAAACAACAAATAATTGTCTAGAACACCCAACTAATAGAGACTGCAAAGCCGAAGCATAAATGTTCAAATAGAGCACAAATAACCAGTAGAGTATTTAAGGGAATGGAGAAGGCAAGCAACAAAGATGAAGCTCCCAAGACGCGACTATAATTATTTAATTGGAGAAGAATCCCAAGACCCAAAAGCAATCGAAAACAAAGTCCTTGAAATGGTGTCAGAAGACCACTTGCAACTGGTACGGTCTACTTTAATTTGTATCAATATCTCGATCAAAAAGATCATTAATAGTACAACCAGCACCCCTTAAAAGCAATGCACCACATCCAAACAGCGCTAACATTTTAAAATCAGGAAGATATCCTAGAGGTGCCGCCAAGGTAATTGACCACGTACAGGGCCATAAAAGCAACCATGTTCCAATTGGCTTGTCAAGCCGAGCAAGGCGAGCATAGGGCTGAACCTGCCTCGCAAGGTATGAATCAATCCAGGAGAAGTTTGGCTGCTGGAAATCTCATGTTATTTTCATTACCACTTAAATTCTTCTGTTCCTTAGAATCCCCTCCCACACCCGAAGAGGTAGAGATGTGTGCAACAAAACAAAAATCAAATTCACTATGGAGAAGGCCGCAAGGGGACGTGACTCGATTTCTCTGGTTCGAACCTCTTCCTCTCTTTCTCCCTTGGTCAGCTACTGTCACTGTTCACCAAACAGTACGTCACTGTTCATGCTACAGTGACCGTGGCTACCAGAAAAATCAAACTAGCCTAGAACAAACCCTAAGGCTTTGATACCATGTAATTAAATAGTCTAAATATTATTGATTGATTAGAATTAAAAGAGAGTACAATGAGGCCTTTATATAGGCAAATTAATAAGTTAACCGTAATCCCTAATTATATGGATCTAACCATAATCCCTAATATATTTCCTAACATAAACATTAATTTGTTTGGAATTACACAAGACTGTCGGAATTCAATTATTGAACACATGTTGCACATTTCCATATATTAAAGCTTTTCGATCTTGAGATTTGATTGTATCTTCCCGCCTTGCTCAGAAATCAATGTAGTATTTTTTGAGCAAGTTGCTATCTATCTTGCTGGCTTTCTGCCTCCAACAGTCACTGAATTATGAAATTAAAAGGGAAAAGCACCAATATAGGAACTTTTTACAAAAATTGTATCTAATTAAAATAGTTGGATTTTTTTTTTTTTACCAAACTAATGCAGTCAAAGACGTCAGTTGACTGACGGCACCAAAAACCTCAGATTTCTGACGCCACTGCAGAGTGGCGTCCAGATATGGACGCCACCAGAGGCGTCCATCAATTGACGCCTATTAATTGACACCACAAGGCGTCAATTATTCAATTGACGCCACCAATGGACGCCTTTGGTGGCGTCCATCAATTGACGCCACCAACTAGACGCCACTGCAGAGTGGCGTCAGAAATTTGACGCCTTTGCTGATGTCAGTCAACTGATCGTCTTTGACTACATTAGATTGATAAAAAATTTCTCAACTGCTCTAATTTGGTATAATTTTTGTAAAAAGTTGCTATTTTGGTATTTTTCCCGAAATTAAAATGTTAAGTTTCATGTTAGGTGTTTCAACGAGTATTAATCTGAACAATATATAGTGACCATAGAAATTAATACTATGTCTCAGTGGCAAGAGGTAATATATAGACATATTTGAGATTGAAATTTGGAAAGAAGAAATCTATACACAAATTTTAAGTAGTAGAGATGTTATATATATGTAGCATACAACTCAGTGGTTCAAATACAGAAAAGTTACCAAAGTTATTGATAACGAGAAAGTATCTAATAAGCTTAAAAGAGTTTTATTCAACTTCTATAAGGCCAATAATGCTATATGGCTGTAAATGTTAGATTTTAAAGGGATAACAAGAGTTTAAAGTTGAGATAATTTTGGAGATGAAGATTTTGAGACATATTTATGATTATATGAGAAAAGATACTTTTTTTAAGAACATATATATGAGGGAAAGTTGAGATGACATCTATTGAAGGGAAAATATCATAAATTTGTTTGAGATGGTTCATACATATATATATATATATAAAGAAAGTCGATAGAGACAACGACAAGGAGGTAGATTGGATAATAATATAGAATTATTTAAAAACTCTGAATGAAATTATTGAATGAGACATTTTACTTATAATTTATCCAAAAAAATTGATTGTTATATAGCTTCATACTATCCATGTAACTGATCTTGGCTGTCACAGTTGTTGCTGGTATTGTTTTGTTTTAAAACATATGCAATATCTAATTATATTAAAAGTGAAAATTACATATATTTTTTTAAAGGCAATTAAGTAAGTGTTGGAGATAAGAATAACTGGGTATGTTTGGTTTAAATGAAGGGGGGGAAAAACCTTTTAGGAGGACATTGACCATTTTGTCATTAATGAAGGGAATTTTTTTTTTTTTTTAAATATTGAAAATTATCTATGGGCAATTTTGTAAAGATGAGAGAAAAAATTTCTCTATCAACTTTCCTCCCCACTCCCTCCCCTTCCCTTCCCTCAAACCAAACATAATTTTTATATATAATTAAGGGTTGAGGAGTTTAAATGTCCGGGAAGCTCTCGCGTATGGACATTGGATATCTGAAAAAATTTTAGGGGCCAAAAATGCCTGGGAAGTGTAAAAAATGGGGCAATATCGCCCTCCATTAAGAAATATCAATAGTCAACATTTGTTGACCAAATATATATATAGAAGAAACATGCCAACGTCCCATCCACCTCACCCTTCTTTTTCCTCAGACCTGCACTCTCTGGCGAAATTTGACAATGTCACACTAACTTTTCGAAATTTGACATGCATGTGAAAATATATGCAACTGATGTTCCAACTTTTAACATAGAATATTGAAAAACCTTGTTGCAAATTAAAGAACTGATACTCATATTTTATAATTTAGTACTGACTATATAATAAAAAATGCAATCGACAATTTAACATGAAAGATCTAATTAGGAAAAATGTTAATTATGTAATTTTATATGATTACTAAGGACCAAAGTTTAAAAAAATTTAGTCACAAATTAAAACTAAATTGATATAATCGTCCAAAAGTGTCATTATCTCACACCAAAGCATATACCAAGACCATTCCTTAATTTATTATTTTGTATTATAATATCTGGATTAAAGTGGGGATCCCAACAAGATTTACTAGTTATATTGATAAATAAAAAGAAAGCACATCATGATTAAAATGACATGTTAATTAAATCCAAAGGAGTCTAATATAAATCCAAAGGTGAAGTGATTAAAGAAGAAGAATATTAATTGTGGCCGGCCGGGAAGAAGTTAATTATAAGATAATGAAATGTGATGATGTGGTGAGGAGGAGGAGGAGGAGGGCAAAATGGAGAGAAGGCGAAGCAAAACAGTGACAGCATTGGTAGCAGCAAGATCTTCAAAAGTGTCAATGTCTTCTTCTCCAGTCTTTCCCGCCAAATCTGATATCCCTCTTATCACTATCACTGATATTCCATTCGACAAGCTTGTCTGCAAAACAAACTCTTTCATTATATTCTCCAAATAATTCATTCCTTCATCTCAATTTGATTCATTTCACAACACAACTCCTTCCCTCCATTTTCTTCATTAAAGTGGATCATAAGGATCGAATATAATATTACTTCCTTAGTTTCTTAGTTTTAGAGGTAGCTAGGAGTCAGTTACAGAGTTTTCTTGAATCCTAAATGTAATACTCTACCTCAATTCAATTTGTCTCTCGAATTTATAATTTTTTTTTTTAAAACATCCATATTGATGATTACACATTAATTATGAGGGGTAATTTTTTATGCAAATGGCTAAAAAGAGCATTTTAAGGAAAGCAACACACATTTTTTTTCTAATATTTAACTTGAATATTTTTATTAACATCTATACAAATTAGTTATGTAATTATATTTAATATTTAAATTATGAGGGAGTATTATTGTCCCACTAGCTAGACATATAAATACCCTCATACCAAGGATACATGTCTTTGAAAAATTCAAGTATTGATCATTACATCCCTCCGGCCTTTAATATAAGAGGTAGATAACTAATTTGCAGAAATTATAAAATTAGTTTACTTAGTTATTCGTAAAAAAATATGCTTAATTTTTCTAAAATACCTTCTTTAATCATTTAATTTATATTGGATCTCTTGTGCCCTTCAATGAAAACTTTCTTAATATGTGCAATCAAATAATCATAGTTTATGAAAATATTATATATTTAAGGCTAAAATAAACCTCCAAACTAGCTCCAATGTTTAGGAGCGGAGGGAGTAGTTGAAGAAAACTTTATAAACCAAAAGAAATGATGAGATAATCGAAAGCGAACACACACACACATAAATATATATATATAATGAAGGTTAAGAAGACAGACCATGACTACGGGGAAACTCTCCATATCAACAGAAGAAACTTGAAATGTTTGGAACAGAAAATCTCTGTAAGCTCCATTGTCGACATAAATGTCCGCCGATGTACCATTCACACCACTCACTAACTTGGGACTACGTGTAAGACAAAAGCTCGAGTTTACACAACGTTCGAGCTCTATTCCCTGTCACATATTACAAATACATAGAAACAAAATTAAATTCTCATATTGTTAATAATGAAATTTAGAATTGTAGCATAATTATGTTTGGTTCTAACCTTCAAAGTAGAAGCAAGATGAAGCCATTGAGAAGTAACTTTTGCCCAGATCAAACGTTGTGCTAAATTGGGTTTTCCATTCACAGAAAAGAATTCTTCAGAACTGTACCCGACACGTCCCAACAAATTGTTCCCTTTTGGCACATCAAAGTCACCAAAATCCAAGTGAGCAAAGTCACTACTTTCAAGTGTCCCATTTGGTTTCTGACATTATCAACAAACACAAACATAAATTCAAGGATTTCTTCAATGTTATTTTTAAAAAAGAATTGGGAAAATTGGTGAAAAGTCCCAATTTGGAAATTTTATTAGTTGGAAGGACCTAAATTTGAGTATTAATACTTTCTGTATTTGACAACATATCAGGTTCTCCTAGCCAATAAATTTTACAAACAATGACTGTTCACCGATTTTCTCAAAAGAAATTGAAGTACCAGCCAGTCCCATAGGCCAGTATGAACGAATTGTTTGGGAATGGTGACATCTCCAAAGGAAATGGAGTCATTTGCACTTCCAGCAATTCCAAAATGCAGAATTCCAATTACGTCAAACACATCAACCATTTGTTGTGTTACCGCTGCTGCATTAAGCTGTAATGGAGCCAACACCAAATTTTCAAATACTAATACAAATGAGTTCTATGAAACTTAGAGAGAAAAATTAATCTGCAAGTCCTTATAGTTTTACCTGATTTTTAATCAGGTCTCTATAGTTTTTTTTTTCTTTTTTTTAATATTATTATTCGGTATCTGGTTTGAGGTTCATAGCTGCCCTTTCTAACACAAGTGTCTCATATGGGATTCGAACTCAAAACACAAAGGGATCTAGTGGGGCCTTATATCATTAGCCCAGTAGTTTTTTTCTCCTTTTTATTATGTCTTTATAGTTTCACGTGTTAATATTCAAGTCCTCACAATTTTTTTTCCTTTTTATCAAGTCCTTATAGTCTCGCTTGTTTTCAATCACGTCCTTAGAAAAAAAAAATTATAGGGATCTAATTTAAAATAGGTGATACTATAATAACATGATAAAAAGAAAGAAAAAGAATTGAAGGGACGAATTTATTAAAAACAAGTGAAATTATAAGACCCTGATGAAAAAAACTACCAGGATCTAATTAAAAATCAGATGAAACTATAAGAAGTTACACATTAATTTTTCTAAATTAAATTATGTAAAGACAATATCAATTGCACAAGAGAAAGTATACCATACCATTCCTACTCCACACCTCACAAAGATAACTTTCTTATCAAAGACCTTCCCCACCCTGTATAGCCTCCCTGCAACCACCATTATCAACACAAACTAGCTAGCTTGAATCTAAGCTTCTTAACATAATTATGAAAACTAATGACATCTCAGTTTTATATATATATAGAAGATGATGAACCTGAGAGTTCCACAAAAGGGTGATTTGGATCAGGTTTAAATGCCTTGGAAGCAAAAAAAGCAATCTCCTCAGGTGGGTAAGCTGCTATTATACCCAAGTATGGCCCTTTCTCCTTCACTTTCTTTATCACTTGAACTGCCCTTCTTCTTCTTAATGGCTCTGCAAATGCTAATGTCAAACTCAGCAACAAAATCAACAAAACTCTTGCAGCCATAAGTGGCTTCTCTTCTCGGGAAATGAAGAGTGAACTAAACAAGCAATAAGAAGCAAAATATATTTGTAAATGGATTCAGTTTATAGAATATATGTATGTTTATACATTGTAATGTTTGGTCATGTTTTATAGACTGTGTGTGTGTGTTAGCTCACTTAACTTTCTCTGTCAAACTGATATCTGATTATGGAACAGTACTTCACCTATAAGTCAAACGCTGATAATGAGAGCTGTCGTGTCTTGAAGCTAAAAGTTCAATGATGATATGGAAATTTTCCAACGTTTATAAGGCTTTGATTTGTAAGAAAGTGGGAGTTTAGAAGTGATTTAGTATATTTAAAGAACTTTTTAACAGCATCAATTAATCAGAAGTCAACGAGTCTGTTGAAAGTTTGATTAAAGGTCACGTGAGGGTGGTAGATAAACGGATATCAATGGGGCCCATGAATAAATCTCTTGTCTACTTATCAGAAAGTGAGCCCCATATAAGTGGTACTTTCTTGGGAAAATTCATACAGGGTCCAATTAAGGTCCATAATTTCAAAAAAAGCCCCAACAACTTTCACATACCAAAAAGGGTCCTAGGGCTTTTTCTGGTATAAACGTTAACAACTAAAACAGCCACATTAACAACAAAATCAATACCCGTTAACAACTAAATCAGTCGCATTAACAACAATAAACAACTAAATCAATCACATTAACAACAATATCAGCCCCGGTTAACAACTAAATCAGTCAGATTAACAACTAACGTTTTAATGAAAAATCCCAGAAAAGGCCCTAGGGCCCTTTTTGATATGTAAAAGTTGTTGGGGCTTTTTTTGAAATTCTAGGTCAGAATTGGGCCCCTGTATGGATTTTCCCTACTTTCTTCCCTTCATGTCAAATTATATATCCACGTAGTATCAATTGGGTTATAAACAGTGTTGTTAAAACGCCGTTTCTGAACGTAGAAACGGTCGTTTTTGCGTTTTTACGGGGAAAAACGTCTCAAAACGGACGTTGAGACGAGAACGGCGCCGGAACGGTTAGAACGTCGTCTGAAACGGTCGAAACGGTCGAAACTGGTCGCTGGGCTGCCTGGGCATTCTTTTTCTTCTCTGACCGGTATGGTATCATCCTCTTCTTTGCTTCAAAAATGTTGTATTGAACTATTGATTGCTGAATGCTGATCGACGCTGGGCAGTGGGCAGTGCCATAGTACTTTCCCCGTTAGTGCCTTTGGAACACCCACAAGTTGAGAACTGAATTGAGTCGAACCCTGCCCTCTTCTAAATTTGGTTTGTAATTTGAGTTCTTCCCCCCACCAAACAAAAAAAAGAGTAGTCTGCGATTGTTTAAAGTAATTTTAGAGTGAAATATGTTAAATTGTTAATTGGGTTATAAATTATGATTGTTGATTCTTGATTGAAATTTGTTAGAGTGATCGGTGATGAAATATGTTAATTTTGATTAAATATAGTTTGAAATCACATGGCTTCATCAAGTGGACATGATAGTAGTAGCACTCGCTTCGCGCAATGGAAGTATAAGTAACACTACTTGTTGGGGGAAGAGATTGGCTAGAAATGCTCCCGGAAATAAGTTAGATCCTGCATGGAAGCATGCAATTGAAGTTCCAGAACAAAAAGCTTAGATGCAAGTATTGTCCCAAAGAAATGACTGCTGGAGTTTTTCTTGTGAAGAACCATTTGGCAGAACATCTATGGACGTTGAACCATGTATATCGGTGCCGAGGAAGTAAGAACAGAGATGTTGAAGCTTCTTGCAACAAAAAAGGAAAACCATCTCAAATACAAGAGGAAGTTGTTAGTGGTGCTACTACTACCTCCTCTGATGTTTTTAAGAGAAGTAGATCATCCGCTCCCGTAACCCTCAACACCATATTGAAGAAGAACTTGAGGGAGGAGGCATGTCTTGACATTTGCACTCGCTATTTATAACAATGGAATTCCTTTCAATTTTGTGAATAGCGATGATTTCAAAAAGATGTGTGAATCAATTGCTAAGCATGGACAAGGTTTCAAGCCACCATCTTATCATGAGTGTAGAGTAAAATACTTGAAGCAAAAATATGAGGCAACAATGGTGTTGTTGAAAAGCATAAGGCTTTGTGGAAGAAAACTGGATGCACAATAATGACCGATGGGTGGTGATAGAAGAAGAAGATCAATAATCAATTTTTGTGTGCATAGCTCTATGGGAATTGTGTTTCTCAAGTCCATTGATGCATCTCACATCACCAAAACAGTGACAAGATTTTTCGGATGATTGATGAAGTGGTGGTGGAGGTTGGTGAAGAAAACGTTGTCCAAGTTGTGACGGACAATGCCGCAAATTATAAAGCTGCTTGGGGCTTTGTTGATGGAGAAAAGAAAGAAAATATATTGGACACCTTGTCTTGCTCACCGCATTGATTTGATGTTGGAAGATTTAGAGAAGAAAATACCCCTTCATAAAGAAACAATTTTCAAGGGGAAAAAATTACGACTTATATCTATTCAAGAGCATCTCTCATTCCAATATTGCATAGCTTCACCAATGGCAAAGATTTGATTAGACCCGGCATGACTCGCTTTGCCACATCCTATTTGACTTTGAAATGCCTCCATGACAACAAAAATCCGGTGAAAAGAATGTTCTTGTCGAAGAATGGAAGAAAACCAAAAATGCAAAGTCGAGGATGGAAAGCTCATTGAAAATGTAGTGATGGACAAACAGTTTT
Organism: Acacia pycnantha; assembly: GCA_025563575.1. Lineage (NCBI taxonomy): Eukaryota > Viridiplantae > Streptophyta > Magnoliopsida > Fabales > Fabaceae > Acacia > Acacia pycnantha. The sequence continues at coordinate 3,354,273 of JAMWYP010000009.1, forward strand.
GGAGAAGGGTTGAGATTTGTTTGATAGGGGCACTTCCTTTGATTGAAGTGCTTAGGTTGGTTGATTCGGATGATGCGGCAATGGGCTCCATTTATGAGGCAATGGATCGTGCCAAGGAGAAAATTGAAGAGGGTTTCAAAAAAACCTACATTGTAAGTTATCATTAATTTATTTAATTCGAGTTATAGACATTTTAACTCAAAATTAATTCAATTGTTATCTTTTCTTTTTAGTTATCAACTTTGTTTGGGATGTCATTGATGCAAGATGGGAGAGGCAACTCCATAGGCCTTTGCATGCTGCAGGCTACTACCTTAACCCAAAACAACATTATTCTCCTACATTTAAAGTTGATTATGAAGTAAAGGTTGGATTATATGATTGTATAAAAAGGATGGTGGCGGATACAACTCTTGAAATAATTATTGATGAGCAACTTGAGGAATTCAAGCATCGTAGAGGCCTTTTTGGGAGTACCTTTCTTTGTGAATGGAGTTGGAACCAAGAGTCCAAAGAGCATGGTGGGAATCTTATGGTGATGGTGTTCCAGAACTCCAAAAATTTGCTATCCGTGTGCTTAGCTTGACATGTAGTTCCTCCGGGTGTGAGCGGAATTGGAGTGCTTTTGAGATGGTATATTTTTAATATGAATTGCATTTCATTTCAAAAATATGATATTAGTCTAGTATTAAATTATTTTCTTGTCTTTGTTTAGGTCCACACAAAGAAAAGAAATCGTTTGAAGCAAGAGACAATGAATAATGTTGTTTTTGTGATGACTAACTCAAGATTAGGCAACACAAAACGTAGAGTCTCTCCTCAAATTGATTATAACTTTGATGACATTGAGTCAGATGATGATTGGATTGTGGAACCAACATGTGAAGATTTTTCGAAGATGTTGGAGTTGGAGAAGATCAAGATCCCCATGGCTTGGATGATCATGATCCGGATGAAGAAGAGGGAACTTGGGGAACTTGAATGATTTGGATATTCCCGAATTTCTTAGTGGGGAGGGGATGAAGAAGATGATATTGAGATTGACTTTGACTCGAATTCGATGACTTACATTAGAGATGTTGATCTCTTTTATAATAGTATTGCCTATGTCTTTTGATTTTAATGTATTATGATGATTGATGATTGAATGTTTGGACTTAAATTTGTAATGACTTTAATGTATTTGTGTGTTTTTTAGTTTTACGTTTCCGTTCCGTTTTACGTTTTACGTTTTTACGTTTTGCTCACCCTTCCCGTTTCAACGTTGACTCTACGTTTTAACAACATTGGTTATAAACACCAGCACTCTTGTTAGTGCAACGGTATTGAGATTAAATTCTCCCCCCATGGTCCTGGGTTCGAACCCCCCCCCCCCCTCCCCTATCGCCTTGTAACAAAAAAAATTGGGTTATAAACAATCCTTCCCTCTCGTCGTTTTAGGCAAAAATTTAAATTATCTTGGTCTTTTTTATAAAAACCTAACAAGAGTTGTATGAATATTTAATGAGTTTGTTTTTCATTTTTACCCCTTATTAATTATATGTGTTGTATTAATTAAAAGGTTGATGATTCTTATATTTACTTTATTTATCTCACTTGCCCTTATAAATAAAAATATACTTAGAAAACAAAGTTTATTTCAAACATACTTATTATTTTAACTAACTTTAACCGCTTTTTAAATAGCATAACTCATTTATCAAGTTCTTATAAAAAGTAGAGGGAAGTATTACAATGGATGTTCATATCCAATCCAATAGCCTTTTAAAATTCTGGTTAATGTCCTTATACCCTATAACACTCAAATGGATGGTCTTCTTATATTTATTACTATAACCTTCAATGGTTTCATGGTGTACCATAATGTAGAATAATTCTTCTATTTATGAAATTATGACTTTTGGAAGGGTTGGAGGCCTATAAATATACATTTAACATAAACGATTAGATGTACAGGAAAATATATATGGACGAGAATTCTCCTCAATCCCTCATCTTGCATTTCTCTCATGCTTATATTATGTTGCTCATATTTTTCTATAATATTTTATAACAAATTGGCGTTATTGTCCATTAAAATTATTTTTCATACCATGAAGTTTTGTTATTCTGTGATCATTTTTCGCAACAGAAGAAACAAAACAAGTTAGCAGCTTCTCTGTTTCTCACTATTCTGTTACAGAAACTTCTATTGAATGCATAAAACAGTGTGGAATTGCTATATATTTTACCTACATTATGATTTATTTTCAACGGGCAAAATCTTGTTGGTAATTTCAACAGTTCTGGGCACCTTCAGCGTCTCACAAGGGCTTTAAGCAGAAAGAAACAGAGATATTCAAAGAATAGAAAAGGCAAAACTTGTGTCATCTTTCAACTCATGGTATAAGTTTATGACTTTTTTAAAGTTCTTTTCTCTAATACAAATAAATGATTCCCAACCTCTTAACATAGCCTAGAGTTGGTATTTTTTCACAATTATACATATCAATCCCCATAGAAGCATGAAAGAGGCTGGATAAGTAAGTAATCATAAGCTCAAGTTGAGAGAAATTAGCTTGAACCAGTTTTGGAAAGCTAATCTGCAACTTCATTTTTCTGTAGATGAATAAAGTATCAGAGGTTACTAAATTGATTTTTAGTCTCCTCATCCTGAACAATAACAGGATACTGAAAAATAACTGTTGTCAGAAACAGAGCCGAGTTCATCGATTTTGAAGCCCTTCAATTGCCTTCTTCCACTGCCATGCTCTTTGTTTTGCATCCTCCAATGACATTACTTTCTTTGGCTGCGTTGTTTATTCAAGAGAAATTCACAAATAAAAGATTTTCACACAAAGAAATAAAACAAACTATAGTGTAAATCATGTCTTAAAAAACACTAGTGTCTCTCTACATGACTTGGAAATAGAATAACAGCCAAATTCTAAGTCTAGACCCAAAGGAATAATTTGTTTAAACATTGGGAGTAAACGTTGGTCCCATTTTATCTCATATATTTATCATTTTTATGGAAGCTAATTTGTCTAACTTATATATTAACATACTCCCTCCGGTCCTTAACATAGGACATATTTAAGATGTTGATTTTGGTCCTAAATATAAGACATAGTTTGCATATTTGTCAGTCTTTTCCTAATTTACCCGCTCCATGAACAATAATCAAGGAGGAGAGGGAATAAGGGAATTAAGGAAGATGACTACAGTGTTTTAGAAAATACATGGCATATTAATCAACTTAGTGCTTGTTTGGATTAGCTGTAAAAGCTGCTTTTCCAACGTTATTTACGGTATACGAGGAAAGTTTGTAAGAAGAGTTTTATCATTGTGCTTTTCTAACGCCAACTCAAACAAGCCCTTAACTAACTTCTTTAATCTAATCAATTTATATTTCTTGCATATACATTAAATTTCAAATTAAATATTAACTTAAATATTATCCATAGTCATGATCGACAGACATGGGGTCTTCTTTTTACCATCAACACAATACAGCTTGCTGTAACTGTAAACAGAAAATCTTATTAACAATTAAATATAGAGAACAGAAACTTACTGTGCAAATCTTAAAATGTGAAGGACTAGTCACTTGAACAGAAAGTTCACTTGGATTATCAGACCACAACATATTTCCCTTTGCAATTAGTTTAGATGGGTCTACATAGATCAACTTTGGCTTGTTTGTAAGGATTAGCTGCACCTTCTTGCTAGTTAGTTTCTGTAATTTCTTTACATTTGAGATCATAAGCACAGATTCCCCAGGTTCCAAAAATTGTTGCCTGTAAGATAAGAAGCACTAATTTTGAGTTTTAGTTTGCTAATACATAACATGCACAAATTAACAAAAAAATCAACCAATAAGAGAACTCTTATAGAGATTAATTAATATCAAAAGCTAAATGAGGGCTCTTCATTTACAAGTGCAAAGATAAAGGATAACATGGCAACGTTAAGGTTTTACAATCTTACAGAAACATAGAGACCTTTTTCTTATGATGTTAACTTTTGTGTTTCAGTGAGACATGGATGACACAGTACAAGGAAGATAATGATTTACCATTTTGAATCGAAAGAATCGATTGAAGCTAGCCTAGTCACATGAGCATTCCCATCAGAAGAAGTAGCACTGGCATTTCCATCAGGTTTGACATAACCATCCTGAGGATTAAATGGGGAACCATGATGCTGAGGAGAATGACACTAATTGTGAAAGTGAGATGATAACGCTAGAAACATCTTTTGTATTCATCACTAAAGAAAGTGGATAAAAAAAGAGAAGGTTGCCTATTTATCCACAAGTAACATATAAAAACCAGAGTGAGAATCATACCCCCGCTTCTGGAGCTAGTTTTGGTGGATTTTGATCCCTTATGTTTTTCCAGTCTACTCCCTTGAAAAAAGATGCATTTTCAAAACAGCATAACAATCAGATAACGGTAGAAACATCTTTTTATTTTAATCATTAAAGAAAGTGGAGCAAAAAAAACAGAGAGAAGGCTTCCTATTCTCCATAAGTAACATTTAAAAACTGAGTGAGAATCATACCCCTGCTTCTGGAGCAAGTTTTGGTGGGTTCTGATCCCTTATGTTATTCCAGTCTACTCCCTTGAAAAAAGGATGCATTTTCAAAACAGCATAACCATCAGGTCCAGCACCTGGCCTCCTCATTGGATTTAAATCCTGTACCATAATTGCATTACTGTATTGAAGACATTATTACTGATAAATGAACTACATAGAGCATAACAATTTATCAAGAGATTTTGTTTTTGATCGAGCTCAATGACGTCGTGTGGTCCATGTAGCCAACTCTACCTAGTGGGAGGCTATGATGTTGTTGCTACTTAATTATAGGGTAAATTGCTTTTCTGCAGCAAATGCAGCTGGAAACTCACTTTTATACCAGTGTAACCCTTTATATTCCATAAGGTCATATAAAAATCTCAAGTGGCTTTGAAAATTTTCTAATTAGCTGTGATCAGAATCTATTACTTGATGCATAGGATAGTTTTAGAAGTAGCTTTTTTTTTTTACCAAGACTTGGAAGTAGCATGGATTCAACTTTTCACAAAAAAGGTATATATTAGTTTTAGAAATAGAAGGGACATCAAGTATCCAGCTCTTTTACTTATAAAAGTCATACTTGGCGAAAGTGCACTGGTCTCTGAAGCCTCTCCTTTGTTTTAAAAAAACACCGAAAGCTTAAGTTTATATGAAGCAACTTACCATTTGTTGCATTGCCATCATGGCATTACATTATCCTGTCCTGCAACAGTATATTGTGTTGTAGGCAACAAATAAACACATTAACTCTGGATTACACTGTCCTTTATGCCTTTAGTTTCTTATTATCAAGAGCAGAAACATAAAATCAGAAATGTGTATATAACAAGCAGGGACTTCTGCATGCAAAATCCAAAAATACTAACCAGTAAATGGTCAATAAGGTCAACTGCTTCCTCAGAAAAGTAATCTGGAAATCGAAGATCTCTAGCTATGATTCTTTGGAAAATAAGCCATTCACTAGCATCTTTAAATGGAGAAGTTCCAGAAAGCATTTGATATAATGTGCAACCGAGAGCCCAGAGGTCATTCCTGTGGTAAAATATTGAAAGAAATAAAAAAAGGGGGGGAAATAAAAGATTTATGTGGTAGCCGGGCATGGAACAAAATACAATAAAGCTACTCAAAGCAAAAGCTCTCTTTGGCAACTGAAGTGTCAGAAATAATCCTTAATTCAAAAAAGACAATGAAATCTATACCTGTAAATAATGCAAAACACTATCAAAACAACATATAATTAAGTCCCTACCCAAAAGTAGCTGGGGAAGAATTAAGAACCTCTGGAGGGACATAAGCAGCTGTCCCCACAAATGTGCAGGCTTTATCATCTAGGGGAAAAAAGCAAGATCACGTACATGAAAAATGATAAACATAACAAAGCAGCTTCCACATACTCCTGATTTTACCTGATGCTGCCGCGTTTGGAAGGACTGTAATGCGGCTGTCCTGCATAGGCTTCACACTCCCAAAATCGGCTATTTTCATATGTCCTTCAGCTGTAAGTAACAAGTTCTCTGGCTGCAATGTTAGAAATGAGAGCTTTTCACATACCCATATGACATGCTGAAGCAGAGAAGCAATACATCCATGGCACAGAACTACCTTTATATCACGATGTATCAATCCCAAACTATGTATATATTCAAGAGCATCCACAACTTCAGCTGCATAGAACCGCGCTTCATCCTCAGATAGACGACCTTTCTACACACAGAAAATCAGGCAGATGCCAGTGGATAGCAAGTAACAAGTTGACAGAAAGATACAAACCACACAGATAGCAAAAGCTTCCAAATACCAAAGTGTAGTTAAAAGAAAATACAATTTTTTTGATAGAAGGACCGATAAGTTTGAACATATCTATTTGTTGGTTCAGTTGGGATCAATTGTCAAAGTTCATTTTCAAATGGTCACTAATATGTACGAATAATTTATTTAAAAAGATAATAGTAATTGATATCAACTCTAGATCAAATTAATTGGCTTCTGAACCAGTGCCAGTCAAATTAATTGGACTCCAGCATGTAGATCTCATGACTTCAAGTCTTATATTAGCTTACCCGGGTTATTTGATCAAAAAGTTCTCCACCTTCACAGGACTCAAGTGCCATGTCTTCATGTTTGAAAAAAATGGGTCACCAGAAATAGATAAAACATTGGTTAATAGATCAAAATGGGTGGGAAGCAAATGCAAGATTGAAATAAAAAAAACATAGAGGAGGAACAGCATTGGATGAAATTATATAGACAAACAAAGCCTAAAAATACCTACAAATGGAAAATGTGTCTTGAAATGTGAAAAATAGGCGCACAATGCCAGGATGGTCCAATTGATCAAGCACTATGCGCTCCAGCTTCACATAAGCTGTTTTGTTCTCTTTAGTAATAAATTTTTTATCCATGATTTTCAACGCATACACAACTCCTGTGTCCTTCTTCTTTGCCCTCACAACCTAATACACAAAAACAAAAGAAAAAACAAAAAAAAAAAATTAACTATATTTTTATGCAACGGATTACAATTTATAGTCAATACAGATCATTGAACCATATGAACAGGAAGATTTAACAATAGTAGCAAGATGAACTACAGGTCTGATATTCCGGTCTCTGGATAAGTGATATCCTAACCACTAAAAAATGGTATGAGATGAATTTTATCCTTTTAAGTCACAAATGCTCACCAAAGTCTCAGAATACTTTGGCACGCTTCCCATGAAAAGCCCCTCAACATTGCTACAGTCTCTCTTTGACCATGTCATCTAATTTGCAGAATCACTCACACAACTTCAAGAATTCTTCAATATGCTTCTATGAGTAACCCCTTCAATATTCTCCAGGCTAGTCTCAAAAAGAAGGTTTACAAAATGATAACCAACAAGAATGCTGAAATCTTCACTAGCTTCTTTCTCAACTAAGACTCCAAGCCTGAATATATTATCATTTGATATTGATTGACTTTGGTTTGTTCGTTAGAATAAGGCACTTAATTTTAAGCCAAGAATTATAACTGATAGAAAGCTGCAACTCTATTTCCTTCACCCATCATAAAGCAAAGACCAAGTGTCATATTTTGATCATGACAGGGGTTAATGGGTGCCACAAACCCCCAATCTGGCAACGGTTGCCTCCATCCAAACAAAGCTACACCCATAAGGTTCAAACACCCCATGGCCAATTAACGCTTGCCAAATAGATCAAGTACAATGGTTAATACACCCAAGCCCAAGCACACTGATTACTAACACTCTCATTTTTTCTGGTCAAAAAAATAGTCTCATTCCCCCTAACCATCATACTCATAATTATAGTAAATCCAAATTGTTATTGCTAGACACTAGTGCACTTAACTATATTGGATACCAATCAATCTAAAGAAGGTGCATTTTCACAAGCCACATGAACTAATATTTTTTTATACACACAAGGAGCAGTATATTAAGCTACTAGAGAATAATTTCTTAATAAGCTTCATGCATTTTACAGCTAGGAATACCCAATACAATCAAATGAAAAACTTCAATTTTCTGTTCTTTCAACTAAATCAATAATCGAGCTATGCAGCACATAAAATACAGGACATAGACAAAGAAAAGCATAAACATAAAAAAACTCTAGAGCACATGGCAAACGCACACATGACAGTAACAGTGTAATATTATTTGCCACAGATATGCATCAGAGATATTAAGTAATAAAAAAATATGGCCTTCTGATGCTTTGAGATGAAATGATTCTCCACATAAATTATAGCAAGAATATGACCTTGATGCCCTTGTAGTCCTAATCATTGCAAAACATTATATGTTGGGATTTAAGCATGTGAGTGGTCCACATTTCAAACCCTAAAGGCTTATACAAGGCAATGCAAACAGGCATATGAAACATATTCACTAAACCATTTCAAGCTTTCAGTGAAAATATGAGCTTTCCATCAAATGGTAATCAACACACAAGCGCAAACATATTATCAGTTATATAAAATGAACGATAATGTTCAGATAATACAAAGAATCTATGATAAAATTTAAAACTATATTCAACTATTAAGTGAAGCCTGACATGATAACCCTATCAGATGGTGAGGTATATCGTCATTTTTAGAAAGGTGCATCAATCAAAATGCAAAGGCAAACCAACAACAGCAATTAAACATGACAGACCTTAGAATAAGAGCCAACACCATAGATCTTTCCCAATTCAAAGTCCTGTATGGAGAAATTCTCCTGAGGGGCTCTGAAGGCAAAGCTCTTAGATCTCTGTACATTCCCAGCAGCAGACGAATTCTCCTGAATTTTCAACTTAGAATCAAAATCCTTCTCCATAGCCAACATATCGAACTTCAGCAAAGTTCCTCTACATTCTTGCACCAAAATTCTCCCATTACAACCCCATTACCCTATCTCTCTCTCTAAGAAACCTCGGGAAGAGAGCTCGGAATGGTCAATTAGACTACTGAGAAAAACCCATTGCCGCTTTGGATGAAAGCAATCATTCTCTAATATTCTCTGATAAAAAGAAAAAGGTTAGGTGATTCTTTCTGATTAGGGGTATAGCATATGCCGCCTATATGGGTATGCGTGTATAATCTGGAAGTGATCAGCTTTAGCTTTCTTCCAATTTCAAAACCCTAAAAAGTGATGCCAAGGAAATGGATTGAAGGGAGACATGGGGATCGAAGAGGAAGAGAGTGAGAGTGAAAATGGGCACATGGGAATGAATGATGGAGATGATTCAAGCTTTCTCTCTCAAATGCCTAAAATGGGAATGGAAGTTGCGCATGATTAGAGGCCTAGTGTCATGCTTGAATGAAGTTAGAAATTCCAACGGATTTTGTCAAATTCTTTTTTTAGGAAACTGTAGTACCATACCCGTTTCCTCTTTCTTCGTTCGAAAACTGTAGTTTTTTTTTTTTTTTTTTTACAAAGGATACTTATATTAATGGGGTTTATACTTCTCATGTTACATGAGAAGAAGAAGATTCCTACACACACATGAAAATGGTGGGACCCACACATACATATAATGTTAATTATATATATATGTGGGTTCCACCATTTCATGTGTGTGTAACATGAGAAAACACTTCTCCTACAACATGAGAAGTATTTTTCCCTATATTAATACTACAAAAAGATTACAAACCAACATTAGAGAAGAGAAACAACAAGAAGAAAAACAACATCAAAAGAACAGACAAGCATGTGAATTACAAACAAAACAGAATACACACAAATAAAACAAACTACAAACAATCACCACTCAATGAGTGATTGGGGAGAGGGGCATCATGAGGAATGTCATTCGCCTTCTGGGAGTCCAAGGCTAGAAGTGACAGCAAAGAAGGTGTTGGTTGGAAAACCCACCCGATCGGGCACACCCATTTATAAGCATCTGCTGCAACAAGGTCAGCGGCACGGTTACCCCCTTGGGGTAAAGGACAGAGAGAACCCAACCTTGGTCACCAACAGACGAATAATATCAAAAATAATGCTCCTACTCCTCCAATCAATCATGTCTGGAGATTTAGCATCAACACATTCAAGAAGAGAAAGACAGTCGGTTTCAAAAACAACAATATCATGACCGAGATCAATAGCGAGCATTAGTGCCCTCTTCAAAGCTAAAGCTTCAGTCATAAATGTAGAGATGGATTTCACCTTATCAACAAAACCTTATTTGAAATCACCAAAATGATCCCTACAGATAATTCTGATAACAGCGCCAATCTTATTAGCTGAAAAAGCCCTATCACAATTATATTTAAATTTGCCAACAGATGGAGGGGACCAGAGAACTAGATGAGTAGGACCAACCCTTTGACCTTCCGGATTTCCGTGATTTTTATCGCAATTCATCCAGAAGTCAAAATTGTTTTTCCTCGCACATTCAATGACATCAATAGGGTTAGGATCTTTATGATTAAAAACCAAATTACTTTTTTGTTTCCATATAAACCATAAGATCCAACAGATTAAAAAAATGTTTTGCTTGCTCAAAAAAGACATACCTGTCAGATGAATCCACCAAGCATTAACATTCGAAATACTAGCAACATCAAGCTTTGCACCAAGGCAACACCCGAACCAGACACACCTCGTCCAGGGGCAATGGAAGAACAAGTGCTCCAACGTCTCCACAGCATCAGAACAGATAGGGAAAATGTTACTATGAAATCTCTTTCTCCTATAAAGAGCATTATTGGTAGCGACAACATTATTTAATATCCTCTAGACGAATTGTTGTACTCTCAGGATAATCTGAATCTTCCAGATCGACTTCCAGCAGGATGAGGTAATAACTATTGAAGACCCAGCCTTGTTGCCCTCAGACAGCAAGTTCCCTTTACTGTTATGATACCCCCCCCCCTTTCACTGAATACACACCATTCTTAGCACTGGTCCACACCAATTTATCAACCAACCCATTAGATGGGATATCAATCTCATATATAGCACTCTTGACTTCCGGCGATACATACTGGTCAATGGGAGTAAGATTCCACTTACCATTGACGATAAGATCACTAACTCTACCCTTTGTAATAATGGGATCATTAAGATTACTGGGTTTCTTCGGGAAATCAACATGTGGAACCCATTTATCATCCCAGATTCTAATAGCTTCTCCATCTCCAACATCCCAGCGCAAGTCCTTCATGGGAAATTCCCTACCATCCAAAATGCTAGACCAGCACCATGATGTTTTATATCCTTTGCTTGCCTTAATAAAATCATCTTTAGGAAAATACACACTCTTCAAGACCCTAGCCCACAGGTCATTGGGGCTCATCAGCAGTCTCCATGCAGTTTTAGCCAGATTAGCATCATTCATGACAGAAAGTTCTCGAAAACCCATCCCACCAAAACTCTTAGCATTCGTCAAAGACCCCAGGCTTTTCAATGTGTTGTTCCACCAGAAACAGTACCGCTCCACCAAAAATTAGCGATAAGGCTGCTAATCTCTCTACATGTCTTGATTGGAAACTTGAAAACATTCATGGGGTAGATAGGGATTTCCTGAATAACTGCTTTAATCATTACATCACGTCCAGCAAAAGAGAGAAGAGAATGACCACATCCTTGGATTTTATTAGCAATGCGTTCCCGAACATAAGTCAGCGCCTGATGCTCTGTCTTCCCCAAATACTCGGAATACCAAGGTATCTACCCGGGTCCTCGGTCACCGGAATGCCCAAGATTCTTCCAACCATATTTTTAACATCATCCAGGGCATTAAAAGAGAAAAGGATACTAGACTTATCAAGATTGATGACTTGACCAGAGGCAGTGCAATACATCTTCAAAATATCAGCTAGATGGTTGCAGTTGCGATGAGTTGCACGCATGTACAGAAGAGCATCATCAGCAAAAAAACTGTGAGTAAGTTCTGGGCAGCTGTGACTCAATTTGACGCCCTTAATAAATTTATCCGCCTAACTCTATCTAATCATAATGGAGAGAACTTCAACAATAATAATAAAATGATATGGAGAGAGTAGATCTCCCTGACGAATGTCCCGGCTCGGAGTAAAGGAACTCACTTTTTCACCTGATAAACAAATGTTCAAACTAACAGAGCACACACATTTCATCAGAAAGGATACCCACTCTATACAGAAACCAAATCTTAACAACACATTTTCCAGAAAATTCCACTCCACCCTATCATAAGCTTTGCTCATATCCATTTTCAGAGCAAATTCATACTTACCCCAGAATTCTTACGCCGAAGATAATGGTATACCTTATTAGCAATAATAATATTATCATGAATACACCGACCAGGAACAAAGGCACTCTGATTCTGTGAAATACAAGTATCAAGTAAAGGTCGCATTCTATTGGCCATGATTTTAGAAATAATCTTATAAGATATAATTACACAAACCAATAGGACGAAAATGGGACACATGCCCAGGCTTTTGAAGTTTAGGAATAAGAGTGATGTTAGTTGAATTTAAATCATTAAATACCAAATAACCTGCAAAAAACTCTTTAACCAAACTACAAACAGACTCACCAATTTTAGACCAAGAGGAATGATAAAATTTACCCGAAAAACCATCAGGTCCAGACGCTTTTGTGCTCCCAAGACTAAAGGCTACTGCTTTAATCTCCTCCGTAGAAATTGGAACCAAGAGACTGCGGTTCATATCAGATGAAATAGTAGGCTCAATGAAACCCAAGACAGTATACATTGGTCTTGTACCAGAAGTGGTATAAAGCTCCTGAAAAAAGTTAGAAATATTCTCTAATATAGCATCCTTCTCATACAACCAATTGCCCTCATAATTTCGAATACACGAGATTCTGTTTTGTTGCCTCCTCTTGATAGTAGAGATGTGAAAGAAACATGAGTTCTTGTCACCAGCATTTAACCAATTGATCCGAGATCGTTGCCACCAATATTGTTCTTCACGCTCCAATAATCTTTCCAGATCTCCCTTTACCTCCGCAATCCCTCTAGAAATATCCGGAGTTCGAACTTCCTGAGACAGCTCAGCCAAATGAGTCTTCAACAACTCAATAACCTTACCACTATTAGGGAACTCCTTACTCCATGCAAGTAACCTCTGCGTGCAACTCTTTAAATTGCTCACAAAAATTTCTAATACCGAGTGATCTTGATCACTGAAATTCTGCCAACATCCCTTGACTACCTCAAGAAAATTCCCATGAGATGCCCAAGCAGATTCAAAGCGGAAGGTCCGACTTTGCTGACGATTTTCATACTGACATCGGCTGAACAGAAGGTGATGATCAGATCCGGCCGGGCCAACAATAAAAACCTAGAGACACGGAAATTGCTCTCTCAACTGCAAACTACCTAAGGCCATATCGATGCGCTCATGGATTGTATCCGGGTCTTTACGATTATTGCATCAGGTAAAAATGGGTCCATTATAACCCAAATCTTCAAGTTCACAATCAGCTACAAAACACTTGAAGTTAAGGATCTTCCTCCAGGATCTAAGGCGGCCACCACTCTTCTCATGCTGAGAAAGAATGTCATTAAAATCCCCAATGCACATCCAAGAGTCCTTGATATTGTTGTTAATTCTTCGAACCTCTTGCCAACACAACATCATTTCCTCTTCATCAGTAGGGCCATAGATAAAAGTAATATAAGATGGAGTCGACAGTGTCTCAGACCCCATACTGGTATGAATAATATTAGGAGACGAGAATAGGATATTAACTGTAAGCACCTCAGACCACCATAAAGCTAACCCACCACTTCTCCCCACAGGATTAACAATCCATTCCTCATTAAAACCACATCTCCATCTTACTTTCCTAACCACACTCGCCTTCTGCTTAGTCTCCATCAGGAAGACTAAGTGGCGTTTTTTCCGGGAGCATTCTTCCCTCAAATTTCTGACTGTCATGGCAATCCTCAAACCTTGACAGTTCCAAGCTAATAGATTCATGGCGAACCGGTGGCTGGTCCCATCCAACCACTGGCGTTACTCAAACAAGAAGAACCCATATCCTCATCCTTCACATTACCAGCAACCAACCAACTCTCTGGGAAATTAATCTCAACAAGAAAAGGGTTTCCAATAAAGCACTCGAACCCCCTGCATACCCAGACTGACGAAGGTATTTTTTGACTGATTTAAAATTGTAATACCCCGGATTGAGAATAGGAATAATAATAATAATAACAATAATATTAACAATAACAATAATAATAATAATAATAGCTTAAAATAATAAGATAATAATAATATATAAAATATCTAGAAATTAATAATGTTTTTAGTATTAATTTATTAATTTGCAATAATTAAATAGCCCAGCCCAATCGCTAAAACCCTAGATGTTAATTATAAACTTAGGCTAGCCGCCTAAACCTAGAAAACGCCCTGACTCTTTTCTCTGCTACAGCATCCTCCTCCCGTACTCTCATCAAAGCAGTTTTCTAGAAGGCTAGCAAAGACGGAAACCAGGTAATCCTAATTCCCATATAGTTTAGGTTAATTTATATGTAACCCTAATCTGTAACCCTAATCACCATAAGTCTTAGATTCATGTAATCCTAATCCTCATAAGTCTTAGATTCATGTAATCCTAATCCCAAATAAGAATTAAGATTGAATAGTTACAATTATCCTTTTCTTCTCCTTGATTTGCGCGTGAAAGTTTTGTGCCAAGTGATTTAATATTGATTTCAAGTGTTGTGCGCGTCCTTTTTGTGAGTGATATGCAGATACATGAGTGCAATACAATTGATTCATAGACTTCTTTTCCTTAATTTCATTAATTGCAATGAATAGCTCCGCCTCGGCCTTCGTGCGTGAGTAATATGCAGATACATGATCCCTGTGCAATACAATTGATTCGTAGACTTCTTTTCCTTAATTTCATTAATTGCAATTATTATAAATAATACAATATACTATATTGCAAAGTTATATTATTTTATTCCTTTTTTTATTTCCTTCTTTTTGTAATATCTCTTGCAAAATAAAATAGGATATGGATAGATTTTATATCAAAATATATTTATATCTCATATTTAACTAAATAATAGGAAAGTATATAAAAGGTAATTAAATAATAGAAATAATTTGGGATTTTAATGTGTGTGTTTAAAATAATTTAACAGTGGGAGGATAGCTTTGGGATGGTACCTCCCAAAGTGATGAACACAACCAGGCTATATGCCCAATTTGATGATTTGTGGTTGGCCGGTTTCCGGGTGCTCTGGGTCACAGGGAGTGACTGGCCGGTTACCGGGTGTTCCGGGTCACAGGGTAGACTGGATTTGATGATTTGTGACTGGCCGGTTACCGGGTGCTCCGGTCACGAGGAGTGATCGCCGATTCACGGTGCTCGGGTCACAGGTAGGCGGGCGGTTCACGGGTGCTCCGGTCACGAGGAGTGATCGGCCGCTTCCGGGTGCTCCGGGTCTACCATGGTTCTCTTCCCACTAAACAGACTGGCCGGTTTCCGGGTGTTCCGGGTCACAGGGAGTGACTGGCCGGATTCCGGGTCTCCCGGGTCTCCCGGGTCTAAACTAATTTAAAAATGATAAATAATGATATTTGGTGTAAATTATATATGATTATTTTATTTGATTTATTTAAAGTATTTGAGCCACTTAACTCCTATTTTATTGGGATTACCAGCGTTTGCTGATTTTTGTGTGTTATGGGCTGCGACGATCCTTTGGGGAGCAGATTTTCAGTGAAGGTGTTCTCGAGGTTGGGGCTAGCAGTGAGAAGTGAGGATGACGACGTAGAGATTTCTAGGATTATTTCTAGCTAGTTTTATTTTATTTTTTTAAAACGTTTTTATTTCAGTTGGATTTATGTTAATGCAATAAGTAGCCTTGCACTTGTCCCGGTACAAGTGCGGCGGTAACACTTCCCAAGGTTGTTTACTCTGAATTTCAGTAACTTTTTATTAAAATCATTGAGATTCATGTTATTATAATTGTCAGTAAATTAGGGTGTTACAAAAAATTTTCCTACGCTCATTCTTTTCTTTAACCGGAGCTAAATTTGCATAGGCCGAATCCCCCTCTGAATTAAAATCCAGCTTTCTACACATACTTGATTTATCCAACTCAAGTTCACCATTATGATGTCTCTTGATCCTAATTTCTTTCAAACCAGCGGATACAGCCGAGATAGGAGACATACCATCAAAAAGAATAATAGAATTTAATTTGGGGTCTTCATCACTTGGGAAATCTACACTGTAAGGTTGGGACTTATTTGAGGAATTATGACTGCTAACATTAGGAATAAGAGAGCTAGCCATTTGTATTTCTGAATTATCCAATTCAGTAATATGAGGGCCCACAGACTGAGAAATAGCAAAAATGCCAGCTGAATTTGAAGAGAAGGCACACTGGGCCGAATTGGAGGGGTGAAATAAAGGCCCACCCAATTTCCAAACGTCCTCCTCTGGCCCACATTCGGTTAGCTTTCTGAAAAGACCACATGAAACCCCCTCATTGGATTCCTCTAGATCCGTGCCAACTCTTGGTTGAATTAAGTCCAAGTCAAAATCCCCTTTACCATATCCCAACACATTAACAGATCCACCTGGCATCAAACTCACAGGTCCACTTTTCTCCATCACGTGATGACAAGCATGCTGCCTTACCTCATCATCGTTCTCACTTGTCACTATCAGATCAGCTGCTTTCGGCGATGTACAGAGTGACCATTCCAACGGCTCCAAGGGAGAGACCGTCGGCGGTCTGGTGTGTACCAAGCTGACTTCGGTCTCCATATGAAATATATCCTCCCAAGCTAACCCTTCTCGAAAGGATCTAAGAGGACGCCGAACATTTAGAGTGTGGATGCTATTCACCGGTAAACCAGAGGTGACCACGGTGACCTTCGGATCTTCCGGCGACTTGCTCCTGTGAGATGAAGCCGTCCGAGTACCACCTTCCTCACACCTAGCTTCCACCCAATCCGATCTACAAAGCTCCAGGGCATCCACCAAGGTCTTAACCGAAGGCGTACAGAGCCAGTTGCCATAACTATACTCCCCTTCTTCATCTTCCGATTGCGTATTGAGCACCATGCAGCTACGACCCTCATGCCCTACACGCCCACACTTGTAGCAAAAAATTCTGTAGTCTCTCATATTTGATTGAGACCCAGGCAGGGGCTTTCTTTTCCCTCGGAACCCAGAAACCTGGAGAAAGAGGTTCATCCAGATTCAAAATAACTCGTGCACGGATAAAGCTCCGGTCGAAGTTACCTTCGATCATCGGCTTCTCAAACATAACTGAGTCTCCTAATATCTTTGCATTACTGTCATTGAAGGCTTCTAATGGAAGCCCATGGAATTGCACCCAGAACAGTGCTTTGCCAAAACGAACATCTTGAAGGACCATGCACTCTTCCCATAGTTGTAGGTTTAGAAGGTGCCCTTGGATGGACCAAGGTCGTCCTTTGAGAACACAGTAATAATCTGCCACCTTATTAAACATGAATAGAAACACCAGCTGCGACCTTTCCAGCTCATGAACCTCCACTCCTTCATTTAATTGCCATCCCTTTCTTATCATAGTAACCACCGTCGGAATATGCAAGTTTTTCCTAATGAGGATCTTCCCAACTAAAGTGCAACGCTGAGCTTCTGGTTTCTTTCCTAAGTTTAGAATAACTTCCTACCGACGACCATTACCACTACTTCCACTTACCTCCATACCTCCGACCACCACCAAACAAACACGAACCCACACAAACTCACTCGGAACTTAGATAAGGACACCATAGGGCTAGATTGATGTTCAAACAAAACACCAATCCGAAAGGTTCATGAAGAACCAAGAACTCTCACCAGGAGAGAAGAGAGGTTCTCACGCGCGGAGAACATAAATACTGTAGTTGTCTTTGCAAGGACTCTGCCTATATATCTATATCAATAATAAATTGATATTAATTTATTTAATTTTTATGTTTCAAATGGATCAATTAATAATTGAATTAAGGAAATAGTATCTCATAACAAAAACATAGTTATAATGTTATATAGGGCTAAAGTGCATCTAACAAGTAACAACTTTCTAAAATATTTTTTAAGGTGTATATAGTATCCTAAAATATTTTGTGGTGGAGTAGTTGTTTAGGTCCATCCAATATCATAATGTATTGGGAAAATCTCACTCAAATCTCAAGGACTAGAAAAAATATCAAAAAAAAAAATATCAATATAAATTTCTCTATAAAAAAAGTATAATTGTAAAATCCTTACCAAAAAGGTCCTAAAGACCTTAATAACATAGATGGGCTTGTTAATAGCCACTGTATAACTTATCAATATAGTCACGTACACTTGTCAACGAAAATTGTTTAGTTGACATAGATGTACTTGTCAATGACCACTATATAATTTGTGAATACAGTGACATATACTTGTTAATAGGAGCTGGTTTAGTTAGTATGGATGGACTTGTCAATAACTTATCAATATAGTCATGTACACTTGTCAATCGAAGCTGCTTTAGTTAACATATACGAGCTTGTCAATTAACACTCTATGACTTATCAATATAGTTACATACACTTGTTAATAAGGTAAATTTACATTTGAAATATATCTTACTGAGGTCCTTAAACACTTTTTTGATAGAGGATTTCACTTTGAGACTGTTTTAATAGGGGAATATACACTATGACTTTTTAAATATTTTTTCTAATCCTTGAAACTTGAATGAATTTTTCTCTAAAGTGTTTTTCAAGCATTTAACACCATGAAATATTTTTTCAAGTGCATTCTTTATCTTTAAATATTTTTTGGTGCATCCAACATCAACGCACAAACTTTAAGGTGCTAGATGCACAGAAAAAAAAAAAAAAACTTCAAGACATTAGATGTACTAAAAAAATATTTTAAGGTGCTAGATGCATTTATTATAATATATATATAAAATAATAAATGCATCTAGCACCTTAAAATATTTTTTTATATCGAAATAAAACATGTTGACTTTTTATATTTTTAAGTTTAAGAAATTTATGATAATTGATTTTGATAGCTATTGCTTATCTATCAAAATTGTAAGTCATTTCAATGATTAATCTCAACGTTTGACAAATTTTACCAAGATAACGTCGTTTTTATATAATTATGTATTGTCAATTATTATTGAATCAGATTTCAACATTGTTAGGTGTAATTAATGGTAACTTCTGAAAGTAGACATTTTTTTTGTAGTCAACCATACTTAAATTCGATTTGAAAACATACTTAAATTCAACATCTCACTTTCATCTTAAACTCTTCCCCTAATTGACCAAAAAGAAACTCTTCCGCTTAAAATAAGTTATAAAATAGTATTCATAATTTATACCATTTATAAATAGTACTTCCTTTAGTCCTTAATACAAGATATATTATTAAATTGGGAAAATTCCATTTAAATACCAAATGAATTTGCAAAAACCTCATAAGTCCTCCGAATTTACAAAAAGACTGAAAGGTGATAAGGACTTTTGAGGGTTATGCAATTTCGTGTGAAAAGACCACATTGCCCTTGCCCTTAATATGTCAAGAGATAGGTTTGCAAATTCATTGGCAGTAGAAGTTTCATTCGCAACACTAGAAAATTGACCCCCACTGCCAGAGCTCGCATCGTCTTCTGGACGCGCCGCCGTGGACCGCCGACCCACCGTCGTTGACGCCGTACCCGCCGTCGTGGAAGCCGTCGTTGCCGCCTTCATGGAGATCAAGCACAAACAAGAGGCACGATTCCATCTTTGTTCCTAATTTATTAACTTCCCTTTGATTTTTAAGTTTGCAATAATTTATGACAGAGCTCCAATATCAAATTATGTGAAAGTGTGAATGAATTTAAGTTTGAAATCATGAAAACTGGGTTTTAAATTGTTAAAGTTGAGTCATATGCTTTCTCCCTCCATTTTTCTGCTTCGCTCTCTATTCCCAGAATTATTCCTAAACAGATATGAATTTAAGTCATATGCTTCGCTCTTGGGTATCAATAAAGCGGTGATACCAGGCTTTCGTTGAGTTGTATTTTTTAAAAAAAAAAAACAGAAGTGAAGCATCTTTAGGGTGTTGAATAATTAACTTGGATACAATGCATCTTTTGCGTACAGTGCATAATAACTTGGATAAAGCCATGAAGTCTCTGCTATATGAAACTGAAAAACAGGGATGATTTTTTTGTTTGTGTTGTCGTTTCTGAGCATAAGCTTTCGCTGCACCCAAGTCCTAAAAATTAATAGGATAGTTTATATATATAGATATATGGTGGTGTACGGTAGATGGAAATCACTGAATCTAAAGGCCTGAACTATATCCGTCTATATATATAATATGTCGTGACTTGGGGCGAAGAATGAGAAGGAAAGCTATTATCCATATATATGTGTGTGTCAGGGGCGGAGCCAGGAAATTAAATTAGGGGGCGAAAATTACAGAACAAAACCCAGTAGAATTAGCATTTGAAATTTGAGGGTGAAAATTACAGAAATGGACCCAAAATCCTCTCAAATTATGATTTAGCCTCATAAATATTTCAATATTTTCATTATAGTCCCTCAATAAAACTTTTTAATAGGGACTAAAGTGAAAATATTAAAATTTTTAGAAGGCTTAAGTATAATTTCCGATACTTTTGGGTTCGTTTTTGTAATTTTAGGGGGGCGGGGGCCACCCCTAGCCCCCCCTAAATCCGCCCCTGGTGTGTGTGTATATATATATATAAGTTTTAGTTTGAACGAGGAAGTTCTTGCTATGTTACTGCTGCTCCTGGATTACATTCAAACTTTATTCAAACAGGAAGTTCTTGCTATGTTACGTCGTCCACCGGGAAGGCCAAGAGTTGAAAGGGTGGAGTCACAATTTCACAATAAGAAGATTTACCATTGCGGCTTATGCCACGAAGCAGGACACACAACAAGAACCTGCAAAAATCCAAACACAGCTTAATTTGTGCATTGGTTGGGGTTGTGGGGTAAATATGTTAGAAGTCATCTTTTGGTATATATTTTAGAAGTCATCTTTTGGTATATATACAATGACTTGGATCCCTTCACTTATTTTTGGATAGAAGGGCTATAAGACTTGTAGGATCACTCAAGATGTAATTAGTGTAAATGGCATATAATGTCTTCATGCGTTGGAATGACACGGAAACATTACGTCAATGTGGAATTGTAATGTTCACTTGTCATTTCACTATATTTTGTACATGTTGTCATCCCATTACAACTTTTTGTAAATGCCAATTCGTACTTATCAATGCCACAATGACTATATGTTGTTGGAGACTCTGTATTTGTAGTTATGTTTATGGGAAGGATCATTTGGAAACAATTGTGTTTGCTTAGATTTGTAAATGACTATCTGTTGCAGATTTGTAATTGTAGTTATCCTTTTTGGTATCATACTTCTTTCAGGATTTGTAGTTACTTGGTATCCAGATGATTTTCTGTGTTTCAGGATTTGTAAATGGCTATCTGTTGTCATTCAGGAATGGTAATTATCGTTTCAGGATTTGTAATAGTGCATTTTTTTTTTTGTTTTACAAAACATGCAAGAAAGAGTAAAAAAATGATTCGCTGAAGAAAATGGTAATTCTCGTTTCAGGATTGGTAATTTGCGTTTGTGGATTGGTAATTATCGTTTCAAGATTTGTAAAAGTGCGTTTTTTTTTTGTTTTACAAAACACGCAAGAAAGAGTAAAAAAATGATTCCCTTAAGAAACAATGGTAATTCTCGTTTCAGGATTGGTAATTTGCGTTTGTGGATTGGTAATTATCGTTTGTGGATTTGTAAAAGTGCATTTTTTCTTTTTTACAAAACATACAAAATGGTAATTCTCGTTTCAGGATTGGTTGTAACATCCCAATTTCAGAGCCAATTTTTTTTTTTTTAAAATCAATCAGAGTAGAGCATCGGAATAAAAACATTGAGTAACTGATTATAACAATAACAATGGCGTAATCGCCTGTTCATAAAGATTAATACATTATCATTTACGACTTTAAATCTTCTCGTACGATCATTACTCGGTCTTCACGTGGTCTTCATCTTCATGTGAGCCGTCCGCTCGCTACTCTTATCCTCCGTCCTTGGTCCCTCTTTCCGCACCTTGATGTGATGCTATAGTAAGAGCTGAGATCCAATGCCCATCGGATCTCAGATAACGGTTAACCTCATGCTTATATAACAATATATGATCAACAGATATTACTAGAAAATACAGCAAGAGTTTTTGATGTCCTATAAGAGTAATACCACTTTTATTAGTGATTTGACAACATAACTGGCATTTTAGGTAAAAATTACCATTTTGCCCCTATACCCCTAATTGGCGGAATTTCGCCAGCACTTCGTTACTTTGGCTCCGATTTTTCCCAAAATTTTGCCAGAACTTCAACCCAATGATAATTTTCGAAATTCTAGACTAATATAGCCCTATCATATGATACCCAATCATGCTTGAAAAATTAAAGGCTATACTAGCAGTACTACTCTAACTATTGAAGGAACTACGAAAGCTTAAAGCTTGCTATTTTAGCTTTTAGGACTCAATCCCTACCAAGTTTTACCTCTTTAAGCATCTTTCAATGCAATGAGGCCTAAAACAATAGTAGGAATTTCACTCCCTACTTAGTAAAACTATCTAACAATTCTACTAACTACTGAAAGAACTAAAGACTAAAGACCGAAGGACTTACCCGTTGAAGACTTCAGAATTTCTCCAGAGCTTCTCTCTCTTCTTTCTCCCTCTAGGATCGGCCAAGGAAGGAGGAAATGGTGTGAGAATTCAAGAGGCAAGGCCTCTTATTTATAGAGAATTTTTGGGTCCTAAAGTGTAATTTTCCCTTCTCGAATTTTGGGTCCAAAGTTGTAATTTTCCCTTTAAAATTTTGAAGAGTGATTCTTGGCCACACAACACACCAAAACGTGCTGCCCCTTCTCCAAGCCAAAGGTGATCCAATTGGATGATGACACGTGTCCTCATCCAGTACAATTTCCCCAATCGGTACCCGATTCGCGTAATTTCGGAGAAATCTTAAAATTCTGGATTTACAACTTTAAAGACAAGTTCTCACTTATTAAAAATGTCCAAGTTAACCTAAATTTTGATTCCATATAGGGCTCCAACAATCGATCAAGTTCCTCGAAAAACGTGTCCGTACGGGTCCGATTACGAAACTCGTTTTCGGAATCACCAATCTCTAGAGAAAAATTCACTGATTCCAAATATGTCCATGAAAATTCCCAATTCTTTTTCAACTGTTACAACATAACCTTTTCGTCCTGTTGGTTATTTGGCATTTTCTCAGAATTTCCCTATTTCGTCTTATTAGGGAAAAGCACAAACGACTTCAGAATTAACTTCCGTAAGAGTCTAACGGAAGATAAAATTCCACTGATCATTATTCTACCCTGACTTTGGAAATCCCATTCCTAGATCTCTAGATAGGATCCGTTTCCTAATTTCTAAATTACTATTCACCACTTTAAATTATATTATAAAATAATATAACTTTAATTAATTATAATATTAAAATAATATAACAAAACTTGTCTATTAAGTTTGTGATTTTAAACCTTATCCTATTATATATTTTTTTATTTTTCGGCTGGCCCAAAAAAACTATTTTTAATATTTATTTTATATTATTTTTAAATTATTTAATTATTTAATTTTTCCAAAAATTCCACAAAATTTTCTTATTGGTCCATTATTGTATTTAGGCTTAAAAATACCTAAACTCATTCATTTTTCTCAAAAATTTCCAAATAATTAGTAATTATATCTTTACTAATTTTAAACCAAAAACCACTAATTTTAGGGTTTTACATAATTATTACTGAATTTCCTTTGCTTATGCTTAAGTAATTAGCCCAATATTACTTAATTACTTGATTATCACTTGTTGATAATTTTCTTAATTAGGATACCCTATTACCTTGTAATTCTTGCACTAACCTCTCTGTTTCCATGTGTTCTGCATTTTTTTTTTTAGAAATTACAAGGGTATTTTCGTCATTTCAATACTTTTTGAGCATTCTTATTCCATTTCTTCAAGTTCATAATCTATAAAATTACCATAATTAGAGATAATATACCCTCTCAATTTTAATAATTATTTCCTCGCCTTTTAGGATTTTTCACAATTTCCCTAAGTATTTATGTCCTTTAGGGGCATTTTCGTCATTTGGCACTTTGGCCCCTAAATTTCTCTAATTCCAAGAGATTTTTCCTTAGAAAAACATACTAATTATAACTTAATATTTGATACCCCATATTCACCTATTATCTATAGGTATAATTTTACCAATTTATGATATAGATTTTTAGGGTATTACATTGGTAATTTGCGTTTGTGGATTGGTAATTATCGTTTCAAGATTTGTAAAAGTGCATTTTTTTTTTTTTTACAAAACAAGCAAGAAAGAGTAAAAAAATGATTCCCTGAAGAAACAATGGTAATTCTCGTTTCAGGATTAGTAATTTACGTTTGTGGATTGGTAATTATCGTTTGTGGATTTGTAAAAGTGCATTTTTTCTTTTTTACAAAACATACAAAATGATAATTCTCGTTTCAGGATTGGTAATTTGCGTTTGTGGATTGGTAATTATCGTTTCAGGATTTGTAAAAGTGCATTTTTTTCTTTTTTACAAAACATGCATGAAAGAGTAAAAAAATGGCTCCCTAAAGAAACAATGGTAATTCTCGTTTTTGGATTGGTAATTCTCGTTTGTGGATTTGTAATTTTCGTTTGTGGATTTGTAAAAGTGCATTTTTTCTTTTTTTACAAAACATACAAAATGGTAATTCTCGTTTCAGGATTGGTAATTTGCGTTTGT
The DNA here is from genome assembly GCA_025563575.1 of Acacia pycnantha. Lineage (NCBI taxonomy): Eukaryota > Viridiplantae > Streptophyta > Magnoliopsida > Fabales > Fabaceae > Acacia > Acacia pycnantha. The sequence goes on from JAMWYP010000009.1 coordinate 3,379,164, forward strand.
GGATTGGTAATTATCGTTTCAGGATTTGTAAAAGTGCATTTTTTGTTTGTTTTACAAACCACGCAAGAAAGAGTAAAAAAATGATTCCCTGAAGAAACAATGGTAATTCTCGTTTCAGGATTGGTAATTTGCGTTTGTGGATTGGTAATTATCGTTTCAGGATTTGTAAAAGTGAATTTTATTTTGTTTTTACAAAACATGCGTGAAAGATTTGTAAAAATGATTCCCTGAAGAAACAATGGTAATTCTCGTTTCAGGATTGGTAATTTGCGTTTGTGGATTGGTAATTATTATTTCAGGATTTGTATAAGTTAATTTTATTTTGTTTTTACAAAACATGGAAGAAAGATTTGTAAAAATGATTTCCTGAAGAAACAATGGTAATTCTCGTTTCGGGATTGGTAATTTGCGTTTGTGGATTGGTAATTATCGTTTCAGGATTTGTAAAAGTGAATTTTATTTTGTTTTTACAAAACATGGAAGAAAGATTTGTAAAAATGATTCCCTGAAGAAACAATGGTAATTCTCGTTTCGGGATTGGTAATTTGCGTTTGTGGATTGGTAATTATCGTTTTTGGATTTGTAAAAGTGCATTTTATTTTGTTTTTACAAAACATGGATGACTACTTTAGACACACTTGTAAAATCCCTTGAAGCACTTGTAAATGCCAGTGCCAATACAACGTTTGTTATAAATAATATCCTGTAGTCAACTTTACATCCCAACTTTACATCCCAACTTTACAAATATCTTATTTACAAGCTTAGAGCACAGCAAAATTGATGACTATCCATACATTTATGGAGAGCACCACATATAAGTACTAAGTGTCAAAATAATTACAAAATTCAGCACATCATCACCATACTGCATACTTGTATATTTTCTTCTCATCATCACTCAAAGTCATCCATGTCTTTGAGGACTCCGTATTCATGTCAGTAAAGTCAGCAACTTTATTCTCTTTCTTAAAGTCGTTGCGAAACAAAAAGTACGCATTACTAGTAGGCATTTTGCTACACTTTTGCTTTGCTACCCACTTGTAGATGTCGTTTTACACTGTGAAGTATGTATCAACCTGAAAAATTGAAATGGCAGGACACAAAATTTAGAGAGTTCATGAACCAGCAAAATGACTATGAATATATTATTTACAATTGAGACTTTCAAATGTGTTTGAATATAAAGGACAAAGAAAAACTCAATCTTCCAGCTGGAAGGATAGCAGGAGGGGAATAAAGTATTATGGAATTATGAAACAAACGACAACAGAGGTGTTCCGTTCCCATATTTGATTGGTTTGGTATGGAGAGCCGAGTACGGCGTGTTGGTCTCAATTCTTGTCATGTCGTCGCATGTTAGGTTTAATCTACCGTATATATATTCCAGCAGGTTCAGCTTATTCATATCGAGTAATATTCGTTAATTAGTCTTCACCCAAACAGAGAGAGTGGAAGAACAAGTTTAGGGCTCAGAACTAATGATGGGAGGAGGGAGATACCTGACAGAGGCGGCGAAAATGGCTTCGCCGGCGGCGGCGGCGGCGAAAATGGCTTCCATGGTGACGGAGACGGCAGCGATGGCAGTGGGTGAAGAAGAACGCTCTACTAGGGCAGGAAATGGCTAATCTTTTTTGTTAAGGAGGAAATGGCTATCGAATGGGAATGAGAGAAGTGCTCCTACCCTGTTTTAATCACTAAGATAGTTAAGGGCAATGTGGTATTTTCACACGAAATTGCATAACCCTCAAAAGTCTTTATCACCTCTCAGTCTTTTTGCAAATTCAGAGGACTTCTGGGGGTTTTGCAAATTCATTTGGTATTTAAATGGAATTTTCCCTATTATTTTCAGTCAGTTAACTTAATTAATATAACATGCATTTTATAAAATACCCTAATAATCTTCCTTAATTCCATATCTTTAATTATTGTTAAGGAAGCATCAATAAGGGTAAATCAGAAAAAAGATTAACAAATATAAAAAATATGTCTTATATTTAATATTAAGATCAACTTCTCAAATATATCATATATTAAAGACACGAGAGAGTATGACGTACTGATTTTTTTACAGTATTATATGTACATATTATAATAGTCTTTGTATTAAGTCAAAAATTGATTATCTACTTGTTTATTTAAGACATTAAAGTTAAATTTTTACAGCATGGAGTGCTTAAATTATTTCTCTAAGATTATAACAAAATATTTGTTCTTAATAACTAATTTATTAAAATATATTATGAATTCTTTTGTACATAATTTATTTTAACAATTAATTTGTTAGTTGAGAAATAATCATAAGTGACATGGGCACTGTTCTAACAACCATGTTTCATTGTTCTAGAAGGGGAAAAACACTAAAATATATATTTTTTTTTTAAAAAAAAAAATATTTACCAGATTGAAGCACATTTGAAAGTAATTATCAAACTAATGCAGTCAAATACGTTACTTGACAGGACGCTGCCAGTCGCGTCAGAAAGTCTCACGCCACTGGGTAGTGATGTAAGACTGTCTCATGCCACTGGGTAGTGGCGTGAGTCTGTCTCACGCCACTAGTGACGTGATACAGTATCACGCCACTAGAGTGGCGTGAATTTAATATTCACACCACTATTCACGCCACTCTAGTGGCGTGATACTGTATCACGCCACTAGTGACATGAGACAGTCTTACGCCACTACCCAGTGGCATGAGACTTTCTGACGCGACTGGTGGCATCCTATCAGGTGACGTATTTGACTACATTAGTTTGGTAATTACTTTCTAATGTGCTTCAATCTAGTAAATATTTAAAAAAAAAAATTTATTTTGGTGCTTTTCCCTTCTAGAAGAGATGCCACGCAGAAATTGTCCACTAAGTAAAATTTTTTAGCATATATTCATTACAAATTTTATCTTTTATTACCCCACCACACATTAACTCCATGTTTTCTTCTTTTCAATTCGCACACATTTATATTTGAATTTGAGACATTACATAATGCTTAAATATTTAAATAATGAAAAAAAATGAATGACAAATTTTATTTTTATAACAAGGAAAAATGAATGTTAGGTACCTCACATGACATATAAACCTTTTAAAAAGCCCAAAAATTTCTTTAACTGATAAAATATTTATAATTTAATACAAACTCGTTTATTCTTCTATCCTTGTGTTTCCACCTCTTATTCCAAAACATATTACAAATCACATTTGAGTTGGAGGCACAAATTGAAGACAACAAAATCACAAAGGCAATATAATTTGACAACTAGGACACAAAAATGTCATTACAATGCTAATTTACAATTTGTCGAGAATCTATTTAAAATATTCCCACAAAAATTCGGTGGGAGTGGAAAAGTATGAACAAACTTGTACCAGAATAAAATCTAAAAACACAAAACTTGGTAAAAGGTCCTACCTCTTGATTTCAAAAAAAAAAAAAAAAAAACTCCTTCCTGTTACCATTTCTATACATCCCAACCATCTTTTCTACTGTCAAATCCCCACTTACGATCAGCCAAAGTTCCATACAACTCTGTAAATTTCACAAGGCACTGAGTTCTCAGATGATAATGAACTTTTGTGTTCCCACTTATTGCCGCACCTGAAAATTTTGACGTGTCGATTGCCCAAGCTGGTTTAACATAATCCACAGTCCTAGATGAGCTTGCATTTGCATACAGATAATTCATAAGCACATCTTCACAGTTAAATGACTTGTCTACCATTTCTCTCCCTTCCTTTGCTTGCTCACTCCAGTACCTCTTGAAAGCTACTTGAGAATCCAAAAACGCTGCACCGGTGAGAATCATGTTGTACCCTTTATGCAACCGAGCGTGCTTTTCCGCCCGGTACTTCAGAGGGCTACCGTCGATGAGCCTAGGATAGAACCCAACAATTCGATCTGGGTGCTGTCGCCAAACCTTGAAGCCTCGCTCAACATCATCACATGTCATCATAATGTCATCGTCGAGCTCAAGAACAGCTCGTGTCTTTATCAAAGGATCAACCTTGAACCGGTTATTGAGTGAGTTTTTTTCCTCTGTGCGGATTCTCACTGGGACTGCAGAGTCCAGATCAGATTCTTTTGGAGGGACTCCTTTGTTCCACACCACAACAATTTCTCGCACAGAGGAGCACCTCGAGTAATGCTTTACATACATTTTCAAGTTCCAGAGACGAGCATCGTATGTCATTGTTAATAATGTGAACTGTGAGTAGTGTCCTTCCACGGGGTAAGGTTCTTCTGAACCATTCCCCCCATAGATATTTTTAACCCCCACACACATTGATCCAACACCTACTGTAAATATTGCAATGAGAATCAACCTCCTAGCACAAGCATTATGTTTTATCTTGCTTCGTAGAAATGCTGGTGCTCTATTCAAGCGGCTACAAAACCGTCTAACTTTAGAAGAGAATAAGTTTGATCTTTCCCAAGCCAAGGAAGCAAAATACCTCTTTCCAGAGCCATACGCAGTCCAGTTGATAGGGACAATACAGTTCACAAATCCAAGTAATACCCCCAATACCACAATGAGAATAGCAGCAACTGTGACCGAAGCACAGCCAAGCATGAATCGCCGAATTGGATCTCCAGAAGGAACACGATCCCCATCCATAACTGCAACCCAACCACCAGATGGCAACGGTTGTGCATCTAGGTGATGGTACCGAGCACCATTCCAAGCATTTCGACCCTTGCTGGGCTCAGCAAAACCCAAGGGTACTTCAATTTCTTTGTATTCTTCAGGGGTAAGAACTTCTATCTTAAAGGCACGCACACTTCTCCCGTATGTCTCACCACAGTCCTGACCAATACGATAAAGATTCTCTTGATATAAAAATGGTCTGCCTCCATTGCGAGCACCAAAGCTCTTGTCCACATTATATATGGGGTTTTTCTTGTGAGGTTTCCAAGGACCAAGAGGCGAATTGCTATACCAAATCTCCAACTGACCATTTTTCATGGAGCCAAAGCCACTATGATCTGAGCCAAACAGCCAATACCTTCCATCATATTGGATGATTAAGGAATCAACTAGGGGCTTTTTTATTAGGACCTTTTCTAATGTCCACTGCAAAGGGAAATTAATTGCTTTATAGAGACGCAGTTCTCCTTTTCTACTGCATTCAGGCATCATATATATCTGAAACCAAAAGGACAAAACAAACGAACATTACAATTATTATGAACTCAAGTGGCAGTTAGTTAATGAAATGAATAAACCTTAATGCTTAAAAGTGCACAGCAGAAACATATGAACCTTGACAACACACTTATTTTCCCAGAACCAAGTTTTCTGGGGCATTAACAAAAAACAAATGATCCCTAAAGTTCATGCTGTAAATCTGATTTCTAGAGTATTTCATGTAGTTCAAATATTCAAGCAAGTGCAAGTCTTGCAGATTAATTTAATTTACAGAATAATAACTTTCATTGTTTTATTTGCCCAACCAGAAATTAACGGCCCCAAAAAACCAGAAGCTGCAGTTACCATAGATGCTCAAATAATATGATGGTACCTGGCCAAGATGCTCAAAGACAAATGGAAAAGAAAGATGCCAATCCTCATTCAAGGCAACGCCCAACTGTTGCCATGTTGCTCCTTTGTCAGTACTTTTTGCTACACCAATATCACCTTTCATAGTGATTGAATTCTTAGTCTCGTAGAACAGGTAAAAGGCATCTTCCTGAAATGTAACACCAGTATAAGTGGCCAAACTTATGGAGATTATCCACTACGGTACTAGAAAAATTGCAGCCCTAAAAACCTCACAAATGAAATAGCAACTAATTATCATTCATCTGTATATAATGAAAAAAGTTTAAATTTGAACAGAATGCATCTAACAATAAGCTTATCATACAGACTTGGAATTCAAAGGCAAATCTTGAACGACACGCATAAGGACCAAAGGTTGAAGGGCACTATCAGTTATGTCCACTCAATAGTATCTCGGTTGCAGACTTAATGACGCAAGAATTTGTTATGAAGTACAGTATAAGTGTTGATTAACAGTGAAAACTAGTAAAGAACCAAAAAGAAAAAAGAAATTAAGACGTCCTCTAATCAAAGAAGATAGAGATGAACTTTGATTAAGGTTTTCTTTCTTTTTTCCCTCCTCCTGAAAATTTTTGTTCAAGGAGTAAACATACATGAGCACTTCGCAAAAGAGGGTCCTACTACTTTTGCCAAAACCAGTCCAAAGATATTTCATATCGTTCCCCAATAAATGGTAATTCTCTCTTCGCCTATCATAATCTTCCAAAAATAAAGAAGACACTTAAGACAAACATAGACGACTCAAATGACCTCTTTCCACTGGTATAATTATCCATCCTCCCAAAGAAGCACTTCAACTACATCTTACTTTCTGCTTTATCTTTTTGCAGCCCTGTCGTCATTAAACTTTGAACGCTTCAAATATAAAATTACCCTCTCGCCTAGCTTCCTAAGATAAAGATTACAGGCAGCTAGGAATCCCCGTGATGCCACTAAAAATCCCAGGCTTCCCCAAGTTTCCATCTCTAAAAAAACTATGAGAACATCAAATCTATATTTAACAAGGGTCACTGACTAATCCCAATCTGAAAAGCCTCATTCTATGGCAGCAAGCCATAACTGATCTCACTTTTAAGTTCCTTTTTCGTTTCTAATACGCATAAATCAGAACAAAGAACGAATACAGAGCATTCTAACAAAACTGAACTTAAATGTCAAACTATGTCAAAAAAAAAAACAACTCGTCTCTAACCCGTGGTAATAGATTCCCCTCAAGTAGCGACCCTCTAAATCTCTAACATCTAGAATTTCAGCAGAGCAAAATATAGTCAAAACCATAGGAAAAGAACAATATTGAAGCTGCTAGAAATCGTCCCCCAAAAACAGGTAAGTAAATTGGAAGAAATAGCGATAGCACAGTATATGATGCCTCACTTTGCCCATAGAAATCTAACTTTTCATTTTTTAGAAAATGAAGATTATTGATTGCCCCGAAACACTGAGTTGGCAAACAAAACCGTAGGTATAGAATACCACTTCGCTGGCATGTACAGAAGGCATAAAAAGATAGAGAGAAGCAAACTGTCTATAAACTTTTTCCTCAGAATCAGAAACTAAAGAAAGGACGGAACAGTTCAAAAAAGAAGTTACCTGTATAAAAAGAAAAGGGTCGGCAACAAAATTACTGGGGAAACCAGCATCCGAAGCAGAAGCACACGTCACCACTGGGTTGGCTACAGGCCAAGCTGCACTTTCATCTTTCGACACATTCGCCTGCAAATAACACTTATTAATTCACCAATCTCGCATCACTAAGAGAATTCCAACTGAATTCTGTGTGATCGCAAAAAAAAACACAGGGATCAATGAAGAGCAGACCGGAAAGTGAAAACCCAACAAAAGAAGGTCTTAAGAAACCATGATCCATAGTTTTTTTTTTTTTTTTTTAAAAGCGAAAAACAAAACGAGCAAAACAAGACATAATCGCTTTTCAAGATTTCTTTCACAACTACAATAATATTTTCCAAAACAGCATTTATGAGGAAATTAATTCCGGCCTGTATAGAAAAAGAAACCGAGGGAAAAAAGTGGAGCAAACTGAAAGAGGAGGTAGAGAGGGAGAGAGAGAAAACAGACTTACAGTTTCAATGGGTTTTAGAGAGAAGGGAGAATCACCGTAAAAAACCCCAATAGACCAAGAACCCTCATTGTCTTCTTGACAACCGTATGAGGAGAGGGCCGTACGAACAGGAGGAGAGAAAGCAAGCCAAGCATAGAAGGTAGCAATCGATCCGAACAAAAGCAAACAACCAAAGAAGAAAACGAAACCAGAGGAAAACAAGCGGTTATAGAATTGCTGGTGCTCTAGTCTCCACCTACACCAGCACTTGAGGCTCATATCACAGCAACTTCCGTTACCGCCACCATTGCTAACACCGCCGCTAATCTGACCGGAACCCATTCGCCGTCAACGGAGCTGGTGTTTTTGTTAGCCGGCACAACTCTAACTAGAAACTCACACGAACGGGACAGCGCCGCCGCGAAGCCCCACCGTTTCCGGCATTTTTCCAATGAAGTCTCCTTCAAGTCTAGTAATTCTCTCTCTGAGACTGTTTTTTCATTCTTTCTGGGTCCTCTCTCTAAAAATGAAGTTGACGGGACACGGTCGTAAATTACGGAATTTGGGGGTGTAAAATATGGAAAATTGTCCTGAAAACTGAATGAAGCTCTAATCTATGATCCATCTCAGCGAGGGCATATATATACGGTTTACGGGTTTAGCCTGAAAAGAAAATTCAATTTGAATTTGTAAAGTAATTAAATGAAAAACAGACTCGTGCGAGTGGGAATTAAGGTGTACTCGCTTCGACTGGGAGCCAAGTAATCCGCGGCGTCCGACGTGGCAAGAGTCAGGGAGGGAAATGGAGAGGAGGTGTGTGTTGTACAGTATCTGTATATTTTGGAAATGTAGCTGGTCTGAAACTTCAAAGTTTGTTTTATTTCTTTTTCCTTATTTTGAGGGGAAAAATTTATTAAAATAAAATATAAAAATAAGGAGTTGGACTAAAACGTATTAAAAGAGTAACTTTGAAGCCGTGGTTTCATAAACCTTCTTTCCCATCAAATTAAGACATAATTCTTTTCATATATTTACCTCGTAAATCGTTAAAAATATTCTCTAAAAATCAATTCAAACACTTGTTTAATCCTAGTGGAAGTGGTCTATTCACTTAACTACAAGGTCATAAGTATTCACTTAATTGTGAGGTCTTGAGTTGAGTTCGTATAAATGAAAAAAATAACTAGGCATTTAGCAAATCAAAAATTAAATATTGCGAAAAGATATGTCTATATTTAGAGGCCAACAGGGCCTTAAATATGATTATCTCCTATAGAAGGATATATGTTCTAATAAAAATATATAGAAAATGCTTTTGAAAAAACTATTTTTGATTTACAAATAGATTGTTAGTTGAAATGGTAATTAGCGGTCTCACCAAGTAAAAAAGAGAATACAAATTCAAATATAAAAAAAAATATACGGGTTGAGTTCCTTTCATAATCATTTTCTCATTATCCCTCATAATCTGTAAATTATGATTGTCCAATCAATCTAAAAGGTCATAATACTACTTTAATTTTTTTCTCATATTTCTAATAAGTGGTCCAGATTGATTCATAAGAGATAATGAGGAAAAAAAAAAGATAATGAGAGGATCTGCTTCTAAGATAGACAGGTTAGGGAGAGGCAATAATAATTGTGATTGGATCCATAATAAAAATATAATACCGTTGAATGGGGGATATCAAACAAAACAAGAGGAGGGAAGAAGCAAAGAAGTTGGGGAAGGGGCCGTCGGGTTTGGAGGGCAGTGTTTGGAGGGATTTAAATTTTTTTATTGATGAGGAAAAAACGTGGGGTCCACCGGCTTTATTTTTTCCAAGTGGGACAGAGGTGGGCTGCTGGCTGCCTGGCTGAACCGGCGATTACTGCGAAGATGCATTTTGCCCCCAATATATTTTTGACTACTTTTCTTTTGACGGATGAGATACGTTTGATACCCCCAAGTACCTATATTATTATTATTATCAATTATTTTAATTTCGACAATTTAAAAACCTACCCCACCAATAAACTATTAGTTGAGTTGATAAATATTTTTATTTTATAAAAAGAATAAGAGTAAATATCCTCTTTGGTCTCTGACAAAAAATACTGACCCCATTTTGGTCTCTGACAAAAAAAAGGGTCTTTTTTTTGTCCATATAAAGGACAAATAAGGGTCGATTGGCGGACATTTTAGTCCCTCACAAATTTCCAAAAAGTCTTTTTTAGTCCCATGAAAAGGATGAATAAGGGTCGGTTTTTTTGTCAAGGACCAAAATAGGGTCTGTTTTTTTTTTTTTTGTCAGAGACCAGAAAAATGTACTTACTCAAAGAATAATACAAGTTCAAATCCTGAAAAGTATGCTTATTGAAAAATTACTCAAAAGGTCTGTATTTTTTATCAGGGACCATAAAAGTATGCTTATTAACAGCTCAAATGAGCTCATAAGAGATAATGAGAAAAATAGATCATAAAAGAATCCTCTTCCAAAAAAACCCACACACCTATCACACATATGTAATACGCACATGCCTATTTAATATTTTATCATGTCCTTTTTATAAATAGATTTATCTCTTTTGGGAATTGTCCTTAATATAAGCATTTTTCTTTTTGTGTCTTAAAATTTAAACTACCTTTTATTTTTTCACCCTTATTAAATACATAACTATTTATTAATTATTCCCCACTCACAATTAATTCTCTTTCATTTTATTATTTATTATCTATTCTCTTTTATATTTTCTACTAATTCTCTCTCATATATATACTGGGGTATATTTAGAAAAAATATGACATTTTTAACACATTTATTATTTTTAACTAATCTTAACTGCTAATTAGTTTTGCTTAATAAAAAAATGCTCAAATAACATGGGATATAGACCTTATAATCTTATGAAGGGCAAATCGGGCTATAAGTATTTGCCTATTATTATTATCAACATATCAATTTACTGTATTATTAATTATTAATATACCAGACATTATTTTATTGGTAAAAAGACGTGTTTTTTTTTTAGTGTATCCTTAATTTTAGTCAATAATTTTGGTAGAATCTTATTTATTTATTTACATGCAATAAAGGTAGTATATGAATATTTTAAAGGTTTCTTTGGCAACAAGTTTGTAATAGTCTCTTTCTTATTCATTAAGAACTGCTATAAATGATAGCTTTAAATATCATGGATAAATAGTTTTGACCTTTTAAAAAATTTAATTTCAAACTTTTTTAATTATGGGTCATTGATTGGGGGTTTTCCAAATATAAAATCTAAGCTTACTTTTACCATACAAGGAAAATCAAAACTTCAAATTTGGACCTTTCATTAATCAAAACTTCAATTTGGACGCCACTAATACAGTTAAAAACGTAACCTGACAGGACGCCACTAATGACGCCACTAGTTGTAACGGGACTACGTGCTGACGTCACAGTGACGTGAGGAATCCTCACGCTATTGGCGTCAGAAACCTGACACCTAGTGGTATGAGGGTTCCTCACACCATTAATATTATTAATGGCGTGAGGAGTATCTCACGCTATTAATAACTCCTCACGCCATTAAGGCCCACGCTCTTTTCCTCCCCTTTTTATATAATTCACTCCTTTGTCTGACACATCTAGTGGCGTGAAGTATGTTCACGCCACAAGAGACGTAAACAATTTTCACGCCACTGGTGGCGTGCCCATCATTAACGTCACAACTAAGTGGCGTTACCCTTTCCGACGCTATTAATAGCGTTAGCATTACTTTGGAAATTATTTTGGAAAGTGCTTCAATCTGGTAATTTTGTTTTTTAAAATGTAATATTTTGGTGCTTTTCCCTGGTATTTTGATGAGTTAAATCATCAATTTGAATAACCATGAGATTGTGATGATATAATAGAACTGAAGGGAGAGAAACAAATTTACTTTTTAAATAAATAAATAAACATCTTTATATCAATGTCATGAACAGAAAATTAACATTCCTAACTGAGATTTTATTGAGACAGCTTAATTAAGAGATCCAAATTCATTAGTTTGATTTTTTTTTATATACCAGTAAATAACAAGTGTTTAATCATTTTGTCAAATATTAAATGAGAAAAAAGCACCATTAAATTTTTTATAGGCTCAAATATTTTTTATTAGAGGTAATCTTGTTTAAAACACTGTCAATACAGAATGTGGTTGTTTCATCCTAGGGGAAAAGCATGACGAAGAATTGGAGATTTGGTATAAGTTGGGCTTCGATTGTTTAAATTTAAAAAGGTTCAACTTTTGTGTTCGAGGTTGAAACAATCCAAGAATAATTTATAGTTAAAATATATCACTTTAATCTTATTTACAAGTCTCTTTTTTAAAAAAGTGAAAATGAACTTATAAATAAAAGAAGAGTTATAACATATAAAATTTGAAAAATAATTTACTTTATTCATAACTTAAAATAGTGTGTATATTTTACTAGACACAAGTATCAAAGGCAATATTATTTAAAACACTGTCGAAAACTAAATGTAGGTATCTTTTCTAATGGGAATTCTAACCTTAATTCGTCTTGTTATCCGGGACTAGCCCAATATTAGATTAGATTAAACTATATTTTACAAAATTAAACTAAACTAAATTGGTGAATTTCGATTATTTGTTGTACAAATTTTAAAAAAAAAATAATAATAACATTCCATGAATTGGAAGTCTAAAAATTCCGGTCAAAGAAAGAAAGTTCATGGACCATATGGTCTGGTCCAACGGCTGCTGGATCGCTCATTTATTTATATAAACCAAAAAAAAAAAAAATCATAATTCAGCCACATAAAATAAATATTTTCATTCACATGATAGACCACTAAACAATTTTTGTTGATAAAATTATTTAGGTAAATTTAGAGTGTGGAGGCTTCAATGAGATATTGTTCAAAAGCGCACAATCCAATATTCATTATTTTATTATATTTATAATAAACTTAGTGGTAATAAAATATGAGAAAATTGTCATAAGTTGACCCGTGAAGAATGGATGAGTGTTTTGTATATGATAATAGGAGGACTTTAGTGAATCATTCAGCGTTGGACCAAAGACACGGCTAGCTGGCTCGACAGCCTTGACTTTACTCTTTTGTCCTTTTTGCATTTCATAATGCCAAAAACATGAACAACCACTCTTACTTTAGTTTTTTATATTTTTCATAATAATATTAATAATTAAAAAGAAGAAGAATAAGTGAAAAGTCACATTTGAAAATTTAAGATCTAAATTAGACTACCAGTACTTTTTGTATATAAAATTTTGGGTTAAAGACCTAATTTGCCACGGAAATTTTGCTAAGGGAGCACCCAGCACCCGGAAGTATTTTTGATATCATTTTTGCTCCGGAAGGTTAGAAACATAGCAATTTTGCCCATCAGTTGATCTTGACCGTTGGATTGGTATCATTTTTACCCCGGAAGTTTACAAAAAATTTCTCCTAAACAAAACTTTTGGGGTAAATTTGCTCCTAAAAAAACTTTTGGGGCATATTTGCTCCATTTTGTAAACTTCCGGGGCAAAAATGATACCCAAAATACTTCCGGGTGATGGGCGCTCCTTCAGCAATATTTCCGTAGTAAATTAGGTATTTAACCCTAAAATTTTGCCAAATAATCATACATTCTGTGTAAATATAAATATATATATATATATATCAGGTCTTTTTTATCAATAAAATTTCTTAAATAGGGAATTTTTAATGCTTTTTCCTTATAATAATTACAGAGACTCCTTATCCTAATTATATAAGGTATTTTCTAGAAGAAATGAGATATCCTTGGTATAAGTCACTAAGTGGGTTTATTTTATTTTCTTTGAGATTGCCTCTGTTTAAAATTGATGCAATTTTCAATATATAGTTCTTGGTTAAAAAAAAATCAATTTATAAAAAAAAAGTGTCTTTAATCACGTTCTCATTAGCAATCGAGGTGATTTTGATTGAATGCCTCTTATAATAGAGATTGATTAAATACTCGTATTGATAATTATTGTTGTCATTGACTAAATGAAATGGCTAAAATTATTCTAAACAATATTGTAAATATTGGGTGAGCCTCCTTTTTATGTAATGGCCACCCCACTAGGATCTCACATTGGGAAGGGATCCCACACCGGGAAAGGACTATTGTCCCCAAAGCCACTGTCCTGAACGCTTACATGGGTTCTGACCTCCACTGAGGAGGTATCGTCCTCCCTCTAGAGAATTTGTCTCTTGCGAATAAATTTTCAAGAACGCCTCCTCAAGGACTCGAGACCACGACCTGAGACATAAGTACATGTCTTGAGCGTTATTTGGTAACCAAGTGCACCTAGGTAGAAGCGCTCTTGGTTACCAAATGACTCTTAAGCCATATACTTATACCTCAAGTTGTGACTTGAATTTATTCCCAAAGGACAAATCCTCTAGAAGGGAGGATAATACCTGCCTCAGTGGAAGCTAGCACCCATGCAAGCATTGGGGAAGTGGCTCTGCCCCCAGTGAGGTGGTCGTTACATATAGGCCTATTTGGTATGATAGAATTGGACCTCATTTGAAGTTTGTTTGGGACGATGGAATTGGAACTTTTTTCAATTCCATATCCACAAAAAATTGATGGAATTTGGCTTCCATCAAAAAGCTAACTTTTGTAATTCCATGTGCCCCTCCTCATCTCTACCCTCTCCTCCAGCTCACGTCGTCTCACACTCTCACACCCACCGCCGGCAACAACAGTCACATAAAAAATTGGGAAGCTTTTTTTTAATGAGAAAGATATTTTAGTCTTTTCATATAAAAATTAGATCTCATTTTCATTTTCAAGACACAAAAAAATAATTCTATTTCCATTTCCATCAAAATCACTGCTGCGTACCAAAACCTATATTTAAGCCCATCACTCCTACTTAAAGCTGACTTCATAATATTAGATACAAGATAATTAATTGAAAAAAATAAAAAGTACTAATGATATTAATTGCTACTTCAATATCAAAATTAATGTCACTAATGAGGGTTGGGTTTAGCGGAAAAGAGTAGTCCCTCACGACATGACAAATAAGATTTGAATCTCTGTTAGAAGAGGTGTCCACATTTAGTATTCAACAGTATATCAAATAAGATTGCTTCAAATAGAAAAATATTATTCTCTCCGATCTTAATTATAGGAACACATTTTGGAGTTGATTTTGATCCTAATTATAAGAGCAAGTTTTAACTTTGGCCAATTTTTTCCTATAATACCCCTATTTATACTTATTATTAGGAGCATTTATATATATGTGTGTACATATATATGTATATCTATGTTTATGTGTGTCAATATATGTGTGTGTGTGTGTGTGTGTGTATGTATGTATGTATGTATGTATGTATGTATGTATGTGTGTGTGTGTGTGTGTGTGTGTGTGTCTGTGTATGTATGTAGATAGATCTATATATATACACATATATATGTTTATATAACAAGATCATTATTTCAATTAGAAAACATGTGGAAAGGAAATTAGATCTATATGTATACATATGGCTATATAAAAAGCAATTAATATACATATATACTAAACTAATATGTCATGGATGTCTAACGTAAGGTAAATCAGAAACACTTATAATTAGGGCAACTTATGTCATTTTAAATTTATATAAGGGCATTTTAGGAAAATGGGTAAAATTAACTAATTTAACTCCTCTCCTTAATCCCCCCAAAATCGGTTAAATAGTTCCTATAATTAGGATCGGAGGGAGTATCTACTACTGAGATACCTATGCTTAGAAAATAATAATAATAATAATAATAATAATAATGTCTACTATCTTATAGTATTTTGGCAGTTTTTGCAGCAAGTAGACCACTTTGGTTTAATCTAAACATGTGGCATTATCAATAAATTAAATATACTGCACTGTTTTTCTTAAAATAATGTGATTTCCTCGGTTTTGCCGGTTGGCGAATTATTCAACAATCAATTTGATTAAAAAAAAGAATACAAGAAATAAAAATATAAACCACCAGCCTTATTCTGCTCAAGAAGAGAGATTAACAATGAAAGTGGCCTTTTAAAATTTAAGGGGTCAATTATTAATTTATAATAATTATGCATAATAAAAATATTACTTATGAATGATACATATAGTGAAGGTAGCATATAATCATTAAGCTGAGCACACTTCATGGTGTGAAAGAAAAAAATTATCTTAAAGAGCAACGATGGAGAGAGATCGACGGTTAATTATATATAAATTGCTAGGACTAGGATGAGACAAGGATTTTTAATTAAATTAAAACGAGGTTAATTATTAATTAAGCATATTACTTGTGTATTAGATTGGGTTACTATTTTTAGTGGTAAACAATTAACGTTGACATTTATGGGGAGTGTACAATCTCCAAATTCAACATCCCTGGGTTTCTTCACCCCTAAGAAATTCATTTTGACTTCTTCAAATTCAATTTCGTTTTATTTCACATGTTGCCCATGAAATTTCATTTTTGTGGCAATTATATATATATATATATATATATATATATATATAGGGTTTATCGTTTGTCATGTCACTTGACATAATGTTATGTCAAGTCACCCCAAAACTACGTCGTTTTGGAAGTTAGGGAAATTAATGAATGATGTTTTGGTAAAATTCATGTAATAAATACAAAAACAGAAATACTAAAACACCTTCATTAATTCTCCTAACTCTCAAAACAACGCCGTTTTGGGGTTAGAGGAATTAATGAACTCCCAAAACGACGTAGTTTTGGGGTGACTTGACATAACCTTATGTCAAGTGACATGACAAACGATAAACCCATATATATATATATATATATATATATATATATATATATATATATATATATAGGTTTATCGTTTGTCATATCACTTGACATAAGGTTATGTCAAGTCACTCCAAAACTACCTCGTTTTGGGGTTAGGGGAATTAATGAAGGGTGTTTTGGTATTTTGTTTTTATATTTATTATATGAATTTTACTGAAAGATTCTTCATTAATTTTCCTAACCCCAAAATAACGTAATTTTGGGATAACTTGATATAACCTTATGTCAAGTGACATGACAAACGATAAACTATATATATATATTTATTTATTTATTTATTTATTGAGTCACTTATCTTCTTTTTTTTTTAATTGTGATCAATATATACTCTCAAGTGGGAAAACACTTCAACACTAATTCATATATAAATTTTGCAGAATCTCTATTAGCATAATTATGTAAACTGAAATTTTTCTGAAGAGAAAAAATGCAGATTTCCACATTGAAAAGGTCATATTCTAGAAAGCGTTCAATGTGATGATTCCTAAGAATATGTCTTGTCTTTGTTCAAAATCGCATTTCTTAATGCAGATTTCAACAATGCATGACGTATATGAATGAGAGACAATAATCTTATTTAGTCTCTACCGGAGCTAGGAATTTGAGTGACGGGGGCAAAAATAAAAAATACTATATCACATAATAGCCTTACTTGCATTGACTTGAATGACCCTAATCCACCAAGAATGAGTTATGCATATTCCAACAAATTACTCCTTCCGATCAATAATATAAGATATATTTAGGGAATTGATTTTTGTCCTAAATATAAGACATAGTTTTCATATTCGTTAACAATAATCAAGGAAGATAGTGAATAAAAAAATTAGTGAAGATGATAACTAGGGTGTTTTAGAAAATACATGTCAAATTAGCTTACTCAACCAACTTCTTTAATCTATCTAAATTAGGTAAATATGTCTTATATTTAGAATCGGAGGAGTATTAACTAAATTTTTAAAATACAAATGATGAAATACAATAGAATAAAACAAGCTTAGCTTATTAAGCTTGAATATACATGTAGATATCTCCTTATATTTTGTTAACATACGACAATTTCAAACTCAAAAGTTAAGGATCAAATGTAAGAAGATTATGCAAAACAAATATATATTAAGATCAAATGATAAGCAAGTTATACATAATAAGTTTTTTTTGCGCATGTGTTTGTTTGTGTGTAGTTGAAATATTAAAATAAGCCTCAGATAAAGAAAGATATTTATCTCCTTTTATATATATATCATAATAAGTTTCTTTTGCGCATGTATTTGTTTGTGTGTAGTTGAAATATTAAAATAAGGCTCAGATAAAGAAAGATATTTATCTCCTTATTTATATATATATATATATATATATATATATATATATATATATATATATATATTTGACGAGAAACTACGATTCTTGGTAGCTGTAATTACCCACCATATATATATATATATATATATATATATATATATATTTTAGACGAGAAACTACAGTTACTGGTAGCTGTAATTACCCACCATGTATATATATATATATATATCAGACGAGAAACTACAGTTATTGGTAGCTGTAATTACCCACCATGTAATTAACTACTAGTCCTAACCTCTAATTAAATGTGTGAAAGCAAACCTGTATCTAAATAGTCCTTTTTTTTTTTTTTGTATTGATCTCTGGTGATGGTTAAAGATACTTATTCCCTTATATATATATATATATATATATATATATATTTCAAATTTTAGGGAGGCAGGAGTTACCCCTAACCCCTCCCTAAATCCGCCACTGGTCTCTACTCTACTCGATTCTCAGTTTCTAACCATAAAAGTGTCAAAGATAGCGGACTCGTTATCATCCAAAGATCACATTATATGCATTGTGATATATTAATAAATTAATTACTCAACAACCCATTTATCTATTTATAATATTTGTCATGTTTATCCAATTAAGTGGAAGGGGTTAGTGAAGACACTCATTTAATTTCTGATTTTTATTCGTTGAAATCAATCACAAAACTGGGATAATAAATGATAGATATAGATTAATTGGATAAACTACATGACAAATATTATACATACAGAAATGGGTTGTTGAGTAATTAATTTATTAATCTATTACAATACATATAATGTGATCTTTGGATAAACATGACAAATATTATACACACAAAAATGGGTTGTTGAGATTTTATACTTTGTTTAAAATATTAAGTGATAATAATATTTTTACGCAATAAATCTCAACAATTAAAAGCCAAATGGTAGATAAATTAAGTGGAGTGGAAGTGAAGAGTGGCTAGTAGAGATACTCTTTTCTTGATTAATACATGACAAAATTGAATACAAAACTTAACACTTATAAATAATGAAAATTTCATGAGTAGTGTATCTCTTTTCTAGTCGTACGCAACATATCTTCTATTTTTATATTAAAGAAATTTCAGGTCAGTTGTTCCCAAGATCTCACAAGGATTAGGGTATCCCTTTAGCCTCAGTGAACACTTACAAAAGTTATTTATAAATCACTCACCATCAATATCCTCACATTGTACCCAAAAAATTTGCCAGCAATTTAACAAAAACAAGTTATTGATATGGATTCAGAGATGGGCCACCAAACGCGGCGTAAGACTAAGAGAGTCAATATAAGCGTAGTTTTTACGTTGAAGCTAGAAGCTTCGTAAGGGCAGCCCAAAATTGACATTGAAAACAACATGCCAAGTCAATAAGTCGTGTTTTACCTCTCGTCCTTGGGCTCAACTGGTAAAGGGGTCGGACACTCTCACCAAAAGGAAGGGGTTCAATCCTAGAGTGGTCAAGACGTTGGGGGAGGCATTATAGCTCCTATGTGCTTAGGTTAACGCCTGATGGTAATAGATGGCTCGCCCTGCTCAACATCGGTATCACCTAGGAGGAAAGGAGATTTCGCCCTGCCCTTGGATTGTGGGTGAAACCAACCCCTTTCCTAAAATTTTTATATATAAAATAAAAATAAATAAAAAAGTCGTGTTTTAATTTTAATTATTTAGAGAGATATTAATTCACACTTTGAAATTAATTTAGGATTTTGTTTTCCCACTCAAGCCACTTTATGGCCATTCATTTTTCTTTTAATCTTTCTTACATCATTAATCACTTACTCAGGTAATTATTACCATCCAAAAAGCAATTTGACCTTAAAAACACGATTGTGAAGTTGATTTCCCACTTTAGAAATTGTATTCCTTTTTGTCCAAAATCAATGGAATTAATTGAGCAAAATTAATTCGATTTGGTTTGTTTTCCTATGAAATAAAAAGGTCAAAATAAGTAATACAAGTTAAAAGTGTTGATTCAAGAAAACAAGACTAAAGAAAATGATACAGTTCTTCTTATAAGAGCTTAAAATTTAAATTGCCTCGATCTTATTTATAAAAACTTGATAATAGCTGTCTAAATATTTAATGAATATTTTTCATTTTTTATCTCTCATTAATTATATGCATTACATTAATTAAAATGTTGGTGATACTCATATTTACTTTATTTCTCTCTTATTTACCACTCATAAATAAGGACATACTTATAAAATAAAGTTTATTTTAGTTATTAAGCTCTTATAAATAGAACTAGAGGGAATACATAACTCTCTCATGATATTTGTGAGTTGTGACCTCTTTCAAGTGCTCATGGTCACATAGTTCTTTGTACTGGGTATGTTTGGTATGAGGGATTTAAATGGAAGGGGAGGGGAAGGAAAATTTTTATAAGTTGAATTTAAGAAAATTGGAGAAATGTGATTACAAAATTTTTCTAAAGAGGAGACGTAAAATAAAAGCGTAAGAAAAATTAGTTACGAACTTTCAACCCATTTCTCTCATTTTTCTAATTCCAACTCAAAAATATTTTTCGCCTGCTCACTTTCTCTTCCCACCCCTCATAACAAACAAGCTCTAAATGTGAACATCTCTTCCTATGAGAATTCAAACATTGATTTCTTACATCGTGAGAGACTATCTCTTTTTGTTAGAGTCAACCATGTTGGTAACTATTAATAATATTTTAAAATAGTAAAGTATAAATACATTTTATTATACTCTTATAATATAAAGTTATGACTAAAGAAATATTATCGATGATTTTGAAATGTAGCGAAGACTTTGGTTTTTTTTTTTTGGTGGAATACTCATGATCATATAGATCAAATTGTCAATAAAATAATTATCTTCTCTCTTCAAGGGTATAACTTGGGCAGTTGTTTGCTTCAAATTCAACATGAGTATATTTATAATACAAATGACAACATCTTTACTTTTAGGGTTAAGGTGTTCTTTCACAAAAGTTTTCGCTGAGGAATATTTTTGTCCTAAAAGTTTTTTCAAGTTCTATATTACCTTGAAAGTTTTAAAATATAACAATGTTACTCTACTCCGTTAAAAAATTAACGTTAACCGTTATAAAATTGACGTTGACCATTAATTTTTAACAGAGATGGGTGATATTGCTCCATTTTAACTTTTTCAAAGCAACATTGAACCTAAAAAACCTTTTAAAATAACATTGCTCTTCAGTGAAAACTTTTGGGGCAAATTTTTACCTTAACCCTTAATTTTATTTGTGATACTCCTCCTGTCCTTAATATAAGACATATTTACCTAATTTGATTAAATCAAGGTAGTTAGTTGAATTAATTAATATTATATGTTTTTTCTAAAATACCATAGCCATATTCCTTAATTCTCTCGTTCCTTCTCCTCTTTGGTTATTGTTGATGGAGCATCAATAAAGGTAAATTTGGAAAATATTGACAAATATAAAAATATATCTTATATTTAAGGCTAGAATGAACTCTCCAACTATTCTCTCCAGTCCTTTTTATAAGAGCCCAAAATTTAAATTGTTTTAGTCTTTTTTATATGTAAGAACCCGACAAGAGTTGCATGAACATTTAATAAGTTTTTTTCATTTTTGCCCCTAATTAATTTTATGCATTGCGTTGATTAAAAGGTTGGTGATACCTATATTTACTTTATTTCTCTCTCTTACTAACCTCTCATAAATAAAGGCATACTTTAAAAAAAATCTATTTTAGACATACTTATTATTTTTAACTAATTTTAACTACTTTCTTAAGGGGATTTTTACCAGAAAATTATTATTTAAATAAAAAATTACCGGAACAGTGCTACTTTGAAACTTATGCCCGAAATAAGGCTCACGCCAGTAGTGGCGGAGGAGGTCCCCACGCCACTACGACGTCCCGCCACTGCTGCCGTGAGACGTTCTCACGCCACGTAAGTGGCGTGAGACTCTGGCACGCCACTTTGTAGTGGCGTGCCTGCACCTCCCTGCAGGTGCGTCAGAATTCTGACGCACCTGCAGGGTTTGACTCCCCACTCCCCATGTTCAGCGATTCCCCCCCCCCACATTTCTACCGACACCCCCCCAAACACATGTCTACCGACCCCCCAAAACGACACCCTCCCCACCTTTTTTTTTTTTGCTCGAAACCCTCCCCCCACCAACCATTCTGCTTGTTTCATTTTTATATATACACTCACTCAATCTTTCCCTTGCATTCACTCTATCCTTAATCCTTCATCCGTCCACAACTTCTTTCACTCCGTCTTCCCTCCCTCTTCTTTCACAACTTCTTTACTCTTTCCCTCCCTGTTTTGTGACTCTTTCCTTGTGACTTTGTGACTCTTTCACAAGTTCTTTCACTCCGTCCACAACCTCTTCTTTGTGACTCTTTCCCTCCCTCTTCATTCACTCTTTCCTTCACTCACCTTCAAAACTCCTCCGTCGTCCACAACTTCTTCATTTCTATTGTTTTTTTTTTAAATTCCATTTATATATTGTGTTTCTTCTTCTCTTCTTCTGCTCAGTGACAACTTGTTTGTTGTTATTTGTTTTTGTGTAATTTATTCTTGTTTTTCATAATATAAAATAAGAAAAAAATGAATCACATTCGTTCATTTGTATATTATAATGGTTCTAAAAATATAGGTAAAAACGGTATGAGTTTTCAAGGTGAAAGAAGAGCAATGTATATTGTTCGAGGCATGTCTGCTGAAGATTTAAACGAGAAGATTCGTCGAAAGTTAAATCTGCAACCAAATCAGGTAATCTCTTCAGTGACAGGTAAAGTTCCTTGTGGGAACCGCAAATATGCGGGTTTTGAGATATCTGATGATGAGGATGTGGATGTTTTTGTTCAAACATTTCTAAAAATGCTACATCCCAATTTGCTGAGTTATATGTGGATATTGAGACCCCAGAGGAGGGTGTACCAATACCGACTCATGAACTCCATCAGTTCCATGATAAGGCTAATTCTGGTAGACCTCACCAACACAATCAACGGTTGCGCTTGGAGAAGAAAATGACTATATGGTAGATGAACCCGAGGAGGAGCAACGGGAAGAAGATGAAGACACGTTATTGTATAATGACCATGATCAGAATGATAGTGATGTAGATGACGAATATCATGGTAATGTCTTGTCACAACAGATGGTTTGTTACAATCATCGAGTTAGTTACGTAATTGTATTATTATATAATTTTTTGATTAGTAACCCTGTTTTGACGTAAAATATATTATGTGTGTGAATATGCGAGATAGTACACCGTTTTGGAATGACATTCCGCATTATGAGGCTATTGATGAAGATTACCCAAATGAGGATATAATGGATGTGGGACAGGTCCGTGGGCAAGAGGAGATGGATTTTATACGAAACAAGAGTTTGGGTCCAAGAATGATGTGCAAGCCGCAATAAAACACTATTGCATGAAGGAACATCATGAAGGCAGTAGTGGTTGAGAGTACTACGGACCAAGTTGTCAATGAAATGTCGAATCATGAGCAAGGTTGTGATTGGAGAGTAAGAGCAATAAAACCGAAGAATAGCAACACTTGGGCGATAACTAAATGGGTTGGAGATCATAGTTGTGTGAGCAAAATTCTCTCCCAAGATCACAAACAACTTGATTCTGAAATAATTTCCGAGGCCATAATAGGTACGATGCACAATACCATTTGATATTTTGTGAATTTATTTGTGTTTATCAGTGAACATAAATAACATTCCTTGTGTACACTTTTTGCAGACATGGTCAAGGAAACACCTCCGGTACCTGTGATCATGATACAATAAAGGGTGACTGGAGTGTTTGGTTATCATACTGCTTCCATACCTGCGTCCATAATGATCACCTACGTCACTCGGCTAATTGTATATAACGGCAAGGGACCTCTGCGCTGGACTTGTCACACAACAAGAATCCACCGAATATGCGCATGAGGTAAGCACGTGTGTACACAAGCTGCTCCTCAACAATACCTGAGTGCTCGTCCCAATGGCCCCAATAATGGTCAAACCAGCTCAGCTTGATGTTTCCGCCAATCAAAGCAGCTGGGAGTGGAGTCCGACCCATGTGTTGATGTATAATTGCTGCCCAGTTGCCATGTGTCCGACCGGAAACTACTCGACCCTCAGTGGACAAACCTAAAATGCCCTCTACATCCTGTAGGGTAATAGTCATCTCACCGACCGGCATATGGAATGTGTGAGTCTCCGGCCTCCACCTCTCAACCAAAGCAGAAATTAGGTATTTGTCAATCTGCACCAATGTTAAAGTAGCGAACAAATGTGTAAGGGACGTATATTAACTGTATCATGTACAAACAACTAAATGCATATAATTAATGACACAAACAAGTTTACAACATACCGACAGTCTCTTCATGCGACAAACGTGCCAGAAACCTGCACGCATAAGGTGCTGCTGCAATTCTAGCGGGATGAGATCTGGGTTATGAACATCTAACAAAGACCCCTGTGAGGCTCGCCTCACCCTCAAAATGTTGCAATCTCCTGTATTCCACACAACTTGTGATCGGTGTGACTGTTGCACCTCCTTACTAAGAACTCCCCACTCTTTGGGGCCGGGCTCAATATTGCGGGGGCGGTGGTCATGATCCATTTGACTAATCAATATTTACAATAACACAACACATTATCAAGTAACTAATTACTATTCTCTAGATAATTAATTTAATTAATTACTAAATTAATTATTTGAGTACTAATTATTCTTCATTTAAGCTTATTTCCTCTATCTTATGGTACTATAAATAACAAAATACAACATTTGTCTCTAATTAACATACAAACTAAGTAATTAATTCACTAATTATTTTTGTCACAAATATCTTAAATAAACTTTACCTAATAATAGTATTTTAAATTTTATACATCAAATTATTATTTTACAAAATATGAAATAATTAGTCATCTACCTTATTATCATTAACATACAAGATAAATAATTAATTCATTAATTTACAAATAATTAACATACAAACGAAATAATTAATTCACTAATTGATTAATGTACTAATTATTATTCTCACAAATTTCTTAAATCAACTTGACCTAATAATAATATTGCGGGGGCGTTGGTCATCATCCATTTGACAAATCAATATTTACAATAACACAACACATTATTAAGTAACTAATTACTATTCTCTAGATAATTAATTACTAAATAAATTATTTGAGTACTAATTATTCTTCATTTAAGCTTATTTCCTCTATCTTATGGTACTATAAATAACAATATACAACATTTTTCTCTAATTAACATACAACATAAATAATTAATTCACTAATTCATTAATTTACTAATAATTAACATACAACTAAATAATTAATTCACTAATTAATAAATTAACTAATTATTTTTCACACAACTTTCTTAAATAAAATTTACCTAATAATACTATTTTAAATTTTATACATCAAATTATTATTTTACAAAATATAAAATAATTAGTCATCTACCTTATTATCATTAACATACCAGATAAATAATTAATTCATTAATTTACTAATAATTAACATACAAAATAAATAAATAATTCACTAATTAATAAATTTAATAATTAGTCATGTATTATTTCACTTTTTTTAATCACCTAAATTAATAATTATAATTATTAAGCATCTCTAATAAATAAATGTTACTAATTAGTCATGTATTATTTCAAATTTTGTAATCACCTAAATTAATAATTATAATTATTAAGCATCTATAATCTATAATAAATAAATGTATATAATTCAAAGTTAAATCAAATTATTAAACAACAAAAATAAAATATTAAATGTTACCTGAAGTCAAGGGTGAGAGAGATAATTTGAGCCTCCTTATTATTCCTTCCAATGTTTCTCTAGGATTCAAAGTTTTTCAACTTCTGAGTGTTTTTTGAGCTTCAGAAAAGGAGGGAACGAGTTGCAGTAGAGAGTGAAGGGAGGAATGGAAGAGTGAAAATGGGGTGAGGAGTGGGGTGGGGGGCGCAGGTCGAGTGAAAGAGAAATATTGGAGGAAGGAGTGTGAGAGGGAGTGAAAGAAGAAGGTTGGAGAAGGAGTGTGAGAGGGAGTGAAAGAAGAAGGTTGGAGAAGGAGTGTGAGAGGGAGGAGGGGACGAAGTGGAGGAGGAGTGTGAGAGGGAGGAGGGGACGAAGTGTGAGAGGGAGATTGAAGGATTGAAGGAGGGCGACGGATTCAAATTTTTTTTTGGGGGTCAAAGCGCTGCTGCAGTGCGTCGAGTCGACGCACTGCAGACGCCACTACAAAGTGGCGTGCGAGTCTCACGCCACTTACGTGGCGTGAGAACGTCTCACGGCGGCGGTGGCGGGAGACAGTCTCCGCCACCGCGCGTGAGGGCGAAACGCCACGTCGTAGTGGCGTGGGGAACTCCTCCGCCACTACTGGCGTGAGCCTTATTTCGGGCAAAAGTTTCAAAGTAGCACTGTTCCGGTAATTTTTTATTTAAATAATAATTTTCTGGTAAAAATCCCCTTTCTTAAGCCATATAATTCAATTAGTAGGCTCTTATAAATAAGCTTGAAAGGAGTATGTCTTATAATAAGTACTAGAGGAGTCTTAACTATTAAGTATATTTGTCCAAAAGACTAATCAAAATTAAATCAAGATTTTGAAAGAATACAACTAACAAGTACACCCTCAAAGTTAATGATAAATAATCAGGACGGGATTATTTAAAATTTTTAAGTTTGAACATACTTTTTGTTGACCCGTTTGATGATAGTTTATTAATTATTTCTTCCGGTCCTAATTATAGGAATATTTTTGTAATGCAAATTGTACTACAAAATTGTTTCTATAATTAGAACCGGATGTAGTATTAGTTTATCCGAACTTGCGTAAGCGTCAGTATCACATTAAAATACATTGAATTTCAATTCGATTTTCAAAAAATCCTAATGTTTAATTAAACTTAGAGTAAATACCATTTCTGGTCCCTGACAAAAAACACGGACCCCATTTTGTTCCCTTACAAAAAAAAAAAGGTCCCTTATTCGTCCTTTTTAGGGATTAAAAAGGATCTTTTGGAAATTTGTGAGAGATCAAAATGTCAACCAATTGACCCTTATTCGTTCTTTTTATGGACTAAAAATAACATTTTTTTTGTAAGGGATCAAAATATATATATATTTTTTGATTAAACTTATCATTAGGTGATTTTTGAAAGATCACTTTGGATGCTCATGGAGAATTGAATTCAGTTCCCATTTTATCATTAAAAAAAATCACTCGGTTTAAAACATATCACGTATATTAATAAAAATAGTTAAAAATATTAAATTTGTTATAAAATTTAAGTGATTTTTAATATTAGTCATATAAACTATATACACTAGACTTTAGCATTATATTAATTTATATCCTTTCTCACTGCCTTTATTAAATATAGTTATATATGAAAAAAATATTTAATCCTCCTTAAAATTGTCAACTGACTTATAAAAAATCAAGAACGCGTTCTAGAATAATATCTATAATGGGGACCGGAATTATGCAATTAAATAAATAGGAGTTTGATACACTACAATTTTTTAAAATTTGTCCTGTAATATAGTGACCAGTGACCACATTTTTAATATGTAATAATTTGAAATCTTGAAATTAATTACTATAACTTGAAGGATCACCCCACAAAAATGTTTCAACATTTGAGTCCTGTAATTATATTGTTCCAATAATTAAAATTAAATAAGAATTTAGACAATACATTTCTGGTGATATAGTGACATCAATTAGCCACCTTGATACGAAAGTAATTGTGTGTTTGGATTAGTTTTTAGAGAATAATTTTTACGATTTACGAGATAAACATGTAAGAGGAGTTTTATCTCGACTTGTAAAAAAATGACTTCTAAAACCACGGATTCAGAAGTTACAAAACACTTGTTAAGATATATATAATTAAAGCATGATGATGTATTGACGTAGGTTGATTTTTAATTAAACATGATTAGGTGACAAGGTAGATACTAAGTTATCCTTACAACTGTTTCAAATCTTTTGGAAACCTTAATGATGGGTTAGTTATAATAATATATAGTTTGCTTAAGAATCCCAAGTTTTGTTTTTTAGGGTTTGGTGAACGAATTAGCATTAACATTAGCATCATTAACGTCCTTTTTTATTATGTACTAAACTCCAAACTCCAAAGTAAATTTATTCATTAAAACAAAGTAAATCTAACGTGTAACTTTACACTTTAGCCACTTGCTCATTAGTGACATATACTTAAGAAAATTTAAAAACTGGTGATAGCAACAAACTTTGGTAATAAAATATTAATTGTTATCAAACTGGAAAATTATGGTTTTGTTTGAATGTGACTTTGAATATAAAAAGCTACATAGCATACGTACGCGCCTGATGCTTATAAATTGTAATATACCAACAAAAATAATAATAATAATTTTTTTAAACTATTTACACTTTGCCAAACTAATATTCTTTTGATCCTACCAAAGGCCTTATAGCCTAGTGGTATGAGATATCTCCTCTAAAATAATAGGTCACGAGTTTATGTCACTTGTAAGCTCAGGCTGTTATCCTTATTGAGTGCATATAATTAGTAGTTTCAATGCAAATAATAAAGAGGATATTTTAGAAAAATTCACATACACATATTTTTACAACAACTAACTTCACTAATTTTTTTCTTAACCTATAAAAATTAGTAGCGCTTATCTAATTCCTACATTAAGTACACAACACTTTATAAAAATTAAGGAAATTAGTTAAAATTAGCTAAAGGTAGAAGATTTTTATAACTTTACAAAAGAAATCACCCTTAATCAAACAAATGTTAAGAGTGAAAGAGTTAAGGGTAATTTTGAAAATGTATCATTAATGTTTCATTAAAGGAGTAAGTATCATTTTTGCCAGAAAGTTTTTGCTTCAGAAGCACTGTGCACCCCAAAATTTTTTTGGGATCATTTTTACCTTAGAAATTTAAAAAACGTAGCAATTTTCCCCCAAAGTTGTGGCTGAGGAGTGGTGGATATTCGAAAGTTTTTTTTGGGAGCAATGTTGCCCCAGATGTTTACAAAACATAGCAAAAACTTAAAAGTAAAAATCAACGTTGTTTTAACTTCTGAGACAAATTGCTATGTTTTCTAAACTTTCAGGGCAAAAATGATCACAAAAAAACTTCTGAATGCCCATTGCTTTTGAGGCAAAACTTCTAAGGCAAAAATGATATTTAACCATTCATTAAATTTTATAAAAATGTTTTGTATTAAGCATCAATGGGGTCTTAACTCCTGAAAATAAAATCGGAAGGATTAATAATTACTTAATTAGTCATGTTGAAAAAAGTTATTTTAAAAAGTTATTAATAAATTTAATCCACGATTCATTGCCCATGTGGGAGTGGGTGGGTGTGGGGGAGTAATCATCCGGATAAGGTATTATTTTTATTTTCATGACATTCATATCAAGTCAATGTTATGGTAGAGTTAATGAAATTTCAGATTTTTCTTGATTTGTATGAGATATATTGAAAGTGCGCCTTATAATTAATAGGACTAGAGGAGTACTCCCTTTGATTTTTATTATAAGGCATCAACTACTAATTCTTACAAACCAATAAAAACAATTAAAAGAATTAACTTTGTCCTAAAATTTAAGTGATTTTCAATATTACTATTAACAATTACACTAAACTCAAATATCATATTAATTAGTACTTTCTTTCACTTCCCTTATTAAATATAGGCAGACATGAAAAAATAAATTAAATGCTCATTAAAAACTTGTAAGTGTCTTATAAAAAGGAACACTAATCCTTATTAGTTGGTACCTTATACTCCCTCCGGTCCTAATTAAAGGAGCAATTTAACCGATTTTGAGAGAATTAAGGAGAGGAGTTAAATTAGTTAATTTTACTCATTTTCCTAAATATCCTTATATAAATTTAAAATGACACAAGTTATCCTAATTATAAGTATTTCTAATTTGCCTTCATATTAGTTTAGTATATATGTACATTAGTTGCTTTTTATATAGCTATGTATATACATATAGATCTAATTTCCTTTCCACACGCTTTCTAATTGAAATAATGGTCTTGCTATATAAACATATATGTGTGTATACATATAGATCTATCTACATACATAGAGACACACACACACACACATACATATAGTGGCGGAGCCAGGAATTTAAATTTATGGGTGCACAATTAATGATGAGATTTGGGGGTTCGGGGGCAGTGCCCCCAAATTTTTTTTGTAATGAGGATAAAAGGCAACTCACTCCTTCATAAAGTTTAGGACTAGAAATGGGGTTCAATTGAAAAGTATTTCCGAAGAAATCAATTTAAACAGAACAATATACTCTAATCTCATGACATACCAGGTGTTACACAATCAAATTCCAAAGCAACGTGTAAGAAAAAATTATTATGGTTTGTCATATGTAATAGGATATTAAAAAATCAACTATCAATGAAGGAGTAAAGAAGCATAACAAATGTTAAAAAAGTCTGATAATATTTATATTTAATTTAATCAGATGGTCATATTTAAAAAAATGTCATACTAAAAAGTAAAACGTTGGCTCTGGTAGCGGGTAGTAAATCTTAGGGCCCATAAAAATAAAACCACCAATAGGCCTCATAGCACTATATAATAATGTCTCATGTTTTGAGAGGGATTATGGGTGTTTATGCTAAGATATATAGTAACTCAGCAGCCAGGGGAAAAAAAAACAAAACTCAACAGCCACAATTTTATGGGTGCACTTGCACCCACATGGAACAATGTGGCTCCGCCACTACATACATACATATATAGACACACACACACACACACATATATATATATATATCTACACATATATATATTGACACACATAAACACAGATATACATATATGTACACACATATATATATAAATGCTCCTAATAATAACTATAAATAGGGGTATTATAGGAAAAAAATGACAAAAGTTAAAACTTGTTATTATAATTAGGACCAAAACCAACTTCAAAATTTACTCCTATAATTAGGACCGGAGGGAGTAATAAGAACATGAGAGAGTATGTATTAGTGTGTGACGTTATGTACACGCATTGCTGTAGCCCAAAAAAGAAAGGAAAAACTTGGATGGTGGGACAACTTAAAAAAAAAAAAAAAAGGAAAATCTCGTTAAGGTTATAAGAATCAGAAAAAAAAAAAAAAAACTCATTTCAGATTCCTCTATAAAAAAAGTCTCTAAAGACCTCAGTCATATAGATTCCAAATGTGAGCTTCATTTGTTGATAAGTATATATATAACTATATTGACAAGTCAAAGAGTGAACATTGACAAACTCATATATGTTAACTAAAGTAATTCTCGTTGACAAGTGTATGCGACTATACTAACAAGTCATAGAGTAGTCATTGACAAATCCATTTATGTTAACCAACCTAGCTTCCGTTGACAAGTGTGTATCATTATATTAACAAGTCATAGAGTGATAATTGACAAACTTATCTACGTTAACTCCAATAGTTTCCATTGACAAGTGTAAGTGACTATATATTGACAAGTCATAGAGTGACAACTGATAAGCCCATTTATATTAATAAGGGGGTTAAGGTGCAAAAATAGACATGTGCTTTTTTCCGAGGAGCGCCCAGTAGCAAATGCTTTTTTCAGGTGCAAAAGTAACTATGTGGTTACAAATTAGATGCAAAAATAGCGTTTGACCGTTAAGTTTGACTTTTGACCGTTAAGTTTACTGACTGGTACTAAAAAATATTTTCAGGATATTGATTGGTACAAAAAAAAAATATTTCATAATTTTGAAAAATTATTTTAAGATCTTGAAAAAATATTTCAGGTATTGACCGGTATTAAAAGGATACTGAAAAAATATTTGAAATGCCACATCATCGTCCAGTCAGCAAAAAAAGTCAAACTTAACGGTCAAACGCTATTTTTGCACCTAATTTGTAACCACATAGTTACTTTTGCACCTGAAAAAAGCATTTGCTACTGGGCGCTCCTCGGAGAGAAAAACACATGTCTATTTTTGAACCTTAACCCTTAATAAGGCAACCATGGACTTTTTTTTATAGATAAACCTAATGAGATTTTTTTAATATATATATATTTTTTTTTTGGCATCTGAGTGAAATTTTCCAAAAAAAGAAAAAGAAAAAAAAAAAGAGAGGGAGTAATTGGAGATAGGGATGAAGGGTTCATGGAGTTGGAACATTAATTGAAATCCATGAGCTCTTAAAGGTAGTGGTTATGGTGGCCACATTGACAGAGACACACACAAAAATATTAATTGGCACTCTCATCATTCTGTTTATGACTCACTTTAAACCCTACATCGATATGTGGAATACATAAAGATAAATATTGCTAACATTCTTCTTTATTTTTTTAATAATTATCTCAACGAAAACCTTCACAAAATATATATGAAACTATTGAGTATTTATTCTTTCTTTGCTCATTTACAAAAGTTGTTTAGTTTGAACGTTTTTAAATTAAATTTGATCATTTAAGTGTTTAAAATTTTACTCAATGGTTGAAAATTACTCTTTTCAAATTGCTATAGATGAGCACTTTCATCTACTGAAGGGAATTATTATTCTTTTGAATGTTATATGTATAACGCCGGTACTAAATGCGTCTTTATTTATCAGAGTTATAGCCAGGGGCGGAATCAGAGGGGGCTAGGGGTGGCCCCCGCCCCCCCTAATATTACAACACTTGTGTAATACCCTGATAAATTAAATAGCTATATGTGGTCTCAAAGAGTATGTTATATTATCTTATTTTCTAAAGGAAATTCAAGGATAATTATGTAAAGCTCCAAAATTGGTGGTAAATGGCTAAGAATTAGCATAAATATATTTGTTAGTTAATTGGAAATTTTCAAGAAAAATTGATGAGATTAAGTAATTTTAAGCCTAAATACAAGAATGGACCAATAGGAAAATTTTGTAAAAAATTATATAAAAAATTATTAATTAATTATTTTATATATTATTAATTAATTAAATAATTAATTAAAACGAAAATTAATAAAATAATAATAATAAGGACAAGAGTTGGTAAAAATCATGGTGCCTTAACTTGCAAGTTGAAGTGTAAAATTGTATAAACAAGTACAATGAATAGTGATCGATTTATAGGAAACGGATCCTCGTCTAGAGTACCGGAAAAGGTTTTCCAATGTCGAGTAAAATATTGATCGGTGAATTTTTATCTTCGATTAGCCTTTTCCTAAGTTGATTCCGAGGGTAGAGCATTTTCCTAATAAGACAAAATAGGGAGAAATGCGAGATAGTCACATTTTAAAGATTCGAAGAAAATAAATTCTAACTCAACATTTGGAAATGAGTTTGAATTTATCTGGACATATTTGGAATCGGTGAATTTTTGTCCGAGATTGATGATCCCGAAAGTTCTTCCGAACCGCACGCTTTCAGTAAACTTCGGACTGACTTTTGGAGCCCTGGATGGAATCAAAAATTAGTTTAGATTAGATATTCCTAATGAGAAGGAAAGGGGCTTCAAAATGGTAATTCCGGATTTTTGTGACTTTTCCAAGATTACGCGATTCGGACACCGATCGGGAACTTTATCGGTACAAGTTCATAAAGCAAAAGCATCACATCACATTAATTGATGTGACAAACCACCAACTAAGGGGGAGAGGATGGTTTGGACAAGTGGCATGGTGAGGATCTTGACATTTGGCAAAGTGCGATCCGACGGTCGAATCACCGACAAAGTGTGAATAGTGCACACAACTTTCCCTATAAATAGGAGGCTCTCCCTTTGCATTCTTCACACCAAAACCATTTTCTCTAGTTGAGCTATCCTAGAGAGAAGTTAGAGAGAGGTGCTCGGAGGAGGAAGGAGTCCGGGGAATTCTCGCAGCGAAGCTCGGGTATTTTTCTGGTCTTTAGTCTTTAATTCTTTCAGTAGTTTTAGTAGTAATGCTAGATAGATCTTTAGTTTTATTTTAAGTATGAATTTCGAAAATCATGATGGGGTCGGAGTTCTGGCAAAATTTTGGAAAGTCGGAGTCAAGGTAGCGAAGCCCATATGATTTATATTTCGAAAATTATGTTGGAGTAGGAGTTATGTTGAAATTTTGAAAGATTAGGGTCAAAGTAACAAGCATCGCGAAATTCCGCCGATTAGGGGGTCGGGGTAAAATAGTCATTTTGACTAAAAATGTCCGTCGTAATGATAGATCCTTAACAAGTACATTGTTATGTTGATAGGATATCCCCGATTACGTTTTTACCTCACCGTCGTGCCGTATTCCGCCGTAAATACCGTATAACGTCAACGAAGGTACGTCGCGCATCGTAACATTAACTCTTATGTTTATGGTATGCATATATGTGCTATGTGTATTGTTATGGTATGATTATTGAATACAAATATGTTAGAACAGTTTGGTGCCGAAGGAAAGGCTAGTCTATGTGGGTAAGCCATTAAGTCGCCGTGAACTCGGTGAGGCCCCCATGATAGACACTTACCTGGCCATTCTGTTCGGTTTACGGAAGTATGTACGTTCGCGTATTGTAACACTAATCTGATGGATATAGTATGCTTTGTATGGTATGATTATATGTGATAGATGATGACTTTATGTCTGTTGTACGTTTATGTACTATTGGTGTATGTACGTCCGCGTACTGTAACATTAACTCTTATGTTTATGGTATGCATATATGTGCTATGTGTATTGTTATGGTATGTTTATTGAATACAAATATGTTAGAACAGTTTGGTGCCGAAGGCAAGGCTAGTCTACGTGGGTGTGCCATAAGTCGCCGTATAAGTCGGTGAGGCCCCCATGGTAGACACTTACCTGGCCATTCTGTTCGGTTTACGGAGGTATGTACGTTCGCGTACTGTAACACTAACTCTGATGGATATAGTATGCTTTGTATGGTATGATTATATGTGATAGATGATGACTTTATGTCATTGTACGTTTATGTACTATTGGTGTATGTACGTTCGCGTCATCGTAACACTAACTCGATGGATATAGTATGTTTGTATATGGTATGTATGTGATGTGTGTATGGTGTGTATATGTTGGGTGTTGTTGGGATGCATATTATGTTAAAAGATAACTGTATGCATGCTGGGAGCGATATATCTGTAAGGCTGGGAGCAATACATTTATAATGCTGGGAGCGATACATTTATAATCTTTGGGAGCGATACATTTCTAATCTTGGGAGCGATACATCCGTAATGCTTTGGGAGCGATATATCGTATCTTGGGAGCGATACATGTGCATTGGTTGGGTGTGGTTTACATGTTGTTGTTTGGTAACCCATATGTGTGTATGTATACATGAGGTTAACTGTTACTCGAGATCCGGTGCGGATCTCGGCCCTTAATATAGCGTCAGGTTCGGGAGGACCAAGGACCGAGGATGGAGGCAAGCAGCCTGCGTAGAAGACCTGACTGAAGACTTCATTTCGTTGTTCCGGCAGGAGTCTTCCTTTTGATGTTGTCTTTTACTTCTGAAAACTCTCGGTTATTGAACCGCCTTTGTAATCAGCCAGATACACTACCGTTGGCTTTTTGAATCTATATATCAGTTACTCTTCCGCTCAAATGCTCTACTCTGATGATTTTGAAATGATGTTTGAAAAAAAAAAAAAAAAATTATACTGCTTGTGAAAAGTCGGGATGTTACAACTTGACCCAAAATTTTTTAAAATTATGCTTTAGCCTCATAAAGATTTCAATTTTTTTAGTTTAGTCCCTATTAAAAAGTCTCATGGAGGGACTACAATGAAAATAGTGAAATATTTATGAGGTAAAATCATAATTTTCAAATATTTTGGGTCAAATTCTATAATTTTCTCCCCCTAATTTCAAATATTTACCCCACTGGATTTTATTATGTAATTTTCGCCCCCCCTAATTTTCATTCCTGGCTCCGCCCCTGGTTATAGCGCACAGACATCGAAATAATTTGGACGACTTAATTGCGGAATAAAACTTTCATAAAATAATTTAGTTTGAAAATATGATGATAAATTTTTCGCGATTCAAATCTATCCCATACTAGAATGTTAATACAATAATCCAAAATAGACAAATGATAAACGAATTAATACAGTCCATCTATTCATACTATCTCAAAAGTCCCTTTTGCTGTAACCCTTACAGCTGCATCAGGAAGGAAAAAATATTGTTTTACATGAAAGAGCCATTATTTCTCATCCTATTTTGGTTGCTAGGGAAGTTAAAGAGATTCTGCGATTTTCATCTATTGCTTTCACTATTGACGATGAAAGCCATCCTCTGCGTCAAAGATCGATCAGTCAACCTCAAAGGAGAGTTATGTGTCATACGCATGGATTTCTTTCAATGACACCCACTTCAATACTTTCAATGAATTCGGAAAAATAGGATTGATATTTTCTTTAACTATAAGCCTTATATGTTTGTTTTTTTTGTTGGATTATCAACTCTTTTTTCTTCTCCCATGGTATTATATTGCTCCTTTGAAGATCATGACTTCTATGAATTGTCACACTTACAAATTTCTCAGCTTCATCAAGAGACGTCTTTATGGAGGATATTATTTATTTAAATACAAAGGAAAACAATAAGCTTGAAAAAGTAGAAAGTGTCTACTAATTAGACAATACTATTGTGATTCTGCAGAACTTCACCACATTCTAACCTAAATAATTCTAAACAAACAAAATGTTGGGTCAGTAAGACCTCAAAATCATGGTTGTTGTCCTGAGCCATTCGGGCTAGATAGTCTGCACATCTTAATCATTCCCTATACACATGAATGATCTCAAGATCCCAATTTGATAGGATAAGTGATCTTACTTCTTGAATCTCATCCTGCAATGGGTGTACCTGCCCACAATCAATTCAAAGCAAATGTATTGCTTCCAAAGAATCGGTATAAAGCTTGATTCTACTTAGTCCCAGCTATCTACAGAGTAGTAGGCCCATGTGGATAGCATGGATTTCCGCAGCAATTGGGGTAGTATGCCCTAACTTCTGTTGAAATCCACATATCCAGTTGCCTTGATGATCTCTAATCACTCCCCCAAAAGCTGCCTGACCTCTAGCATTATGGGAGCCATCCACATCCAACTGCACAAAACCTGGGGAGGGGGGAAAGCATTTCACTTCTGATCTGTCTGGTATCTGAAATATCTTATGTTGAAAGCGTCCATTTTCTACTCCCTCCAATAGATGCAATTGGAAAGAGATTGCCGTGTCTCCCAAAATAAACCAAGTTCGATTAATGATTTGCAGAATTAGGGAACTTGGGTCGTTTCCCAACGAACTTGCAGCGGGTTTGATTAACAACAACAGTGAAACAGAATGGTAAAATTGGGGGTTTTAGGGTTTTATGATTCAGCAGATTAAAACGAAATAAATTGGAATAAACAGAACTATGTAGAAACAGATAGAAAAACGTTGATAGACTTAAAGCAGTTAAAAACGACCAACCCAACGCGTTGATTCCGTAATCATGCATCATTGAACGAAATATAACTAATCACGTTTGGTTCGGATGAATCGAAATCTCTGCATTCATCCGGAGAATCCCTCACCTAGACGATCGCCTAGAATTTATCCGAACAGTGGCGTCTCACCGTGCAATCGCACGAAACACTAAAACCTAGTCCGAATTTAGTCCTTGGGATGAACCAAACCGAATATTAAATCTAATATTCGAACTATTTTAATTCGAATCCGATAAGATGAAAACAGAATTGATTAAGTTACCGATTAGGCACAAGTTCTCCGGACGAATCATGGAATCCTCATCGTTGGGTCAATCACAGGGGTTTAGCCGAGCATGGCTGGAAAACTGAAGAAAAGATGAAGAACGCGAAAACCCTAAGAACATGCGAATGCGAAAATCAGAGAGAGAATTTGCATAAAATCGTGAAACCCTAATGTCAAAATCGTGAATTCGTGAATGCATCCTGTTTTGGCGGCTGCCTTACTTAAAAATAACCTAAAACGAAAATGGGCCCTAATAGTTTTAGCCCAAAACAGAAATAAAATAAAACTGGACTTAAATTACAAAATTCGGGTCCAAATAATATCCAGAATTGTGCATCCGACTTCGGCTCCAAAATCGACCGCCCTCTTGACCGAATTGGCTCTTGATGTCTTCATAACAATTGTAGCTCTCTGAATCATCTGAAATATGAGGCAAAAATGAGGCAAATCCGATGTCTGGTTCAAGAGTTATGGTAGAAATAGTGAAGTAATACAAAACTGGAATTTTATTATTAAAAATGGCTAAAATGCAATAAAAGGCCCAAGGCCCAAATAAACATAAAAGCCATTATTTATTAGATAAAGGGTCCTAAGTTATTACTCAAGAGACAAAAATAAGTGTATAAAATATTCAATTATCAGCAATGTACACCGATGAGAAATTGTTTTAGGTTGATCGCAAATGCCCTCAAATACTTTCTTGCACCTGTTCTTCCAGAGAAGCCAACATATGGTACCAAATGTTCGGTGCCAAGGCCACCTTATAGCAGATCTGCTTCCTGGGTTGTTATGCATGTTCCACTCCAATCAATCCTGCAAATTACAAGAGAAAAATACATAATAGTATATAGGGTTAGTTACAAATATCCACACTCTTCTTGCAATCTCACAGTCTCTCAGAATATGAAGTATGGACTCTTCACTATCACACTCAAAAGGACATATGTTTTTCACACTAGAATTATATTTAGCTCTGAGCGCATTAGTGGGTAATCTCTCATGAAACACTTGCCACATGAAGAATTTGGCTCTTTCTGGGATTCCCCAACGCCATAGACGCTGCCCTGAGAACTGAGTCGGGTGCTGCTGCTGGTGATAAATCATGGTGTATGCTGACTTCACACTGAAGTTGTCATCAGAAGCCTTACGCCAATAAAAAACATCATCAAGTAACCCTATAGGGGGAGAAACCTTCACAATCCCATCAACTACTAATTCCGAAAGGAAAGTTCTCCATTTATCCCTATCCCATTGCCCATTATCTTTGACAAAATCTTTCACCACCATTTCTAAATCTACCATATGGTAGTTTCTTTCCACATAATATTTCAATGGCTTTTCTAGTGGTGTCCAATTATCTTGCCATGCTTTTGTTGATAACCCACCTCTCAATTTCTTACCAAGTCCCATGCAAAATTGATCCCATACCGCTGTTATTTAAAAGTTGAAGTATGTAATAATTCTTTTCATTCTTTTTATGAGTTCCTTTCTTGTTAGTCCTACTACTATTAAGGCCCTATATAATGTCGTTCTTTTTAATTATTATCATTTGGACTTTTATCCAAAAAATGAAAGTAAAGAAAGTCGGATTATATAAAAGTATATTTCTTTATTAACAACAATATAATTATATCTTTTAATAAACTAGACCTCAATAATATAACGAGTGATGTGGTCAACACACATAATTGTCTCTAAATGAATTGTCAAGGAAAAAAGTTTTCAATGTGAAATATGCACATATAAGAATAATGATGGACAATTTGACCAACTAGTGAAGCCATTATTTGAATTCACACATTTATAGAGTGCACCAATGGGTGCACCATCTCAGTGGAGTCTAACGATCAATTATATTGTTTTGGATTAAAAAAAAAGAGTAAAAATTAGTTAATAAATATGGTCAAAATATAATCATTTAATAGTTGATTAGTGACTTTTAATAATTGATATGACTGATATTAATAAATAAATACTCCTTTATAGAGTGTATAAAAAATTTAGTACTCCCTCCGGTCCTAATTATAGGACATATTTAACCGATTTTAGAGGGATTAAGGATAGATGTTAAATTAGTTAAATTTACTCATTTTTCTAAAATGCCCTTATATAAATTTTGCACTTCAATTACCTTATTGATTTCACATAATCTCTCATTCATATCAATAAAGGTATTTCAGGAAGAAATTAACAAAAAATAGAATGTTGTCCTATAATTAGAACCAAAACAAACTCCCAAATGTTTTCTTATAATTAGGACCGGAGGGAGTATATATGATTCTGACAAGAGGATTTTGTGTTGGAGATATGTGATTTAATTTTTTAAGATCACATTAGCAAGCCATTTTAGGATTTTATATTTATAAAGGGAGTCCTAGACTCCTAATTATAGATTAGGCGTGGGATGTGAGTCAAATGAAAGAAACATGAAATGTTGTCTTGAAAAGTATTCTCACCTTTCGCTATTTATTTACTAGTTATTATTTTTTCCGTTTTTTTATAAGAGCCCGATAAAAAGTATCTCAATATTTAATGAGTCATTTCTATTTATACCCCTCTTTAATTACATATATTATATTAATTAAAGGGTTGGTGATGATGTATTTACTATATTTCAAAAAAAATAAAAAACAAAAAACAAAACTAGTCAATCTTTATTAGCTACCATTTACTAACTCTCACACATCATGAATTGAATATATGCCCACCCCCTCTATCTTAGAGGATTTCATGCCACTATAATAAGTTAATAACATGTCGTCAATACATTGATATTGCTCAAACTTATTGGAATCTCCAAAGATTAGTACTACTAGCTCATTTCTGAAAATCATTTAAAAAAATTAAGACCAATTAGTATAAAATCATAAAATTTATCGAGATACGAGTTCGACCTATAAAGTAAGGAGAGAGGGTTAAGCATTTAGAATAATTAATTAGTGAGGTGGATCCATTTGAGCAGCCTCCCCAAAACCCTACTCACTAATTTAATATATTACTGACACACTCACATGTTGTAAGATTCACCCCTGGGAAAAATCATTTTCAGGCCCTTTTAACACTGATAATTTTAAAAAGACCCTAAAATTCTGATAATCCTAAAAAAAGTCCAGGACCTTTTCTGAGATTTTCAGAATCTTAGGTGAGTTGTTAACGGGGCTGATATAGTTGTTAACGGGTAGGTCTTTAACAACTAAATCAGTCATGTTAACAACACTTTTGCTAACAACTAAATCAGTACATTTAACTTAACTATATCAGTACCCCGTTAATAACTATATCAGCCCCGTTAACAACTATATCAGCCCCGTTAACAACTTACCCAAGATTCTGAAAAACCCAAAAAATGCCCTGAGGCCTTTTTTAGGATTGTCAGTGTTAAAAGGGGTCTGAAAATGATTTTCCCTTCTTTTATATTTCATTCATTGATTTAATTTTCTCATATATGATGATGACGAGAAGTTGCCAGCATTAAGGAATTAATCCGGCACCCTTTTTGACCAATTTCAAAAGTTTGGTTTTGGTAAAAAAAAATTCAAACACCTTATGTCCAGAAGTTACTCCGCAGCCAAACCACTTTTGGCCCCAAAACCTTAATTTGGGAAAAAAGCCATTTCTTTTTTTCTAGATTTTTTCTCTCTCTTATGCCATCGTATTTTTCAATACCAGTAAGCATCATTAAGTATCTTTTTAGTATTTATCAATACCTTAATTTTTTTAAAGATTAGTCAGTACCTTGAAATATTTTTCAATATCCTAAAAAGAATCTTTAAGATCATGGGAAATATCTTTTAGTATCAATCAGTATCCTTAAGTATCATTTTAGTATTCATTAATACCTTGAAATATTTTTTCAAGATCCTAAAATAAATTTTCAAGATCATGAAATATTTTTTCAGTACCAGTTTGTACCTTGAAGTATTTTAATTTTGTACACAAATTTATGTAATTTTTTGTAATTAGTATGAAATTTAAATTTGAAAATATTTAAAATACAACATTATCTTTTATATGTAATTATACCAAAAGCTAATGTCATTTTTGATAAATTTGACCCTGAAAAAGCTATTCTAATAACAATATCAAAATACTATCATTTTATTAAAATCACTTTTTTCAATAATATATTTTA
Organism: Acacia pycnantha; assembly: GCA_025563575.1. Lineage (NCBI taxonomy): Eukaryota > Viridiplantae > Streptophyta > Magnoliopsida > Fabales > Fabaceae > Acacia > Acacia pycnantha. The sequence continues at coordinate 3,420,869 of JAMWYP010000009.1, forward strand.
TAAAAAGCTATTCTGAAATAGTCATTTACTTCGAAAATCTCAAAAGCTAAATCCAAATAGGTTCTTTATACACCCACATGGCCACATGGAAGTTATCAAGCTGCAATAATTAAGGTAAAAACTAAATTAGCTATCAAGACTTTTTTTCACATGTCTCAAAATAATTTTGTTTGTAATAATGCTTTCCAAAAGGGTGAACAGATATTTGCCATATATATATATATATATTAACAATTGGCGAAAGCTATGAGTTTCTATTAAAAGTTCTTCAAACAAATTGAAAAAGCCTTCACGTGACCTTTATTTGTCTGAAATACTTTCACATGAATCAATGGGGGAGACAAAGGACAGATTCTCTTACAGTTTTTTAAATAAATTATAGTAGAATAATAATATTTCATAATCATGTATGTGTACACAAATATCATAATAATAAGATTTTTTTTTATATAGCAAACCATAATAATAAACTTTTAATACATAATAGTTATTGCTAATAAACGTCAAACTACAGATTTACACATTTATAACGTTTAATACATAATAGTTATTATTAATAAACATCATGTATGTTGAGGCGAAGATCATGAAAGGATATATAACACTTAAAAGTAATGGTTAATTATGCACACCTTCATGTATTGCAAGAGGGAATTCGGGAAAACACAAAAATAATTGTTGTAGTTAATAGCCATCATTTATTTAATAACGGTTGGCTATTTAGAACTTTGATTACATTTTGATATGTTGGTTTAGACATTCCAGGCACCTGTATCATAATTACCTCATCCCCTACAACCTTCAGGACAAGATTAAGTTTATCCGCTCTGACCAAATCAATAACTAGGATGATGGCATTAAGGAAGATGTCAAGCAACGACACGCAAGGTTTTCAAGGGATGAATTCATCAGATGGGTGCCAGACAGAAGTGACACATACTTCTTAGTGCCTTATGTTCAAGGGTTGAAATATCATTAACTCTGCTTAAATTAATTTTTATTTATTTTGTAATTGTCTTTATGGTGTGATCTATTATTGTACTTAGGAACCATTGGATGCTTGTAGTCGTAAATTCGATGTGCAAAAAGATTTGATACTATGACTCCTTGAGCGAGATTCTAGACACGAGACCATACATGCAAGAGACTTTCAACTGCTAAATTATTCATTCATCATCTCTTATAATTCAGTTCATTTTGCATGTTTCTATATGTATATAATTTTATATTGTATATTCTCATAACTATCTACATTTACCACACTCAAAATGGTCTTGAGTGCAACAAAAACAAGCTCATTGATGGCAGCTACAGATGCTTCTTCAAATGTTTGTGTCCAAAGGTATATATATTATTCACTAATGAATATAATATTAATAAATTGATGAAACACACACTATATATATAATGTGACAATTTTTTTTTCATTTCTTTATAGTGCCCAAAGCAACCAGACAACAACAACGATTGTGGGTACTACATGATGCAATACATGAGTATATCATTGTAATACCCTAAGAATCTGTATTATAAATTGGTGAAATAATATCTATTAAAAATAGGTGAACATGTGGTCTCAAAGAATATGTTAAATTTATCTTATTTTCTAAGGGAAAATTTCTTGGAACTTAGAGAATTTAAGTGCCAAAGTGCCAAATGACGAAAATGCCATTGTAGGACATAAGAAACTTAGGAAAATTATGAAAAATCCTAGAAGGCAGTAAAATAATTATTAAAATTAGGAGAGTATATTATCTCTAATTTTAGCAATTTAATAAAATATCACCTTGGAAAAATTATAAGAAGGGAATCAAAAAGTATTATAATGACCATAATGCCCCCGTAAATGTTATTAAAATGCATGGGGCATAGAATACTAATGTCAATACACAAGTTATGAGATAAGGAGTAATTCTAATTGAGAAAATTATCAAATATTAGTAAGGGGTTAATTAAGTAATTAATGGCTAATTACTTAATTGTAAACGAAGGAAAATTCAGAGATAATTATGTAAAACCCTAAAATTAGTGGTAATGGCTAAAAAAATTAGCATAAATATATTTCCTAATTAATTGGAAATTTTGAAGAAAAATTGATGAGGTTAGGTATTTTTAAGCCTAAATGCAAGAATAGACCAATAAGGGAATTTTGTGAAATTTTTAAGAAAATTAAAATATATAATTAATTAATTAAAAATAAATGTTAAATAATAATATTTAAGGGCCAGCCGGAATTGGAGGGAAAAATAGGATAAGAAGGAGCAAAAAAATATCATGAGATTTTGTGATATTTTGTAATATTTTAATATATAATTAATTAAAGCAAATAGTAAAAAAATAAATAGGAAACGGATCTTATCTAGAGAATTAGGAATAGGATTTCTAAAGTCAATGTATATTAATGATCAGTGGATTTTTATCTTCAGTTAGACTATTCCGAAAGTCAATTCTGAGATCGGTAGAAGAAGTTAGTAATAAGACGAAATAGAGAAAATCTGATAGAAAGACAGATAGTCATAGAATTAGAATTTGAACAAAATAAATCATAACTCAACATCTAGAAGTAAGTTGAGAATTTCCTGGACATATTTGGAATCAATGAATTTTTGTCCAGAGGTTGACAATTCCAAAAGTGGATTTCGTGAACGGGCACGTTTTTCGAGAAACTTCCGCAGGACCGTTGGAACACTGTATGGAACCAAAAAGTTGTTTAGCCCGGACATTTCTAGTAAGTGAGAAATTGTCTTCAAAGTTGTGATTCCAGATTTCTAAGATTTTACGCGATTACGCGATTTGCACGTCGTTCGAGGAATTCTACCGGCTTTTGCTTCTAAAACAAGTCGACTGTGTCATGGATGACATCAATTTTGTGCCACCTAAGGGCTCAAGGACGGTTTGGACAAGTGGCCCGGTGAGGATCTTGACATTTGGCAAAGTGCGATCCGACGGTCGATATCCGGCCTGGTAAAGCATGAATAGTGTTTTCCAAAAAACCTATAAATACCCCCCTCCATTCAACTCTTCACACCATTCCTTCTAGCCTATTTCGAATTCTAGAGAGAAGTTAGAGAGAGGAGCTCTGGAGGAAAATTCTGCAGCGAAGCTCTGAGTAAGTTTTTCGGTACTCAGTCTTAAGTTTCGGTAGTTAGCGTAGAAATGCTAGAATAGTCTTTAATCTTCCGAGTATGATTAGACATCATATGATAGGGGTATTTTAGTCCTAAATTTCGAAAATCATGGTGGGGTCAAGGTTCTGGCGAAATTTTGGAAAATCGGAGTCAAAGTAACGAAGTGCTGGCGAAATTCCGCCGATTAGGGGTATAGGGGCAAAATGGTAATTTTTACCTAAAATGCCTGTTGTGATGTCAAATCACTAATAAAAGTGATATTACTCTTATAGGACATCAAAAACTTTGATCTGCTGCCGTTACGCTGTCCGACGTGCCGCTATTGGACGTTTCGCTGTTTTCCGTGAAACGTGCCGTTTCCGCCAGAATTGCCGACGTTCGTCAACGGAGGTACGTTCGCGTACTGTAACACTAGCTCTGATGATTATTGAATGAATATATGTGGTAATATGTTTTGTGAATGGTTTGGTGCCGAAGGCAAGGCTAGTCTATGTGGGTGTGCCAAATAGTCGCCGAAAAGTCGGTGAGGCCCCCATGATAGACACTTACCTACTTAGATCACTGATTACAGCTTTATTCGGGTTATAGACATAATAATGCCGAAATGTTTTCCTAGCGCTGAGGACACGACCGTACATCGTGGCACAGGTGAATGGTGCAGACGGACTTAACGTTACATGTTAGTGTAGTTGTTATTAAATGATCATACGACGTACCGGCTTGATCAATGCTGTAAAATTAGAAATACCTGTTGTACATATACTGTTTATAAGCATGAGGTTAACCGTTACCTGAGATCCAATGCGCTAAATTGGATCTCAGCTATAGCTTCAGGGTCCGGAGGACCGAGGGCCGAGGAGAGAAGCAAGCAGGCCACGTAGATCGAGGACAAAGGTAGGGAGCTAGCATAAAGACCAGATGGAGACGCTTTAGCTTTGTTGTACTTACGTTAGATGTAAACACTCGGAAGAATGTACGGCCTTATGAACAGCCAGATACACTGTTATCAATGTTATCCAGTTACTCCTTATTATGAAAAAAAAAAATTCCGTCGCTCAAAACTCTGATCAAAACGCTATAAAAACAGTTGTGAAAATCGGGGTGTTACAATCATCACCTATGATCCTGAAAATATTGATATGATTAAAGTATATTATATGCTCAATTTGTTCATATATACATTCAATCAACCATATATTATAATATCTAACTTTCATCTTATTTCCTTTTCTGCAAAGTATTTTGATGCCTCTTGCACGATGTTTAACAACTCACAAATGGAAGAAGTTGTTGAAGAGTTGGTGACATCTGTGAAACATCATTGAGAGAGTAAATACATATAAAATGACTCTAAATTTCTAATGTTGATCATTTATTTGTTTTAAAGTTTTGGTTTAATAGTGTATACATGCACAAAAATGACTGTAAATATATTCTGATTTGTTGTATTGTTTTGTATATGAACGGATATAAATATATATTGTGATTCGTTCTGTACAAATATATATGCAGGGGAGGATATCGAAAGTCAAACCCCCCTAATTTTTTTATAAAAAATTTAGCTTTGATAAATCACGGTTGTTAAAACGGAACCATTATGTATGATGTAAGTATTACCATGTATTATAACGGTTGTTCATGTGTTCCCGTGAATTATTATCACAACAATGTGCATATCATGACCTCGCTAAGCTTCCATGCATAACAGGTGTTATATAACTGTTATAATACATCCGAAATAAATAACGATTCGAAACTGTAAAATATCTACACTGAAGCTTCTATGATGCCCGTATATCACGATTTTTGTAGTAGTGTGTTTTTTGGACGAAAGATAAATACCATATTAGATGATTGAGAAGGGTGATCTCCAGACTATAACATGTCAACATATTTTTACTGAATTCAAATCTAAGCACCAATAGGCATTCGCTCATAAGACCCAGGTTATAATTGTTTAAATATTTGTTCTTAATTTAATTTTAATATGTATGTACCGAAAATACATTTTTAGAATATAATTCCTAATTAACCCAACAATATTTGATCCACGAATAAATATTACTGAGAAGATGGTGTTTGCGAACACCCTTAATAATTAATTACTTTTACGCTATACAAAATAAAATTCTTCTTATGTATTTACCTGCATAAAATTATTTCATAAAGTAAGTTAAACTTAAAATCGTGGATGAAGATGATGTTGGTTTCAAAATGATAATTTTGATTATTATTATTTTTTTGTAACATAAAAAAACGTAATTTTCTCTTTTTATATTCTTATTTTACTTCATTTTCTACATTCTCAGGGCTCTTGTAGAACGAGAATCATTAAAACTAACAAATTTCATCTAGATTCAAGGAATATTATTTAGGGAAAATCATTTTTCAGGGCCTTTTTAACACTGACAATTCTAAAAAAGGCCTCAAGATTATGATAATCTCAAAAAAGGCCCTAGGGCCTTTTCTGGGATTTTCAGAATCTCGGGTGAATTGTTAACGGGACTGATATAGTTGTTAACGGGTCACGTTAACAACACTTTTGCTAACAACTAAATCAGTACATTTAACAACTATATCAGCACCCCATTAACAACTATATCAGTCTCGTTAACCACTCACCCAAAATTCTGAAAAACCCAAAAAAGGCCCTGGGCTTTTTTTGAGATTATCATAATCTTGAGGCATTTTTTAGGATTATCAGTGTTAAAAGGATCCTGAAAATAATTTTCCCTATTATTTATCCATATTCCACTTGGATCAACTTTTTTTCTATGGAAAATTGTTTGTGGCGGGCACTTAGAAACATCCGTATTTTAATATTTGTTGTGGCCAATGGTTTATTATTTTATTATTTGGTGGGTGATCTGACAGATAAACACAAGTGTATTTTATTCTCAAAAAGATGATATGCATTCGAATTCAAATCAGAATCGAAAACTCCACAATTTTTAAAAGGTCAAGACTTTAAAAATTTTCGTTCAGGAATAATGTTGCTGGCAAGTTTTTTCAGGTTTAATATCATATCAAAAGTTTCAAAACGTAGTAATGTAACCTTATTATGTTAAAATATTAATATTGATCATTAAAAAAATTGACATTAACCATTAAATTTTTAACGAAAATGATCAATATTGTTTCATTTTAATACTTTTCAGGACGACGTTAAACCAAAAAAGATTTTAGGATGACATCTCTCCTCAGCGAAAACTTACAAAAACAAATTTGCAACGTAACCCAATTTGAAAAGAAGAAGGGAAATCAAAATGTGGATTGGGATTTGGGAACAATGAAGTGGGTGAGAGAAAAGTTGGATGAGTCTTTATTCCAAAACTTGGAATTGATATAAAATAATAGAGAAAAGGAAATCAGAATATTGTATTATATAATTAATTATAAAGGGGTTTCAAAATTCTAGGTTGGCCCAATGATTCCTTTTTCTTATTCTCTTACCCGTTTGGTAGAAAGAATATTAGAGAAGGAAAGAGAAGATCTCAATCTTTTAATAGATTTTGGGTGTTTGGTAGACAGAAAGTCCAATCAGTATCTTCCAGTGAGTACTCATCTTCCCTTATTTGAGGGAAGATGTTTTCCATCCGAAAATGGAGGGAAAGCTGCAATCTTCCCAGGAAAGTGTTTTTTTGACAGATTTACCCCTAAAATTTAAACTTGGCGGGAAAGTTCGAATTTGGCGAATTTTTTTTTTTCACGAGTTCGAACTTAACAAGAATATATTTTAGTAAACAAAATATTTTTCTTTTTTATTTTGAATTAATTTCTTTTGAGGGTAAAATAGACATTTCCTAATTCTTTACCAACTATCACCTCTTCATTTTCTTCCTATCAAACAACTCAAGTCATCTTCCCTCATCTTTCAAAATCTTTCTTTCCCTTACTTTCCCTCTTCTAAGTTTTTTTTCCTCCCCACCAATTCTTTGTACCAAACGGGTCAGGCTTTATTTTGTGGTTTAATTTATTTTAATCCAATGCTAATCCTTCCCTCCTACGTATATTAGCTGGAAGCGTGGAATATTCAAAGCAAGCCAGTTGGATTATGTGATTATTTTCTTAAAAGCTAAACCTGATCCTTAATTTATTATAATTTTATCCATTAAATCCGATTGTTTACTTGAAATAATGAAAGGTTGATGAACAAGATTTTGCTATCATCATAAATTAATCATCGATATAAAAAAATAATTTCATATTCTTTAAAATTTAATATCTTGATTTGTTTTTTAAAAAAAATTATCTCAATATTTCATAAAATTATTACTCCTCTCGTCCTTAATATAAAAAATATTTATCTAATTTGATTAGATTAAAAAATTTAGTTAAATTAGTTAACACAATATGTATTTTCTAAAACACCATGTTTTCCTCTCTTCCTTGATTATTGTTAAAGAAGTATCAATAAAGATAAATTAGAAAAATATTGATAAATATATAAACTATATCTTATATTTAGGATCAAGATAACTTCCTAAATATATTTTATATTAAGAACAGAATAAGAGATTACCATATCTCTTTGATATTAAACATAAATAAATTAGTAATTGGTGATAAAAATTAGAGTAAATACCATTTCTGGTATCTGACAAAAAACACGGACCCCATTTTGGTCCCTGACAAAAAAAATCATTTTTAGTCCATAAAAAGGACGAATAAGGGTCGATTGGTTGACATTTTGATCCCTCACAAATTTCCAAAAAGTCATTTTTAATCCCTAAAAAAGAACAAATAAGAGTCGTTTTTTTATAAGGGACCAAAATGGGGTTCATATTTTTTATCAGGAACAAAAAAAAATGTATTTACTCTAAAAATTACCATATCTCATTTCAGCTGAGAAGGGATTAAACAGTAAATTTATGGAGATCAAACGTACAAAAAAATAATAGAGAAAAAGGGAGTGGCCACCATTAGTTGGATAATTTGAAACCATAAATGAATGACAAGGACATGGGAGAATAATTAGGTGAAACTTGATAATGAAATAAAGTACCCTTTTGCTCTTTCATGGAAGTGAACAACACTCTCCTTGTAGCCTTTCTCCACTTCAAATGGCCCAAAAAAAGTGTATTTTCTTTTCACTCAGTTATACGTATATTGAATCTTTTTTTGGCCATTAAATACGTATATTGAATCTTGAACAATGTATATAGATATCGCTTTCATAATTTTTGAAATTTTTTACAATGAACCCCTGAACTCTTACAAATGCATATAACTCTCATTTGATTTTTTATATGCAACTTTCATAAGATAAAATATGTATTTGGTCGTTTATATTTGTATCAAGTTTCATGTTATTCCCTTAAGTTTATAAAACTCGTTTTTAGTCATTCAATCTTAACACTATTAGTCTTATCTAATGAAAAATGTTGACTTATTAAACTTACGTGATGACTATGCAATTAAATGTTGATAAAACATTAATAAAGATAGGATTGTTTTCATTTTATTTGTTTTAAAATATAAAAATATTAGAATGCAAGTAAACTTTATTAGAGTTTAATTACACAATCATTATTTAAGTTTGATGAGTCAACATTTTTTGTTAGATGAAACCGGCAACATTAAGATTGAAGGACTAAAAATGAATTTTCAAAACTTAAAGGAACTAATATAAAATTTTATGCAAATATAAAGGATCAAATGTATACTTTAGCTACTCTCATTAGTTTAGCACATCACCGATCCACACATTGCTTAAAGTTTAGAGGACTCTTTACTAATTAATCAAAATTTGAGAGAATTATATGCATACAAAAAAAAAATTTAAGGGGGCATAGTTGGGGTTATTAGCACAAATTTGAAAGGTTGTGGAGATTTATTACTCGATTCAAGGTTATGGGAGTTATTTGGACACGACTTTGGTTCTTAGCGAACTCGAAAGAGGATTCTCTCCTCATCATTTTTTTTCATTTTCCCTCATTAGCTCATCTGAGCCATTGATTGGAAATGTGAGATAAAGGTTAAAGTGGTATTGTGGTTGATTGGATGGATAAGATTTAGAGATAATGAGGGATAATGAGAAAGAGATAATGAGAGAAACCCAACCTCTCGTCCGCTGTGCTCCTCTACTTAAAACGGCACCATTTTGCACTAAAATACTGACCAACTATGCCCTTTTTTTTATAAAAAAAATATTTCAGCGTATTAATATATACTAAAAAGATATTGACTGGAAGTGAAAAATATTTCATGATCTTGCAAAATTATTTTAGGATCTTAAAAAAATATTTCATGGTATTGACTGGTACTAAAAAGATACTTTAGGATATTTAATATTGAAAAAATACTTCATGATCTTGAAAAATTATTTTAGAATCTTAAAAAAATATTTTAGAGTATGGAATGTTACTAAAAATATACTTAAAAAAATATTTTCAAGATCTTAAAATAATTTTTCAAGATCATGGAGTATTTTTTAAGTACCGTTCAATATCCTAAAGCATCTTTTTAGTACCAATCTACTCACTGAAATATTTTTTTAGGATCCTAAAATAATTTTGCAAGATCGTGAAATATTTTTCAGAACCAGTCAGTATTCTGAAGTGCCTTTTTAATATATGTTAGTGGGCTAATTTCTGAATTTGCCCTTTATTAAATAACTATTTACCAAAATGCCCCTGTTAGAAACCTATTTCCCAAAATGCCACTGTCAGAAACCTATTTCCCAATCTGCCCCTGTTTAGTCGACTAAAACATTTGGTTTAGTCGACTAAATCGCGGGCAAGAATTTTTTTTCGAGGCCCCGACATTTAGTCGACTAAACCAAATTTTTTTATCTCCGGTACAATAAAGATAAGATATGTGTGTGTATACACAATTGATCGTGAGAGAGGGGCGGTGCCACATGGAAAAGGAGATAGAGTGGGAAATGATGGTCCAATCCTAGGGTTTTGTCAGGATAGAGGAAATTAATTATATTTAATTGAGAGATATTTATTATAAAATTAATTAATCATTATTTCTAATATTATTATCTAATAATAATTAATTGATCTTATTTTAGATTTTAATATCTTTATTTTTCTACCATGTATTTGGTAAACTTTGAATTTCAACGTAACAATTAATACTGGATTTTTAAAATACAATATATTCAAAATTGAGATTTTCTCTCCATTAATAATATGGATTTTAAAAGAAGAGAGAAATAGGAAAAATATCGACACTAAATTTGTGGGGCTTGATTTTAGGGGGAATAACAGTGTTTGGAAGTTATGCATAAGATCATATGTTGTGATAGCACGGTAGTCAATCTAGCTAAAATCTAGTATCATAGCTAATATCTAGGATCACTAATATCACTATCCAACAGACTCGGTAAAACAAATTAAAATGCTAACAATACTAACAATTCATTAAATATAGCAAATTGGAAAAAAAAAAAAAACCCATGATATATATTTAATGAATTGTTAGTATTGTTGAAGTTAATAATCCCAACTTTTTCTCTACATGGTTCATGTCGCTGATTTCCGCACGTTGCTGATTCCACAATAAGAAGGATTAAGTTATTTATTTTTTAATTGTTTATTGTGTTGAGTGTGCTGATTTTTTATTATATTATTGTAAACATGTGGTTAGCTATTTTTTAGGAAGTAGTGGAGTCATTTTAATTTGTTTTACCGAGTCTGTTGGTTAGTGATATTAGTGATTATATTTAATGAATATAAAACATCAAATAAAAGAAAACTATATATATATAATTAAAAAATCACTTGATTATATTTAATGAATTGTTGGTATTTCCTGCGCAATAAAGAATCACTTGTTTTTCCTCCTTTCTCTTCATTAAATTTGAATATAATTTTTATATCAGTGCATAGATCTCAAAAAGTTATGTGGAATCAAAAAAAGAATCGCTTGATTCGAACTCCCGAGCCCGAAGTTACGGCCTTCCGAAGTTTTAACTTTTTTTTTAATGATTTAGTCGACTAAATGAATTTTTTAGTAAAGGAATGCAACGGTAAAGGACCAAAGCCGCGTCCGAGTTAAATGTTATTTTTAAAAAAATAAGTGGACCAGACAATGGTGGCACTGGCAAGTACAACGACATAAAAATGAATAATTGAAAAGAAAACATAAAAGCTTGAAGCTTATTTCATACTGAAATACTTAACCAAATAATTAATGGCTGTGTATGCAAATGCTTTTAATTCCTTGCCAACCCATTACTTGAAAAGCCAATTCAAGTGGGCATTTTATTCTTGGATGATTTCTCTCTTATGGAAGAAGTCAAGTATATACCAATTAACCAACGGGGGTTGACACAAGTGGTAAGCGGCTTGTGTCGCTTAAGCAAGGTCTCGGGTTCGAGCCTTGTGAATGAAAAAAAAAAAACCCCGCTGGGAGACTCTCCCACCAAAGCCAGGTGCGCGACGCAGGTCAGATCCGGATTAGTCGAGGCGAAGTCCTGGTGAACCGGGTGGGCAACCAAAAAAAGTATATACCAATTATAAACCTATGTTTTCTAAAATGTTTCTGATATAAAAAGGAATAAATTAACGAATGAGGGAATATGGAATATATTTGTACTCATTTTCTTGATTTGTGCTACACAATTTTTGAATTTGGAGAATTCAAATTCAAGCATATATCCATTAGCAATTTATTTATAGTTTGGTTGATGAGTGTCTTGATTTTTAAATTGCTGGTGTTTATTTAAGATCACCAAAGATGCTTTTCTTGTGCTTAAAGGAATGGATCATAATAAAGTAATGGGGACTAAAAGTTTGGAACCCATCAAAGATTCATTTTATATATCTCTGAAAACCTTAATTCACAAGCATAAGAAAAAAAAAATATCGATGTAGCATAGTACAAATTCTTTGGGTCTGAACACATTGAGCCTTTTATATTATTGGGTGTGAGAGAAGTGTAGACACATGACCAAGGGTTCAACCTAGCATTAAATTATCTTTTAAAATTCCTCATTGATAATTAAAAAAAGGTCCAAAACTTCTATTTTTACCCTGAAAACAAACATTAATATAAATATTTAAACAATGCATTTTTTTTAATTATACTTTCATATGAAAAATTTGTATTATTTTAATGTTTTCTAGTTTCAGAGAAAATATGTATCGTTTATATTATAAAATATATATATAATTTAAGGGAAAAACACTTCTCATGTTGTAGGAGAAGTGTATTTTCATGTCACACACATGAAATGATGAGACACACATATATATTATGTATATATGTGTGTGTGTGGGTCCCACCATTTCATGTGTGTAGGAATCTTCTTATTCTCGTGCAACATGAGAAGTTTAAACCACATAATTTAAATACCTAATAAAATGAAAATTTAATTTATTCCAAATCACACCACTAATCATGACCATAAATACATGAACATAACTAGATATATCAGAGCAGCTATGTCAATTTAAACTTGACTAATATGCATCTATATTAAATTCTGGAGTACTTAACAGTTCAGTTGTCACCAGATGGACCTAAAAATTTCTACTAAAAAGTCCAAAACCACTCACCTTTTAGCTCAACAAAGAATTGCACTCTTTGGAACACTTGCTTTCTAAATTCAACTGATGATACATTTAGTATTTGATGGAGATGGGGCTAATAGTAACAGGCCTTGAAAAGCTAGAGCCCAGATTCTCTGAAGTTGTTGTAATGAGAAAAACAGAGACGAGTGGGTCCCACCCTACCTCTACATGTTAGAGTGTAGTAATTACGGGGCTCACCTAACCCGTGACTTTATTTCATCTCCTGAGATCCTTGGAGGGATCTGAAAGTTGAAAATGCTATGAATAAAAGGTGAAAGAAGCAGCAGCCATGGTTACAAGAGGAACAGAGATGTTGTCATCAATAACATCTGAAATAGGAAGAGATTCCACCATTGTTGCCACCAAAGAAACCAAAGCTACACTCTGCACTGTGCGTCCCCAATCCAATTCCATATATCCCAACACTGAATAGTAGTACAGCATCCTACACACGCATATTGATGCAACAATGTCAAAATCTTCCTCACAATTGAAATATTCCTACACGCATTTCTAGCACCTATTGATTGTGCAAAGAACCCAAGAGCTTATATAAACTTGCAAAATGAGTGTGGTAGTAGAAAAGATGTAAAATCACCAAAGTAAGTGTGTTAGTACATTCTAGTGAGTTTTATTAGCTCTTTGCAAAGCCAGTTAGAATATCATCCCTACAAAATTTTTGGTAGATCAGACAAAAGTAGAAGGGACAAAGTCCATGATCAAAAGGACATGTCAAAATTGATTATCACTAAAAAAAAATGCACGCACGCACGTTGGTTGATCCAGTCCACTGAAGAAGTTTGCCCATTAAGTTTAAAACGTCTCCCGACAGAATACCTTCCATGTTGGGACAAGTTTGTCCATTTCAATAACTGATACAGCTAGCTAGCTATAAGGAGAGAGATTTGAGTGCAGGTCTCAAGAAGTTGATTCTCTACTTTTGAAAAGAACAAAATCAGTGAACAGTGGAGAGGTTAAAGCTTGGACGTACCCAATTGAAATTAATGATCCGAAAACAAGCATGGATATGCTACCAGCAAAACTCTTTTTCTTGTTGTAAGGTATCTTCACACGTCCAAATCTTCTGCCAATAATATCAGCTACACCTGAAAATCATCCAGTTAAAACACTCATTAGAAATAGAAAGAAAAGAAAAGCAAGAGCCGATTTAGGAATTAAGGGACAATTCTATAAGTAGCTTGATTCTCAAAAGACTTAAGCATTGGATGCTTCTCAAGGACTCGCCCTACTTAATTCATTAATCTAATTACAGAAAGAGAAATTACATCCAAGGACCGTAACTTTGTGAAGTATGTACAATGAACAGGCCTTAAAAAACTCAAATTAATTAGAAAGATCAAAGGACCTGAATTTGTCATAAATGGAGAAAAATACTCCCAACTATATTTCCCCAAAAAATAACCACCTAGACTCTGTGGAATCACAAAGAATTTTTAAAATTATAAATACCATGATTTAAATTTCTCAATTAGTATCTTGCTTTCTAACTCTGGTAAAGTTTGCATGAACAAGTTATAGCCTATAGCATTTAACCAAGACTTTAAGTTACCACCTAGACTTCCTAAAGTAATTAAGTCATAGAGATTGGTGAGATTTGTGTTTGATTTGGATTAATAAAGAAAAAGATGTACTAAGACTAACACTAAAGGCTTCTGGTCCAGTATGTAAACAACCTCTCCAAAAGTTTGGTGTTAGCACTTGATTACAGGTCCGAATCCCACCTTTGCAGTTCATGTCCGATGACAAACTTAAGGGCAGGGAATAATGATGAAACGGTTGCACTATATCTTGGTTAATAATTGTACTCATGGGTTTGATATTTCTTATGACAAGAGCAGTTTTGTCCACTTATATGATCAAAGTGGTCCTTCATACCTAATTTTCTGTTGAAGGTAAGGATAGGAATATAATGTGAGATTGTCGTGGGGTATCAAAACTATAATGTGAGATGTGCAATAATGACGAGAAAGGTAAGATTTATGAGAGGTTGAGCTCTGAAAAAATAAAGAGAGCAGGATTATTACCATCTCCTCCACACATCATTGCCAAGGAGACTACCCCAACTGGGGAATCTCGCCAAAAAGTGAGAGAACACAACATCAGCATCAAAACATAATACAGGGGACCCCTCAGCAATTCCCTGCAGGCATATGAATAACCAATGTGGTTCATTTCCAGTTCAATACTTTAATCAACATTATATATTGGCTGAATAATGTCCAATGACAAATAATGGTTCAGAAAATTTACTGTGGCTGTCCTTCTCTGGTCACAGACTTAATCAGTCCTTCATCAGACGTCAATGACAGACCATTCACCAGAAGCCTCAAGCAATTCACCAAAGGAACGAAGGCAGCAAAGTAGCGAGCCCCTGTAGAGTTGCTATCTTTGGATTCAGCCATTCAAACAAAACAGCCTTTGCAGGGTCAAAATCTCAAAGTCATAGCACAGTGAATGTGAAAATGTATGAAGGAACATGAAACAGAGTAGAAGCCATACATATATACATTATATTATTTGACAATTCAACTGGTATCTACAATTGAAAGTTGAGAAAGCATTTCAAGTAAAAAGGGCTCAAAAGAGGAATTTTCTAAGAGAGATATGCAGGGTACCTGAAAATTGGCCAGGAAGCTAGAAAGAGCAATCCAGAGAGCATATGAACTAGTTTTCTGCTCAGATTCTGAGATCAAATCGAATCAGTCCTAAAGGTCAATACATAGGACAGTGTAATAAAAATGCTCCATCCACATGTCAATTATAAAACCCCTAAACAATTTACAACCAAACTGAAAAACAAAATCAAGAAGTGAATCGGCAAGATTCATGTCATGCATGCAAGTCAGATTGAGAGCCAGAATGCCAGATACCTGTTGAAGAACCTTCCGCCGGGTCAAATCATTAAAACCGAACACAAGAGCGTACCCGCCTACGAGAATCGCCACCGTAGCTCCTGCATCATGAAGCAAATCCTCTGCGCCGGCGCTGAGACCTGCACGCGGAATAAAAGTAACAACAGCTGATTCCTTAGCAGTAGAGCCCAGAAACCCAAAACGCACCGACCGTGCCAGACCGAGGCAACGGTCCCATCGGAGGCGAGGAATACGGCGGGAGGCAGAAGCAGATTCCCGGCGGCGCCCGGCGGAGAATGCGACGAAGCGAGGAAATGAGGTGATAGACGATAGTGAGGACATTACAGCGTGAAGAAGGAAGAGGACAAAGAAGGTGTGTTGTTTTGTTCCAATGAAGCTAAGAGGATATGGAATATTGAAATGCACGTAAAGAAATCAAAGAATTAGAAGCTGTTAGGCCAAGAAAAATCAATCAATCATCAATCAAAGATACAAAAAAAAAAAATCTAAAACCTAAACTTTAGAGCTATGTAGACCTCTTATCCATTACCATACTTGTAGACCTGTAGTTCTAGTTTTGCTAAAATTGGGAGCAGTAATGAACTGGTAACAGAATTGGGGATAATTTTAGAGAAGACAGTGTCTGAGGGTTTTCTTTTCCTTCTGAGAAATTTCACTGTGGAAAGGCATAAATGAGAGGATTCTGCCATTCTGGCGCCAACACTGTTTGGTGCTCTGACATTATCACCGCTTGATTGGGTCAGACAGTACTACAGTAAGTACTAACCACAGGGCCCTTTTTGGTAGAATCAATAGCTCATATACTAGTCGAGTACTCAGGTTTTTATTTTAAAGCACCAACTCACCAACTAACTTTTCTCTCAAACCAATAAAAGTAGTTAAAGTCAATAAAGTTGTCTTAGAATCTAAGTAATTTTCAATATTACCCTAACTAATTGCACTAAACTCTAATATTATTATTAATTATTACTCTCACCATTACCTTTAATCCTTTATTAATTAGGGGCAGTCATGAAAAAAATAATTAATGATCATTGGGAACAAGTAAGTGCTTTATAAATGATTAAATAAACTTACTAGTGCTTTATAATAAAGACTAGAGAGAGTATTTGATTAAAAAGATATAAGATCGGGAAAGAAATTGCATGTCATCGTCGGGTCCACATTACATGCTTAGAGCTTAGGTGCTTATACCTCTAATTAGAGGTATAAACATATTTTTTTATTTTTTTTTATTTTTTTATATATTATATTTATTTAGATTTAAATTATATGCTACTTTCTGATATGTTTTTTGCACCCAGTATCTCAAATTAATTAATTTACAATTCTGTATTTGTCTTTAACACTAGTATTGTGAAAATTAATTAATTTGAGATACTGGGTGCAAAAAACATCTCAGAAAGTAGCATATAATTTAAATCTAAATAAATACAATATATAAAAAAATTTAAAAAAATATGCTTATACCTCTAATTAGAGGTATAAGCACCTAATAAGCACCTAAACTCTAAGCATGTAATGTGGATTCGTCATCGTCATCATCCTTTTTTTAAGCTGGAAAATTGCACATAAGTGCTAAATAAGAGAAAATATGACTAAAAAATCCCTTAAAATCTTACATTTGGCAGGGAAATCCCATGGGATATTTTTGTAATATATTTTAAATATGAAAAGTCTAAAATACCCTTAATGAATTTGGCAATATTTCAAAACCTTATTTTGCTCTTTCTCCCTCCCAGTCTTGTTCTCTCATCCCCAATATGTCATTGTTGGCCAACGGAAGCTGTCATGACACTACTAAAAAGGTTTTTCTAATGACATTAATTAACGTCTATTTTTTAACAAATAGAAGCTAAGAGGGAAACGATGACATTTTTGAAGTTTTGATTTATCTTTCAACAACTGTTTCTAGATAAATAGTCGTTGAAATTTTAACTTTCAATGACTCTTTTAAAAAACAGTCATTAAAAGTTTATCTTATATAACTTGTGTTAGAAGGAGTAGCCACAAATTTTCAAACTGAATATCAATGATAATATATAAAAAAAAACATAACGGGAAACCATTGCATGATGTCAATTTAAGAATAATATAGGGTGAAGGTGCAATTTTACCAACAAACAATTAGGGTAAGAGCATCTGACACAATTAACTATTTATGGTATCTTACATACAAAAGAACAATTAAAAGAGGGAAAAAAACACAACACCGTTACTTCATAAGTAACAGACGTTTACCTTGACCAGGTCGCCCTTGACCTCCGTGGCTTTGACACCGATGCCCTGCTTCGATCTCTGAAAATGGAGTAGAGCTGACGCAGAGTGTAATTACGAGGTTGTGAAAGAGAGAGGTAGAAAGGAACCAAGTTTTCAGATCATCTTCTAAATTTTCTCGGCCATGCCTCCAATGAAAATACAGCCAATTGATATTCCTGTCGAAGTCGCGGTTCAGAAGGTTGTTTGTGTTCGATCGGCAGTCTCCAAGCGTTTTGAAGACTTCCTCGGCGGGGAAATCCATCGGCAGTGAAGCTCAGAATCAGAAAGATGGAGGAGGAGGAGGATCGGAGTTCGAGCCGAGCTCAGTTTGCTTGGCTAAAATGGTGCAAAATTTCATGGAGGAAAGTAACGAGAAACAACTACCGGTACAGAAATGCGTTCGCAATCGCTGCAATTGTTTCAACGGGAACAATAATGATAGTTCCGACGAGGTAATTGGAAGGACTATTTTGCAAAAAATGAGTAGCAAACAACGTCCTGATTTGACTGATAGAGTGGATAAGAGGGAGGATTCATCAGATGAAGAAGAAGAACAGGCTGAATGACAGGGAAGGGCAAGCTTACATGAACTCTCATTGTCAAACTTCTGGGGAAATCCATCGAGCGAGCTTCCTTTTATGCAACAAAGGCTTTAACACATGTGAAGTAGCCCTCAAACCGATCAAGGTAATGCCACTAAGGAACATAAATTTTATAGTTTATTTCTCTTCTGCAGAAGATTGGGATTTCGCACTCCAAGAAGGACCTTATTGGATGATTATATTGCAGATCATTATCTCCAGGTTTAGAGGTGGCGCCCAAATTTTAATCCTTGGAAAGCTGATCATCAGAAACGCATAAGAGTATCTATCCATGTTCTAGATCTTGCAACAAAGCTTTATAGTGTTGAGTCTCTTCGTCGATTGGGTAATCTGGTTGGGAAAACGTTGAAAATTGATCGGACAACTTCTTTCTCTGAGAAGGGAGGTTTTGCGAGGATTTGTGTTGAGGTTGATTTGCGGAAACCTCTTCTCCCGGGTTTTGATCACTTCGGTGAGGATTGAAAAATCGTGTATGAAGAACTTCATCTCATTTGTTTCCTTTTGTCCGCTCTCTCCAGAATGATGATTTCTCCATAAACACGTTTTCCTCTTCGTTTTCGTTCTCTGCTCTGAATTTTTTGTTTTCTCTAGGAAGCTAAAGGCAAGAAGAAAAGAATAAGGCTGAGTCAAATGGTGTTTCTGACACAAAAATGCCACGTTTGAGTTTTACCTTGACCACCTCAGCATTTAAACATCTGTTACTTGCTAAACTGACGGGATTGTGAGCTTTGGTACCTTGTAATTGTTTTTTTGCATTTAAGGTACCATAAATAAATATTTGTGCTGGATGCTCTTACAGTAATTGTTTGTTGGCAAAAATGCACCTTAACCCAATAATATATTATAGAATCTAAAAGAAAAAATTATATACTTATCCTTATATTCTTTAGGTGCTTGTTTTCAATCAAATCAAAATATACATATTTTTATGGGATAGGATATTGTCACTGCTATTTTTTATCACTACCAATGTCACTATCACTTTTTCACTGTTAGATTATAATCTTATCTTCCTTTATCATTTCTTTCCCCTATTAAGATTCTGATTTAACGGTAAAAAAATGATAGTGACAAAAAATGGTAATGACAATATCCTATCCCTATTTTTATATACATTATTTATTTTATAAAATTTATTATTATTAGTATTAATATTTCGAAACCCACTTATTCCCATTTGATTAAATTTACTGGTTAAATAAAAATGTATTAAGTAAATTAGTTTAAGTACTCTACTCTTTAAAATATCGTACATTCGTACTCTTTCCTTTTCTTTTTTCTTTTTTTCAATACACAAGATCAATGTCTTTCTAGGCATTCGGAGCATCGTTGGGCCAAATTATGGGCTTCTGATGTTTTAAGTCGAAAG
The DNA here is from genome assembly GCA_025563575.1 of Acacia pycnantha. NCBI lineage: Eukaryota > Viridiplantae > Streptophyta > Magnoliopsida > Fabales > Fabaceae > Acacia > Acacia pycnantha. The sequence goes on from JAMWYP010000009.1 coordinate 3,440,648, forward strand.
TAATTTACTCAGGCCTTATAAAAAAACAATAGTCTCCCAAAATGACAAAATCAAGTTCTCCTCACAGCATGTTATATCATATCAGGGAGATGCTTCATAAAGATTGGCGGTGGATCTAAAAGTTATTTCGAGAGATACTAATAGAGTAGTTGATGCCTTAGCTAAAATAGGCATAACTACTTCAGCTTTTTTGGATACTTGTCCTAGTAACCTCAGGGCTTGGATTGTTCAAGAGGGTTTGAGATTAAATTCCCCTTATGTGTAATTTAGTTCTTCTGTAACGTAGGCTGATAGCCATCCTTTATATAAAAAAAATAAAATAAAATTGAATGGATAACCCCTCGTCCTTGGGTTCAATTGGCAAAGGGGTCGGACACTCTCACCAAAAGGGAGGGGGTTCGATCTTGGAGTTGGTCAATGTGCTGGGGGAGGCATCCTAGGGGTCTATGAAGCAACGGTAACCCAGGCTAAGGTAGAGGCATGTGTACTCTTAGTCTTGAATTCCTTGAGGAGTGGACTCCAATCACCCTGCCCTTGGACTGTGGGTGAGCCCAACCCCTCTCATAAAATTTATATATAAAAAAAAAATTGAATGGGTGGCTATGGATGCTCTCGTGCTCTCAGAACAAAAGGATGCTCAGACAACCAACTCGACGGAGGAAGAAGATTTATTAGTAAAAAGCTCGAAGAAGATTAAAAATGTGATTGCTGGAGACGACAAGAATGATTTACAGGAACAATGGCCAAAGCTGGGAAGTATTCCCATCTCCTTTAATACTGGAGGACCCTTATTTGCTAATATGTTGAAAGGAACTTGTGTAGAGGAAGATGCCATGGATGATAAGAACGGTAAGGAGAAGTCAGATAATTCAAACGACTCTAAGTTTGATGACTCGATGGAGGCTACTGATCAAGAACAGGAGCAAGGTAAATGCAAAATTTCGGAAAACTCAAAGCGAAATTTTCCCTCATTATGTTTCTCTAATAGGATGAAGGAAAGGCTTTACAAGGCATGGGGTAAGGCAGTCATCGTAAAACTTCTGGGTAGAAGCATTGGGTTCAAGGCGTTGGAGAAAAGATTACAAACAATGTGGGCTAAGCACGGTGTTATAACATTGATTAACATGGGACATGGTTACTATGTGTTGAAGTTTACAAACCAAGACAATTGCTCTAACTCTCTCATTGATGGCCCATGGTTGATCTACGATCACTATTTCACGGTGCAACCCTGGAAAGCCAACTTTAGACCAGATAAAGCTAGTATTGACAAAGCTGTTATCTGGGTCAGAATACCAAAGTTGCCATTGGAATATTACGATCGTGAGGAACTAACTATGATCAGAAACAAAATAGGGAAAACTATAAAGTTTGACATGAATACTTCTTGCCAACTTAAAGGACAATTTGCCAGAATATGCGTTTTGGTAGAATTGGGAAAACAGTTAATTAATGCAAGGTTTTTATTTGGATCAATAAGCTTTTTTATCTCGAGTATGAAGGTTTACACCTCCTATGCACAACATGTGGAAATTATGGACATAGATTTGAGACGTGTCTGAGTCATATACCAGTAAATGAGGAGGAGCAGGTGAAAGTAGTGCAGAGTAATATTGAGCGGGAGGAACGAAGAGTAGACTGGGAGATGAAGGACCATGGAGGGTAGTCCATAAACAGCGCCGGCCGAGAAAACCAAAGGAGAAACCTAATGAAGATGCTAATCAGCAAAAGGTGGGGTTGAGATTTGAGGTGTTAGCTGAGGTGGAAGGGATTAATAATGAAACTAATGGAGCATAGAAGGAGCTCAATCAAGTAATTGTGGCCCTTTTTTGGTTTCTAGCAGATTGGATGAATCACTCAGAATTCCCTGAGTTTATGCTATCTCAATGGAAGACATGCTTTGACCTTCCGGTTATGCTAGCTCGGCTTGTTTCGCCATTGAGTCGTTGGAATAGGGATGTTTATGATAATATTTTTCAGATGAAAAATAGCCTCAGTTTAGAGATGAATGTGTTGCAACAGGAGCGTGTGAATAATGATTCTCCTCTGCTAGTTGCAAATGAGTTGGAGTGTAGAAATCACTTAAATGAGATCCTAAAGTGGGAAGAGATGCTTTGGTTCCAAAAGTCTCGTCACCAATGGCTTACTGAAGGGGACCGTAATACTAAATTCTATCATCTTAAGACGGTCACTAGGAGGAGTTTCAATAAAATTTCCAGGTTGAAAAATGAGCACCAAATTTGGGTGGAGCAAGATGATCAACTCAAAGGTATGGCTGTTTCCAATTTTCAGAACTTGTTTTTTGATGCGGAACCCACTCTTAGGTGGCTTACTTCCTCTTGGCCGAGTATCCCTCTAAACCTGGTGGAAGGATTGCATCAGATTCCTTCCTGTGAGGAGGTCCGTAAATGTTTGTTTAGTATGAGAAGTTATAAAGCCCCTGGGGTTGATGGTTTCCCTGCAGTGTTTTTCCAGAGACAGTGGACTGTGATTCGCCACCAGATTATGAGACTTATTGTGGATGTATGGAAGAACCCCTCCCATATCCGCTTTTTAAATGCTACTTTGATTGCTTTAATCCCTAAAGTGCAGGTTCCAACATCTATGTCTCAGTTTCGGCCCATATCACTTTGCTTAGTTCTGTATAAGCTGATCACCAAGTTGATTGTGGGACGCTTGCAGCCAATCATGGAGATTGTCATCTCGCCTTTCCAGGCTAGTTTTGTGCCCCGCAGGAAGATTCACGATAACATTGTCATTGCTCAAGAATTGATTCACTCAATGCATAAAATGTGAGGAAGGCAATTTATGGCAATTAAGGTTGATCTAGAAAAGGTGTATGATCGTGTCAACTGGAAATTCCTACATAACGTTCTTGGGGAGTTTGGATTACCGTGTCCTACGGTTGAATTAATAATGCAGGCTGTTTCTACTTCCTCTCTTAACATCTTGTGGAATAGTGGGAAAACTTCATCTTTTCAACCTTCTAGGGATGTTCGCCAGGGTGATACCTTATCACCATACTTATTTACTCTAGCTATGGAAAACCTGTCTCATATCATTTCCACGACTGTTAATGGTGGTCTTTGGACCCCTATTAAAGTGGGAAAGGGAGGTCCCCTAATTTCCCATTTGATGTTTGCTGATGATCTTTTGCTATTTACATAGGCAAGGCCTGAGCAATTGGATATTGTTATGAAATGCCTATCTTTGTTTGAACAGACTTCAGGGCTAAAACTAAGCATTGAGAAAACGGTGATTTACCTTCCTAAGCACACTCCGGAAGATTTGGCTGTTGCTTTAGCAACTAAGAGTTGTTTCAAGAGAGTTAAAAGTATTGGAAGATATTTAGGGGCTTGGATGGTTCATGGAAGAGCAACTAAACAATCTTACCAGCATATTGTGGACAAGCTCCGAAAGAAGCTAGGTGGGTGGCAACAACAGTGTTTGTCTCAAGCAGGTAGAATAACTCTTGTCAAGTCAGTATTATCTACTATCCCGTATTTTCATATACAATATGCGAGCCTCCCATTAAATATATGCCATGAGATTGATAGAATTCAAAGAAATTTCATCTGGGGTGATTCCCAGCAACGAAGAGCTCACCATGCTCTAGGCTGGAATGTATTGACTACTCCTAAACTTATGGGCGGACTTGGGTAGAAATCAGCAGCACTTATGAATGATGCATTTCTCATGAAGTATGGTTGGAGATTTCAGAATGAGATAGATGCCCTTTGGGTTTGCTTTCTACGGGGGAAATACAAGGTTCAAAATGGTCAATTGCCTCTGTTTAAGGCTGGTTGTTCACCTTTCTGGAGCGCCCTATGTAATATATTTCATAACATGAGGGATGGGGTACTATGGGAGATTGGCGATGGGGCTTCTATCTCATTTTGGAAAGATAAATGGGTATCTTCTACTGTTTGCCTGCGAGATTATGCTTTGAGTCCCATCCCTGATGATATGCGGGAATGCATGGTGGCTAGGTTTGTTGGGCTCGATGGCCGCTGGGACCTGTCACTAATACATAGTCTTCTCCCTCAAGATGTGGTTGGACTGATTAGAGGTATGCTCCCTCCCTCCGCTGATGATGGCCCGGATCGATCGTTCTGGTTGGTTGGGGATTCAACTGGTGTTAGTGTCAAAAGTTGTTACATGTTCTTAGCCGAATCTGGCTTTCACCCCTCCGATATAAGTTGTGACATATGGAGCAAGTTATGGAAGTGGGAGGGACCTCATAGAGTACAAATTTTTGGTTGGAAATTATTTCACCAGAGACTCCCTCTACGGTCCTGGATCCGTTCTTGGACTGGTAATGATGGCCTCTGTCTGTTGTGTCATCAAACAGAAGAGACTAGCTTACACGCGTTTCGGGACTACCCTATGGTTTGTGCTTTCTGGTATGAAGTGGTGCCCACTAATCAGTTCCACTCGTTTTATTATTATGACTGGACTGACTGGATTAGAGAAAACTTGATGTGTGTTGATGTAGGAGGTGGCGGGTATAATTGGCATGCGATATTTATCATTTCCTGCTGGTTCATTTGGAAATGGAGGAATGTTTCTATCCATAATGCGCAAGATGAGAATGTTAGGTATCGGCCCAGGACTGTCTTTCAGTTTTTGGAAGATATTAAAATGGCAACTATTAGAGTAGGGGTTAGCAGTTCAGGTCACTATCCTACCACTGTTCGTTGGGCTTTTCCGGAAGCCCTGTTTGTGAAGCTCAATTCTGATGGGGCCTCAAAAGGCCCATTATAGGAGGCGGCATGTGGGGGTTTCAAACAGTCATCGCATTACTCTCTAAATCAGTTAATGCAGCTCGTGAGTCCCATCTGGTGGCTAAGATACGAGCAGTTACTCGCCGTCAATGGGACATAAGATTCTGTCATGTCCTTAGGGAAGGGAATCAATGTGCGGATTGGTTGGCCAGCATGGTCCTAACCCATGTGGAGATCCCTGATGAAGCTCACTTCTCTGACCCTCCTTCTGGCCTTTATCAGTTTCTCCTAGCTGATGTGATAGGAGTAGCTCACTTTAGGAGGGGGTTGGGACCTTAGTCCCTTTTTATGTTTTCCATTGTCTTCTTGTTTTTATAAAAAAAAGAAAAAAAAAAAAAAACTTCTCTATGTATGCATATTTCACTCCATCTTTATCATGTGACTGTGCCCTATGTAAAAAATGGATATTTCATTATGGAAAATTTGTTCATTAGTATATTATCTGTATAATATATATTGATTATCTGAATCATCTATTATTCTATGGTAAGTAAAAATTTGAATATCTTTTTATTTGTTAAGACGTCAAGGATTGAAAAATAGATTCTCCAACACGCACATACACATTTTTTAATTTAAAAAATAATAATTTGTAAAGGAAACACTTCTTCCAAGATATACAAATATTGCATTTGGATATATATCTTTACTACTCGTAGTCAAGATTGTCAAACTCGTGAGTTTAATCAAACTAGTGATAGTGATGTAAACTCGTATCGTAAACTCATAAAAGTTTACTTTTATTTTTAAATAAGTATTAATAGTGTATAATGAAAATAAAAAAGTGACAACAATTTTATTTAAATATATTTTAAATACAAATAATTAAAATTAAATCCATCAACATTCATCATCTATTATATTTAACAAAGAAGTTTCTATAAAATTTACTTATAAAGCCATTGAGTATGATCAAAACAAAAAAGTTAACACGAGTTTAAGAATAAGTTAATACAGAGAAACGTAAAAACAATAAACTTGATGTATAAACTCGTGCGTTTAACCGAGTTTACAACTGACAGAAGTTTACCAGTGACTCGACTCGTTTTTATAAGCTAGAAATATAAAAAAGGTAAACTCGGAGATTTAACTCATGAGTTTGACAACAATACTTATAGTTATCTAATAAATTGTGTCAATCGTCAAACCCTTAAAAATCTTCTTAACTCTGCTTTTATTTCAAAACCAATCTTCTTAACTCTGCTTTTCTTTCAAAACCATCATAATTGCCAAAGATTCAATAAACTGCATTCAACATTTTCTTAAAAAACATTCCAAATAAACTGAAACTTTAAAAGAAAGAATTAATGCAACGTATTATGGTTATCCAAAAAAAAAAAAAACATGCTGCATACAATGCATGATATATATCAATCATTGTTATCAAACTCGCGAGTTAACTCTACGATTTTACCGTTTTTACGTTTCTAGTTTACCAAATCGAGTCGAGTCACTAATAAACTCGTGATCGTTGTAAACTCGGTTAAACTTACGAGTTTATACACCAAGTTTACCGTTTTTACGTTTTAAACTTACAAAACTGTGTTAATTCGCCCTTAAACTCATATTAACTTTTTCTATTTGATCATGCTTAGTGGCTTTATATGTGATTTTTATAGAGATTTCTATGTTAAATATGATAAAATTTGAATATTATGGACTTAATTTCAATTATTTAGATTTAAAATATATTTAAATCAAATTGTTGTCATTTTTTTTTTATATTTTAAGTATTTATTATACATTACTAATACCTATTTAATTGTGAAAGTAAACTCTTATGTGTTTACGATTCAAGTTCACGATAAGAATTTACGTCATTGTCACGAGTTTACTTAAACTCGTGAGTTTGATAATCTTGATATCAACTATGTAAATATTGATATCTCTATATGTCTATGCGAAAATTAATTAGTTTATTCTTCATTTTTTATATATGATTGTATATATGAATTCGTGTTATATCAAGGTCAAGAAACTTGACTTACTTATTACACAAGGTAATGTTTGTCATAAGGTTTTTAATAAAAACATATAGTATATAATTTTTAAAAATAAAAAATGAGTATTGATTTTTTTTTTGAACAGTTAAAAAACCATACATAAAATTTTGTCCATGCCTATTTATTTATTTATTTTTCACATAAGTATATGTTGGTTTCTTTGGTTGCATAAAATTTTGAATTCAGAATACCTAATTAAAGAAAACGCAATATGTATATATAAATTGTCTACCTATTTCATCCTCATTCAATCATTTAAAAAAATATGGAATTATATTAATCTTAATTTTATAAAAATATTTTTATCAATCTTTTAACCCTAACACCAATAAAAAAAAATGTTGATAAGACATTTTCAAATGATATATATAAATTTCAAAATAATAATGAGTGTCAAAAAAAAAAATTCACCATTTGAGCCCAACAATGTTAGAACTCGAAAGGTTTATTTGCATTCTCTTTTATTGAAAAATTTGTTGTCAATCTTTGTAAAAAAAACTCACGTGATAACGGGACCTCCCAAAAGATGCACCTCTACCCTGAAAACTTTTTTTTGTAGAGTAAAAAGAAACAAAAATCTGATAAACGGATATAACGATTGGTTCAAAGATTGCAAACAATCATATATAGACACCTTTTCATTATCATCCTGATCCTTCATTCTATAAATAAAAACCCTCAATATCTCTTTCCCTCACAAACATTCTCCAAAATCTTGTGTTGCAATGGACATGTTGAGTTTATTGCCAGACTCAATTCTCTACACCATAGTCTCTTTACTTCCCTTTAAGGAAGCAGCCAGAACATCTATTCTCTGCAAACGTTGGGTTCATCTCTGGCGTTCTACCACCAACATTGACTTCAACGAATCTTTCTTCGTGAATCATGAGGATGATGAAACCAAACGTTCTCAGAAACTCGCCTTCGTTAAATTCATCAATAACTTCCTTATCAACTACCAAGAACCCTTCATAGACAAGTTCTCTCTCAAGTTATCAAAGCCCTCAGAATTTTCAGACACCGTACAATGTTGTATTGCTTTTGCTTTTCAACGTGGGGTTCGACAATTAGAACTCGATTTATCAGAACCGGCATGGGAGGAGGACGACAACGATGACAAAGAGGGAGGTGATGTTAATCAAGTTGCCTCCTTTCGCTTGCCGAGTGATATTTATGGTTATTACAATAACAATGGTGGGAGTAGGAGTTTGGAGAGTTTAAAGTTGTTCTCTTGTGAGTTTTCATTGTCGGATTTGATGAACAATTTTGTGGGGCTTAAGGATGTTTCGTTTGGCTACGTGGCATTGAATTTAGACGAAGTGAAGGAATTGTTGTTTAATTATGTTGGGAACATAGAGAGTTTGAGTTTGAAAAAGTGTTGGAATTTGCCACATTTCGATGTGGGGGAAGATAGAAACCTTAATTTGAGGAGGTTGGCAATTGATAGATGCAATTTTCAGAATGATTACATAGTTTTTAAAGCACCAAATTTAAGGTATTTGAAGTATAGTGGGGCTGTTGGGGCTTATGATATGATTGTAGATGAGGCATTGGAAGAGGCAGATCTTGATTTTTCATCAGAGAATTATGTAGAACTTGGTGATGTTCTTTACAAAGTCTTAATAGATCTTTACTCTGTTAAGGTCCTCACTGTTTGCGGTTACTTCCTTCAGGTACCTATATATTCTTTTTCTTTCAGTAGTTTGATTCTTTAAACTTTAATTTTATAATCATCCTTTTAATCCTCTAACCCAACATCGTTAGAATCAAATGATGTTTTTTTTTTTCCAATTAAAAGTGCAATTTTATAATTATAATTTATCTTAGTTATATATATTTTATTTGTCATTTTTTAAAGTTTGTTTGATTTAGATTAAAGCATGTTAAAAAACAAAAGTAATAATGGGTTAACCCATTATTACTTTTGTTTTTTAACATGCTTTAATCTAAATCAAACAAACTTTAAAAAATGACAAATAAAATATATATAACTAATATATAACAGAGTCATCTATATCAGTTCTAATCATGTAGTACTCTCTTTCGGATCCAGGATACACACACATATATATATATATAACAGAGTCATCTATCAGTTCTAATCATGTACTTATAAATTCTCTAAACTATTCCAACTATTGACATAAATTACCCTGATAGTTGGTACGTGTGTACTCTTTCTTCATCAATTTATAGTTTGTGATATCCATATTTTCCCTAATAGTGCGTGTGAACTTCATATATAATCATGTTATTATCTCCGAAGTCTCTCTCTTTTTTTTTTTTTTTTGTCTTTTGAGCAAGCATGCGAAGTCTCTCTTATTTACTTTTACAATAAAACATTGTGTTCCTCATATATATTCGATTTTAATTTGTCCATTTATCAAGGGTTTTCCTTTTTATGCCAAATCTCAATTACTCATCCATCGAGGGTTTATATATATATATAGATCTCAGAAAATATAGGGTTCTTTTTCCATATACTACATTCGGAATCTATCATTTAATATATCTATCTTGCTTTAATTCCAAAATCTTGGCTATATATTGCTTTCACATACGTGGTTATACGTAGTTTGAACTTAAATAAATATCTCAAACATTCATAAGAAACCATTATATTATATATATGAACTCCTAAGAATCATATGTAATGATATAAATTAGAATTGAATCTTTCTCTCACACTCGGTTTATTGTTTTTGTTAAGGCGATTCCTCTGGGAGAAGAGCCATTTCGTGTGCATATGGACTTGAACTTGAAGCATTTGATAATGAAGGCTTCATTGCAGACCACTGAGTTTTGGGGAATCTCTTTCCTTCTTGAGAGTTCCCCTTCTCTCCACACTCTCACTTTTAACTTGGCCTCTCCTGCTTTTATCTTCCAAGTTAGTCTCTCTCTCTCTCTCTCTCTCTCTCTCTCTCTAAACACAACACACACACATGAGATTAATTGATATGTTTGAGGAAAAACGATTAAAAAGAATAAATTTTGCGAAAAAAGTGATATTAATAATTAAATAAAAAATGCTTGGATCGATAATTGTAATCAGAATATAAATTACTAAAAGGGATATAAGTTAATGTGATAATTACGTAAGGTACAAGGGGGTATGCTACTAAGCAAAGGGTATTTTTGGTACCCTGCTCTAACAATCTCTCTTTTCAAAATCTGATTCAGACCCCTTTTATCAAACTATGGTTTAGGCTTTATAATCAATTTTTTGCTTTTGATAAGGTGTATTTTGGATGGTTAGGAATCTAAAGCTTGGCCTTTTGAAGAAAAAAGTGATTTATCATGGCTTTCCAAACACCCACTAATTAAAGCATATGTATATTTACATGATCAGTTAATGGCTAATAACCCTTTTTTGCAACGTTGATGATCTATTTAAAGATTTGATTTTTGATAGAACACAATGGTATCGTATTATCTAAGTAGTCAACCCCACCTAATTAATAGGATAAGACTTTGTTATTTTTGTTGTTGTTGTATATGTATATGATTGTGTACATACATATGTTTATATGATTAGTTAACAGTTAATAATCTATTTAAAAATTTGATTTTTGATAGAGTACAATGATCACGTGGTGCTATCTAAATAGCTAACTTCACCTAGTGAGACAAAACTATATTGTTATTGTTATTGTTGGTTTATACGTATGTGATTGTGTACATATGGACATAGGATTATGAAGGTCCAGTGACGAATATTGATGCAAGAAGATTTTGGATGGATCAAACGAGGCATTTCAAGTGTTTGAAGACAAGTGTGGAGGTTGTGAATATGAAGGGGTTTAGAGGAAGCGACAATGAATATTTCATGCTCCATTCTCTGGTAAAGTGTGGCAAAGTTTTAAAGAAGATGAACATATATCTATCCACACAAGACCCTGCCACCAAAATCCAACAACATAATGCCGTGCTCCGGTTCTTGCACGCCATTCCAAAGGCTTCTCCTCATTTGAACATCTCTATTTGTTAATTATTATATTTATGTTCGTGTTTTGTTGACGAAACATATGTTGTTACGATGTGACAATTCAAACGTGTGTTATTGTTGTTGTTAAACACGTCTCCTCCTTTGACTTGGTTCGTGACTTCTCTAATTTTCTTTTTTACTGCATCAATCACCCTGAAATATTACCTAAACTATTTTGAGAAAATTCCTTTCAGGGTCTTAAGGAACTAAGAAAATGTTAAGGAAGTCTAGTCCCCAAAAAAATTCAAATGTCAAAAAAGTTTTAAAGAGTTGTTAATTCCATATATAAAGTTGTTAATCTCACAAGTAGAAGTTGTAGTTAATCCCATAGAAAGGGGTTGTTAATGAAATTTTTTTTAATATCTAAATTTTCTTTAAGACTTTTTAACATTTTCCTGATCCCTTAATTAGGATTTGAAAGGAATTTTGCCAACTATTTTTTTAGTGACATCCAATATTTAGCACATAGTTCTCTAAAGTATTTTTCAACAATATCAAATATTTTAAAATGATTTTTAGTGTATTCATCACACCATAATATTTTTTTATTAGCACTAAAAATTATTTTATGATACTGGGTTTTACTGAAAAAATGTCTTAAGGTATTCAATGTACTAAGAATTAAGTTAGGATATTGAATATTACTGAAAAGACCTTTTAGAATATTGGAAGCATATTTTTTAAGGAAAAAAGTGCTCCACTTGTTTAGTTTATATACCTCAAAACCATAGTTTTAAAATAAATGATGGAAGCTAATAGAAAAAGAAAAATAAAGAAGTCGTATCCGAGTTTTGTTGTCAACTTTGCGGAAGTAAACATTGGACAACGCGATATGTTGCAAGTTGCAACTTTGATTTTTTTTTTTTTTGACAGATAGATACTTGTGGCGATGCCCCGCATGTGTTGGCCGGATAATGTGGAGCGAATATTCCAGAGTTGTACTGTTTCATCAATGATTAATTAATGAAATGATATTCATCAATGCTCCAAGTTATGATGAGACTATTGACCAAAATATATAGTTACCAAATTAATATATACACGTAGGTTGGTACTTGCCTACTTGGTATGCAAGAATTGATCTATGTTATAAATAATGAAGATTCTAAAAAAATACCATTTGAACTTTAAAATCCTAGATAGTAGATAGATGATTTTATAATAAAACGAGTTGTCAATTGTTTTACTGTTCTTATTAATGCCATTACCGTTGTTGTCAATAGGATTTAAGAGTTGAAGTAATATTTTTCTGTCATTTTCTCTTAAAAATATGACTTCTTTTTAGGTTAAATACTATTTTTGTCATGGAAATTTAGCCTAAGGAGCACTGGTCACCTAAAAGGTTTTTTGTCTCATTTTTGCCCCGGACGTTAACAAAATGGAGTAAATATACCCCGAAAGTTTTTTTTAGAAGCAAATTTACCTCGAAAGTTTTTTTGAAGAGCAATTTTACCCTGAAAGTTTACAAAGAAGAGCAACAATTCAACGATATATCAAGATCAACGGATGAACAATATTGCTATGTTTTTAAACTTCCGGGGCAAAAATAAGACTAAAAAAACTTTCAGGTGACCAGTGCTCATTAGGCTAAACTTCCATGGCAAAAATGGTAATTAATCCTTTCTTTTTTGGTTTTTTAATTTCCCCGAATGTTATAAATATGACTTCAAAACTCTTTATTCATGTGGGGCTTTTGTTAGTTGGTACGGCCTAGATTCAGTTTGGGCACTAATCAAACGTATTTTAATGCGTACATAATTTAAAATAATGATAATTCTTTAACTATTAGTTTTTTTTAAAAAAATATTTTTGTTAAAAATCATTAATAAAATTTTAAATTTGGACCTTGAAACTTTATTTGGACGGTGGAGATCACAAGACAGTGATGAGCACCATGGTGATCATCATATCATGATGAGCACCTATACCGAATCCGCTATTGCTTGATTTTGAGAGAATTCTTATAGTCCTATTTATATTGTATTGAGCATTTAATATAATTTTTTTTAAATATTTTTTAGTATTTAGCAATGCCCTTATTATTAGTCAAAATTAGTTATTTAACAATATCAGGGATATTTTTTAAAAAATTAGATTTACATTAAAGTATTACCTTATAGGCACCAAATTACACCAAAAAATTTTGTCATATACAAAAGTATACCTGAATAAAGTGGGAAAACGGCCAGCATTTTGGGCCAGCCCATTTAAGCCCTAAATTTATAAGGGCCGAGCTTAAGATTTTTTCGTTAAAAGTAAAAGCGACCTTAAAAGCCCCCTGTCGGGTCGAGCGCCTAAAAGAGCTGGCTCTTTTAGGCCCTATGTTTTTTATTTTTTAAAATTATTTATATAATAATAATAATATTGATTTTTTATACTTTGTTAATGATCTTGCAAATATTTAGTTGTTATTATCTTTTTTAGAATTAAGTTTCATAAGAACATTTTGTATTAAAAATCCTAAAAATAAAAAACTTATAAAAGATATTTCTTTTTTTTTTTGGTAAAAATTGGGGCTTAATTGCCTATTACTTCAATAAAAAGAAATTAACCAGGATTTAGTCGTGGGTAAACAACTCCCACATTATCCCTAAACAGAAAATCTACCACCCCTGCTGGTGGAGAGTCTAAAATAGTAAAATCATCGTTACAAATAAAGCTATGCTTCGCTAATATAAAAGATATTTCTTATTCCATAGGTATTCTTACTCATTTTTTTGACTTATTTTGTAGTGATTCTTTTATTCATAGCTTGTGTTGTTTATTTTGTTGACTACGGACTTTTCAAGACATATTTATAAGTATTTTTTAATTTTATTAACTCTTCTCATTAATTATTTGTAACTGTGGTATGCGTGTTGTTTAAATCTTAATTTTCACAACATTTATTGTCAGGGAACAGTTTCCATCCTTATCCTATGAGTAGGGAATATTCTGTAGATTTAATTTTTTTAACTGGTGATTTTTAAATAAAAAATGTTTATTAAAAATTTATTTTTATTTTAAATTCTCTACCTATTAAAATAATTTTTTTAAAAAATAAAATTTAAACAATCTAAATCTCATTTGAACGATTTAGATGAGCTGAGTTCTCCTTATTCCTTTAAATGAGTAAGTTTGGTGTTACGAGAAGCTTTTTTTTTTTCTTTTTCTTATTCTTTTTGGGCCCCAAAAAACCTTTACGTCTGACTTTGACTTTATAAATTTATGAGATTTTCCGCCTTCAATATTTCTTTATGCATAGTGCCCAAAGTGCAAACCGTCCTATTCCCTAACCTATTCACAAGAGCTTTGATCTCCGGTGGCTTCCAAATCCCAATACATAATCCATGGACAACGACGGTGGCAGTTTGCTGCAAGGTCCGGTTACTTGCTGGGTGTGGATTCGGCGACCCGAAAAGCGTAATCTGGTAGTCTTGGGAAGGTCGAGGCTTGGAAATTCTTGCTCTTCCCTACTCAAGATTTTCTCCTTCAATCTCAATACCACTTCGTTACCTTCCTCCCCTCTGTTAATTCTCACCCTATGGTTAATTTGCTTTTGTTCACCTGTTTTTGGAAACCGCCTATGGAGTTCATGGTTCAAAATTAAGAATTTATGTACAAACTAATAATTCTTCTTTATTAGTGTGCAATAAATTTCGGAGGTAACTTGTACTCTTAGAAAATTTTGAAGCTGAAGTTACATAAACTGAATATCATAAACATGTAATCATTTAATCTCAAGAATCAGGATAAAATTAAAACTTTACTGCTTCTTACCTTTTAATCATTAAATAAAATAGAAAAGTAAAACAATATGACTTATTATGTTTTATCAAAATAAAACTTCAAAATGATATGGCTTTTTACCATATAATTTCAAAATATGAAATCGTAGTTTCTATCTAAACAATAGTGTGAAGATAGCTCATACTCACAATGCATGTATTTATATACCTTTATTTCATGAGATTTACATGTATTTATCAGTTCACTTTGTTTTTCATGATATGTACATGTTTTTCAAAGTATATCTATCATAAACAATGGATGACATTTTATGGGCAGGTACATTCAAAGTAATCATTGAAAAAAAATAACGAATTACATCTTTCATAATCTTCCTACGTTTAAGGCAGATATAGCATTAGTACATAATAATGGATTTCCACAAATATATTTTATTTAGACAAAGATGGAGATATCAAACAACTGACTTACATAAAACGATATATTTAAAATCAAAACACTAAAGATAAAAAGAATACACATCCTCTAGCAAGATGCCAAACGACTTACATATATAGGTGTAATCAAACAATATATTCTTGAATACTTGATATAAACCTAGTATAAGCCTGAACTATTATAACAAACCTAGATTTGCACAATTGTTTTGAAAGCCACGTCATTGCCCAGTCGGTAAAAAAAGTCAAAATTAACGGTCAAACAATATTTTTACGCCTAAAAAAACGCTTGGTGTTTAGTGCTCTTTTGACCAAACCACATGTCTATTTTTGCGCTTTTAAAAGCCATATCATCGTCCAGTCAACAAAAAAGTCAAACTTAACAGTCAAACGATATTTTTGTACCTAATTTGTAACCAGGTAGTCACTTTTGCATATAAAAAAATACACTTGTTGTTGAGTGTTCCTCTGACCAAAGCACGTGTGTATTTTAACACATTAACCTTTTAAAAAAATTAAAATGTTTTTTTACGGGGCATTAATTGTAGACTGTATATTTGTTGAATTTAATAATAATTTTGGTATTAATGACTATTAGTTTAGTGATTAAAGGATTGTAACTAAGAATATTTTGTTATCATTTATCTATGTTCAAGGTATTTTGCTAGAAAGAATATTTAGTGATTATTGATTATGGTGTATATGATGTCAAAAAATCAAAGAAATGATAAAGAATGTTAAATATGTATATGATTATTTTGTTAAATAAATTGATATTATTAGTATTTAATTTGGGTGTTATGATGAAAATTTAATTATGTTTAATTATTATTTTTTTGTTTTCATCCGGTTTGGCTCTCGGGTTGGCTCTCGGGTTGGCTCCTAGCTATTCATTGATCTTGTGACCCACTGCCTCAATCTGATAAAAGGCTGGACTAGTATGATAACCTTAAACATTTTTTGTTAATAAAAGATTAGTTATTACTCTTATTCGCCTCTCCAAATAGGTGTATTCCCCATATTAGTTTCTTTGCTTATTCTTTTGATAAGTATTCGGTCCATTTAAGCTGTTCAAATGTGATCTAAACTGTTGAGATTTTTTTTTTTTTTTACCTTGTGATTCTTAAATGATTTTTTTTAAAAAAAATGATAATTAAAAATGAATTTTTATTATAAACTTTATAAATATTAAAATATCTTTTTAAAAAATAAATCTAGATAATCTAAATGTCAATTTGAATGACCTAGATGGGCCAAACTCTTCATGCTCATCCTTTTTTTTTTGGTAGAACTTCATACTCATCCTTTAAATGAGCAGGTGACTGGTTCCGTATTGTCACAAAGAGCCTTGCTTTCTTTTCTTTGGCCGAAAAAAAATTATACGTCTGACTTTGACTTTATAAATTTCTGGGATTTTCCGCCTCCCATATTTATTTGTGCCTAGTGCCTGCAAAGTGCAAATCGTCAATTTCAATCCCCTCGTATCCTATTTCCCATAGCCTATTCTATAAGAGCTTCGATCTCCAGTTGCTTCCGAATCTCAATACGTAGTCCATGGAGAACGATGGTGGCGGGTCGCTGCAGGGTCCGGTTACTTGCGGGACGTGGATTCGGCGACCCGAAAAGCGTAATCTGCTTGTCTTGGGAAGGTCGAGGCTCGGAAATTCTTGCTCTTCTCTGCTCGAGATTTTCTCTTTCGATCCCAATACCACTTCGTTACCTTCTTCCCCTCTGGTAATTCTCACTCCATGGTTTGGTTTTTAATTTGCTTTTGTTCACTGTTTTTGGAAACCGCTCTGTCGAGTTCATGCTTCAAAATTAAGAATTCATGTCCAAACTAATAATTCTTCTTTATTAGTGTGCAATAAATTTTGGATGCAACTTGTACTCTTGCAAAATTTTGAAGACTGAAGTTACATGATTCAGGGAACAAATTCAAATAGAAAGAGCTTGAAAAGCTAGGGCCCCTATGATGCTTGACTTTTTTGTTTTAGTGCATGCCCTTGCCATGAAGAAAATATATATATTGATGCAACTTTTTTCAACGTTACGTGATTACTTTGGGTCTGAATGGTTGTGTGATTTGCTGGAGCTTTGTTTTGTAAGATTAATATTATTTTTTCAGACCACTTTTGTGCTAGAAGAAGTGGAGGGCGATCCTGTTGCTATCGCCGTGCACCCTAGTGGAGATGATATCGTGTGCTCATTGAGTAAGGGTAGCTGCAAGTGAGCCTCTATCTATAAGAACTTTGTATTTGATACTTTGATCGGCTTATTAAATTTCCCTCTGAAGAGTGCGCCTTTTTGGTTTTATAGTTATTTGTCTTTTTAATCATTCTTTTGTTTGAATTTCGTCTGGTGCTGAGTTTTAAGAAAGTATTTCATTATGTCCAAAGGTTTTTCTTTCTGCGAGATTTGTAAATTAAGAGTCACTTTCACTTGTGCTTTATTTCATTTGAAGAGTTAAAGCAATTCTTTTTCTTTCTTTATGGATTGAAAAATTTTAAAGGCAGTTTAAGAAGCTTCATGTGAGGGTGCCCCAGCGTAATTCCTCTATTTTAATAAGGACAGTATCTAAAATCTTCTTCAGAAACTAACCTAATGAAGCATTGGCTAAATTATTACAACTGCAAGATTGTCTTTAAAAATTACTTTTTGGCAGAGCTTCTTGTTAGTTTTTCCTGGGAGCTACAGGATGACAGCATAGTTATTGAGTTGTAACTTTGTCTTGCTATTTTTTTGCCCCAAATTATTGGTGCATCTTCCCTTTTGATTGAAGTTTATTTTCATGCTTGCAGAATTTTTGAGTTGTCTGGTTCTGGTCGTGAAACAGGCGTTAAGCTATTGGCCAAAGAACTTCCCTCCCTTCATGATGTTGGTCCTCAAAGATGCATTGCTTTTAGTGTTGATGGATCTAGATTTGCTTCTGGTGGAGAGGTAAGCAAGCATTAAGCCAGCATACAATTGCTTTTATCAGCTATGAATGTGTGGCCACCTCTTTTCTTTCTCTTTATGGTTATAAACAGCATGGCACTGGGTGTTTGACTTGTATACTTAAAAATACAGAATGGGCACCTCAGAATTTGGGAGTGGCCCACCATGCGGGTGATTTTGGACGAACCAAGGGCACACAAATCTGTTCGAGATATGGATTTCAGGTAGGAGTAGGAAGCAAGTCTTTTTGGATCCTGTTGCTGGGTTGAACTGTAATTGCACAAGAGACTTGGAACTTTGCAGACATGGATACTAAATCTTTATACTTTGTTTGCTGTCATATTCTAGTCTAGATTCAGAGTTTCTGGTATCAACATCTACGGATGGTGCAGCTAGGATATGGAAGGTCGAAGATGGTGTTCCTTTGACAACTTTGTCTCGCAATGGGGTATAGTGAATTTGATTTCATTATTTAAGAAATTGGAGCAATTTTGGCGCATGTTTTTGATAAATTATCTGGGCATGGTTTTCCCTCCCTTTGTAGGATGAAAAGATTGAATTGTGTCGATTTTCCAAGGATGGAACCAAACCTTTCCTGTTTTGCACTGTTCAAAAAGGTATCTCAATGAGTTTTCTGCAGTATTCTATTTCGCAATATGTTTAGAACATTTTTTGAGAAATCAATTATTACCTTTATAGAGACACATGTATCTTTGAACAGGTGATAAAGCTATTGTTGGAGTTTGGGATATTAGTACGTGGAACAGAATTGGGTATAAGAGGCTGCTCCGAAAAGTTGCTTCAATAATGTCAATGAGCCTTGATGGGAAATATCTAGCTTTGTAAGAACCTATTCTTGGCATTGTTACCATAACTCCATCTTCAGATTAAAAAAAATAAATGATTTAGATTTCATATTTATTAAAATCTTATCTACACAATTGATAACTGCAATACAAACAAAAATTAAATTATAAAATACTATAATAATAATTTTAGAAAATATTAAATCTGCACCATTAATTTTTTAATTTGAGGGTGGAGGTAGGATTTTGAGAAGAAAAGTAGAAAAAGGATTGTGAGAGTATCCACTATCCTCTTCCTCCTATGGTTTTGCATTTGTATCCCCTGCCTTCATGCTAAAATGCTAGGTTTCATTTACTTACAGTTGGGATATATGTTAATTTCTATTCAATTTGTCTACTATGAGTTTCACATCTGGGTACAGTAAGACTGAAACAGTAAAGATAATGAAGTTTTGAGCTGTCATATGTCATTAGAAATAATGGTCTCAACAAACAATGAGCTCTAGGTGGACCAAGTATCAATTAGGGTTACAGTATCTCTAGATATTAATTCAGGCCATGTTTCTCTGAGATGGCGAAGATATCAAAGATGTGGATGGTTGAACTCCAGTGGTGTAGAGGGACAGGCAATTGCTTTAATTAGTCTGTCAAGGAACCGCATTATCTAAAATCAAAATTTTTGAATTCTGATTTCTTTTTGCCTATGAGTAGCTTGGTCACAACAGTGAATACAGTCTATCTACCTCCTTTCTTGTTGGTATTGGTTGAGAGAATTGGTTACAGAAGGATATTTTTTTGGCTTTTAAAACTCTAGAAAGAATTATAAGCATGCTAAATTGGCTGGGATTCTTTTGTCTATTTTAGGCGGATTTATTTTTCTCCTTATATACTTATCTTACACCAAACATTCTTCTTTTATTTATTTTTAGAAAACAAGATAATGAAGTAACCCTTGGCCACTTTTTTTATCGTATATTGCAATACTACAATATTTGATCTTATAAAATGTTATTTGATTTGCAAGTCATGTTCTTCTTTATCATTGATATCTCTAACATTTTTTTGAATTCATTATTATTTATTTGTAGGGGTAGCAAAGACGGAGATGTAAGTGTAGTAGAAGTTAAGAAAATGGATATTTTGCATTATATTAAGAGGCTCCATCTGGGGACAAACATTGCAACGCTTGAGTTCTGTCCCACTGAAAGGCAAGTTCTCTGGATAGATAGTTGCCTTAGTTTCAAACCTATCAGTTAAATTTTGCTTACGATTAAATTGAATATCATGAACATGTAATCATTTAGTCTTAGTATAAAATTAAAGCTTTATGGCTTCTTTCCTTTTAATCATTAAATAAGATAGAAAAATAGATGTTATAGGGCTTCTTGCCACCTAATTTCAAATTAGGAAGTACAGGAATATGACTTCTTACTATAGTATATCAAAATAAAACATCAAAATGATATGACTTCTTACCATATAATTTCAAAATATGAGATCATAGCTTCTATCTAAACAATAATGATAGCTCATGCTTATAAGCTCACAATGCATGTATTTATATACTTTTATTTCATGTTATGTATATGTTTTTCAAAGTATATATATCATAAACAATGGATGACATTTTATAGAATGGATGACATTTTATGAGTAGGTACATTCAAAGTAATTATTGAAAAAAAAAAAATAACGAATTAAATCTTTCATAATCTTCATACATGTAAAGCATATAACATTAGTCCATAATAATGGATTTCCACAAATATATTTTATTTAGACGAAGATTGAGATATCAAGCAACTGACTTACATAAAACAATATATTTAAAATCAAAACACTAAAGATATAAAATCAAAATACTAAAGATCAAAAGAATACGCACCCTAAAAATAAACACCAGGCAAATATATTGTTCAAATCACTAAAGATCAAAAGAATACACATCCTCTAGCAAGATGCCAAACGACTTACATAGGCCCTAATTTTCCACATTCTCACAACTAAATCGTATATCTATGTTTAAAGAAAAACTCAGTGATCAAAGATTATAAATAGGTCAAATATTTCATTGTACTTGTTGAAATAATACCCCCCTGTATGTGTTTGTGTTTGTTTATGTAAATCCAACTTACCAAACACATGTTCATGAAATTTTCATGTTAAACATGCAGAGTGGCAGATCTACTTGCTGCTTCTAGGGTTGTTTTTAGCGTCAGCTGTGGTGTTTTACATATTTTTTGAGAACTCTGATTCCTTCTGGAACTTTCCAACGGCAAGACCGAGGATCCTGGGAGATTACCAGTCTTCAGATGATCAAAATGGTTTTGGTCCTTTTGGACCTGTAGACATGTGAGGATGCTCTTCATTTTGTTCATTCTTCAAATGCCTTTTGAAGTATAATGGCCTCAAGCATTCATCCTCATAGGTCCTGCAGATTTAGGCAAGTTTAGCCAGCCACATTTGTCATGCTTGATTGTTTATAATTCGAGTGAACTTAATTTTCATTGTATTTTGTACTCTTGTTGGTCCACTAAATCTGGAAGTGGGTTTTAACGGGTTGGAAGACCAATTTATCTTCTTTGCTGTATAAAGTTTCCTAAAATGACTTCAATGTCTCTCTCACCAGCAGAAGCTTTTTCAACTTTATATCTGTTTGACGGTTTTATTGATATGGTGTGTAATTGAAGTATGCTATTTTGCCTCATTTCCTTTTATTCTCTCTCTCTTTCAGGTTTTTCTCAAAGCCTCATTTTCTTATTTCAATGTTTTCAGAACCGGATTGATCATTGAACCGGTCAAGGATTTGGTTCAAGGTTCATTGGTTGGTTTATGGTCAAACTGTACTCAAACTGGTTTTAGTTAAATACTAACTCTGGTCTTTAGTATAAGATCAAACTATCTTTTTTGGAGGGATTAAGAAAACTTATTAAATTATTTTTAAATATTTATATTTATCATTATCAAACTTATTTGCCTGATTTATAAATTAATATATAATCTAATAATATAATATAGACTATGATCAAGTTATTTATTTAGCTTCCTTAATCTTTCTAAAAAAAAGTTAAATGAGTCTTATATTTAGAATAGGAAGTAGTATAATTTAAAGAATATGTATGGATTTTTTTTTTTTTAAAAAAATCAATCATGAGTTCAATGATCAATCCGGTTGGACAATTAAATATGATAGATTAAAACATGAGAAAATTATGCGCAGGTCCCAAAGAACAAAAACAATTACAAAAAAGTCTTTTAAAATTAAAAAATTACACATAAATTCAAAGGGACGTTTTTGATATTATTTGTATTAACAACAAAAAATGTCCATATTTAAAACAGGAAATGTCTATATTTATAACAACATTTAAACACCTGACCATTTACAATAGAAAAGGTCATATTTACAACAGGAAATGCTCATATTTACAATAACATTTAAACACCTGGATTTTGAACGTAGAGATGTCATTTACAACAGAAAAAGACTAGATTTACAATAGGAAGTGCTGTATTTACAACAAAATTTAAAATCATGACATTTACAGCCGAAAAAATCATCTTTTGAACGTAGAGAGGTCATTTACAACAGAAAAATGCTAGATTTACAACCGGAAGTGCTGTATTTACAACAAAATTTAAAATTTGGCCATTTACAACAGAAAAAACCATATTTACAACAAGAAATGCATATATTTACAACAACATTTAAAAACCTGGATTTTATTTCCATATAAATAATATCAAAAAAGTCCCTGGGGACGTCTGTGTAATTTGGTGATTTCAATGGATTTTTTGTAATTATTTTTTTTCCTTGGGACCTACCGTAATTTTCCCTTAAAACATATCTAACATAGTAGTACTAAGTTTGTACAATATAAAATCGAGGAAGTTAATGTAATTGTCTATGTACAACGTCTAGTCTTGGGTCCATACTCAATGCAATAAACACCACCTCGTCTGATTTATTTTAATATTAGTCTAGTCTAGTCAGTTGTTGTTTTTTTTTTTTAATATAAAAAATTTTAGGATAGGGGTTGGGTTCACCCACAATCCAAAGGCAGGGCGAAATCTTCATTCCTCTTAAGTGATACCGATGTTGGGCAGGACGAGCCGTCTATTACCCTCAGGTGTTAATCTAGGCACCTAAGAGCTAGGATGCCTCCCCCAGCGCCTTGACCAACTCCAGGATCGAACCCCTCCCTTTGGTGAGAGTGTCCGACCCCTTTGCCAGTTGAGCCCAAGGACAAGGGGTAGTCTAGTCAATTGTTAGTAACACAAGATATTGGTAACTGGTTTCTTTACCTATCCTTAGGTAGGGTGAACTTGTCTCATCTGGGTCGTCCAGATGAGATCTAGACGGTCTAGATTTAGTTTTTTTTTACCTTTTAGTTTTTTTAAAAAAAATTATTTTAATGGTAGAGAATTTAAAATAAAGATAATCTCTTAATTAATATTTTTTTAAAAAAATAATTTTTTAATTTAAAAATCACCAAATAAAAAATATGAAATCTGAACCGTTCAGATCTCATCTGAACGATCTAGATTAGATAAACTCACATTGCTTATCCAAAGGATAGACAGGGAAGTCGGTTCCCAAGATATTGGTGGATTAATCCAAAAAAGGGGTTTTATTATGTGTTTTGCACGGAATCCACCACCCAAAAAAAAATCTTTTAATATTAGTCATGTGAGATATTTCTTAACTGAAGTGGTTAAGATGAAATTGTTTAAAAAAAAAAAAAAAACTGAATCTTGCATTTTGACTAGTATTTCCTTGATCATTACTTAAATCTATTTTGATCATTTTGGATCCCTACAATAATCTTATTAATTATTATTTATTGGATCTAGAGCGAAATATACCTATATAAATATAGACTCCTTACGGGTGCCCCCGCTTTCACTCAAACTTATTTTTATATATTTATTTGGGATAACCTTATTTTATTTAAAAAGATTACTACCTTCGGTCCTAATTATAAGAGCTAGTTGACTTTTTTTAGAGAGATTAAGGAAGCTAAATAAGTTACTTAATCATTTCATATGTTATGTTTTCTTAAATTATATATTAATTTATTGGTCAAACTATTTAGTTTGAAGAAAAAATAAAAATAAAAATACTCTAAGCTAATTTAATTAGTTTCCTTAATCTCTTCAAAAAAGTCAACTAACTCTTATAATTAGGACCGGAGTACTAAGTTTTTTCAAATCAATCCAGTTATTATTGATTTACTCAAATTATAATATAGCCTTATTATAAGACAAACGTAGGTCATTTGGTATTAGTTAAAATTTTTAATATATATACTATCTCTGATCCTTATTATATAAGGCAACAACTAATTTTTCTCACAAACCAATAAAAGTAGTTAAAGTCAATAAAATTGTCATAGAATCTAAGTAATTTCTAATATTACCCCTACTAGTTATACTAAACTCTAATATTGGAGTATGAATTATTACTCTCACCCATTACCTTTATTAATTAGGGGCAGACAAGGAAAAAAATAATCAATGCTCATTGGGAACAAGTAAATGCCTTATAAAAAGGACAAAATAAACTTGCTAGTTGATGTCTTATAATAAGGACCACTGGGAGTAATCTCTATTTAAAGTTATTATTTGTGAAAGATAATATAATCCAAATCTGACAATTTTTTTTTAAATTTAAACGAGTAAAATTGGGATTTTTTTTTTTCAGCACATGAATGGTGTAGGGTTCAAACTTTGTATTAGGGGTGTTCTCAATACAGAATCAAATCGGGAAACCCCATTCCTGATCCCCAAAAATAGATCAGAATCAAGAATTCCGGAAAATTTTAAAGCGTGCAATGTTTCAGAACCCAAAATTTATTCAGCATCAATTCAAAATTTGTAACAACTTCCTACTTGATTATCGACATAAATATAATGATTTTGGTCCGAAATCTTGTTTAATCACTCAATAATGACAAATGTCATGCCATACATTACATAATCAAATAACTTCGAACACCTGTACTTTGTATTCATTAGCACAAAGTAGAATGTTTATTAATTAGGAGTAAATTTAAAATTTTATTAAATTAAAAAACAAAAATAAAATTTAAAATTTTCTTAATCCGATAAAATATGTTGGCACTTAGCAGTGATTTATAAATAAAACATTGCAGTATATATAACATCTTCCTTAATAAACAATAGTAGTACCACTTAACGACACGTGGCATATTTGGAGAAGTATCTTACAAAAGGTCCTTCTCTTTCCTCTCCTACCGTTCCTGTCACAATCAGGCCCGCGCTTCAATTATTAGAGAAAAAATATCTCCACTGAAAAGGAAGCCTGAGATTTCACTTTCGGGGCGTCTCAGACCAAAAGAATAAACTCAAGCTTCTTCCACTTATCGTCTCTGCTTACAGTTATTCTGCGAATTTCCCCATTTCTCACTCATGAACTGTCTTCGGCTTCTTCCCTTGTGCGTACTTTTCGATTTTTGTCATGGAGATACGTTTTAGCAAATTATACTAGTATAAATTTTGAATGACTCGTAATTTTCCCGTTTGGTTTCGCTTCCGACTTCAGATCCTCTGGTTTGCCTTTCCAAAGCTTTAGAAGCCATCATAGGAACCCTCTTTGCTCTTCCAATTCATTGGTATGTAGTTAACTATGTATCTGTGACTCTGTATACTTCTGAATGCTTTGTCTCTCTTTATGTTTATGCAATATTCTCACCATTTCTGACGGCTGATTCAGGGAATGTCCAATACTTGTGATCCAAATCGAAGTATAGCAGTGAAGGTAAGTCGTAATATTCTGCGGTGTTTAATTTTTCATTCCATTTCTAATTTTAGCATATTCTTTCGTCTCCTATCATTTTGATATCATTATCTTATTGATCTGCGTTAGCACCATTTTTGTTCGTATTGAATCATTATATGCTCATGTTTGTAATTGATGTAAATACCTTTTGAATAAGGTTCAGTAGCATCATGGTAATGCAGAATTTTCGGCTTACACTGTAAGAACCAATAGTAAGACAGCTTACAAATGGTCACGGCATATTTTGAAATCTGCTTACCAATGAATTGAAGGTGGTGCATAAAAGTTAGTAACTGTTGTAACTTCTGGGCCTTGCTGTGCTCAATATTTACTGTGAGCTGAGTTTAATATTTTGGGTCTTTTTCATAAATGAAATTATCTGTTATCTGCTATTTGTTATCTGCTTTATATTCACTGTCTTTCCTGGAAAATGTGACGGGAATTTCAATTTGCAGTCAGCTTCTGGCTCCATGTCCAGTGTGGGGACAGATAGTGCCGATGTTAAGGAAGAGGAAAAATCTGAGACATATAGTCATAATATGACTGAAGCCATGGGTGCTGGTAGGTTTAATCCTTTGTGATTCTAGTTTGACGAGGAAATATGTTGTATGACAAGTTGACGAAGAAGAGATTGCCTTTGCTTGCTTGAAACTTCATGCGTAATTACAAATTTGTTGGGTATATTGTAGTGTAGGATTTCAAATGATTGGAAGTTGGAACAAATCTTCTCCTTGTCTGTTACATTTTATGATCAGTTCCAGCAGTCTATGAAATCTTCTAATTCATCTATTAGTTTGGGTTAATTGAAGGATGATAAGACTATATTCACGGCCATCCTATTTTTGCATTCTTTGAATATTGTGTTTTTAGATCTCTGATAACTTGGTCCTTTTCAGTTTTGACTTATAGGCATGAACTGGGGATAAACTACAACTTCATTCGTCCAGACATAATTGTAGGATCATGCCTGCAGGTGGTTTTTGTCTCAATGATGGAAAATTGCTGCAATTATGTCCATCTAAATTGGTCTTCTGAGTTCTGACTATTGGTTTGTCTATGAATTGCTAGACTCCTGAAGATGTCGACAAGCTTCGTGCAGTAGGAGTGAAAACTATATTTTGCTTGCAACAAGACCCAGATCTAGAGTAACATAAATGATTTGTTTAAAGTTCTCTGAGTTTAGGATTATTTAAATATACAATTTCAACCTTTGTGATAACTACCACTCATCTGATCCAGCAAAACTTTTTCTTTAATACTACTTCAGATACTTTGGTGTTGATATCAAGGCCATTCAAGAATATGCTGCGTCTTGCAATGACATTCAACACTTGCGGGCTGAGATAAGGTTCGTTATGGTACTTTATTTTTATCAAGCAGCAATTCCCGATGAATTTAAATAAGTTGGCCTGAAAATATCAGTATTGAGGTCGTGGAATGTCATGATTCCCTTTTTACCAGAAAAAAGAAAAAAAAAAAAATCATAAGGATTTCTGTTCAGAAAAATTGTCACAATTATTTTTTAAAACGGCTGTTACTTCCTATGACACATTGAATTTTATGAAAAAACAGAAATTTAAGGAATCAATATGGAACAAATCACCACTTCATTCCATGGTCTTTGTGCATTAGCGCTCCAGTTGCCAGTGAGATAATCACTGTTATATATGTTAAACTTACCCACATATGTTCTGTTTCTTTAGTTTTTGCTTCACTCATATTCTACCTTACTTTCTGCTAATGGAAATGAATATACTTTGTTTGGGAACTAGTTTGTATGAAATTTACCTGTACCATATTATATAATGTTTTCAAATGATTATAGAAATGAGTTATGATCCTGCTTACAAAATGGAGGAATTTTGGTTATAAGATTCTGGTTTGCCACCTGCTATTTAGGATCACCACATAATGGTTATCTGGTTCATTTAGGTAACTTCTGTATGTTTTTATGTGAGTAATAGTAATTCAAATATGAAGATAACAAATGTTAGTTGGTTGTTTACTTATAAACCTAAATATTGTGACTAAATTTTGAGATACAATGCTTTAATTCGTGGTTAAATTGAACTCTGCATTTATACTTGCAGATAGTAGTTTTATAGCTCTATATCGTACACCTACATATTTCTTAAATTTCATAGACAAAACCAAAAAAAATGTTCTTGGAATTTTAGCTTTAGGTCATGGAGTTTGGATAGTTTGAGGGTTTTCTGTGTAAGACTTGTTGTCATGCACCTTGCATCATAGGTTTCCTGATTTCCTATTACCTATGAGTAAAACTTGGTCCTCTTTTTTGTGTGATGACTTGCATTGTAGTTTGTTCTTGTATATCTCAACTAAATAGTGATATCTACTTCATTATTCATGTGCTTCTCTCATCATATCATGGATTTCTTTCCATCATGTGGCGGTCTAACTTTGATACTGCAGGGACTTTAATGCATTTGACTTAAGGATGAGGCTTCCGACTGTAGTTAGCAAATTGTACAAGGCCATAAATCACAATGGGGGTGTGACATATATACATTGCACTGCTGGACTTGGAAGAGCGCCAGCTGTTGCGGTATGTCCCTAGGTTTAATTCCTGAAATTAATTCACTCATGCATGTATCTGAATTCTGAACTGATGTTTTTTGAAATGCAATTATGAATTGTTAGTTTAGCTTTTGTTTCACATATACACTATTAGGTTTATTGTGGTTGATTGGCAGCCTATTTTGTCATGAGTAGAAGAATCACATGACATAAGAATAGTTTTGGGTTTGAAACTTTCTTCCCTCCTCTCTAGTTTATATTAATTTCTTAACACACAGACTTCCTGCAAACTTTATAAAGTGTTCATCTGTTAAGGCATCGAGCAATAAGAAAGTTCTTTATACTGGCTAGAGTTCTTTTGTATAGTGAGTGTAAATGATTCTTGTAGAGTTAGGAATATCTAGAGGGGAGAAAAACTACTTATATTTTTGTTTCTCCCTGAAACTTTGGCTGGAAAACTTAATTTTGTGGTATGTTTTTATGTCATCTTAATTTTAAATGATTATATTGATAATCCTCCCAGCAGTCATTTACTAACAATTGTTCTTGTATTTTCAGTTGGCTTATATGTTTTGGGTTCAGGGTTATAAACTTGATGAGGCTTATAGATTGCTTCTGGTAACTTTTCTGAATCCTTTTTATTTTCTTATGTTTTGTGTAGGTGTATGAGGTTCTTGGTAGATGATATGTCGCATGTGTTTGACATTTCAGTATTTCTAATGTTTTAGATCAAGTTAAAGTATTTCCATTTTTTCATCTTCTTTTTTTATGCCTTTTTCTTTGGGCTTTTGTTCTAAGCTTCTTGAACATTAAGAAGTCTCTGCATCTGATTGTTTCCTTATAGGACTTCTTAAGTCTATTTGTCCTATTACATCCCTAAGTGAAGATAGATTTAGAGGTGAATTTATAGAAATTGTAATTTCTAAGCATGATGATCATGTAGTGATTCATTGGGTTAGATGAAATGAAACACAATTAGGTTGAAATACAAGGTGTGCCTAACTTGTAGATGGTTCATTTAGGGAGCTTTGCAGTTCAATCAGTGGTGCGTCAATTTTCTCTCATATATTTGATTGGCATCTTAGATAGTATTAATAATATAGTTTCTTGTGTTTCTAATTTCTGATTTCTAATAATGGTTAATTCATTTGATTTAATTTTACTGAATTTGGTCAAAAGAGGGAAAACTGACAACAGTGTATCTTGAACATTTTTTCTTGTAGAGCAAAAGATCATGCTTCCCAAAGTTGGATGCAATAAAAAGTGCAACAGCTGATATGGTGAGTCATTTTGCTTTTCTGTGCTTATATGTCTAGTTCTTTGCAAATATTGAACTGTAGTGTTTAATTAATTTAATTTATTTAATTTTTAACATTCTGATGTCTTTTTCCTTGACTTGAAAGCTTTGTTATTATTTATATATGGTGAAAAATATCTACTGGTCTGAATGAGCACAAACCTTAAAAAAAAAAAAGTATGACTTCGAAAGAGCTATTAGGGAGATTTTTCCGAGGAAATCATTGGCTGAATACAATAAAGAAGCTAGCTTTCTGTGTCCTATAATAGATGTAGGAAGAAGAAATGCGAGTGGTAAGCATGCTTAACAAAACCTTTACATAGTAATTAGTGTTGTTTAGGATTCAATTATTAATTATGAATAGAGGTGTTAGAGCATAGGAATATGTTATCCCTTCTAATGTTTTAGTAAGTTGAAGATTTCTTGTTTGGTTACCTATAAATGTGTCTTGAGCCTAATAAAATAGTCGCTTCTTGATTATTAATAAGTTATATTGACATTGAATTTTGAGTGTTAATTGTTATTTCAATTATTTCTTTCCCTCCCGTCCTACATCAATAGGTGACCAAGAGGGCCCCATGGAGCTTAAGTATATTTATCACAATTTTTTCCCTTGATTTTCCTGCTTACATAAGTATGCATATAGTTTTTATATTCGGACCCAAAATAAAAAGTTTTTATGGATTATTCTATTGACCATTTGTTACTATATGGTACTCAGCTTACAGGCTTCAGAAAAAAGCTTGTCACGTTGACGTGGGGAGGCAACAATTGCTCTACAGTTGAAATTTCTGGACTTGATATTGGATGGGGCCAGGTGATGGTTGAGCCTTCTTGTTCAGCTTTAAGAGACATCCCAACTGCTTTTATTAAGAAATGAACAGTGCTATGTAACTAGGAAAAGTGTATTGGGCTGAAAAGCCCTGTGCGTTACCATCTTCTGAGTTGAGCCTCTGAGAGTTTTGCTCGATGTTTGTGTGCAGCTTTTCAAAATTAATGTCCTAATGTATAGTGATTAACTTTTATTATATTCAGTAATTACTTAAGCAGGGTCCATTGAATTGATTTTAACCTGTTAATTGGATTGACTTCCTAGTTCTTCACCTCTTGATTTGCAAAATTACTGCATTTATCTTTTCTCTGCGTAACTTTTTGAAGGCATAACATGAGACAACTTTCCACATTGATCTGCTCAAAGGCACATATGATACAAACTATGAAGTGTCATTTCAAATTCTAAATATTTCACTTTTAGATATATGCGATTTTAGAACTGCTTGCTCTATTTGGCCCTATATTATGCCTTTGAAAATGTAGTTTATATGAAACTGCTACTCACTCAATATATCCTGATTTTCGTTCAGAGAATACCCCTGCATTATGATGACAAACAGGGTCTGTGGGTTCTCAAGAGGGAATTACCTGTAAGTCCACTTATCAATTGAACAAATTTAAATGTTATGTTTGGTATTTATATTGATGAAATTACTTGTGGTTCAAGCATCATTTGAGGTTAAAATAGATAATAAATGTAGAGAACAAGGAAAGGTAAAAAAACAAGAAGAAAGAAACTACCTTGTCAAACTCTTATTCAACAACTTAACAAAAGATTTGGCTGTTGATAGAATTCAATGGCATTGATCTATATAGCTGATCCCACCTAGTGGGATAGTGCTTCTTGTTGTTGCTGTTGTACCTTGTTTAACTGTCTGATTTTGTTTAGAACTCATATCATGTTTCATTGTTTCCATGATTGACATAACAACTGAGATCATGGAAGATTAATAATGTGTTAGGAATTTGTAACTTTTGGTCACAGAATACCTTCTTAGAAAGCATTAAAATATTGACTAATATTGTCATTGCCTTAAACCATGAAAGCACTATGTGGCTGATGTTTTTACAAGGTCTGTTTCATTTACTGTTACTATTGCCCCTCTAAATTCAGATGCAATTTATGATAGATAGGTTGTAGAAGATTAGAGGTAACAGTAGGAAGAATAGAAGTGTAGAGGGGTTGGGAAGAGAAACAAGAGAGAGGGAGAGACTAGAAGCACAGATCACTGTGTAATTCATTCATCATGAATCATCATTCAACATAAAAGCATAGCATACAATGAAGAGTCATATGCCTTATATAGGCAACCCCTCAACCCATTAATCCAAAATGGTTACTAACAACTAACTAACTAACCCTCCTAACTAACTAACTAATACAACCAACTCTCTAACTAACTAACTAATATATTCTCTACAACTTACATATCAATACTCCCTCCCCAAAACATCCTTGCCCTCAAGGATGGTTGACACAAACTGACCCTTAAAAATACAAAGCTGAAACAAAAACATAGACTTGAAACTTTGAATTTCTGCTGGTTCCGGTTGACTTCTTAGTATAGCAGAAATTTGTGACTTGAAATCTTGTACCCAGAAGAAGCTTTTCTTTTCCTACAGATTGCGTTTTACCACTGGTGCACCCTATTCCTTCTTTCTTGTGCCATTTACGTAGCAAACTTATAGGTTTGATAGGAAAGACCCATTGCAGCAATAAACTTGGGCCATTTACTTGAAATTTTAAGCCCATATTCTGATGTCAAACCAAGTGTCTCTCAAAAATGCTTTTGACATAGAAGAAATGCTATCCAGCTGTAACCCATCAACACTCTTCTGCCCAGAAATAAATTGCAAGCCAGCTGTACACTTTAAAATACTTCTGACCCTAAAGAAAATAGAGGACAGCTGGAGTTTGACTTTTCCAACTTAAAATCCCTTAACCACGTGAAATTCAAGTCAGTTTCTAAAAGTATCTTAGCTTGCCACTGAATTCCTGCCTTCTTCTGCTTCTTCTTCTTCTTTATTCTCAAAGAACAAAACCTCCCACACAACATTGTGATTAACGCTCCCCTGAACCAAGAGTGCTGAAGGCTTTGTGTAGGAGAGAGTTGAACAAGTGAAAACCATTTTCGTAGCAACCCATCATACCAATGAACTGCACGCTTTAGTTCTCGACGATCGGAACTGGATGAGACGCTTGTATCGACAAGAACAAACCCAGATGAAGAAGAAAGAGAACCTCGTAACAATGTTGCTTCTCCCTCTTGCTCCATGGTGCTCGACTTCTGCTGTCTAGAGCCAAGAATCACGAAATCAAAGGCATTCATATCTGCTGTCGGGTTACCGTTCATCATCGCACTCGACTCGTTTTGGGCAGAGGTTGTTGTCTGCTTGTCCCCAAGAAAACATGCAGAGCTGTTCTTCGAGTTTTCATCGACTCCTAAGGACTCTTGCACTTCAACGTATTCTTCTTGGGAAGACCCAGAAGCTTCTTGATCTTCCAAAGCATTTTCTTGAACTTCTTTAGCCGACAACGGTGACCCTCTTTCTAAGGTACATTCTGCAACTTGAGCGTCTTCTTCTTGAACTCCGTCAGCTGCTGTGTGGTCAACTGGGCATTCTTGGGTGTTGGTTGATCCAGACCCACCTTTTTCTTGATCTTCCAATTCTTTTCTTGCCCTCTCCATTTGCCTTTCAATCGTCATTTCTAGCAGTAAAGCATGACCCTTGGCTTGGTCCATGGTTCTTGGGTGAAAGAAGCAAATAGAATCTGCTATCTCCTTCTTAAGCCCAGCCACATATGTCATGACATGATACCTTTCGGGAAGCTCTAATTTATTCATGGCCTCATCAAAGAAAATATTATATTCCTTGACACAGCCTTTTTGCCGTGGCCACCTCTGGTTTCCATCGTAATCTTTGAAAGAAGTGGAAGACATGGTTCTCTTTTTGGACTTTCTGGCCGAAGCATTCAGAATTATTGACAAAGCAATACCCTGAACCCAGTTGACGCTGTGATGAGTCGAAACTGCAATTATTGAGTCTTCTTGGACAGTCTCGAATATTTTCTTTCTCTCTTTTTTTTTTTTTCTGGATGAGTATCTTGAAGGGAAGTCCAAACCGTGAGGGGAAAAGAAGGTTTAGACGGTATTCAAGATTGATCAGAATGGAGCAGAACGTGCCGAGGACGACGGCTCTGATACCACTGATAGATAGGTTGTAGAAGATTAGAGGTAACAGTAGGAAGAATAGAAGTGTAGAGGGGTTGGGAAGAGAAACAAGAGAGAGGGAGAGACTAGAAGCACAGATCACTGTGTAATTCATTCATCATGAATCATCATTCAACATAAAAGCATAGCATACAATGAAGAGTCATATGCCTTATATAGGCAACCCCTCAACCCATTAATCCAAAATGGTTACTAACAACTAACTAACTAACCCTCCTAACTAACTAACTAATACAACCAACTCTCTAACTAACTAACTAATATATTCTCTACAACTTACATATCAATTTACTTGTTTGAGAGAGAATTATGAAGCCATAGTATCAAATGAGATAAGTTCCTATTTTTGAACACTTCAGACACACAAGATGCTTTATGAAGGTATATAGGAAGGTTAGAATTCAAATGTTAGAATGCATTTGCTAGTTCTGGAAATGCAACGAATCGTGAACCTGCATTTCATACATCAAACTGAAGACAAAGTTCTTTGTTGATCTATTTAACAGGTAGGACACTACGAGTACAAGTACATTGTTGATGGGGAATGGATTTGCAATCAGTATGAGCTTGTGACCTCTCCCAACAAAGATGGCCATGTCAATAATTACCTGCAAGTAAGGCTTTTCATTTTAACTATCTAGCTCATAAATGAAAATTTAACTAATGGATCCAGAATTGAGATGCACAAATTTTTTGACATATTTAAATCCAGAGAATAGCGGGAAGTTAGTGACCCCTAAAGTTTTGTAAACCTACACTCACTTTCTAGCTTCCAGTTATATAGAAAGCTCCCATCTTTACTATAATTATTGACGGAGCTTAAACGTTATTTTTCCTCCTTGTGAACTCTGAAGAGTTTAATTTTAACGCAATGTTGTATAGAGATCATCAGAAGACTAAGTTAAGGTTTGTGAGAGCTTAAAAATAGGGAGGTTAAATATATATAATTATATACTACTTCCGGTCCTCAATATAAAAGCTAGTTGGAGATTAGATTTGGTCCTAAATATAAGACCTCAATCCAATATGTCTCCTAAATTTATAATTGTTTTCCTAAAGTATCCCTATTGATTGTACACATTTAGGAGTTTCTATCTAAGGGTAGTCATGATGAAAGATGCTATTTTAAGAAAACCAACCTATATTTGATACAAATAACTAACATAACTAACTTCATTAGTATATCCAAATTAGTCAACTAGCTCTTATATTTAGGACCGGAGAAAGTACTTTTCAAGACTATTGTTGTGCTTTTAGGTTTTACAAACTTTGGGGCATGTTTCAGTATAAACTGTAACTAGTGGGAACGGGAATGCAGTTAAGATCTCAGAAGTGGTGAGTTTAGTTGATGTTATTTATATTTTGGGAACCTGGAAACTCATTATTGTGAAAGGAAGATAGGATTTGTATGAGTACTTTATTTAAGCATAAAACAGAATACATCATTTGATATACTGTTGATGATTTTGTTATCCATGTAAGCCTCAACACATGGTGGGGGGCTTTTGTTGAACATGGCAGTAATGTTGGCTCAATATAGAAATTCTTTGGTAGATGAGGTCATTGTAAAATTGATAGATCAAACCAACCACGAACAAGTCTATAAGCATAGTATTATATTTTAATGTGGGATTTACTTCTTACATGTCTGGACATTATTGGTTTAGTCTATTAAATTAAGGGAAATTTAATATTTTGGTTCCCTTTGATTCAGTGCAATTTAGTCTTTATAGTTTTAATCATTTTATGATTTAGTTCCTATGCTTCAGAAAATTAAATAATATATATAAAAAATAAAGGTCGGGGACTAATTATAAAATAATCAAAATGATAGAGATTGAGTTGCAGAGAGTCAAAGTTCACGGACTGCATTACAATTAAGTAAAACCTATAGGGATTGAGTTGCATCAAGTCAAAGTGTAAAGACTAAGTTATAACTGAGTCAAAACTATAGGGACTAAAAGACTAATTTCTAAGGAAAGGTAGGATCTTCATTAGAATTTAGGGAAATCATTATGAGATCCCAAAGAAAGAATGTAATTACCAAAAAGTCACATAACATGTGAGTAGCATGCAATGACAAGTTCTAATGTAGAAAATGATAACAGCGTCCTTGCTGCTCACTTGTTATCGGACTTTTTAATAATTACATTTTACATTTCTTTCCGGGGACCTCACAGTGAAGTTTTTCTTAGAATTTATCTGCACTGTGCATCTCAAGGCATGATAGGTTTGTCCACTGCCTCTGAATTATGAATGTGTTGCTCTTATCCTCTATGCAAAAGGTCATTGACGAGGTAGACGTTGCCGATGCCTCCTTAAGGAAGAGGTTGATTGGTGATGATCCTGATCTCACAAAGGATGAACGGCTGAGAACAAGACAGTTTCTTGAAGCTCTTCCTGATGAAGACCCATGAACCATGAACCTTGATCTCACTTGTTTATATATCTGAAGCATAGTGTATGTGCATATATATATAAATTTTCTCAACTTTTTTTTTCCTATTTGGGGTTCATGAAGTCATGAATTTAAACAGGAGACAAAAGATTTCCGTTAGAGAGTATGTGTATTGTCTTACTGCATCTATTTGAAACTTAAATTATGTCTCATGAGAGGTCAGAAGTATGTAAAGTAACACGTACAATTATAGCTCCAGCTTTATTATTCCTTTTGAGATTGTAATAAATTTTTCAGTCAAAGCAGCATGAATTTATGGCTATCTTGTGAAAATTTGTTAGTGATACTTTGTGCTATCCGTATTATCAGAGGTAATTAAGGAGTTGAATTTGGTCATAAATATAACACCTCAATCAATTTTGTTTATCATATTTATCATTTTTCCCAAACAAATTTACCTAACTTATATGATGATAAATAATCTAATTTTATACATGAGTATCTTAGAAAGATTAGGTCACATTTGTTATAATTAACCCATTTATCTTATTTTCTTAATTTATTTAAATTGGTTAAGTAGGTTTTAGAGGATTGGAAATGGGAGTTAATTGTTACATTTACATTTAAAAATTCATGACCAACTGGATTATTTATTCTCTTTTGGACGTCAATGAATTTGCATGATTGTATCCTAATGAAAAGGACAATTATATAGTAGTTGAGAAGAAGAACAGATTACATAAATGATTCACATGGGAAATATCTAAAATATCCGACAAGTTTTGGGACCTCTTGTCATAAAAGGATCACCAATGATCGCAGCAATTTAGTTTCATGAACCTAGGCCCCTCCAACATGCATAAATATGTTTAATTTCATTGGTGTCTGTTAGATCTTGAGTGCAAGAAGGAAGGAAATAGAACTAGAGAAGAGAGAGGGAATAAGAGAAATAAGAGTATCTAGAACCAGAATATGCAATGCTAGATAGAGAAGAGAGGACTGATTTCCTGAATAATACTCTCTTCGGTCCTAATTATAAGACATATTTAACCGATTTTATGAAGATTAAGGAAAGAAGTTAAATTAATTAATTTTACTCATTTTCCTAAAATGCCCTTATATAAATTTAAAATGACATAAGTAAAAGTGAATCAATAATTCCTATCATATACCTCTCCAACCTAAAATTTTCCTCTCCACACACTATCTAATTGAAATAATAGTCTTGTTATATATACATATATATGTATATATATATATGTGTGTGTACATATATCTACACATAAATATGCACACACACACATATAAACATACACACACACACACACACACACACACACACACACACACACACAAAAAAAAAAAAAAAAAATATATATATATATATATATATATATATATATATATATATATGTATGTATGTATGTATGTATGTATGTATGTATGTATGTATGTATGTATGTATGTATGTATGTATGTATGTATGTATGTATGTATGTGTATGTATATGTGTGTGTGTCTCTATATATTTTTGTGTACACACACTTACTTGTATACACACACACACATATGTGTGTGTGTGTGTCTATATATATTTGTGTGTAGACACACACACATATATACATATATAGATACACACACATATATATATATCTAAAAGTTTAACTGATTGGAAGAGTCTATGCACCTACATACATATACTCACCAAAAACTAAACACACTTTAGAGAATAAAATAGGGGTATTTTAGGAAGAATTTGAAAAAAATTAGAATGTTGTCTTATAATTAGGACCAAAACCAACTCCCAAATGTTGTCATATAATTAGGACTAGAGGGAGTACTATGCATAGCTTCCAATCTTTCTTACAACATAGACTTAAATAACAATACGTGATAACTCACAACATAATTGATAATAACCACCTAATGACACATAACAATTACAAACCACCTAAACAACCAACATAATAAATAACTAAAGACCAAAAACAAATAACTAAACTAAGACAATTTTACCTTTGAACCATGTGCTTCTTCCTAGAATAAACTAAGAGAGGTCATCGATCTCTGACAGTATCAAGGGTTCACATGTTTCCGGGTTCAATGAGCGCTTCCAGAGATATTTACAAATCGCTCACTAATAAGATTTGAACTCATAACATTATAATTATGAGCCAATTCTTTGCCAACTGGACCCAATCAGATTGGATTACTCTATTAGATTCACAATATAAGTCACTTCTAGAAAAATGTATTGTCCACAATATAAGTTATTTGGAGAATAATAAATGTTTATTTGTCAATTTTGCACATTTAGTTAATGCGTAAATGTGATTCTTTGTATTTTTCTCTCTCAGTCAAAACATCAATTAACATCGATAAAACATGAATCATTTAACATCTAGCTGACTACTATTTTTTAGTTTTGATGTATATGAGTTAAAGTGATTTATATTATAGACGAGAGGGAGTATCTCTTTTGTATAAAGAAAAATACTAGTAATACTTTTCCATTATATTTTTCTAATTTCATTTCAAGGGGAAAAAAGGTTTATTGATTCAACCCACTTCATTTATTTCTCATGTCTGTTTTTAGCCTTCTAATGCCTTACCTCCTACGCAATCAACACTAGTTTTTATTGAATTCTAATAAAGCTAATGAATTATAATAACAACATACTCCTATATGCATGTGTATATATACTCCTTCCTTCCGATGACATATTTAGAAGACCTATATGGTTCAAATATAGGGCAAAAATGTGGTAATTAATTTTTATTAATCTTGGTCTTCTTCGATTGCAACAATTTGTTAGTAGCAAGCTTTCAATTTTTGGAGAGTACCCCTCCCATCTTTATTAGTCACCTTCAACATTTATATTGGAACTAAGGAAAACCTTAAAATTTATTAACTCTTTCTAAAAATCTACTAAGCGTCTAACTTTATCCCTATTAAATATATTTCATTCAATCCATAATATATGACATTTTAACTAATTCATGGGAAATAAGAAGTGACAATTACCTCATTAAATATGTCACAAAATGATTTTTTTTTTTTTTCATTTTTACTCTTTTTGAAAAATGTATTTGCAAATTTAATGAGCAGATAAAATTAGAAATGATCATTAATTATATGGATAAAACTAGAAAATGAGCATTAATTATCTTATAGTTATTTATAATTTGGACCAAGCTATTTTCTAAACGCGCCCTATATTGTAGGCCAAAGGGAGTATATAATTTAAAAGTTAGATAACACACCAACATTTATGTTTGGATAGAGAGAAAATAGGGGGGAAGAAAACTAGGAGGGGAAACTACCAAAAATAGCAATTTTTTTTTACTATTTTTGAAAGTTTTTCTTCCTAGTATTCCCTTCCCCCTATTTTCCCTTCTTCTTTCCATCCAAACATAGCCTTAAAGAGGGGTTACAAGAGAAAACTAGTGGTAAAAATTAATGACATACCACCCTGGTCTTATTTATAAGTCCCTTTTGACCAAAATTTTTTTGGTCCTATTTATAAGTCCTCTTTCGGGTAATAAATGAGATTGTGACAATTTTGCCCATATTAATTGTACCAATGCAAATAAAGAGAGAATAAAGAGTTGAAAGATACTCATTCATGAATGATGGTAAAGTTGAAAATTTACCCCACTATCATTGAGCTAAATACCTCTCCTTAGTATGTATGATTTAGTTAAAAATGACTTATAAATAAGAACAGAGTGTTAGTACTTTATAATTAGAACAAAAAAAAAATGTATGCCTTATAAATTGGACTAGATTAGTACTCTATTTTGGTCATTAATTTTAAGGGTTAAGGTAGAAATTCACCGCGAAAGTATTCATGAAGTTCCAATGTCGACCCGGAAGTCGAAAAACAAAGCAATGTCATCCCTTCGTTTAACTCATATTAAGTTTGACCGTTAAATCAGTGGTTGCTTGACTTTCCATTCCATGTGTCACTCTACTTGGAACTCCACCTACAAGTCATATGCCTAGTCACCTAAAACATCCCCTTTCCTTAAATTGGGTAAGTTTATTACGTTTTTATATTTTTTGGGTGACATTGAGATTAAAAAAACTTTCAGAGCAACATTGAGATTTCACAAATACTTTCAGGGTGAATTTACACATTAACCCTTAATTTTAGTAGTGGACACAATTGGGAAATCATATATTTTTGTGCAAGTTAAAGGATTCCACTCATTTAAGAATCATTAAGTTAATTAACTTTACCCTATAATTAATACGGGATAAAGTGTTTGTGTGTGCATGTGTGAAGGACCAAGAGGCTTTAGGTAATATGTATAGCTATTTAAGCACAAGTCTTATATTTAAGGATTAAGGTGCAAAATTGCTTTGGAAGTTTTCACTGAGGAATAATGTTGCTCTGAAAGTTTTCTTAAATTTAATGTCACCCCAGAAATTTCAAAATGCAGCAATGTTGCCCAATACCATTAAAAAAAAATAACTTTGACGGTTAAAAAATTAACGCTGGCCTTTAACTTTTTAATTGAAAAGGGTAACATTGATTCATTTTAACACTTTCGGGACAATATTAAATTTAAAAAAACTTTTAGAGTATCAATGCTCTTCAATGAAAACTTTCGAAACAAATTTACACCTTAACCCTATGTTTAAATTCGTGTATATACAAAAGATTCCTTCAAGAAAGTTACTTGTCCAATAATGCTCAAATCATATCTCATTTGTGTAAATATCATTCACGGTATCAATATATACACATCACATTTGTTAAAAGGGAAATTGAGTTATTAATTAAGAAAAATCTAAAAAAAGGAAAAAATATGCATTCCTTTTTGCTCAAGAGTACCATTTGTCGAGTTGGAATGAGATATAAGGAAATTTTTCTTACATCTATAAAAAGAAATTGAGAAAATTGGGGATAAATCCCTGTTTAAGAAATTAATTAGAAAATGGAACCAGAAGCATTTAGGTTTTTGAGGGTCAATAAGTGTGGGGATAAAAAACCAAATCACGTTTGGTGGAAGCTCATTTATAAATCGTGGATGTTCATTTGCAATTAGTGAATGCTTATTTGCAAATTGTGGTTATTCATTTGCAATAAGTGGATGCTCATTTGTAAATTATAGATACTCATTTGCAATTAGTAGATACTCATTTACAAATCGTAGATACTTATTTGTCAAGTTTGGTAGTTTTCTACCACCTAAGATCTCTACACTCACAACTGACCGCCTTCTTCCCCCACCGTCAGAAACTTTTTAAACCACCTTCTCACGCCCTCCCTCCACCCTATCTCTTAATATATCTGCTAACTTTCAAACTTCACGTCATCTGATCGCTAAGATCTTATTGTCATTTTATTCATTGTCGATTCTATCGCTGGGAACAAACTACCTTATTCTTCTAGATTTATCGACCATTAAGCTAGTGGGGGCGAAGCACTATCAAGACCGAAGTCATTGGCCTTGGTTAATTTGAAGAAGATGGAGAGAGTAA
The DNA here is from genome assembly GCA_025563575.1 of Acacia pycnantha. Lineage (NCBI taxonomy): Eukaryota > Viridiplantae > Streptophyta > Magnoliopsida > Fabales > Fabaceae > Acacia > Acacia pycnantha. The sequence goes on from JAMWYP010000009.1 coordinate 3,481,919, forward strand.
GACCTATCACTGTTCATTGAAGAGACCCGTCGCTATTCATTGAAGACCCATCAAAGAGAGTAAGCTTGATAATAAAGAAGGGGAAACTGTACATCGCCGTTCAATGAAGACTCGTCGTTGTTATGTTATTTTTGGATTTTGATTTTTTAGAAAGTTGTCTTTTGGTTTCATTTGTACCTTTTTGTGGATTCAATAGTGTAGAGAGGATTTGAGTGCTTTACCTTGTGTTGAAGGGGATCAATTTTTTTTGCTTCTGATTTGTGGGTTCACCTATATTGGTTTGATTTCATGATGTTTTGGACTAGAGATTGGAGAAGGTATTTTTTTATAAAAAAAAATTAATGAGGCTATTTTTTTGCCATTTTTAAAAGGGTAATTTGGTCTTTTTTTCCCTCACATTTAGTGACATTCAAAGATTTAAATGTTTCAGATCTCATTCCCTAATTAACTTATCAAATAGGGATTTATACCCAAATTTCCCAATTTTTATTATTATTTGTGTTTGTTAGTATGTGTTTAATTTGCTTGGATATCCTATAAAAAAAAAAATTTGCTTGGATATTATAGTTGTTGTTTTAATGATGATGACTTGCTATCTAATAAGTAATACTCCCTCATGTCTTTAATATAGAATATATTTACAGAGTTAGTCTTTGTCCTCAATATAAAACATAATTTTTAAATTTGTCGATCATTTTCTAATTTACTTTTATTGATGTTTCCTCAACAATAATCAATAAGGAGAGGGAATTAAGGAATTAAGGAAGATTACTAGGATGTTTTAGAAAATACATGTCATATAACCAGTGGCGGAACTAGAAAAAAAATTTAGCCCGGGCCAAAAAATAAACATATTGAACTACTCGTTTTAGTTCTTATTATAAAGCACCAACTAACAAATATATTTGGTCCTTTTTATAAGGCACTTACTTGTTTCCAAATTGCATTAAATATTGTTTTCCATGTATACCCATAATTAAAAATGTAGTGAGTGAAAGTAATAATTAATAAAAAATAATTATTACTCTTTTTTTCGAGCAAAAAAAAGAGTAATAATTAATATAATATTAGAGTTTAGTGTAATTAATAGGGATAAGAATGAAAAATACTTAAATTTTAGGACAAATTTAACGACTTTAGTTGTTTTTATTGACTTATGAGAATTGTTAGGTGGTTCATTAAATAAAGACCAAAGGGAGTATTTACTAAATAGTATCAAATAATCTTGAAAATACAAATAAATAATAACCGATAATTATAAATCAAAACAATATATAAGATGATACTAACGTTTTGATATCTCAAACAAGAATTTTACTTTCTTCTCACATTGCCCAATGAGTAATGAAACAAACATTATCATTACAAAGAAGATAAAATTAGCTGGGGCCAAATCTGTGGCCAAATAAAATATCATATAATAAATACATATATATACTAACAAATTTTATAAGATCAGTCGGGGCCAGCTGGGGCCAAGGCCCCAGCTGGCCATCAAAGAGTTCCGCCATTGCATATAACTAACTCAACTGACTTCCTTAATCTAAACAAATTATATAAATGTGTCTTATATTAAAGACCGAGGGAGTAATAGTAAATGTAATAATTTATTTAAACTAATTAGATGAACCAATTGACTCATTGTGGATTATTTTATTTATCAGCAATATTGAGCATTGTTACTAGAAATGCATGATTCCTAAACTTGAATAGATTCGACCAATTTTTTTTTTTGAATAGTTATTACTACCAACTTTTCAATTCATCTTACTAAAAATAAAAATATGTTTAATATATCCCATATGCCCAAGGTTGTCAAATTCGCGAGTTTAAACAAACTTGTGACAATGACGTAAACTCGAATCGTAAACTTATGAGAGTTTAATTTTATTATTGAATGAGAATTACAAGCGTATAATTTAACAATTAAAATATAAAAATGACAACAATTTGATTTAAATATATTTTAAATTCAAATAATTAAAATTAAATTCATTAACATTCATCATATTTAACAAATAAATTTCTTTAAAATTTATATATAAAGCTGCTGAACATGATCAAAAAAGAAGTTAACATGAGTTAAGTAAGTTAACATGGTTTTGTAAGTTAAAAACGGTAAACTCGTGAGTTTAATTGAGTCTACTACCGGCATGAGTTTACTAGTGACTCGACTCATTTTTGTAAGTTAGAAATGTAAAAACGATAAATTCAAAGATTGAACTCGTGAGTTTCACAACAATACATATAAGTATTCTGGAAACAATTTCGGCTGTTTGTTATTAATTAAAAGTCTTCTGGGTCCCTGGGCTATATTAAACCACCATGAATCGCAGGTTCATTAACTTCTCTGTAATAAATAGATTCAACCCAAATAAGGTTTGGCTAGGTCACATCAATTAAATACATCTGATCATGAAAAATAAATTATTTACCAATAACATTAATGTTTGTTGTTACATAAATTTCTCTTCAATTATACTTATACAGAAATGGTTTCTGCGCTTTAAAAAGCTCTTCTAAACCATGATGTGATGTTTATTTTTATTGAATGACAAATATATTTCTTTTAGCAGCAAATGGCAAATTTATTTGTTGGCATAAAAAGAAAGATAATTATATTTCACTAAAAAACTTATGGGGGGAAATTGGTAGATATTAAAAGTTTAAACTTGCTAATATATCAAGAAAGAAAAGTATTCCATTAAATTAATAAATATTTGATTGACAAAAAAATTTAATGCAAATGTTCAAATTAATAATTTTGAACAAAGAACATAAAAGCACAACTTTTGAAATAAAAATTTAAATAATATGTATAGTTATTCAGTATTTTAGAAGGAATATATATTTATTTGAAAATTGGACATTTGAATAACACAATACTTCCTTCATTTCAAAATATCTGTCACTTTAGAATTTTAAGGAGAAAATTTTCAGAATAAATTTGCACCTTAACCCTTAGAATTAACACTTACAGTTATTTATTCCTTTTTTTTTTTAACTTTTTCTTTGAAAAATTACGAATAAGTAGTATATAAAAATTTTATTTTTAAATAACTTCCATAAATGTACTAAAATACTATAAAAGATGTTAAGGTTATGAATGTCATTTTGTAGCCGTAAAAAAAAAAATCAAATTATCTCTTACACAACACAAAAGGCTGACTTGTAAATCTAGAAACTGATTATAAATCTATTTCCTCTTATTCTTATTACATGACACATCTACTAATTATTGTGGACCAATGAATAATAGTTAAGTTATTAAATTTGTCCTAAATTAATAACTTTTTTCAATTAATTATAAAGTTAAGGTGGAAAAAAAATTATTAATGTATGGTTGATACCTTATATTTGGGACAAAAAAATTGCTTTTAGTTGGTGTCTTATAAATACATACTCCTCTAAAATTGGAATAATTCACATGTAAATTGTACAAATTCACTTTTAAATATAAGATATTTGAGTTATAAGTTTAGGGAGTGAACTTGTAAATCCTTAAGTAAAATTTAATAAGGTTCGACTTACTCTTTTTGCATGGGTAAAAAATGACAATTTTTTTTTTACCTAAAAAATAATGACCATTGGAACCTTAGGATTTTATTGATTTTAGAGGAGTTATGGGACTTATTTATAAATAAGTCTTAAATTTTGGGATTTTTACCAAAAAATTGCTTATTAAATAAAATATTTCCTGATCAGAGCACCTTTCAAACTAATTTCCAGAGTAATGCTCACGCCAGTAGTGGCGTTTTTCTCTCTCACGCCACTACAACGTGGCGTTTTTCTCTCCGCCGCAGTGGCGTGAGATCGTCTCACGCCACTACCGGCGGAGAGAGAAAACGCCACACGAGTGGCGTAAGACAGTCTCACGCCACTCTGTGCGTGATTTAATAATATATATATATATATATATATATATATATATATATATATATATATAAATTATAAATAATAATTCTAATTAATAATAAATAATAAAAATATTATTATTTTAATTAATAATTAAGGCAATTAAAATATCTAAAATTTATTATAAACCTTAGGAACCAGACTAATTAGTAAATTAATTAATTAGTTAATTTATTAAATTAATTAATTAGCAACTTTTAACACGATATTAAGTTGCTACAATTTAGGTTAAAAGTTTAGGGTTTATGTGCTTTTCCCGAGAATCTCTCACTCTCTCTCAGTCTTAATAGTGAATTAATTAATTACTGAATTAATTCACTATTGAGAGTGAGAGATTCTCATGAAAGCACTATTGTAGAAGACTCTTAACAAAATTGTACCTAAATTGTAGCAACTTAATATCGTGTTAACTGAGAGATTCTCGGAAAAGCACCTAAACCCTAAACTTTTAACCTAAATTGTAGCAACTTAATATCGTGTTAAAAGTTGCTAATTAATTAATTTAATAAATTAACTAATTAATTAATTTACTAATTAGTCTGGTTCCTAAGGTTTATAATAAATTTTAGATATTTTAATTGCCTTAATTATTAATTAAAGTAATACTATTTTTATTATTTATTATTAATTAGAATTATTATTTATAATTTATATATATATATATATCACGCACAGAGTGGCGTGAGACTGTCTTACGCCACTCTGTGTGGCGTTTTCGCCACGTTGTAGTGGCGTGAGAGAGAAAAACGCCACTACTGGCGTGAGCATTACTCTGGAAATTAGTTTGAAAGGTGCTCTGATCAGGTAATATTTTATTTAATAAGCAATTTTTTGGTAAAAATCCCCTTAAATTTTTTACTCTTTAAGACTTAGAGCCTGATTGTAGGGGCGGAGGCAGGGGTGCTAGGGGTGGCCCCCGCCCCCTAAAATTGTAGATAACACTCAGTTTTTTATAAAATTATATTTCAGCCTCATAACAATTTTAATGTTTTCACTATAGTCCTTATTATTTCTATAGTGAAGGGACTAAAAATAGAAATATTGAAATGTTTGTGGGGCTGAAATGTAATTTCATAAACACTTGGGTTCTATTATATAAAATTTGGGGTTAAGTATCAATTTTTCCCTTGAAGTACGCGCCCAAGAACAATTTTGTCCCTTAAGTTTTCAACGTTGCAATGTTGCCCTTGAAGTCTCAAAACGTAGCAATGTTGCCCCTCCGTTAAAAACCCTAACGGTCAACTAACGATCAACGTTAGAGTTTTTAACGGAGGGGCAACATTGCTACGTTTTGATACTTTAGAGGCAACATTGCTACGTTTTGGCGTAACAATTTTGCCCCTGAAGTATCAAAACATAGCAATGTTGCCCCTTCGTTAAAAACCCTAACGGTCAACTAACGGTCAACGTTAGAGTTTTTAACGGAGGGACAACATTGCTACGTTTTGATACTTTAGGGGCAACAGTGCTACGCCGGAAACTTAAGGGGCAAAAGTGTTCCTGGGCACGTACTTCATGGGTAAAATTGGTACTTAACCCTAAAATTTGCCCCCCTAACTGCAATTTCTGGCTCCGCCTTTGCCTGATTGGTTTAATCTCATTGCATGTCTACAATGGTAATCATGATTGCATTATCAAGAGAAGAGTGTTTGGTTGTTCTTTAATATAGTAACAAGGTTTATCATGGTAATGATGATTACTAAAAAATTGGTAATTGTCACTCATACCTCCCCTGTATGAATACTCGTTACCACCTCATTGCATTATTGAAAAAGTCTAATTTATAATTTACTCTTTAGTTTCATTTGTCTTTGTTTTACCTGTCTCATTTCACCTACCACAACATGCCACAATCGCTGCAGTCACTACCTCATCCTCCACTGTTCTCGTTGTCACCACCGTTATTGTTGCTTTCACCACCACAACCATTGTCATTGAACGATTCTTGGTAAGACAACATGACGGTTATGATGAGGCATGACTTTTAAATAAAATAAAATTTATGTAAAATATTAATTTTACATAATTATTAAAGACATAACTCATTACATCCTGTTCTAAAATCAAACCAACATTAGTCTTATAATTAATATTACGTTGCATTTAGCATTACATCGCATTACATTGCATGTCAAATCAAACGGCCCTTTTATCATTTTGTTTGTTTGTTTGTTTTTTTGGGCGGTGTTAGCGCGTTGACGTCATTATCAGAAGCATGCTCACCCACAGCTCATTGCACTTATCAAAGATTAAGAGACCCTTCCTCTTTCTTCCTTTTTGTCCCAATAAAGACAAGTATCCAAAAAACCAAAAGCGGGAAGGAGATGTAATGTAGACCTTCCGATCTCTTCATATTCATACCATTTCAACATTTATTTTCTGTTTTAATCTATTACAGGAAAATTCTAAATAATTACCATTTGAATTTATAAAACCCTCAAAAGTCTATCGAATTTATGTAAATTTGTAAGTTGATCATCGTCATTTACCACTAAACCATCGTCATTTACCATAAATGTTTTAGGGTAAATGAAGATGGTCCTTGGTACCAATGGCGGATCTTTGAAGGGGCTAGAGGGGGCCATAAAGTGCTATAATTTCTGAAAACTATGAGTATTTTTCTATAATTTTTGCTATTCCCTTTTTTTCATTGATTGCAATTTCTAGAAATTTTAGGGACTTTTCTATAACGTTTCCCAGTCCTCAAAACATTAATTTTGACCCTCCAAAATATCAAATTTTCTTTTTAAACACCTACAGTACAAAATTAAGAACAAGAAGTATCAAAAGTTCAAAAAATCATTTGTATGAATAATTAACAAATTGTGATCATTTTACCCATCAAAAGTTCAAGAAATCATGACAAACCTCAGAATTTTTTTTTTTTTAAATTTAATATAATATTTTAAAAATGTTATATAACCATAAAAAATTTTAATTAGTTAATGAATATACATTTGACCCCCTCAAACATTTTCTCCAAGATCCGGCACTGCTTGGTACCTCTCAGTCTTTTTACAAATTCGACAGACTTTTGGGGATTTTATAAATTCAAATAGTATTTATTTGAAATTTTCCTAAAATAAAATCCCAAAAAAAAATAAATTTAACTAAAACACGGAAAACATGAAACAAAAACCAGAATCAGAAAGAGAGAGAGTGGTTCAGTAACATATTCACGTTGACAAACTCGGCCAGGCGAAGGCCAGGCCAATGCCATAGCCAACTCTCACACACCACTTTACATTCCTCCTTCACTTTCTTCTTTCAATTTCCCTTCTTTCTGAACTTTCTCCATCACTTTCTGGGGAAAATTTCTTCCCCACATGGCTATTTCTCGCAGCTCATCTCTCCTTCCCGAGATTGATGACAATACTGGGGGCAATGGCGGTTCTGGTAATGACGTTAGCTTCCGTTCGATTCGCGATCGCTTCCCCTTCAAGAGGAATCCTACTAACTCTCGTGACCGGCTTAGGGCCTCCTCCGATCGCCAATTGCCCCGAACTACTCGATCCCATCTCAACACTCGCTTCAATCGCAAGGGCCTGCTTTGGTTGTTCCCTTTTAAAGGGAAGTCTGGTTTCTATGCTACGATTATCTTTGTGTTGTTCTTGTTTGCTTTGGCGTCCATGGTGTTGCAGAGCTCGATTATGTCGGTGTTGAGACAGGCCGGCGACCATGGAAGGCTATCACGGCCGAATATGAGGTTCGGGACTACGTTGAAGTTCGTGCCGGGAAAGGAGTCTAGGAGGTTTATGCTAGGAGATGGGCTTGATCGGGTGCGTTTGCAGCCGAGAATTGGTGTTCGAGCGCCCAGACTAGCTCTTGTAAGTCTTATTTGTCCTTGGCCGGGACACTTTTGATATCGCCGTCGTGTGTGTTCTTCCCCCCCCCCCCCTCTTTCATTCTTTCTTAGTGTAATGGCAATGCTTTTCGAGTATATGTGGCAATGGCAAATGGCTGTGGACCTAGATGGTCGGATCCATTTATCAAGGCTAAACAGAATCGAAGGGGTCTTGTGGAATTTGGATATCATTAGTCGAAAATATCTATAGCTTAAATATATTCCTAATATGATTTGTGCTAGAAACCTTTTTCTTTTGCCAACAGGATTTGTGCTAGAAACTTGTAAGTATATGTACATTATTGAATACAATTAGTTAAAATTCTAATTTTCTCTAGGTTCATGAGAAGGCCGTTAACGAATACTTGAACTGAATTAGAAGTCGAAGCATATAGAATGATTGCGATCAGAAATGGAAACTTTGCAGGATTACTTTCTAAGTTGAATTTAGTTATTTGTCAGAGTGAAGTATGGATGGTAAATGAAGATGTCTTCTTTCCTTGAAATGGAATTGGCATCATGTGCAAGTCTCTTGGCTGCATGTTTGAAGTTAGAGATCTTGAGTATTTTGCTCAGATTTTGTGGAAAAAGATGAAAGGATTGTTCTATTTTTACACTGATGAATATTTTAAAATCATTTTTCACAATGGGGCTGACAAATTTAACTGAGTTTATCTAATTATGTGATAAAAGTTCCCCCTTAGTCTTTATTTGGCTTACTATAAAGCTAAAAGAATTTCATTTTATAGCTGCTGAGCTTAATGAATGGAAACATCAATCTAATGTTAACTCAAGATAGAAGTTGGGGTTCAATTATTCAGGTCCTAAGAGTTAGTTATGTGTGCAATGTTTTTAATGCTTATGCAATTTTATAGTTACTATCTTTTAGAGATTTCTTTGGACCCTATGTGATTTTATGGAAATTGTGGCTGTGCCAGAGTCCTCTTGGATACTACATAGTTTAGGACAATAAACCAAGACCTTTGGGTGTGGTCAGTTTTATCTGATATGTATTTGCAATATAAAGCTTTATTCTTCCCTACTGTTTAACTAAAAAGAAAATGAAGAAACCATACATATTTTAATTCAGATAAGAAACCCAGTGTGCTTTATCGGTTGGGACAATATTTAACTATTGGTTCAATTTGGATTGTGAAAGCATAAAAAGAAATGGCTTATAGCTTGTTATGCATATTACAACTATCTCATACAATCCTATAAGACTACTTGGGGTAGATTCTTCATTTTCTAGCCTTGTTATCTATCATTTTCTTGGGTAATGTCTTATTCTGTCAGGTATCTCTTTCTTTCTATGTAATAAAATTTTCTTTGTGCATAAAACATAGCATCTTGATTTTTCACATATTCATTGAATTGCTTGCACTTTGCATATTTATCAGTACTTTTTTCATCTATGTCAGATTTTAAGTCACATGAAGAAAGATCCTCAGTCATTGATGTTGGTTTCCATAATTCAGAATCTGCAAAAACTGGGTTATATTTTTAAGGTCAGTCACTGTTATTTTCTTTATGATATTATATTAAGATCTCCATGGAAGCTGATGGTGCTTTATTCAAAACATAGACACGATATCCAAGTTATGTAAATAATATACACAAATCCTTTATCAGAGTGAGTTGCTCCTGAAATGGATTGGCTAGCTTGTTCATTTTTCTACCCTTGAATTGTTGCTGAGAAAATATTTTGAGAAGTCTTTGCATTTTATTTTTCATGTGGCTTTGCAGATATTTGCAGTAGGCAATGCAAATGCACACTCAATATGGGAGAAAATAGATGGTCGTCTCTCATTTTTAGGTCCAGAGGACAAAGGCCAGATCAATTGGTCAATGTAGGTGTGAAATTTATGTTATTTACTTTTTACTTTTTATTCAGGGTTTATCGGTATGGCCTCATTTTAGTGCTATGCTCATATTCATTTTAATATTATTTATCTCGAAGACATTGTAGAGGGAGTGGAATCTCGTTTTGTATTGACAACCTTGCTTCTTAAGTATAGTTTATTTCATCCTTTGTTGAGAGGATATATTGTCCTCTGCCTCTTTTGCTATTTTTCTTCAAGTCCTCCTACTTTCCCCTTTTGATGTTAGGGTTCTAACCGGGGTTACCTGCTTATTCACACGAACTTTTTGTACCAGCGTGATTTTGATGGAATTATTGCTTGTTATAACTTGACATAGATGATTAATGTTTTTCTTTCCTTACAGTTTTGAAGGTGTCATTGTTGACTCTCTAGAATCAAAAGAAGCCATTTCAAGGTGGGTTTTTCATCCTATCTAATTCCTGATGATTGTTGTTAAAATATTAGATCTCTCAGCTTGTGTAGAGAAGTCATGTGGTATTGAGTTTTAGGCCTGCAGGAGTTAACAAAGTTGTGCTAACTTTTTGATGTATTTTAATAGTGTCTAGCTCATAATTTCAGCAAGCATTTGAAAATTCTACCATGTGCTTGAGATTACTTGGATGGCTGTTCTTCCCTTTTGTTTCTTCTTTTTCTTTTTCTTTTTTTTGGGGGTCGGATGGATGTGTTTCCTAGTGACGTTTATTTAGCAGTTCATGAATGAGATTTGATGTTTTGAGGTCAAACTTTTAATGGTGTTCAAAACCAAATATAAGGGGTCAGTGAAGAAATATTAGCTGCCTTTTGTTAAAAACATAAGCTTGTAAATTTCTCTATTTTTTATTTCTGATGTCAACCCTTTCATTTATAATTTTTCTTGAGAAAAATCTAGATTTGATATATGGTTGACGTATGACGGGCCCCTGACTCTTTCTTTTAAAAGAAATTATTATCTAAACTTTATGGCTGGAATTCATGTACTCTTACATTTGCTTGCTTTTGCTTGTTGGTCTTTTGGTGTTTATAATTCACAGAACATACATTCTGGGAATTTAATACGTGGAAATGGGTTGGCATGGTGGATGTTTTATATGGGGTACAGACATTTTTATTGCTATTCACATCTTATATTTTCAATAAGAGAAATAATTATGTGTTCCTAGAATCTATTTGGTTCCGTTATATCACTAGGCAGAGTCTGGTTATCAGGATTTGTATCTGTGAGCCTTCTATCTCTTGTGTCACACATGATGTGATGTATTCATATGCTGTGTTTAGTGAGTTTTATATTTTTGCAGCCTTATGCAGGCGCCTTTCTGCTCAGTACCAGTTATATGGATTGTTCAAGAAGATAATCTTTCAATTCGCCTTAAGCTTTATGAGCAAATGGGCTGGGAGCACCTTCTTTCTCATTGGAGAAATGCTTTTGGAAGAGCCACAGTTGTTGTGTTCCCTGATTTCACTTTTCCGGTAATGTTGACCTCAAATACACACAATTACACAAACATTGACATTTTTAGATTTTGTCCTGATTGTTTCTAGTTAGATTCTAAGAATTTATTTCTTCTGTTGTCAGATGTTATACAGTGTGCTTGACAGTGGAAACTTTTTTGTCATTCCGGGATCACCAGTAGATGTGTGGGCTGCAGAAAGCTATAGTAAGACCCATTCCAAGGATCAATTAAGAGATATTAACGGGATTCATAAAGATGATATATTGGTTGTCATTGTTGGGAGTTCTATCTTCTATGATGGTCTGTCCTGGGACTATGCTGTAGCAATGCATTCCATTGGACCTCTACTATTAAAATACGCAAGAAAGAAGGATTCAACTGAATCATATAAATTCATTTTCTTATGTGGCAATTCCACTGATGGTTATGGTGATGCGTTACAGGTAAAATTTCTTTCAAGCCGTGCATCATATTTAGGAGTTTTAAGTTTTAACCACTAAATTAATGACTGAGTATGCTCTTACCCTCTGAACTAATATTTTGCCCGTATCAATATGAAAATAGAAACATTGAATATGGGCTTTCATGACTGAAAATGTGTAATCTTGATTATAGCTCGCCTTTAGTGTCATAAGTTTGTCTTCGGACATATTGTCCTAGAAATTGTTTACTAATCCCTTTTGCATTTTTGGTGCAGGAAGTTGCTTCAAGCTTGGGACTTCCTGATGATTCTTTAAGGCATTATGGCCTGAATGGTGATGTTAACAATGTGTTACTGATGGCTGATATTGTTCTCTATGGTTCTGCTCAAGATATACAGGGTTTTCCTCCATTACTAGCTAGAGCAATGACTTTTAGAGTCCCTGTCATTGCACCTGATTTTCCAGTCTTAAAAAAATATGTGAGTTTGCTCAAGTTCTTCCTTTTTGTCACTTGTTGATTTCTGTAATCATGGTTGCTTCTTTCAACTCATAAAGATCTTCTATCAACTTACAGATAGTTGATGGTGTCCATGGGATATTTTTTTCTAAACAAAGTCCAGATTCTTTGATGACTGCTTTTTCTCTTTTGGTTTCCAATGGAAGACTCTCTAAATTTGCTCAAGATATTGCTTCATCTGGAAGACAGCTTGCTAAAAATGTGCTAGCTTTGGAATGCGTAACTGGATATGCAAGACTTCTGGAGAATGTTCTCAGTTTTCCATCTGATGCTTTGTTACCTAGACCTGTTTCTCAGCTTCAACAGGGGAAGTGGGAGTGGGATTTGTTTGAGAATGAAATAGGTCTTGGTGCTCATATGCAAAGGGCTGATGATGAATCCGTTCAAAAAGTTAGCATTGTCTATGCCCTTGAGCAGGACTTAGCTGGTATAAATAATGCAACGAACATCCCTGAGCATGAAACAGAAGTTCCATCCCGTGATATCCCAACCAAATTAGATTGGGATATTCTACAAGAAATTGAAAGATCAGAAGAGGTTGAGATGCTTGAAACTGAAGAGGTGTGTTGTCTTGCAACTTCAGCTTTTTAACTTTTGACTTCCTTCCTACCTGCCCTTTTCCATTGTCTGTGTATTTCACTCTATTTAAACTTTATTTTAGAGACTGGGGGATCAAGAATAACATTTATTCCTTTTGCAGCTTGAAGAGAGGATGGAAAAAGACGGTGGCTTATGGGACGTGATCTATCGCAATGCTAGAAAATCTGAGAAATTGAAATTTGAAGCAAATGAAAGGGATGAAGGAGAGCTGGAGAGAATGGGACAACCAGTGTGCATTTATGAGATATACAGTGGGTCTGGAGCATGGCCATTCTTGCACCATGGTTCCTTGTACCGTGGGTTAAGTCTTGTGAGTATCATAGTTCACATTTAATATATTTTACCATATGAAAATATTAATTTCTTTCTTCCATGCTCTCCCTTGTTTTGTTTGAGCATTATTTTTCACTTTATAAATTAACATATGGGTTGTTCAGAAAATATCTTTTCTTTGAGCCATGTAATTATTCTACCCGCTTGGTTACCACGTTTAAAACTTTTAAACCAAACTTAGGATGCTCCTATTTTATTTCTTTGCCTCAATAACTCAGACAGGGCATGAAAGTTTTGCTCTAGTTACATGGTGATGGCTTCCTTGTTTCTAGATAACTGAATTTTCATTTTGTTAATCTTGTGTAATTATGTGAATGATGTGAATGCTACTACAGTAAATTCCTTGACATATTTTTTGATCAATAATAAAGTACTTGTTATGGCAGTCTAGAAGGGCACTAAGACAATGGTCCGATGATGTGGATGCAACCAATCGTCTGCCTATTTTAAATGACACTTACTTTCAAGACATCCTCTGTGAAATGGGGGGCATGTTTGCAATTGCAAATCGGGTGGATAGCATTCACAGGAGACCTTGGATTGGGTTTCAGTCATGGCGTGCTGCTGGTAGCAAGGTATTTCTTGTTTTCGTTTAGCTCATTACACCATTTTTACTTCAGACAGAATTATAGATTTCTGTGTTTGCATTCAGCTGAAGCCACACTTAATAACTGAGATTTTTGTTTTGTTTTGTTTTGTTGTTTTTTTTGAACTTTTCCTTACCTCAATATCAATTGCTAGGTCGAAGTTTGGGCCTCCTAGCATATATATTAAAATTTTCCTATGCTAAGTACATTATTTTTGCAATGCAGGTAGCATTGTCAGCAGAAGCTGAAAGGGTTTTGACAGAGGCATTACAAGAGAATTCAAAAGGAGATGTCATATATTTTTGGGCAAACTTAGATATTGGTCGGGGTGTCATTGGAGGCAATAATGCACTTACCTTTTGGTCGATGTGTGACATCTTAAACGGAGGCAACTGCAGGCATGTAAAATATGGCTATGATGTTATACATACGTCGTGCTCATTTCACTCTTTTAGCTACTAAATAGTTTGAATGATCACACCACTTGCCCCTATATGTTATATCCTAGAGTTGCATCCAGTGTTAATCATATACACTGTGTGTTTAGGAAGTTTGACGCTGTAGCTTATGCTGAAAAATGAGACTAGTTTTGTCATAATGATTGTGGTATGATTAACAAGATTCTGGGCATGAATTGACCCTATTGTAGTCACTGACCACAAGACCTCAGGCTACGTACTTCCCATAGATTTTATTAAAATTTAGATCTCGGAACAACTTTTTCAAACTTGTCTAACATTATGCTTCAAAAATGCATTCAGAACTGCTTTTCAAGATGGCTTCCGCCAGATGTATGCATTGCCACCACATGTAGAAGCACTTCCTCCTATGCCAGAAGATGGTCATTATTGGTCAGCCTTACACAGCTGGGTGATGCCAACCCCTTCTTTCTTGGAGTTCGTAATGTTCTCACGGTGATTAACGGATCAATTTAGATTTCATGACAGTAGGCCAATTGAAGGAATTCACCTTTCTCTGAATTAAACTATAAACTGAAATGTGATAAATCAATGCAGGATGTTTGTCGATTCCATTGATGCCCTGCATACAAATTCCAGCAATTCTACTATGTGCATGTTGGGGTCTTCAGAGATTGAAGTAAGTCGTTGACTTTTGCTTTTGAGGATTCATTATTTGTTTTCATTCTCACATTTGTTTTTTCTACGCAGCGGAAGCATTGCTACTGTCGAGTTTTGGAACTTCTCATCAACGTATGGGCCTATCATAGTGCACGGAAGATGGTATATATTGATCCTAACACTGGCAACATGGAAGAGCAGCACCCGGTTGAACAGCGCAGGCCTGTTATGTGGGCAAAATACTTCAACTTTACCACATTGAAAAGCATGGATGAAGATTTAGCCGAGGCTGCTGATGATGGTGACCATCCAAGATATATGTGGTTGTGGCCATTAACAGGAGAGGTACACTGGCAAGGGGTCTATGAAAGGGAGAGGGAAGAAAGGTACAGGCTGAAAATGGATAAGAAGAGAAAATTGAAAGAGAAACTAAATGAAAGAATGAAATATGGTTACAAGCAGAAATCACTTGGACGATAGGAAAGGCTATACCTGGACTTTCACATATCAAATACGAAAAATCATCTTTTGTCCTCTGTTGATAACTCAACCTCATGTTGGTCCTTAATAGATTTGCATTCTTATTTTGGTTCCTTATGTTTCAAAATTCATCCAATCTAATCCTTCTATCCATTAGTGAATTGCTAAACCTGCTAATAGATCTGGTGAAATGACACAATTTTTTAGCAATTCACCAACAAAGAGATTAGATTTAATGGATTTTTTGATACATGAGTGATCAAAGGAAGGATAAAAATCTACTGGGGACTCTTGAAAATAAGTCCATTTTTGTGGAGGACCAAAATACAGTTCTAGTCCCAAGAGCTAAGCTCTTTTTGACCTGACACAGCTACTGAACCCAGTTTTGCTTGACTTGGAGAAGTTTTGATTCTAACCGTATTGGCAAAGACAGGATTCCATTTCTTTCTTTCTTTGACTGAATACATATATATACCTTAATGAAGTGTGAAGAAGAGTATGAGAAAAAGGGTAAGATGGAGAGAGCAAAGGACTTTCTCTGTTAGCTGCTGCTATTTGACTAGTTTCATGGCCTTTTTTTCATTGGTCACTTGTAGCTACTGCACAAAGGATTAGGGATAAGAGTACCCAAAAGTCTTACAGAATATTCTTTCTCCAGTTAAGGGACATAGAAATTTAGCATAAGTTTGTATTCTTTCATTTCTGTATATTATTCATCATTATTAGTGATAACTTTTTTTTTTTTGGTAGAATAATGGCAGGATTTTTTATGGGGACAGTTTTTGTTTATTTCAGGGTTAAGTAGCAAATTTGCCCCATAAGTTTTTGCCGAGAAGCAATGTTGCCTTGAAAATTTTTCTTGTCTCAATATTGTCTCAGAAGTTTCAAAATTAACAATGCTGCCAATTTTTGTTAAAAAATTAACGGTCAACGTTAGTTTTTTAAAGGAATAGGGCAACATTGCTACGTTCTGAAATTTTCGGGGCAATATTAAGACAAGAAAAACTTCTGGGGCAACATTGTTCCTGGGCCTATACTTCCGAGACGAATTTGCTACTTAACCCTTTACTTTATTTCAATCATAATCTTTGCTTAGCTTCATATGTAGTATCTACTACCAAACCAGGATTTTTCTTGATTGTTGAAATTTTTAGCAGAGCTCTAACTCCTATTCATGTTTTTTCATTTTTAATTTTCAAGATTTATGTTAGTGACATGTTAGATTAAAAAAGGGAGAATTACTATGAGGTTCCAAAAAAAGAATTTAATAACTAAAAAATCTCAATGACAAGTAAGCAACATAAACCCATAAACCTATAGTTATTTCTTACATTGGAACTTGTTAATACATGCTCCTTAGTTATGGTCAGACTTATGAGTTATTAAATCACTTCCAAATGACCTTATAGTAATTCTTCCTTAAAAGAACAGTAAAGAAGGATAAAGTAAATATAAATCATATCATTATTACCTTCATTCCATTCTCTTTAATTAAGCATACCTTATAAAATAATTCAGTCTTTGATGAAGAAGGTAGATCCTCCAAACTAAAGAATATGGACAAAACATGCGAAGTTCATATAATCAATATGTATAGTCAAAATCATCACGGCTGCATGGAATATGAACGATCAGAGTGATGTTTTTGGCAGACTTTTAATTCAGAGACAAGAGGGTTTGTTGTTTACCCATATAAAAAATGAAATAAAAATAAAAAGTGTTTTGTTCCGACAGTTCAGAGAGGCATAATTCAGATCAGAGAGGAATATATCTGTGAACTGTTCAAAAGGAAGATTCCAAGTTTATGGCATGTGGAAAAAGCAGAGTTATATCAGCTGAATTGAATCTCTCTATTTCTATTTCCCTTCTTGTTTCCCCATTTTCTTTGAATAAAGAAAAATCAAAGTCTTCTCTCTGGGAACTATGGGAATATTCCAAGAAGGAAATGTATGCAGTAAAATAATTATGGATGGTTGAATGCTTGTCTGGGATGCAGTTGAATTTTTAGACCCTTAACAACTAGTTAGAGCAACCAAAAAAAAAAATCATGTTTGATTTAATATTTGGAGGTTAATGTTGAACCACTTCTTTATTTTTAGGAATTTTTTAAAAAAATTTAAACCTTTTGAAATTAACTAATAAGCTATTAGTTGAGATGGCAAACGGTCTCGCCCTGTAAAGGGGAGAACATAAGTTTGAATCTAAAAAAACGCACTTGTTAAAAGAGATGAAAACCCTTTACGTTTTAAGTCTTAAAAGGAATTATACCTTTGACCCAATAAAAAAACTTCTGAAATTAAATTTTTAATATATCATTTAAGCAAGTTTTCATAAAGCCTATCTAGATATAAATTACATTAATTGACTTTTACTGCAACTTTAATTTGCCAAATTCAATTGGGATAAAGGTCATTTTTACAAACATTAATCCAAACAAGCCCTAAGTTAGAAGCAAACACTTTATATAGTATAAACTCGTGGTATTTAAAATTTCATATCCAAAATACTAAGTTAATTAGAATAATCAAATATAAACAGATAAGCAAATATATACTTTCTCTTCTGAATTCCTTTGTTTTTTTTTTTTTGATAAGAAAAAGTTTTGGAGGGGTTCGACATCAGTCCCCCACTAAGGTCAGGGCACCGCCCCGGGCTCTATGAGCACTTACTGGGGACTTACGAGATCGCCTACCAAAGGAGTCCCAGCGACGGCAGAGGATCGAACCCACGACCTAAAGGCCTAGTCCTGGATCCCTTACCATCTATGCCAACTCACATTGGCAGTTCCTTTATTAATTAGCTTCCTTCAAAATCTACCCTTGACCTACAATGGTGTAGATAGTAATTGTTATTAAAATTTGACCTATCAAACTATATAATTATGATTATTTAGTCTACCAAACCCACCACCCACCAAGTTCTAATCCTCATTAATTTAACAGATCAATTAAATATCATATTAACAATTTCAACCTCTTGTTTTCAATGTTTTTAAATCAGCTAGGTAGAATGTTGTGAAAAAAGGAAAAATAAAAAGTCCCACTTTTTATGACTTGTGAATAATATGAATTTCTTATAGATTTTATATTATACATTGTATTGATATGGCGCTTGCAATTGGATGCATGTAACTCTAAATTTAACTAAGCTTTACTTAAGTTGTTAACTAATTTATACAAGTTAAGGAATTTAGTTAAGTATGTCTTAAATTGATAAAATTTATCTATATTACATTTATTAAATAATATGATTTTTAAATATATATTTATTATCAGTCACTTCTCTCTCCCCTACAAGGACAAAAATGGAAAGCAATTATTAATTACCCTATCAACCTCTTATATTTTAGACAAAAATTTTCGTCTAGAAGACTTCTTATATTTTGGACCAGAGGGAGTATAGATTATATTACCGTATACGAACTAGATCTTATATTAATGAGAGAATATTATAAATCCTGAATATTTCTCGTTAGGTTAATATAATCTTTAGTCCCTTAAGTTTGCCCTCATTTTGATTATAGTCCCTCAAGCTTAAGCTATAAGTTTTGGTCTCTTTTTCATTTCGTTTAAAATATTAGTCTCTATAACTCAATAAAAAACTGAACCATTTCGCCCCTAAAGGGACAAAAACCAATACTTTAAAATTTGAGAGATTAAAACCAAAATGAAGGTAAACTTAATATTTGATTGATTGAAAGTGGATATATAGAAATATTATTTCCTTCAAAATAAAGCCTTTAACTATCACACTTTATTATCTTGCTTTTCTCTAATAATGCCTTAAAATTTCAAGGGGAAAAAACAAAAGAAAGAGCATCATAATTGGTGTAGATCTACCTAACTATGCCATACACTAATATTCCATAAGTTCAGTAATATAGTTGGCATACATAGATATGTAGATCAACCCATGAAGTGAGATTTTCTATATTCTTACATTGATTTAATGTATTCAAAGAATGACACAAGAGAACATGATCATGTATATTGAAAACCTATTAAAAGCATAGTAAACATATTTCATATTTACACCAATTTTAAACACCCCCCCAAAAAAAAAAATCTCTTGCACTACTTATCATAGTATTGAAAATTAGATCATTCGTCAAATCTGTCAAGATAGTGGTTTAAGGATCAGTAGTATAACTGTGATTAAACAGACACCAACCCAATTATGATTAAAGTAATATAATTTAATTAAGATAATCATATTTAATTTTTAAAAGAGTAATATTTAAATAAAAAAATGTTTTAATCCACAAGTAAATGGAATATTCATATATGAACCAAACATAATTTAACAAAACATAGTTACTAAAGTATATATATGATGAACTACCATTTTTTTAAACTCAAAACAATATCATTTCAGGCTTAAAAAGAGAAAGCGAAAAATATGAAATCCAATCCAATCAACCTATTCGAAACTCTTTACCAGACCGACTAGGAGACTCGTTCATTAATTCAATGGTTTAACCAATTGACTCGGGTTTTATACATTCATTTATATGAATGTAAAAAAGAATCTAGATCCACTTTGCTAAAATAATGCATTATTTTTCACTTGTAATAAAGTGAACAGTTGCAACTAGAACACTAGGCATTGATAATAGAGGTTTCAATACCATAAATGTAAGTATGGGTGATTATATTCCAACTAAAATCTACCCAATCTCTGTCTTGAAAATTAGTATTTTTTCCCCTCAACAACTTGCACATGGAGGGGTAGGTTTCTTAGAATAAAAAAATGAGCTTAGTTTTGTTTTGGTGCTGATTTGTTCTTATCGATAATTCTTTGCATTAAAAATAAAGTACTATACATCTACTCTTTTGTCCATCATCGATCATTTCCATTTTGGCCACATTCTCTCATGCATGCAACGTCTCAACATTGCACATGATCATGAACTATTTAGTACTATTATTATTATTTTTGGAGGCATCTTTGATTTCTAATTATGAAGATTAAGAAAGATCATTTACTATTTAGTACATAAAATTGAATAGATTGACAAATAAATAGAAGGAGAAAAATTTGTAAATGAAAAGGACTTGAGTGGTCTTAAATATACTTATATACTAGATTAACTTGATTCAATTTTATTGAGTTTTCTTTCGGATTTCTCAACCAGTATCTGCACTAGTAATTGAATAGTCCAATTCTCAAGAATATAAGTTCATAATGGGAGAACTTTACTACCTCCAAATAATTATTGCGGTTGCATACCCAATACTTAAACATGAAATCACTGGTTAAACTACAACGAGCTGAAGTCAGTCAATCCAAGTGCTTAATGCAGGTTTCCATCCAAAAGAATTTTGGGATTCAAATTAAATGTGATACTAAAATTATATTGTTACTCACTGTATAAATTTACAAATATGGCCAAATCTATCTATCTTTCTTTAAAGAGATATTGTCACTTAGTTTCATGAATCCGAATCCTAATTACCCAAAGTCAATAGCTTAGTTGACAGGTAAAAGTCATATCAATATGTTACCAAAAAAAAAAGTCATATCAATAAAAAATTTTATTATTATTTGAAAGATAATGTTTTTTTTTTTTTTCTGGGGTACTCTCTCTTGTGTTTGGATTTTAGTGCGATATATATCAATGAAAAAAAGTACTAATGAGAGATCGATTTTGTGATCTTTCTTTTTGGGGAAAAACTGAAAAAAAAAACAAAAATAATAATAAAAGAGCCGACTTTTTCCATTCACTTGATAAAAATATATATAAAGGTTAGACATAAGTGTCAGAGAAGGTGTGATAATTATGATATGGTGAAAGCCAAAAAAGTTTTTGCTGGCAAGTCCTGCCAAACCATGCTCCATGTTCATTGATCCAAGTCAAAAGAACTCTCATTTCTTTGTATTTTAGTGTTTTTTTATACACACACACATTTTTTGATATATTGATTCTACTCTAAAAACTAAAATGATATATCTGAATTTTTATTACTTAGCTTCAAGTATATATGACAATCAAAATCTTATTCTTAATGGTAATGTTTTTAAATTAACCAATGAAGATATCCCAATATTCAAAGAGTGTGCATGCCATAAGAATTCTAACAACATCATGTATATGTGATAGAGCAAGCCATTCTAAGTAATTATTTACTTTTCTAAATAAATCATTAAATGGGATGATCCAATGGCAATCATGCATGGTAAAATCTCTAATTTTTTTAAGTAATAGTAAGAAGTTGATTCAAGGGGCGCGCGATTGTATTGGTGTATTGAATTCATTATAAGAACAATTTTGGCAAAATCTTCTCTAACTACTTCCTCCGATCCTATATTTAGGAGCTAGATACTTTAAGTTAATCCTGATACGTATCAATGAAGTTTACATCAAGTAATAGTTCCAATGCCATTAATTAAAAAAAGTATATATTTATAGGAAAATCAATGTATATTTATTACAAATAACTAATTTCATTAATATTCACAAATTAGTTACGTAGAACTTATGTTAAGAATCAAAGAGAGTACTCCTTTGGTCCTATTTATAGGGCAAAGAGAAGAAAATTTTCATATGAATGTATAATTTTACCCTTCATTTATTATTGTATTAACTTCGTTTTTATGTAGCATAATGTATATTAAATATCAGTAAAGTTGGAAAATTGTTTAATTTTAAGTAGAGTTAATACAATTTAAGACTTTGTTAGTGAGCGATCCTATAAGTACCTCTATAAACGCTTTGAGTTCGGAGATAATATCCTAACCCTGGTAAGCCTCCGAAACCCAACTTACCTAGAGAGAGAGAGAGTCCGAAACCCAACTTACCTAGAGAGAGAGAGAGAGAGAGAGAGTTCATAGGATACCTTAGGGAGACAAAAGAGGAGATGGCATGGGTGAGTGATCCCACAAGAAGAAAACAAAACTAGTGATGCATCCTCCAGCTGCGGGACACCTGCCCCATCTTTCTCTCACTATTCATATTCACAAATTTTTAATTTATTTATTTATTATCAACTGTCTCATATTTTATACATACATATTCTTACCCTTCATGTATTTTAATTAAAAAAAAAAAATCAGATTTGTGTTTTGGGTGGTGTAGAATGTAGATATATATATACATATAGATAGTACATAACAAGCTTCCTCGCTCCTAAAGTCATATCTTTTATTATATTCAACATAAACAAATCACATTAATAGCTTATGATTTTATGTTATAAATTATTGTTGCAATTAATAAGAATTATATAATAAACATTTGAAGATTGTATGTTTGATCTTGATGAGGGGATATATATAAATGGGATAGGTTATTCTGTCTACCCTTATTTTGCCTACATCTTTCAATACCGTTAGATTATAATCTCATCCAATAGTGAAGATTTGAGGGATAAAATAAACCTTTTTATCCTTTCTTCTCTCCCACCAAACTATCTTTTGCAGCATTTTGATGTTCTGCATTCTTTCGGAAGATCATTTTATAATTATCCAATAATTGGGGTTTGAAATTTATGTTTAAAATAAAGATTAGCAATCGCCGGACCGGAACTCTGAAACTGAAAGCATCGAACAAGGTGCATGTCCTACCCAGCTTTGCCGTGTCTTCTTACCATGGCATCGGCTCAAAGGAAATCAAAGAAGGATCTAGCAGAGAAAATCAAATTTAGTCATCTCTAACATTCATTAGCGGCGGTGATGGCGGTTGATGTGTTTTGAAGGAACTGATTTTAAGCAACCCACATGTATATTTCTGCATTCCCAACGGGAGAAAGCATCATCATCTTCAGCTTGGAGATTCAATTTGATTTTAGCCCTTTAGGTCTCTTCTATTTTGTCCAATATTTACAAATTGAAAGCGGAGGAGAAAGAGAGGGTGGGAGGCGGTGGGAGAGAGGAAGGGGTAAAGGGGGGTTTATTTTATCCCTCAAATCTTTACCATTGGATGAGATTATAATCTAACGGTATTGAAAGGGGTAGACAAAGGTAAGCAAAATAAGAGTAGGCAGAATAACCTATCTCTATATAAATATATGAAAGACAGAATAGGCTATAATTAAAGCGAGGTTGGGTTGTGATCATCTTTGGATCTTGAGATTATTGTGTGCTATAATAATTAAAGAGAAGAAGATGAAGTTAAAACAATATATATAGAAAAGTGAAACAATAATTGAAACAATAATTAAGGAAAGGTCAAGTCAACATCGTTAATTAATCAGAGTCGATCTGAGAGATGAATATGGTAAAGTGGTGAAATATATATATTATGCACGCAACACGCAGAATGTTGGTGGAGTCTTGTTTCTTCGATCTTATCCTCAAAACTACCGCCAAATCTTTATTGTATACCATTAATAGTAAGAATAAAAGATCGCATAATTAAACTGATAGAAAATGGGATATGAGTAGTATAATAGTTGAGACTTGAGAGAGACGTGCAATAATATATATATATATATATATATATATATATATATATATATATATATATATATAATTTGTATGAAAAGTAAAAGCTAATATCAAGTATCAAATTTATTCCAAGTTAAATTATTCACAAATAGTGAATAAACTATGTATAGAGGAAGTAGGTAAAATTTACTAACAAATTGTTTATTTATATGGTAAGCAGTCTCACCTAGTAAGGAGGAGAAAATAAGTTTGAATCTCGAAAAACTCACTTATTGAGAGAGCTTTAACTTTAACGCTCTTGGCTTGATAGAAATTAGGTTCAAGTCTAAAGTGACTTGGAGATATTCTGGGCTAGCTCACACAAAAAAGCAAAATACAAAAAACAAAAAACAAAGTAGGTAAAATTTCAAGGAAAAATGACAGAAAAATATTGTTAAAATTGCAAAATTTTAAATTAGATTTATTACCGAGAATTGAAAAAGTAATGACAATACTTTATAAGCAATTCATAACTTATTTTATGGGAAATACCTGATTTAGAATTTTTACAATTTCAAAGTTTTTTTCTCTTTCAATTTCTCAAATTTCAAAGTATAGATGAGTTAGGTTATGAGAACCCACCAAGTGTTTGGGTCGATGGGCTATGGGATATGTTTTTATTTTTTCCATTGAGGGTTTTCATTTCAAACGTAAATTTGTGCATCAACTTCTACTAATAATTTCTCTTTCTTTACTTCTGTATAAAATTTCGATTGTTAAATCGTTTTCTTCCTAGATCTTTTAAATTTGTTTCCGCAATCTTCAACAAATGGTATCAGAGTCATATTTTATCCGGATCAACTTATATGAGAAAGATGTGGTCAGAAGCCTGTTTGTAAGCTTTGCTCCCCATTCCTCATCCAAGAAAAAAAACAAGGAGCATTATAGTAATAAATAGAAAAAGAGGGAGCACGTGGAAAGATTCATTAATGCATGCAAATTCATTTCATATATAATCCAAATCTATACAAATTTGTTTTATTTGGTAATATTAAAATACCAAAACATGAGACACGACGCAAAGGAATGGGAGACGATGATAAGGTAGTAGATGAGCGTATTCAAGACTCTAGCTGGTATCCTATGCTTCTTCCTTCTCATCAATTCTCTCTCTCTCTCAATTACTACGTATAATAATAATGTGTTTGTGTGTGTAACATTCATCTACGTATATATATACATACGTACATACATATATGAATATATATTATTCATGGCCATGTGCTAATGCTTGGAGGGAAAGCGATGGAAATGCGCAGAGAGAGTTGAAGGACGAAGCATATATATATATATATATAGAGAGAGAGAGAGAGAGAGAGAGATGATTACACATGGTAATGTTATGTTTTGAGGGGGACAACAAAAGCATTATAATCTTTCTATCTCTATTTTTTTGGATTTTGGTTACATTATGCATGAACTTTCCCACCTCTTCTGCTTTTGATTTTTCACACCTATATGTGATCTCTATCTCTTAATTAATTAATTGCTGATTATGTCTACAATTTTTCTGATCTCAATCACAATTAAATGTTTGATTATCATGTTGTTATACTTGTTTAATTAAATTTTAGTTTTCTCAAATTTAAAATACCTGATGATCTCCAGTTGAATTTTTATATTGAATTAGGATTATATGAATAAGTTCCTTTTTGTGAGAGGTATTATTGAAGAGGGAACCAATTGTTCCCAGGATAGATCAGAATTCAATTTTCCCACCACTAGTTAAATAATTTTTTTATAGATAATGTTTTAACAAAAACTAGTCTTGGACTCAAAATATTTAGTTCTCATAAAAAAAATATTCCCTTAAAATATGATATTAAGTATTTTAATTTTTTTAAAAAATATTTATATTAGGATGCTAAGTATGGGTGGACTTCACTTAATGATTGTGATATGATTAACAAGATTCTGGGCATCAATTGACCCTATTGTAGTCACTGACCACAAGACCTCAGCTATGTACTTCCAATAGATTTTATTAAAATTTAGATCTCGGAACAACTTTTTCAAACTTGTCTAACATTTTGCTTCAAAAATGCATTCAGAACTGCTTTTCAAGATGGCTTCCGCCAGATGTATGCATTGCCACCACATGTAGAAGCACTTCCTCCTATGCCAGAAGATGGTCATTATTGGTCAGCCGTACACAGCTGGGTGTTGCCAACCCCTTCTTTCTTGGAGTTCGTAATGTTCTCACGGTGATTAACAGATCAATTTAGATTTCATGACAGTAGGCCAATTGAACGAATTCACCTTTCTCTGAATTAAACTATAAACTGAAATGTGATAAATCAATGCAGAATGTTTGTCGATTCCATTGATGCCCTGCATACAAATTCCAGCAATTCTACTATGTGCATGTTGGGGTCTTCAGAGATTGAAGTAAGTCGTTGACTTTTGCTTTTGAGGATTCATTATTTGTTTTCATTCTCACATTTGTTTTTTCTACGCAGCGGAAGCACTGCTACTGTCGAGTTTTGGAACTTCTCATCAACGTATGGGCCTATCATAGTGTACGGAAGATGGTATATATCGATCCTAACACTGGCAACATGGAAGAGCAGCACCCGGTTGAGCAGCGCAGGCCTGTTATGTGGGCAAAATACTTCAACTTTACCACATTGAAAAGCATGGATGACGATTTAGCCGAGGCTGCCGATGATGGTGACCATCCAATATAGATGTGGTTGTGGCCATTAACAGGAGAGGTACACCGTACACTGGCAAGGGGTCTATGAAAGGGAGAGGGAAGGAAGGTACAGGCTGAAAATGGATAATAAGAGAAAATTGGAAGAGAAACTAAATGAAAGAATGAAATATGGTTACAAGCAGAAATCACTTGGACGATAGGAAAGGCTATACCTGGACTTTCACATATCAAATACGAAAAATCCTCTTTTGTCCTCTGTTGATAACTCAACCTCATGTTGGTCCTTAATAGATTTGCATTCTTATTTTGGTTCCTTATGTTTCAAGATTCATCCAATCTAATCCTTCTATCCGTTAGTGAATTGCTAAACCTGCTAATAAATCTGGTGAAATATATGACACATTTTTTTAGCAATTCACCAACAAAAAGATTAGATTTAATGGATTTTTTGATACATGAGTGATCAAAGGAAGGATAAAAATCTACTGGGGACTCTTTTGAAAATAAATCCATTTTTGTGAAGGACCAAAATACAGTTCTAGTCCCAAGAGCTAAGCTCTTTTTGACCTGACACAGCTACTGAACCCAGTTTTGCTTGACTTGGAGAAGTTTTGATTCTAACCGTATTGGCAAAGACAGGATTCCATTTCTTTCTTTCTTTGACTGAATACATATATATACCTTAATGAAGTGTGAAGAAGAGTATGAGAAAACGGGTAAGATGGAGAGAGCAAAGGACTTTCTCTGTTAGCTGCTGCTATTTGACTAGTTTCATGGCCTTTTTTTCATTGGTCACTTGTAGCTCCTGCACAAAGGATTAGGGATAAGAGTACCCAGAAGTCTTACAGAATATTCTTTCTCCAGTTAAGGGGCATAGAAATTTAGCATAAGTTTGTATTCTTTTATTTCTGTATATTATTCATCATTATTAGTGATAACTTTTTTTTGGGTAGAATAATGGCTGGATTTTTTATGTAGACAGTTTTTGTTTACTTTAGGGGTTAAGTAGCAAATTTTTCCCATAAGTTTTTGCAGAGGAACAATGTTGCTTTGAAAGTTTTTCTTGTCTCAATGTTGCCTCAAAAGTTTCAAAACGTAGCAATGTTGCTCATTTTCGTTAAAAAATTAACGGTCAACATCATTTTTTTACTCTCAACGTTAGTTTTTTAACGGAATAGGGTAACATTGCTACCTTATGAAACTTCTGAGGCAACATTGCTCCTGTACCTATACTTTCGGGGTGGATTTGCTACTTAACCCTTTACTTTATTCCAATCATAATCTTTGCTTAGCTTCATATGTAGTATCTACTACCAAACCAGGATTTTTCTTGATTGTTGAAATTTTTAGCAGAGCTCTAACTCCTATTCATGTTTTTTCATTTTTAATTTTCAAGATTTATGCTAGTGACATGTTTAGATTAAAAAAAGGGAGAATTATTATGAGGTTCCAAAAAAGAATTTAATAACTAAAAAATCTCAATGACAAGTAAGCAACATAAACCTATAGTTATTTCTTACATTGGAACTTGTTAATACGTGCTCCTTAGTTATGATCGGACTTATGAGTTATTAAATCACTTCCAAATGACCTTATAGTAATTCTTCCTTAAAAGAACAGTAAAGAAGGATAAAGTAAATATAAATCATATCATTACCCTCATTCCATTCTCTTTAATTAAGCATACCTTATAAAATAATTCAGTCTTTGATGAAGAAGGTAGATCCTCCAAACTAAAGAGTACGGACAAAACATGCGAAGTTCATATAATCAATATGTATAGTCAAAATCATCACGGCTGCATGGAATATGAAGGATCAGAGTGATGTTTTTGGCAGACTTTTAATTCAGAGACAAAAGGGTTTGTTGTATGCCCATATAAAAAATGAAAAATAAAAGTGTTTTGTTCCGACAGTTCAGAGAGGCATAATTCAGATCAGAGAGGAATATATCTGTGAACTGTTCAAAAGGAAGATTCCAAGTTTATGGCATGTGGAAAAAGCAGAGTTATATCAGCTGAGTTGAATCTCTCTATTTCTATTTCCCTTCTTGTTTCCCCATTTTCTTTGAATAAAGAAAAATCAAAGTCTTCTCTCTGGGAACTATGGGAATATTCCAAGAAGGAAATGTATACAGTAAAATAATTATGGATGGTTGAATGCTTGTCTGGGATGCAGTTGAATTTTTTGACCCTTAACAACTAGTTAGAGCAACCAAAAAAAAATCATGCATGTTTGATTTAATATTTGGAGGTTAATGTTGAACCACTTCTTTATTTTTAGTATTTTGTTTTTTGAGATGGCAAACGGTCTCGCTCCTATAAGGAAGAGAACACAAGTTTGAATCTAAAAAAATGTACTTGTTAAAAGAGGCTAAAACCCTTTGTGCTTTAAGTCTAAAAAGGAATTATACCTTTTTATTAAACTGATTTTTGTAATATAAAAGTCTATCTAGATATAAATCATATCAATTGACTTTTACCCCAACTTCATTTTACAAAATTCAATTGAGATAAAAGTCATTTTTACAAACGTTAATCCAAACAAACCCCGCAAACACTTTATATAGTATAAACTCGTGGTATTTAAAATTTCATATCCAAAATAAGTTAATTAGAATAATCAAATATAAACTGATAAGCAACTATATACTTTCTCTTCTGAATTAGGTTAGCCCTTTAGTTCCTTTTTTAATTAGCTTCCTTCAAAATCTATCAAACTATATAATTATAATTATTTAGTCTACCAAACCCATCACCCACCAAGTTCTAATTCGCATTAATTTACCAGATCAATTAAATATCATATTAACAATTTCAACCTCTTGTTTTCAATGTTTTTAAAACAGCTAGGTAGAATACTGTGAAAAAAGGAAAAATAAAAAGTCCCACTTTTTATGACATTTGAATAATATGAATTTCTTATAGATTTTATATTTTACATTGTATTGATATGGCGCTTGCAATTGGATGCATGTAACTCTAAATTTAACTAAGCTTTACTTAAGTTGTTAACTAATTTATACAAGTTAAGTAATGTAATGTGTCTTAAATTGATAAAATATACCTATTTTACCTTTATTAAATAATGCGATTTTCAAATATATATTTATTATCTGTCACTTCTCTAACCCTTATAAGGATAAAAGTGGAAAGAAATTATTATTTACCCTATCAACCTCTTATATTTTGGACAAAAAATTGCGTCCAAAGGACTTCTTATATTTTGAACAGGAGGAAGTATAATCTATATTACTATATATATACAAACTAGATCTTATGAGAGAATATTATAAATCCTGAATATAATTTTTAATCCCTTAGTTTGCCCATTTTAGTTCTAATCCCTCAAGTTTCAAGCTATAAGTTTTAGTGCCTCAAGTTTCATTTCGTTTAAAACATTGGTCTATATAACTCAATAAAAAACTGGACCATTTTACCCCTTGAAGGACAAAAACCAATACTTTGAAATTTGAGAGATCAAACCAACAAAATGAAGATAAACTTGAGATTAGATTGATTAAAAAGAAAATTATATCCACAAAAAATGAAAGTGGATATATAGAAATATTATTTCCTTCAAAATAAAGCCTTTAACTACACACTTTATTATCTTGCTTTTCTCTAATAATGCCTTAAAATGTCAAGGGGAAAAAACAAAAGAAAGAGCATCATAATTGGTGTAGATCTACCTAACTATGCCATACACTAGCTAATATTCCATAAATTCAGTAATGTAGTTGGCATACATAGATATGTATATCAACCCATGAAATGAGATTTTTTATATTATATTCCTACATTGATTTAATTTATTCAAAGAATGACACAAGAGAACATGATCATGTATATTGAAAACCGATTAATAGCATAGTAAACATATTTCATATTTACACCAATTCTAAACACACCCGAAAAAAATCTCTAAATGAACTACTTATCATAGTACTAAAAATTAGACCATTCGTTAAACCTGTCAAGATAGTGGTTTAAGGGTCAGTAGTATAACTGTGATTGAATAGAAATCAACCCAATTATGATTAAAGTAATATAATTCAATTAAAATAATCGTATATAATTTTTAAAAGGGTAATATTTAAATAATCTTAGTCCACAAGTAAATGGAACATTCATATATGAACCAAACATAATTTAACAAAACAGAGTTACTAAAGTATATATATGATGAACTATTATTTTTTTAACTCAAAACATTATCATTTCAGGTTAAAAAAACAAGAGAGAAAAAATATAAAATCCAATCTAGTCAACCTATTCGAAACGATCTTTACCAAACTGACTAGGAAACTCGTTCATTAATTCATTGGTTTAACCAGTGGACTCAGATTTTATACATTCATTTATATGAATGTAAAAAAGAATCTAGATCCACTTTGCTAAATAATGCATTATTTTTCACTTGTAATAAAGTGAACAGTTGCAACTAGAACACTAGGCATTGATAATAGAGGTTTCAATACCATAAACAACTTGCACATGGAGGGTAGGTTTCTTTGAATAAAAAAATGAGCTTAGTTCTGTTTTGGTGCTGATTTGTTCTCATCAATAATTTTTTGCATTGAAAATAAAGTACTGTACATCTACTCTTTTGTCCATCATTGATTTCCATTTTGGCCACATTCTCTCATGCATGCAACGTCTCAACATTGCACATGATCATGAACTATTTAGTACTATTATTATTTTTGGAGGCATCTTTGATTTCTAATTATGAAGATTAAGAAAGATCATTTACTATTTAGTACATAAAATTGAATAGATTGACAAATAAATAGAAGGAGAAAAATTTGTAAATGAAAAGGACTTGAGTGGTCTTAAATATACTTATCTACTAGATTAACTTGATTTAATTTTATAGAGTTCTCTTTTGGATTTCTCCACCAGTATCTACACTAGTAATCGAATAGTCCAATTCGCGAGAATGTAGACCCATAGTGGAAGAACCTTACTACCTCCGAATAATTATTGAGGCTGCAACCCCTCGTACGTCCTTGGGTTCAACTAGCAAATGGGTCGGACACTCTCACCAAAGGGAGGGAGTTTAATCCTGGAGTTAATCAAGGCGCTGAGAGAGACATCTTAGGTGATGTGAACTTGTGGAAACGCAAGACTGAGGTAAATGCATGTGTACTCTCAAGTCTTGAATACCCTGAGAAGCAAAGTCATAGCGCCTTATCTTTGCACTGTGAGTGAGTCCAACCCCTCTCCTAAAATTTTTATATTAAAAAAAGAAAATTATTGTGGCTGCATACCCAATGCTTAAACGTGAAACCACAAGCCAAAGTCAGTCGATCCAAGTGCTTGATGGTTTCCAACCAAAATAATTTTGGAATTCAAATTAAATGTGATACTAAAATTGTTACTCACTGTATAAATTTACAAATATGGTAAAATCTATCTATCTTTCTTTAAAGAGATATTGTCACTTAGTTTCATGAATCCGAATCCTAGCTAATTACCCACAGTCAATAGCTTAAGGGATCGGTTACTTAATATCTAATGAGAGAAGTTTATAAGTTGACAGGTAAAAGTCATATGAATAAACTTTTTTATTATTATTTGAAAGGTTAATGGTTTTGTTATTTTATTTCTGAGGTACTCTCCTGTGTTTGGATTTTAGTGCGATATATATCAATGAAAAAAAGTACACATGAGAGATCGATTTCGTGATAATTCTTTTTGGGGAAAAACTGAAAGAAAAAAAAATAAATTAAAAGAGCCGACTTTTTCCATTCACTTAATAAAAAAAAATATAAAGGTAAGACATAAGTGTCAGAGAGGGTGTGATAATTATGATATGGTGAAAGCCAAAAAAGTTTTTGCTGGCAAGTCCTGCCAAACCATGCTCCATGTTCATTGATCCAAGTCAAAAGAACTCTCATTTCTTTGTATTTTAGTGTTTTTTTATACACACACACATTTTGATATATTGATTCTACTCTAAGAACTAAAATGAAATATCTGAATTTTAATTACTTAGCTTCAAGTAATTAAAAAAGAGTGTGCATGGCATTAAGAACAATTTTAGCAAAATGTTCTCTAGCTAATTACTTCCTCCGATCCTATATTTAAGAGACTTTAATTTAATCCTGAATGTAAGATTTTTGTTTACTTTGCCTCTTTAATTTATCCATATTGATTGTACATATCAATGAAGTTTACATACAGTCATAGTTCCAATGCCATTAATTAAAAAAGGTATATATTTATAGGAAAATTAACGTAAATTTAACGTAAATTTGTTACAAATAACTAACTTCATTAATATTCACAAATTAGTTACGTAGACCCTATGTTAAAAATCAAAGAGAGTACTCCTTTGGTTTTATTTTTAGAGCAGAGAGAAGAAAATTTTCATATTAATGTATACTTTTGCCATTAATTTATTATTATATAGACTTTGTTTTCATGTAGCATAATTTACATTAAACAGGGGTAAATTTAGAAAATTATTTAATTTTAAGGTAGAGTTAATGCAATTTAGGACTTTGTTAGTGGATAATCCTATAAGTACCTCTGTAAACAATCTTTGAGCTCGGAAACAATATGCTGACCTTGGTGAGCCTCCGAGACCCAACTCACCTAAACCTTCTTTGTATAAAAATATACAGTTTAAGGTTTCTTTTAGTCTGTGTGAAACATGATTGAAGTTTCTTGTAAATAACATTGGAAGAGTATTACTTATTAGGAGTAATTAATGATTTAAAGATAACTTCATTTTTTATATATATAACTAGAGATGTGTCTGTGTTTCTATATATACTTAGGAGTGTGTGTGTGTAGAGAGAGAGAGAGAGAGAGAGAGTTCATAGGATACCTTAGGGAGACAAAAGAGGAGATGGCATGGGTGAGTGATCCCACAAGAAGAAAACAAAACTGGTGATGCATCCTCCAGCTGGGGGACTCCTGCCCCATCTTTATCTCACTATTCATATTCACAACTTTTTAATTAATTTATTTATTATCAACTGTCTCTTATTTTATACATACATATTCTTACCCTTCATGTGTTCTAATTAAACAAATCAGATTTGTGTTTTGGGTGTTGTAGAATGTAGATATATTCATATAGATAGTACATAACAAGCTTCCTCGCTCCTAAAGTCATATCTTTTATTATATTCAACATAAACATATCAC
Source organism: Acacia pycnantha (assembly GCA_025563575.1). Lineage (NCBI taxonomy): Eukaryota > Viridiplantae > Streptophyta > Magnoliopsida > Fabales > Fabaceae > Acacia > Acacia pycnantha. The sequence goes on from JAMWYP010000009.1 coordinate 3,515,248, forward strand.
ATTAATTGCTTATGATCTTATGTTATAAATTATTGTTGCAATTAATAACAATTATATAATAAAAATTTGAAGATTGTATGTTTGATCTTGATGAGCGAATTATATATATATAAATATATGAAAGGCAGAGGAGGCTATAATTAAAGCCAGGTTGGGTTGTGATCATCTTTGGATCTTGAGATTATTGTGTGCTATAATAATTAAAGAGAAGAAGATGAAGTTAAAACATATATAAAATAAAAGTGAAACAATTAACGAAAGGTCAAGTCAACATCGTTAATTAATCAGAGTCGATCTGAGAGATGAATATGGTAAAGTGGTGAAATATATATATTATGCACGCAACACGCAGAATGTTGGTGGATTCTTGTTTTCTTCTTATCCTCAAAATTACCGCCAAATCTTTATTATATACTATTAATAGTAAGAAAAAAAGATCGCATAATTAAACTGATAGAAAATGGGATATGAGTAGTAGAATAATTGAGACTTGAGAGAGACGTGCAATAATTAAGAGGTGTGTGTGTGTGTATAAATTTGAATGAAAAGAAAAGGCTAATATCAAGTATCAAATCTATTGCAAGTTAAATTATATATTCACAAATAGTGAATAAACTATGTATATATATAGAAAGTAGCTAGGTAAAATTTACCAACAAGCTGTTTATTGATATGGTAAGCGGTCTCACACAGTAAGAAAAAAAAAATGTTTGAATCTCAAAAAATGCACTTATTGAAAGAGCTTTAACTTTAACGCTCTTGACTCAACAGAGATTAGGTTCAAATCTAAAATGACTTGGAGATTGTAACATCCCATTTTCTAAAGCGGATTTTTTTTTTTTTTTTGCAATCAATCAGAGATGAGCAATGGAGCGTAAGAGTAACTGATCATAATATAACATGAACCATAGTGTAATAAAGTATTGATTACAGTATCCTAAGGTTCGAAAGTAATCGACGTAAAGGAAAAGAAAGCGATAAGATAAAGATGACTTCTTCCGCAAGTCACTCCCGCCGCTTTCCCAGGACATCAATTCGCGGTCCTCCGCACACGAAGCTACACTGAGATTCAATTCACCGCATTGAATCTCGTGTAACTGTTAACCTTATGCTCAAATAAAACAAGATATAGACAATAGATATTCATGACATAACAAAGAACATCTCATCGATAAGTGTGACATGATGTAACATAAGCATGGAGCAATATGTAAGGTCCTACACAACAACATTGTGACACGCACGGTACATAAGCATAAAGCAGTATGTAAAGTCCTACACATATATAGCTCGCACATTACTCGTGCCACGAACACGTGTCCTCGCCGCTAGGAAAACTCAAAGCGGTATTATCATGTCTTATAACCCGTACAAGGTCAGTATGTAAAGCGGCGACCCTAAGCGAGCCCCGTATATGAACGTATCTATGACATATATGTATATGAGAGCTATAGGATTAGTGTTACAAGACGCGTCCGTACCTTCGTTTGATGTACGTAGTTGTTTATGGCGAAATCGTACTTTTCGACGAAAAATGCGGCTTGTCCGACAATGCACGTTGGACAAGCGTAACGGCAACAAATTAGGATTTCGACGTCCTATAAGAGTAATATCACTTTCATTAGTGATTTGGCACTATAATCGGCATTTTAGGTAAAAATTACCATTTTGCCCTTCTACCCCTAATCGGCGGAATTTCGCCAAAGATTTCGTTACTCGACAAATTTTCTTCCCGAAATTTTGCCGAACTTCGACGCAACTATGATTTTCGAAAATAATGACTAAAATAGCCCTCCCATATGATACCCAATCATACTTGAAATTTAAAGGCTATTCTAACAAATTCTACCCTTACTTCTAAAAGAAGCTGCGAAAGCTTCAACTTTTCGGCGACTCGATCCCTACTATGTTTACACCTCTCGCATATTTTTCAACGCAAACAAGGCTCTAAAACATTTGTAGGAATCTTGTCACCTACTTCCTAAATCTAACTAACAATTCTACTAACTACTAAACTAAAAACTAAAGACTAAAACCCGAAAGACTTACCCGTTGAAGACTTCGGCGAGCTTCCGCCCGAACTTCTCTCTCTTCTTTCTCTCCCTAGGATTTTCGGCCAAGGAGCACAAGAAGTGAAGAGTGATGTGCAGAATTTTGAAGGAGAGGCATGGGTATTTATAGAAAAAGTAAGGGACTTGTTTGGCTAAATTAGGGCTTTGTTTGGAAAATCAAGGTTGTATTAACCCATTAATGCAACTTGTTTTTCGGAGATATCAATCTCTTCGAAATAATTCAATGATTCCAAATATGTCTAAATAAATTCAAACCCATTCCTAAATGTTGAGTTAGAATTTATTTTCCTCTTTTCCAAAATTATGCCTATATGCATTTTTCCCTATTTTGTTTTATTAGGAAAATGCACAAACTACTTCTAATTAATTTCCCAAGAGTCTAATGGAAGGTAAAATTCCACTGATCAATAATCTACTTTGATATTGATAATCCCATTCCTAGATCTCTAGATAGGGTCCGTTTCCTAATTTAAATATTACTATTCACAATTTTCTACTTTAATTAATTATATTATTATAAAAATGCCCACTTGACCACTTGCTTCTTATATCAATTTTATTTTATTTTTCTTTGGCCCAAAATTTCGTTTGCCCCTTTAATTAATTTAATAAATATTTATTTTTTATTTACTTAATTATTTAATGATTTATTTATTTAATTTTTCCAAAAATTCCAACAAAAATCCCTAATTGGTCCATTCTTGTATTTAGGCCTAAAAATACCTAAACTCAACTATTTTTCATAAAATTTCCAATTAATTAGTAAATACATATTTACTAATTTTAAACCAATTATCACTAATTTTTGAGCTTTACACAATTATCTCTTAATTTCCTTTGCTTATACTTAAGTAATTAGCCCAATATTACTTAATTATTCTATTATCACTTGTTGGTAATTTTCTTAATTAAGACACTCCTTTATCTTCAAACTTTTGCCTTAACACTAGAATTTCCATGCCCATTGCATTAATCCATAATTGCAAGGGTATTTTGGTCTTTTATTACTTTTTGAACATTCTTGTACAATTTCTCAAAGTTCATAATTTATTAAATTACAATAATTAGAGATAATATACTCTCCTAATTTACTTGGTCACTTTTCTAACTTTTGGTATTTTTCCATAATTTCCTAAGTTATTTATGTCCCTTAGGGGCATTTTGGTCATTTTGGCACTTTGGCCATTAATTTCCCGATTTCCTACGAAATTCTACTTAGAAAATAGACTATAATTATACAAGACCGGAGATTGAAATTTCACTTATCGAAATATCCAATTTTTATTTATAATATTCCGTATAAATATCCGGTATTACATTTCTCCCCCTTACACAAAATTTCGCCTCAAAATTTAGTCTATACTAACTAAACTTCGGCCATGAACTCGGGTACTTTTCCTTCATGTCACTCTCGGTTTCCCAAGTTGCCTCTTCGGGTGTTAAACCCTTCCGCACCACCTTCACTATCGAATAGTCTTATTTCGAGCCGTTTCTCCTTATGATCAATGATCCGCTCGCTCAACTATGAAGGTATTATCATGCCGTACTTCAACGTCTTCGTACTCAATGACATGATCTCGGCCTCGGCTGGTATTTCTTCAGTTGTGACACATGGAAAACGTCGTGGAGATTACTCAGGTTCGGGGGTAAAGCTATCTGATAAGCTACTTCTCCTCGCTTAGCCAAAATCTCTAAGGGTCCTACGTATCGTGGACTCAGTTTCTTCCTCTTAAGCGTTCTGCCGACACCGCCACGGGAGATAACTTTAGAAATACATGGTCGCCGACATAAAACGCCGAGGTCTCCTCCTTTTGTCCGCATAGCTCTTTCGTCTACTATGTGCGGCTAGAGTCTCTTCTTGATCAATGCGATCCGCTCGAGGTTTGTTCAAGCATATCCGCCCAAGTAATTGCTTTTCGATTGAATCTGCCCAGCATAATGGTGATTGACACTTCCGCCCATACAATGCCTCGAACGGGGCCATTTGTATACTAGCATGATAACCGTTGTTATATGCAAACTCGCTAGCGAAAGATGTTGATCCCAACTTCCTTTGAAATCAAGGGCACATGCTCGCAAAGATATCCTCCGGTGTCTCGGATCGTCCTTTCGCATTGACCGTCCGTTTGAGGGTGATAAGCCGAACCGAACCTCGGCTTAGTCCCCATACCTTCGTAACGCTTGCCAGAAACGGGATTTGAAACGCGTGTCCCGATCAGAGACAATGCTCTTAGGAATACCATGCAATCTCACTATCTCTTTGATATAAATCCCCGCCAATCGCTCCGGAGAATAGTGGATACCGATGGGAATAAAGTGTGCCGACTTGGTTAATCTGTCAACAACTACCCAAATTGTATCATGATTCCCGATTTTGGGCAGACCTACCACAAAATCCATGGTTATGTTCTCCCATTTCCATTCCGGCAGCTCCAGTCCTTGCAAAAGACCATGGATGCAGAGTGTATTTACTCTTGTGAGCCTCATCCATTATCTTCCGCCTTAATTCATCAACCGGCGGTACATAGATTCGCTTCTTGTACCTGACCAAACCACTAAGTGATAGGTCATGGTCTTGGGTCTCACCTCGAGAGATTTTCTCACGTATCTCTTTGCCCAATCATCTTGTCGCCGAGCTTTCTCAACTTCATCTCTCGATCATACTCCCTTGACTAACAAGAAGAGTTGCAAGATAGGCATCAGTGGTGCATGAAGACCCATGCATACTTGATTGGATAGATTCGATCTCGAAATCTTCCAACAATTTCTGCTTCTTGTATCATCATATATGCCACCCGTACCGTCTTCCTACTAAGGGCATCAGCAACGACGTTTGCTTTACCCGGATGATACTTGATCTCCAAGGTGTAGTCTTTAATCAACTCCATCCAACGACGTTGTCTCATGTTGAGTTCTCGTTGATCGAACAAGTATTTCAAACTTTTGTGATCACAATACACTTCTACGGTTACACCGTACAAGTAATGCCTCCATATCTTCAAAGCGAACACGATAGCCGCCAGCTCTAGATCGTGTGTAGGATAGTTCAACTCGTGAGGCTTCACCGACGAGAGGCATAAGCCACCACTCGCCCGTTGCATCAGACACATCCCAACCCTTGCCCACCGGCATCACTGTAAACAACATACTTTTCATCCGGATGCGGGATGATTAACACCGGTGCCGTAGTCAATCTCTCTCGTTTCAAAGCTCTCCTCACGTCATCTCCCATACAAAGGGTTGATTCTTCCTCGTAAGCTTTGTCAATGGAAGGGCTAGACGCGAGAAATCCCGTATGAATCTGCGGTAGTATCCCGCCGTACCAAGAAAACTACGGATCTCCGTCACAGCCTCTCGGCCGTTTCCACCCGAGGCTCGCATCTACCTTGCTTGGATCAACCGCAACTCCGTCGCTAGATATAACATGGCCCGAAATTTCACTTCCGCAGCCAAAATTCACATTTGCTCAGCTTAGCATAGAGTTGCTTCTCCCTGAGTATGCTCAACACCTTTCGCAGATGTTCTTCGTGCTCTTCTTTGCTCTTGGAATAGATGAGAATGTCATCAATAAACACCACCACAAACCGGTCTAGGTGTTGTCGGAAGATACGGTTCATGTAATCCATGAATACCGCAGTGCATTTGTTAATCCGAAGGGCATCACAAGAAATTCATAATGCCCGCACGGTCCTGAAAGCTGTCTTGGAAATATCACCATCTTTAACTCGCAACTAATGATATCCCGAACGCAGATCAATTTTGGAGAAGACAGTGGAACCAGATAACCGATCCAAAAGATCATCAATCCGGGAAGTGGGTACTTGTTTTTGACCGTTACTTTGTTCAATTCACGGTAGTCAATGCAGTCGGAAGCTTCCATCCTTCTTCTTTACAAACAACACCGGGGCTCCCACGGTGATACACTCGGGTCGAATGAACCCTTTCTTCAAAAGCTCTTCCACCGCTTCTTCAACTCCCGCATCTCGTTAGGAGCCATTCGATACGGCGCTTTGATATTGATCCTGTGCCAGGCATCAAGTCAATATTGAACTCCACTTCTCAGATAGGAGGTAACTCGGTGAGATCCTCCGGAAATACATCAGAAAATCATTCACCACGGGGATATCCTGGAGTGAAAGATCACTTCGCTTTGATCGAAAAGAATACCATGTAGGCATGGCATCCTTGCTTCACGCACCGATCGCTTCGTAGCGGAGAGAAAGTTCAGCTCATTCAACTTTTCTCCGGAAATGATATCTTCTTCTTGCCACGATCGATCATCGCACCGTTGGCCGTCACCAATTTAGACCGAGTATGACGTCGATGCCGTGAAGAGGTAGACGGATAAGGTCCACTTTAGAAACTCGTCCATCCACGTTAGCAATACAATTTATACATGCGTCAGAAGCTAAAGATTTTACACCAAGCGGTGTAGACACTACCAAATCATAAGGTAAACTACGTGCATTCATTCCTAGGCGACTTGCACAATCATAGGAAATGAAAGAATGGCGGCTCCCGAATCATACAATTCCTCAAGTAGATTTCCGTTAAGGTAAATAGTACCTTGGACCATCTCCGGGACCTGCCTCGGCCTCTGTGTTCGTTAGTGCAAAGATGCGGCCCGTGCTCGAGGTCTCGCCTCTCCAATCTTCTCGCACACTCTCTACTATAGTGTCCGGCTTATGACATCGAAGCATATCTGCTTCCCTTCACGCTCACGCCTGGATGATGCTTCTTGCATTTGGGGCATGTTTGTGATCCCTACTGCTGGGATAGTTCTCGTTGCTTGACTTGGTATGGCCTTTTATTTCCACCACGGGGATTACTCCGGGCGCCTTCCTCTTTTGTGAAGTGTTATCGCGGTTGGATCCACCTCGACCCGGCATTGTTGTTGTTGAAGTTCCTTGATCTCTGGAAGCCTCTGAGATTGCGCTCAGTCATCCGACAAGTTTCCACTGCGCTTGTCAAGTTTTGGAATCGTTGGGACATGAGCCTTTCACCAATTTCATATTTAAGCCCATGAATCAAGTATATTCACCATACTGCTTTCATCGTTGCCCCTTCGAAGATGTGCCGAGTATCGGGACAAAGTTGGTGAACCGGGCGTAGTAATCGTCGAAAGATTCCTCCTGTCCTTGTCGGATATGGAGAAATTCCGACTCCTTGTTCATTTTCACTGAAGGAGGGAAATATTGCTCATGAAATTTCTCCAGAAATTTCCCCATGTCACGGGACGTCATTGGTCCGTAGGGTTTCGCCGTGACTTCCCACCAACGGTCAAGCATCTCCTTCAAGTTGGTAAATCGCTAGTTGGGCTTTGCGATTCTCGGGCGGTCAATCACCCCGAATACTTTCTCTAGTCTCTTCACCAATCCTCCGCCAAATCCGGCTTTCCTCGAAAATTTGGTGGCTTCAACTTACTGAGAATTGGTTCACCCAATACCGGGTATTCTTTTCCCTTCTTCCTCGTCGTGGAGGTGATTGCGATCTATCGATTCATTATCTTCCTCCTCTTCTTGACGTTCTCCTCCTCTTCATCATCATCTAATTCGTCCTCGGCATTTTGTCTTTCTTCAAAGATGTCTTCTTTCTTCCTCCGCCCTCCGTTCTGCTAATTGTCTTTCAGCTTCCTGATCTTGTTGGTTCTGTCTCTCTAAGAGTGCGTTTATGAGAGCTCTCTGCTCTGTAGAGTTCTCCTCATCTCCCGAATCTCGTTCTGTTCAGGTTGGTTGGGTATAATATTCTGCTCGGGTATTACGTCCCTTTGAGGCTGCCTGCCTCGACCTCGGCCTCTGCCTCGGCCCCTACCTCTTGGTGCACCGGCACCTCTTATGATGGCCATGTTTAACTTTTCCTTTATATCAATTAACGGATAAGTGTTAGAACAATAACACAACACATGGCATCAAGTCATATATATTTTCATATTAGATGTAATGTACATGCTAACGTATACTACATCAGCCAACTGGTTTATGACCAGTGGTTACATTGTATATCCCACGTTGTCGTCATCGGATGAATGATCCGAGCCAACGGGTTTCTCGGTTCTAAGGGCATACTAGCCATTGACTCTACCCTAAGTCGATCATATTTCGGTTTGGGGTCATTAGAAATATCGGGGTTTCGTCTTCGTCCCGCCGTCTCTGGAATTACGGATCTACGCGCGTTACGTCCTATTATTACGGGATAGAAAATTTACGAATGTTCGTTTCTGTCCATCACTACCTATTACACCAGTGTCATATCAGTACTCATTTTCAAAAATGCTCAAAGTTTAAAAGACCTAAGAATCTAACTCCGTTATCTACTAGCCTTGCCTTCGGCACCAAACCGTTCGTGGTAACATAGTTAAACACTTGCCAGAAAGATTGCTCTGATACCATAAAGTGTAACATCCCATTTTCTAAAGCGGATTTTTTTTTTTTTTTTTTTGCAATCAATCAGAGATGAGCAATGGAGCGTAAGAGTAATCGATCATAATATAACATGAACCATAGTGTAATAAAGTATTGATTACAGTAATCCTAAGGTTCGGAAAGTAATCGACGAAAGGAAAAGAAAGCGATAAGATAAAGATGACTTCTTCCGCAAGTCACTCCCGCCGCTTTCCCGGACATCAATTCGCGGTCCTCCGGACCACGAAGCTAAAATGAGATTCAATTCACCGCATTGAATCTCGGGTAACGGTTAACCTTATGCTCAAATAAAACAGTATATAGACAATAGATATTCATGACATAACAAAGAACATCTCATCGATAAGTGTGACACGGATGTAACATAAGCATGGAGCAATATGTAAGGTCCTACACAACAACATTGTGACACGACAGTACATAAGCATAAAGCAGTATGTAAAGTCCTACACATATATAGCTCGCACATTACTCGTGCCACGAACACGTGTCCTCGGCGCTAGGAAAACTCAAAGCGGTATTATCATGTCTTATAACCCGTCAAGGTCAGTATGTAAAGCGGCGACCCTAAGCGAGCCCCGGTATATGAACGTATCTATGACATATATGTATATGAGAGCTATAGGATTAGTGTTACGAAGACGCGTCCGTACCTTCGTTTGATGTACGTAGTTGTTTAAGTGAATCGTACTTTCGACGGAAAAACGGTTTGTCCGACAATGGCACGTTGGACAACGTAACGGCAACAAATTAGGATTTCGACGTCCTATAAGAGTAATATCACTTTCATTAGTGATTTGGCACTATAATCGGCATTTTAGGTAAAAATTACCATTTTGCCCTTCTACCCCTAATCGGCGGAATTTCGCAAAGACTTCGTTACTCGACAATGCATATTTTTTCAACGCAAACAAGGCTCTAAAACATTTGTAGGAATCTTGTCACCTACTTCCTAAATCTAACTAACAATTCTACTAACTACTAAACTAAAAACTAAAGACTAAAACCCGAAAGACTTACCCGTTGAAGACTTCGGCAGAGCTTCCGCCCAGAACTTCTCTCTCTTCTTTCTCTCCCTAGGATTTTCGGCCAAGGAGCACAAGAAGTGAAGAGTGATGTGCAGAATTTTGAAGGAGAGGCATGGGTATTTATAGAAAAAGTAAGGGACTTGTTTGGCTAAATTAGGGCTTTGTTTGGAAAATCAAGGTTGTATTAACCCATTAATGCAACTTGTTCAAGAAGCCACTTCTTTCACACACACACTCTTGGCCGAACCCTAGGGCTGATGTGGCAGCCCTCCATTGGCCCAAAAGTGGTGACTTAGCTCACTTTATGCCCGGTATAACCGTTTTCCCGATCGGTACCCGATTCGCGTAATTTCGGAAAAATCTCAAAATTCTGGATTTACAACTTTGACAACATGTTCTCACTTAGTAGAAATGTCCAAGTCAACCTTTATTTTGATTCCATATAGGCCTCCAACAGTCCAGGTTGAAGTTTCCTCGAAAACGTGTCCGAACGCGTCGGTGTTGGAATTCGTTTTCGGAGATATCAATCTCTTCGAAATAATTCACTGATTCCAAATATGTCTAAATAAATTCAAACCCATTCCTAAATGTTGAGTTAGAATTTATTTTCCTCTTTCCAAAATTATGCCTATATGCATTTTTCCCTATTTTGTTTTATTAGGAAAATGCACAAACTACTTCGGAATTAATTTAGGAAGAGTCTAATGGAAGGTAAAATTCCACCGATCAATTATCTACTTTGATATTGATAATCCCATTCCTAGATCTCTAGATAGGGTCCGTTTCCTAATTTAAATATTACTATTCACAATTTTCTACTTTAATTAATTATATTATTATAAAAATGCCCACTTGACCACTTGCTTCTTATATCAATTTTATTTTATTTTTCTTTGGCCCAAAATTTCGTTTTCCACCTTTAATTAATTTAATAAATATTTATTTTTTATTTACTTAATTATTTAATGATTTATTTATTTAATTTTTCCAAAAATTCCAACAAAAATCCCTAATTGGTCCATTCTTGTATTTAGGCCTAAAAATACCTAAACTCAACTATTTTTCATAAAATTTCCAATTAATTAGTAAATACATATTTACTAATTTTAAACCAATTATCACTAATTTTTGAGCTTTACACAATTATCTCTTAATTTCCTTTGCTTATACTTAAGTAATTAGCCCAATATTACTTAATTATTCTATTATCACTTGTTGGTAATTTTCTTAATTAAGACACTCCTTTATCTTCAAACTTTTGCCTTAACACTAGAATTTCCATGCCCATTGCATTAATCCATAATTGCAAGGGTATTTTGGTCTTTTATTACTTTTTGAACATTCTTGTACAATTTCTCAAAGTTCATAATTTATTAAATTACAATAATTAGAGATAATATACTCTCCTAATTTACTTGGTCACTTTTCTAACTTTTGGTATTTTTCCATAATTTCCTAAGTTATTTATGTCCCTTAGGGGCATTTTGGTCATTTTGGCACTTTGGCCATTAATTTCCCTGATTTCCTACAGAAATTCTACTTAGAAAATAGACTATAATTATACAAGACCGGAGATTGAAATTTCACTTATCAGAAATATCCAATTTTTATTTATAATATTCCAGATAAATATCCGGGTATTACAGAGATACTCTAGGCTCACCAAAAAAAGAAAAAAAAAGAAAGAAAGTAGGTAAAATTTCAAGGAAAAATGACAGAAAAAGATCATTGAAATTGCAAAATCTTAAATTAGGTTTATTACCAAGAATTGATAAAGTAATATAATAACGATACTTGATAAGTAATTCATAACTTATTTCATGGGTAATACCTAATTTAGAATTTTGCAATTTCGAAGTTTTTTCTCTATCATTTTCTCAAATTTCAAAGTATTGATGAGTTAGGTTATGAGAACTCACCAAGTGTTCAGGACGGGCTATGGGATATATATATATATTGCATTGAGGGTTTTCATTTCAAATGTAAATTTGTGTGTGTCAACTTCTACTAATAATTTCTCTTGCTTTACTTCTGTATAAAATTCCAATTGTTAAATCGTTTTCTTCTTATTAGATCCTTTAAATTTGTTTCTGCAATCTTCAATGGTTTCAGAGTCATATTTTATCCGGATCATCAACCTATATGAGAAAGACGTGGTCAGAAGCCTGTTTGTAAGCTTCCCATTCCTCATCCAAGAAAAAAACAAGGAGCATTATAGTAATAAATAGAAAAAGAGGGAGCACGTGCAAAGATTCATTAATGCATGCAAATTCATTTCATATATAATCCAAATCTATACAAATTTGTTTTATTTGGTAATATTAAAATACCAAAACATGAGACACAACGCAAAGGAATGGAAGACGATGATAAGGTAGTAGATGAGCGTATTCAAGACTCTAGCTGGTATCCTATGCTTCTTCCTTCTCGTCAATTCTCTCTCTCTCTCAATTACTACGTATAATAATAATGTGTTTGTGTGTGTAACATTCATCTACGTATATATATATACATACGTATACATATATGAATATATATTATTCATGGCCATGTGCTAATGCTTGGAGGGAAAGCGATGGAAATGCGCAGAGAGAGAGTTGAAGGACGAAGCATATATATATATATATATATATATATATATATATATATATATATATATATATATATATATATATATATATATATATATAGAGAGAGAGAGAGAGAGAGAGAGATGATTACACATGGTAATGTTATGTTTTGAGGGGGACAACAAAAGCATTATAATCTTTCTATCTCTATTTTTTTGGATTTTGGTTACATTATGCATGAACTTTCCCACCTCTTCTGCTTTTGATTTTTCACACCTATGTGATCTCTATCTCTTAATTAATTAATTGCTGATTATGTCTACAATTTTTCTGATCTCAATCACAATTAAGTGTTTGATTATCATGTTGATATACTTGTTTAATTAAATTTTAGTTTTCTCAAATTTAAAATACCTGATGATCTCCAGTTGAATTTTTATATTGAATTAGGATTATATGAATATATAAGTTCCTTTTTGTGAGAGGCATTATTGAAGAGGGGACCAAATGTTACCAGGATAGATCAGAATTCAATTTTCCCACCACTAGTTAAATATTTTTTTTTATATAGATAATGTTTTAACAAAAACTAGTCTTGGACTCATAATATATAATTCTCAGAAAAAAAAAATAACCTTAAAATATGATATTAATTAGTTTAATTTTTTAAAAAAAATATTTATATTAGGATGCTAAGTATGGGTGAACTTCACTTAATGTGTGAAAAAGCAAAAAGGTCAAATACATCACATTGAGTTGGATTGAAAAAAAAAAAAATATCAACATAGAGTAAATGTAAAACTCTGTTAGATCCCTCAGGGGTCTTGAGTTCAAGTCTTAGAGAAGTCACTTGTGTTAAGAGGGAAAGTCACAAATCGCAAACCGGATATCAGATGATAATATACATAAAAAAAATATCATTATCTCAAGGTTGTGTTAAAATATGGTATTGAGACCACTTATATGCTTCCTTTCCTGATTGTCTTTGCCTAGTTGGATTTTCCTCTCTTTTAGAAATGTTACAGTACACAATCTCATAAAGTAGTATCAAAACCATAAGTATCGCAAGTGCTAGTGTGCTTGACTTAATATAGGAAAAGGTACCAGCGCCTTGGGTAGCGCAGTTATGTTATCTGGCCTAGTGCCAAGTGAATCAGGGTTCGACCTTGTCTGGGACCATTAGGTCCCCATTAAAAAAATAAAAATAAAAAATAAAATAGGAAAAGGTAAAAGAACACATGAATTATGAACTATGTCTGTTTATTTTCACTAAGATTTTAAATGATTTCACACAATATAATGTAAATATGTGAAATGAGTTTTGTCTTATAAAACATAAAAGTGATTTTTGGAGGTAATACAAACACCCACTAATCTTCATATGGTGTCAATACCACTAATATGTATATCCCAACAAATTACTTAATTTAAAAATTAGCATATTATATATGATTCTAAAAGTATTGGAATTTTAATCGTAATTTTCTATTTTGTCATCTTTTTAAAAAAAAAATATTCGACACTGTAAATCAGTATGCTAATTATCACATCTAGTCTAACAATTAATTAAATTAGCAGTCTGCAATAATTGAATATATTGAAAGATACAAAAGTGCCAAATCATAATGCACAGACGATGTTAATTGATCCCTTTCATATGTGGATGTCATTATATAATAAGAAAGGTTGATCTCTTGATCTTTTATATTCATAAATATTCGAAAAATTTAAATTACAATATGAGCTCATTAAAGTGACAAATAATTAACCAAAATTGGTCCCCAAAAATAATTAACCAACAAGAGTACCTTTGAGTAAATCTACAATCTTAGGGGTGCCAACCCATGCATTTATAATTACAAGAAAGTCAGAACCTATTTTTTCATCATAATTTAAAAAGATTCTCAAAAAAGAAATCAGCCCTTTATTGTAATATTTAAATAGTACTATAATTTAAAAAATACTTTATGATAGTGATTTACACGTCTCTTTCCTGCTTGAATCATTAGGTGGATGAAAGCGACCTCATATGAATTATGATTCGTTTATATATATATATATATATATATATATATATATATATATATATATATATATATATATATATATATATATATAACAATAGGGAAAATGTAATTTATCTCACTGAATTTTATGAAGATATCATAACAAAGGAAAAAAAAAAACAGTATCGCCTTTTTCATTTTCCAATGAAATCTAGGAAACTCTATAGGTAGAACGAAGATGGTGCAACAAATAACATTAAGGAAATGATATTTTAATTTCAACAACGGTTAGGTAATCAAATTAATTGGTGAATTTAATATAAATTAACTGTATTTAAAATGATTTATTTATATATACTGGTACCTTTCAACATCTGTAGGGCTAGAGGAAAGTTTATAGAAAATCACTTGTCGATGCATATTCTAGCTAGCCATTTGTCAATCATATGGTTATTAATACATAAAAATATGTTCCATTCATTTGATTCTAAATAAAAGACTATTTCCTACATTTTTTTCTTCATCTTAAATGTGAGATCCTTTACAATAAATGGTGTAATATTTATTATCCATAATATTATATACACAGACACGCATGCATGTACAGTGGTAGACTTTGAGATAAATATTTGTGAGGGTCAAATGTATACTCATTAAGTAATTAAAAAAATTTGTGAACAATTATTTTTTTGGGGAGGTGGCCTTGGAATAAATATTACTTGTGTAAAAATAAATTAAATTTTACATTATATTATTATTTTTTTAAAATTCTGAATCAAATTTTTTTGGGGGGCCATGTATTCACTAAGCTCCGCCATTGTGCATGTATATTCAATTTACGAAAAATTAGGTGAGAAGTAGAGCATACCTATTATCCCACTTTTTCCCATTAAAATTGAATAGGAATATATTTATATAATTAAGGTCTACGTTGTTTGAAAATATTTATATTGTTAATTACTTTTTTTAATCTACGAAGTTATATTTAGAATCAAAATGAAGTATACTATCTATAAGCCATATTTGATAATAGAAATGGGAAATGTGTGTGTGTGTATTTGATGTTTAATTAAGTAGATGCAAAATTAATCTATACACTCAAATGATTTGATAGATGTCAAACCATAGAAAGGTTCTCTTTCCATGATATCTCTTTCTTCACACAATTTTTTTTTTTTTTAATAATAATGAAGATACCTCAACTAACACTCATGGGATTATCACTCCCATTAGAATCCCTGCATAAAATTGCTCTCAAACCATCAGGAGGCTAGTAAAACTCATACAGGCCTAGTCTTGCTTCAAGTCCCTTCTTTGCTAAAAAATATGCCGCAGAATTACAAGATCACTTAGACACGTATATACACTTCGTGGTCCAATCCTGTTCCAGCAATAGTTGTATTTTTGTAATGAGTGCTGAATCACGGTGTGAACTTCCTTGTGCGCGGTGAAGTATTAACTGTAGACACTTGGTAGAATCCATTTCTAGCCATACTTGTCAGAATCCCATCATCCATGCAGTTTTAAGACCTAGGAGGCACGCCTAGATTTCAGCAGTGAGTTCATCCCCAACGGGACACATGAAGCCTTTAAGAAAGTCCCTTGAAGCATTATGAACAACCCCTCCACAAGCAGACAAGTGTGAAAGTCTAGAGTATGCACCATCCACATTCACTTTTACCTATCCCACCTCCAGGGGGCGCCAACTCTCTCGAGTAGGGGCTAAAGTAACCCCCTGAAGGTTTAACCCTACAAGACGGTTATTAGTTTTGCGCATGAATTCCATCATTGCATTTGTACTTGTAAGAATATGATCATCTGAAGTGTATTTCTTCTCAAAAACCACCAGATTCCGACAGCGCTAGATCCACCAACACATAATAGTGAATTTACAGGACCAATGTTTGCTTGCTTCTTTTTGGCCTCTAGCATTCCACCACACCCAATCTGAGGTATTCATGTTACAGAATGTGTGCCATCTGGAAAATATTACCATAAATCTCCCTATTCTAGCGACTCAATGGCGTAACAAAACAAGCTAGCATAACAAGAATGTCAAAGCAAGTTTTCCATTGAGATAACATAAAATCAGGGAATTCAGAGTGGTTCGTCCAATCAGCTAGAAACTGAAATGGTCTGTCCTGCTTACCTTATAGAGGACCAGACAATCTCAACAGCATAGGAGAACTTAACAGAGTTGTTTAGTGTCATTAGGCTACAATACCATCATAATTTTTTTTTCGATAAATCAACACCATGACAATTTTGCTTTGATTATATTGCAACAAAGTTATGGATAAAATTAACTAATCACATGTCATCCAAAGAAAAACAAAAGGGCAAAACACTAACCGAAAAAGTTGGGACACAAGTGT
Organism: Acacia pycnantha; assembly: GCA_025563575.1. Lineage (NCBI taxonomy): Eukaryota > Viridiplantae > Streptophyta > Magnoliopsida > Fabales > Fabaceae > Acacia > Acacia pycnantha. Next base: position 3,531,721 of record JAMWYP010000009.1, read on the forward strand.
AATAGTGAATTGATGTGAGGAAGGATGGCACCACATGATCATAAATAAATTGAGAAAATATTTGACATAAAGAATTTAAAATTTTGAATCATAATTATCTTTAGAATAGAAACAAATTCAAAAAAATAAAAATATATTGCTACTCCATTTGGTTCATAATATAAAACTCAGTTGACTTTTTTAGAGAGATTAATGAAATTAAATAAATTACTTAATCATAGTATATGTTGTATATCATTATATTATATATATCAATTCATCATAAATCAGACAAGTTAGTTTGAAAAAAAATGATGAATATAAATATTTTAAAGTAATTATTTAGCTTTTTTTATCTTTTCAAAAACTTTAAATGGATCTCATATTAAGGACGTAGGAAAGTAATAAGTAGTGACAAGGGGTAATAAATTTTTGGGGGAATTACTTAGAGGTGTCAAATAAAAAATTAATTATTTTTCAATAGGGATTTAGTCTAATAGAAGTAGTTAGTTCCTTCCTAACGTGGCGACTCGCAAACCAAAATTTGAAATCCCCTAATACAAAGAAGTTCCCAAATTTCGAAAAAAGACAAATAATACAAAATTCTTTTGTATAAAAAAATACAGAAGTTTTTTACAAGAAAAAAATTTCTTTGGCCCAAATTTTTATCCCAAAAAAAAAAAATTCTTTGCATTAGCAAATTCTTATCTTTAAAATTTCAAACTAATTTTGAAACTTCAAGTATTAATTTAAAGTATTTTAAATTATGATGATTGAGAGTAATTTCGCCATCTTTAGCACGAAAATAAAAAAGAAGTGATTTTAAATTTTAATAGCCAATAATAGTGAAGATATTGGTGACACTCGCCTGAGGTTGCGCGTGGATATATATTGAGGCGTTCACTGATTACCAATACCATCATCAACCGGGAAATGGAGCTCTCGATTTTCATTCTAGTTCACCAGCACTAATTCTGAGATAAAACAATTTTTTTTTTGATTTTGTGCTTGAAAAAAGTTCTGAGAATCAGAATTACGTTTGTTAACTCATTTTATTTTTACTCCAAATATCAGAATTACGTTTGTTAACACATTTTATTTTTATTTATATAATTTTTATATTCAAAAAATTATTTATGTGGTGGTGCCAGCGGCGGTGAGGGTGGCGGTGATGGTGGCGGTGCAGTGGTGGTGGTGGCGGTGGTGGCGGCGGTAGTTGTGGTAGCGGCCGTGAGGTGGTGGTGGCGGTGGCGATGGTGGTGGCAGTGGCGGCGGTGGCAGCGGCAGTGGGGGTGGCGGTGGGGAGGGTATCCGTCGCTTAGGGTGATTGAAATTTCTTTGCTTCGTCAATGTCACGATTGAGAAAAGGAGAAAAATAGATTCTGGCTTTGTGCCCTGAAATAGAAAAGCAGAAATTTTCTGCTTCTTTTTTTTTATTCCTAAACACAAAAAAGAAACCGGAAACAAATAAAAAAACCGGATTTACCAAACACAATTCCTATCCAATTTTATTCTTGAGAACAGAAATTAAGAAAAAACTCATTTTGGGAGCGTTACCATGCACACCCCTCCATTCACTTCTTTATTAACATTGTTAGATTAACTCTGATTATTAAAATTTTATATCATATAAAAATATTGTTATAATATTCAATAACAAAAAGTATAAATAAATAAATATAAATCATTAAAATTTACTCCCCACAGTTTATATTTTAGACTTTATTAAAATATTTTTTTTTACTTTTTATAAAATATTAAATATCAACTATCAAAATTAATCTAATGATATAAATAAATAAAAATGGACAGAAGGGCAAATGGAGAGGCCCCTCCCCTGACAACTACGTTCCACTTGTCTCTCCAAAAAAGCAAAAGGCCGTAACAAAGCCACCCTCAATTATCTGCTGTGTACGACCCTACCACCTCAACCAATTGTCTCCTCACACATCAGACGTAAAGGGTATCTGTGTCCAAATATGACCCCCATTTTCTCACGTGGAAGATTCTCGTCTCGTTCTTCATCTACACCTCCATCTCCTTCAACAAACCAAAGCCGTTCGTTTTTTTTTTTTTTTTATATAAAAATTTTAGGAAAAGGGTTGGGCTCACTCACAAGCCAAGGGCAGGGCGCTTGGAGCCCAGTCCACAGGACATACTGGATAGAGAGTACATATGCCTCCACCTTTACCAGCATTTCCACGGCTTCTTAAACCCCTAGGATGCCCCCAGCGCCTTGACCAACGTAGGGATCGAACCCCCTCCCTTGAGGTGAAGAAGTCTGACCCCTTCACCAGTTGAACCCAAGGAGGAGGGGTCAAAGCTGTTCAATTTGCTCACAAGAACAATCCTTTTTTTTTTTTTGGTTTTTGGGCCCAAATAACTCATAAGGACAGGTTATAATTAGTTCATTGTGTTCTTATTATAAGAGATTGATTAATAATTTTCACAAATAATAAAAAAAGTTAAAGTAATTTCTTGTAAATGCAGAAAAGTCTGGTTAGAAGACTTATCTACCATAGTTAAGTGTACGACCCGGGTCAGATCTAAATTAGTTAGAACGAAACTCTGGATACTAGATAGGCAAAAAAAAAAAACAGTTAAGGTAATTAAATTTACCATAAAATTTAAATAATTGTTAATATTACTCGTACTAATAACTAATTATACTAAATTCCAATATCATATTAATTATTTATCTTTCCCACCTACCTTATTAAATGTAGACATACATGAAAAAAAAATTTTAATACTCCCTCCGGTCCTAATTATAAAAGCTAGTTAACTTTTTTGAAGAGATTAAGGAAGTTAATTAAATTACTTTATAGTATTTTTTTTTCTTCAAACTTATTAATTGGACTAATAAACTAATGTATAATCTAAAGATACACAATATATAAAATGATTAAGTAACTTATTTAGCTTTATTAATTTCTCCAACAAAAGTCAACTAGCTCTTATAATTAGGACCGGAGGTAGTACTTTTTAGAAACAAGTAAAGGTCTTATAAAAAAGATCAAGAACACTTATTAGTTAGTATCTTATAATAAAAAGTCGAGTACTAAGATTGGTGTTGCAATTATAGCAATTAAGCATTAACCTCTAATCCTCACATTAATCCAACTGTCCATATTTCTTACAATTTAACCTATGTTCGGATGTTCCTGATTTTATAGAATATTTAAATAATCACTTTATTATGATTAATAGAAATTCCTCATATTGCCAAAGATCTAGCTCTCCCCGAAATAGACAGTACTTCTGTATCATTTGGGAAGTTTCTTATATTAATTTTTATTAAAAAAATTAATTTATCATCTCAACAAATAACAAATAAATATCAAAATAGAAATTGATTTGTGCTATCTAAATTAGATTCAATCAATTTAAAAAAAAAAATCCTTATAATTTTTTATATTAATCACATCACCATAATATTGACACGTATGATTAGATGTAATCGAATCTCTTGTACAAAAAAAAAAAAAATACAATAGATGTAATCGAATCTAATTTTCACAACTACATTATTAAAAAAATTTAAATACTATGATTTTCAGTAAAAAAAAAAAATATTTTCGCTTTAGCTTCACATACACAATAATAAAAGCAGAATTTTAATGATTGCGTAAGAATATTACTGTATACTACCTTATGTCTTTTATATAATACCCAATTGACTAATTTGAAGATATTAAAGAAGCTAAATAAATTACTTAATTATAATATATGTCACATGATTTTTCTAAAATACATATGATATTATTAGATTATATATCAATTTATAGGTCAAATAAATTAATTTAGAGAAAAATAGTAAATATTAATATCTTAAGATAATTTATTTATCTTTCGTAATCTTCCCAAATTAAACAACTAGGTTTTATATTGTCCTTAATAGAAGTTACATGATTAAATTTATTTTATGTGACTATACAATAATATAACTAATTAACTATACAATTTTAATCCATCCTTAAACTTAAAACTTCTCTTCAGTAAAAAAAAAAAAAAAAACCTTAAACTTCTCAAATTTCACTCATTCTTTTATATTAAATAATAATTTTTTATCAAAAAATAAGAATAAATTTAAAGAGTTACTTCCTCCAGTCCTAATTATAAGAGTTAGTTGACTTTTTTGGGGAGATTAAGGAAGTTAATTAAATTATTTTAGAGTATTTTTATTTTTATTTTTTTCTTCAAACTCGTTAATCTGACTAATAAACTAATGTATAATCTCAAAATACACAATATATAAAATGATTAAGTAACTTATTTAGCTTATTTAACTTCTTCAAAAAAAAAAAAATCAACTAGCTCTTATAATTAGGACCGGAGGTAATATTAAATTTTAAGATAAAATTAATAAGATTAAAGATTTTTATTTAAATTTTATAAATATACCGAATCAGTAAAATTCAGCTCCGGCTGTCTTTCATACTCGCAGTGATTACCTTCAAAGGCACGCTTTCAAAGCTTTTGCCGAACTAATAAAAGTCTGCTTTGTTCACCCACCTATATAAACGGTCACACAACACGTACCTCACCCCTCTCTCCACCCTTTTTATTTTTATTTTCATTTCATTTTCTCTCCTAATTTCCTCATCGCACACGTTTTCTCTCCTCTCACTTCCAATTTCAACCGCCATGTCCACCGATCTCCACCTCCTCCACGATCTCCCCAAACCGCGACTCTCCCCCGCCGCTTCCGCCGTTAAAATTGAGCTTCCCGATCTGGACCACTCCGATCGCGTCGACACTCCGGCGGAGGCGGCGGCGGCGCACGGCGGCAGGGAGGACGACGAGACCTGCCGGACTCCGACCTCGAAGGAGAACAGAATTCCGGCGGCGCTGACGTGTCCGCCGGCACCGAAGAAGGCGAAACGATCTGTTTCCTGTAAGAGGAAGCTTCTGGAGGAGTTTCAGTTGTTTGAGAAGGTGAATAAGGACGAGATCGATGGATTCTTCCGATCGAATTTTCCGAAACGGAGCTGCCGATGTACATGATATGATAGCATCAACCTTCTCGATCGATCGTGCCGGAAAAGAGCCTTTTATTCACGTGGCTGTTATAAGAGTTTAACGAAGCCACCGGTGAATACGAAAATCAACTTCATCATCATCTATCTTCTTCTTCTTCTCTCTCCTCTCAATTTCATCTGTTCGATTCATTTCCTTTCTTCTTTAATTTCTTTAATTTTTTAGCCTTACACGTTAATGTTTATATATCCAATTCGCATAATATATATTACTATGTGAAAAATATATATTAGATCCTGAATCCACTACGTTCATTACTTACATATATCAGATCAACAAAGTGTTGATTCAACCACCAGTTTTATGATGATCTCCACCTGATCTTCCCTTCTCCTTTAACTTACGGTTCTCAATGCTAATTAAACTTCAGTTTCTTTCCGGATTCTACGTGCTCATCACAGATAATTGATGGCCTATATATGTCGACTAACACACACACACACACAGAATTTGTGAGTTTTCTGAATTTTACTTTTTCTGTTTGCATATAGAATAATGATCTTCATTAATTTTGCGCGAATCTCCTTTCTAGGTTCTTTTCTATATAAATAATGCTCTCTCCCAGACTATGAACACGTACAAATTAAAACTTGATCTGATAAATTATGTGTTGATTATTATATGATGAACAGATTGAGAGTAAATATATATTGAGCATTCAAATTTTCTTATAAATTATTCACATCTCTGACCATTTAACCGCAAAAAGTGATTTACATATATATTTTCATTAACTTATTACAGTTAATTATCTTGATTAATATGTGTGTGTGGTGTGTAATTGCAAATTAATTATAATGAGTAAAATGTAAGAAATTTTACTTCTTGGAAAGCGGGAGAGGTTAATTAGCTAATATAGGGGTAGATGGGTTTGGTGGCTTGTAGTATGCGGTTGTTTATTATTCTATATATAATAATGATATTGTTGTTGGCGAGGAAAATTACAATATATATAGGAAATTAAAAAAATAAATATTTAATTAAGATTGAGGTGTCAAAGGGGTTGACAATTATGAATGAATGTGTGGAGGGGTTGAGTATTAGACCCGGCTTTGGGATCGATGTAGGAACCTTGATTTTCTGTGTAAGAGAGAAAATTAACAAAAGGGGGATATCGGAGAATAATAATAATTATTTAATTAATAAATTTTGAAGATATCAACATAGAGATCCCATATGGATGCGAATTCTATGTGATGTGCCTTGTTATTATCAAAATTCTATCCCCAACTCTTTTGTCTTTTTACGACAAAAATAATAATAATTAAAATTACCAAACTCCCACATGACGACTACCTACCTACCTAGCTATACCAATTTCATTTTTGTTTTTTGGGACGCCAATTTTGAATATTTTTATGAGTACTTGGAATTTTCAATAAACTTTGGTTGGAATAATTTACCATGTGACCAGCCATCTATGAGATGTATATGAATCTTGAGAATCACATAATTTTCCCATTTAAATAATTTATTCATGAATTATTAATTTGAATGAATAATAATAATGGAGTATTTTTCTTTATCGTACCAATAATTAAAACTAATTTTGTGTTTGAGAAGACATGAAGCGTGAAGGGACAGGATTCGAGACAAAGAAAAGGAATATGAATGAATAAAGATAAGCACCAATTTAGGTTTGACAAGAAGTTGAGAGGGGCCATTTTTATCTTTCAAGCATTAATAATTGCATTCATTTTCTATACATGCATCTATCTGTCTTTCTGTGTATGGGTTAAGTAGCAAATTTGTTTTGAAAATTTTCGTTGAGGAGTAATATTGCCCTGAAAGTTTTAAAATGTAGTAATGTTACTCATTTCTGTTAAAAAGTTGACAGTCATCATCAATTTTTTGGCTGTCAACTTTAATTTTTTAACAGAACAAGAAAACTTTGATATATTTTGAAACTTCCGGGGCAACATTAAAACAAAAAAAACTTTTAGGATTACATTGCTCCTGAGCCTGTACTTTCAGAGCGGATTTGATACTTAAGCAGTTACAGAAACTTCATAATAAATCAAAAAGTTAATTATATATAAGGGCTATTCATTTATAAGAAATATGGATTTAGAAATTGATCTTTACTTTTATTATTATTATTATTATTATTATTATTGATCTGTGAAGAGATCTATATACTAAAAAAATGATATAAAGTGATGGTAATCAAATAAAGGCAGCATGAAAACAAATAAAATAATAGTGTTAAAAGAGAGAGGGAAGCATGATTGGCGTGGTGTGTGAAATAATAATTAATAATAATGGGGTTTTTTTTTTTACAGAGATATGTAGGTAGCATTATGTATAATTAATAATTAATTAATTAATTAGCAGGCTTTTGGAGGAATATTGATGATTAAGAGTGTATGGGGGATGCATGGGATGTGTGGTAAATTAAAATGGCTTCAAGTCTACGTTTCTTTATCTTCACTCTTTACAATGTGCTAAAACAAAGCCTGTGACATTCCCAAAATATATTATAATTATAAATATTTTCATAATAATTAATAATTAGAGAGTATAGCTAGCTAGTGCGATTCCAATAAATAAATAAAAAATAAATAAAAAGAAGAAGAGAGAGAGAGAGAGAATAGTGTGATGATCCCATGAAGATGCATCTATTTAGGGACAAGTAAAGTAGGAAAAGAAAGAAAAGTCTTCTCTCATAAGAGTCACTTTATATGATTCTCTTCAACCACCATTTAATAATAGTAGGAATCAAGTGGGTATGCATACTCCTTCTTCTCCAAAATATATATATAAAAAAAAAATTTAATTTTTGGTACTTGATATGAGTTATATTGAGACTTATTAACTGTTTCTCTAGATTTAAAATATAAGTCACTTTTAAACACTTTAGAAATATGAACAAAAAGCGGTTAACTCATCAAATCAGTTAATTCGAATTTGATTTTTGTCTTCTAATTTTTCCCCTATTAAAGAATGTGGATTAAATACAAAGGGAGTTACGTTTTAACATTAACTATATGAGCAAAACCCATAAGAGGATTTACATTTATACATCAATTTTATTGGTTAGAATGACCTACAATATGTTCTTATACAGAAATTACAGGTGCTTCATAACAAAAAGAGTAAATATACTTTCTAGTCCCTAACAAAAAACACGGACCCCAATTTGGTTCCTGACAAAAAAAGATCCTTTTTAGTCCATAAAAAGAACGAATAAAGGACGATTGGTGGACATTTTGATCCCTCACAAATTTCCAAAAGGTCCTTTTTAGTCCCACAAAAAGGACGAATAAGGGTCGTTTTTTGTCAGGGACCAAAATGGGATCCGTGTTTTTTGTCAGGGACCAGAAAGGGTATTTACTCTAACAAAAACTAAGTATCAATCTGATCTTATTTACATATCCAAATTACATAATTCTCATATATTAAAAATATTTACTTAACTCAATAAATATATACTTATAGTTTTTCATTTCCAATTTTACCCTAATTTATTAATAAGTATATATTATTGACCTCTTCCTCCTCTTTACCTAATTTTTTTCTTACAAGTAATATGAGTAAAATTGTAGGACTGTCATTTTGAAAGTAGACTTATAATAATAAATAATCTTTTTCAAAAATTAAACTTATAAATAAAATTAGAGTTGATTAAAGAGAATTGTTAAAGAAGGTGAGAGATCATGAGAGGGGATTAATTGAAATGAGGATAATGAATGAATGAATGGGAGGGCACAAGTTTCAAAAAGGATGAGGTGAGGTGACTTTTTTGGAGCTTTTACATTAGAAATGAAGTAAGAGATGGGATGAAGGTGAGGTGTGTTGGAATGAAAAAGGCTATTGAGAGCTAAAGATAAAGAGAGGCTTTGGATGCGTCCTTTTCAAGATATTACAAACAAAACAAAAGCTATTCACTCTCACATGCTCCTTACTCCTTAGTCATCACTCCCACCACGTGTTCCCTCTACCTCTCTCTATTTATCTTAGCCCAAATTTGCTGGGGGAAAAAAATTTACAAAAATTTATTATTTTTTTTAGGAAAATAACTTAGCCTAAAATAAAAATTAATTGTAAGATAATTAATGCTCATTTTTTAGTTTTTTCCATGTAATTAGTGTTTATTTCTAATTTTGTACACTCATTAAATTTTCAAACACATTTTTTAGTAGGGGTAAAAGTGGAAAAAATATTAAATTTAGGATATATTTAATGATTTAAATATCACTTCTCGTTTGCTATGAATTAGTTAACGTGTCCTATATTATGGACCGAAAAGAGAGTACTTATCTAATCTTTTTATAAGGTAGGGAGGGAATAGAATAAGGTATTTAAAATCAAGTTTTTACGTAAAATCGGAAGAGGGATAAAAAATCGTAAAACCGTAACGTAAAAAAAAAAAAAATCATAAAAACGTTTGGAAAATTAGTAAAATCGTTTTAATGAAAATTGACTTTTTTTTCATAGGTGTATAATATATATTAAATAGTGGTAAAGTTAAAAATTAAAATTGTTGAACTTTAAGGTAGATTTAATGAAATTAAAGATTTTTTTTAGACGGTATGAAATATGCTAGAAGTGCCTTATAAATAGTATCAAAGAAATACTTAAAAATCTCTAATAATACATGTCCTTAATTAGACGTGCATAATTAGACGTGTACAATTTAAATTGTGCCCTTATTGGACTTCATAATATTCCTCTTTTGTGTTATATTACCTTCGGTTGTAAATATAAGATATAAATTATAATACAATTTGCACTAATGTCATATATATTTAAAAGCGGATGAGTAACTAGATTGTCAGATATGATGTGTTACCTAAAATATTAAAAATGAGCTGCAATATTCATAATTAAATTTTATATGTGGATGGTTAATTCATTGATATGGATGTTGATTAAAAAGAGTGTTTACTTTTTACTAATTAAAGTATGTGTTGATTGTATTTTATTTATTAATAATTGAAGCTAATATTAATAAGGCTAAATGTAGTTCTTGTCACTTCTATATGTTCCTTACTCAAGATATTACATTATCCTTTTTTAATTAATCAACAAGGTTGCTTCCTTTTTGTTTATTTAATTTCTCAGACATATGGATAATTAATCCTTTTATCAATTTCTGTTTAAAATAATATTTTCCTCTAAGTATTAAAGTAATTGTATTTAAAATAACATAAAAAATATAACAGAACAGTAGTTCCACTAAGTTAGACATAAATTATCTATATTATTATTCAAAATAATAATAATTAGTTCCCCCATTACTAACTCGAGTAGTGGGAGGGGATCGGATTGGGTGGTGTATATATATATTTATAGTTTTTTTAAAGAAAAAATGGAAAGTACAGTTATATATATATAATTATTAAATAGATCATTCGATGTATCTTCTTTCAAAAATTGATATTACTATTATATATTATGCTCCAAAAACAGTTAATTAATTTCTTGAATGATGTCTTTTTTCTTTAATTATCTGACTGATTAATAGTAGTTTGTCAAACGTAATTACGTCTCACTACGTTTTAAAGTAGTAATTATATTTAGAGTAAATATCATTTCTGGTCTCTGACAAAAAGCACGGACCCCATTTTGGTCCATGACAAAAAAAACGACCCCTTATTCGTCCTTTTTATAGGACTAAAAAGGATTTTTTGGAAATTTGTGAGGAATCAAAATGCCCAGCAATCGACTCTTATTCGTCCTTTTTATGGACTAAAAAGGTCATTTTTTTTGTCAGAAACCAAAATGGGGTCCGTGTTTTTTGTCAAGGACTAAAAATGGTATTTACTCTTATATTTAAAAGAATGTAAAGATAGAATAGAATGGTGTAAAAGTGCAATTCAGACAAAAACATTTTGAGTTTTCCTAATTCATTTGAGCAAATATTTGAATTAATGATGGAAAGCACTTAAATTTTTTCAAAATAATCATAATTACTTCCATTATCATTCTAACCCGAGTTAGTGAGAGGTGTGGGGCTATGGGCGTGCTAGCATTTACTATTCTTTTACATATATAAAGGAAAGTACAATATAATTAATTAAACACAATTATCGATCAAATTATAGATTATTTGGATATATATTCTCTTTCAAAAGTTGATATTACCATAAGACATGTGCATTTGACATCCCATAAATCTTGTAAGCAGTTTAGTTTGATGATTAAGAAAAGGGTTAAATACCATTTTTGAAGTTTATAAAAAAAAAAAAAAAAGCAAATATGCCCGAAAGGTTTTTTTAGGAGTAAATTTGCTCCGGAAGTATTTTCTAGGAGTAACTTTTTGTAAACTTCCAGGGCAAAAATGATCAATCCAACGGTCAAGATCAACCGATGGGCAAGATTGCTACGTTTGTAAACTTTTCGAGGAAAAAATGATACCAAAAAAACTTTCAGGTACTGAGTGCTCCAAAATCAAAACTTCTGTGGCATAATCCTCCTCAACTTTATAATCAACCCTCTAAACTCTTACATGTAATTTACTAATAACTCTCACATGGTTAATTTTGTACGTTGGAGTATTTAGAGGGCTATCTTCATATCAATCAAAGTTTGAGTATTTATAGCTAAGCTGGTGGTTGAAGTGGTAGATGACTTTATCTAACATACGTTTAAATTTCAAGAAGCGTACTTATTAAGGGGGCGAAAACTCTTTACTCTAAGTCTCAAAAGGAAAAACCTTTATCAAATCAAAGTATGAATTGATGATTGAAGATAGATATCAAATAAAGTTGTTTAAATGAACTGAAAACGAGTATGAAAGAAGTGGAAAGCAAAGAAACATGAGGAAAAGGTACAAAAGCAAGAAGCAGCAGCCATGATTAAGGGTTGAGGAAACTTGATGCTAAAGCTGATAAATTAAATAATATTATTGGAGTAATATAATTAAGAAAAAATCATATTAATCACAAATTAATAACTTTGGTGACACTCTTATATATGTATATTCTGGCCCGGTCCTTGTGCTGACTGACTGATGATACTAACGTGTTGTTGATCTCTTTATTGGCAATAATTAAAAAAGAAAAGGAATATATTATGAAGCAAGTAATTAATTAATTAGGCCAAATAATAATATAGGAAAAAGTTGGAAAGTAGAAGGAAGCATAAAGGAAAAGAGAGAGACGACAGAGAAACATAAGACATTATGAAACAGATATATCTCGGGAAAGTGAGAGAATTAAAAAGCTGGTTTTAATTTTCTCAAAACTTACCATTTTGATTATTCCTTACGTATGTTGCTGTCTTCACAGGCAACTTTGTCTGTAAATACGAGATTTTGAGGGGAGGAGAGATTGTAAATGGTACTCCCAAGTCCCAACTATAAGGATCCGTTTGGTACAAAGAATTGGTGGGGAGGGAGAGGAACTTAGAGAAGGGAAAGGAAGATTTGAAAGATGAGGAAAGATGGTTTGAGTTGTTTGGTAGGAAGAAAATGAAGATGTGGTAGTTGGTAAGGAATTAGGAAATGTCTATTTTACCCTCAAAAGAAATTAATTCAAAATAAAAAAGAAAAATATTTTTTTGTTAAAATATATTTTAAAAAAATATATTATTGTTAAGTTCGAACTCGTGAAAAAAAAAAAAAATCGTCAAATTCGAACTTTCCCGCCAAGTTTGAATTTTAGGGGTAAATCTGTCAAAAAACACTTTCCTAGGAAGATTGCAGCTTTCTTTCCATTTTCGGATGGAAAACATCTTCCCTCAAATAAGGGAAGATGAGTACTCATTGGAAGATGTTGATTGGACTTTCTGTCTACCAAACACCCAAAATCCATGGGAAGATTGAGATCTTCCATTTCCTTCTCTAATCTTCTTTCTACCAAACGGGTCCTTAAAGTTACATTCTATATCCTATATACTTCTCGTATAATTTTTTATAAGAGTTTGATAATCGAATTTCATGGTTTATTTTTATATAATCATTCAAGAGCCTTTAATTATTTGACGAAATAAATGTTGTGTTTTAAAAGCTCAAAAAAGTTTATTATAGATTATTAAGTTTTAAAGATAAGGAGAGATAATATAATTATTTAAGAGTAAAAATATGTTAAAAATATATTAAATGTTCAGACAAGCCAAGCTTGATCTTATAAGAATGATTAAGATAATGCAAATTTTAAATTCTTATGCAAAAGAACAATAGGGATTATAATTAAGTTACATTCTTTAGCACTCCCTTCAGTCCTAATTATAGGACATATTTAACCGATTTTGGAGAGATTAAGGAGAGAAGTTAAATTAGTTAATTTTACTCGTTTTCCTAAAATGCCATTATATAAATTTAAAATGACATAAGTAAAAGTGAATTAACAACTCCTACCACATACCTCTCTGATTTAGAATTTTCATTTCCACAAGGTTTTTAATTGAAATAATGGTCTTACAATATACATTTATATGTGTATATATATGTGTGTGTGTATAAACACACACACACATACATATATCTACACACATATATATGAACACACACACAAATATATATATAGACACGTGTGTGTTTATATATGTACACACACATATATAGACACATATATATATCTATACACATATATATGAATACACATACACAAATATATATATAGACACACACATATAAACACACACACGTATGTATATATATGTGTGTTTATATATGTACACACACACACACTGTAATACCCCGAAATTTGAATTAGGGAATTTAAGGGCCAAAGTGCCAAAATGACCAAAATACCCCTGGGAGGAGTAAATAACTTAGGAAAATGGTGAAAAATCCTAAAGGGCAATGAAATAATTATTTAAATTGGGAGAGCGTATATCTCTAATTTTGGTAATTTAATAAATTACAAACTTGGAGAAATTGAAGAAGAATGCTCAAAAAGTATGGTAATGACCATAATGCCCTCACAAATTCTAGTATAATGAAAGAGACATGGAAACACAAATGTCAATGCAAGTGTTATGAGGTAATAAGATATTCTAATTAAGAAAATTATCAACAAGTGATAATTAAGTAATTAGGTAATTATTGGCTAATTACTTAAGCTTAAGCAAAGGAAATTCAGAGATAATTATGTAAAGCTAAAAAATTAGTGGAAAATAGTTGAAAATTAGTAAAAACATGTTTACTAATTAATTGGAAATTTTGGAGAAGAATAGTTGAGTTTAGGTATTTTTAAGCCTAAATACAAGAATGGACCAATAGGAAAATTTTGTAAAAAAATTATATAAAATAATTATTAAATAATTATTTTATACATTATTAATTAATTAAATAATTAATTAAAACGAAAATTAATAAAATAATAAGAAATAAGGACAAGAGTTGGTAAAAATCATGGTGCCTTAACTTGCAAGTTGAAGTGTAAAATTGTATAAACAAGTACAATGAATAGTGATCAGATTTATAGGAAACGGATCCTGTCTAGAGTACCAGAATAGGTTTTCCAATGTCGAGTAAAATATTGATCGGTGAATTTTTATCTTGATTAGCCTTTTCCGGAAGTTGATTCCGAGGCCGATAGAGCATTTTCCTAATAAGACGAAATAGGAGAAATGCAGATAGTCACATTTTAAAGATCTGAAGAAAATAAATTCTAACTCAACATTTGGAAATGAGTTTGAATTTATCTGGACATATTTGGAATCAGTGAATTTTTGTCCAGAGATTGATGATCCTAGAAAGTTCTTCCGAAACTGGCACGCTTTCCCGTAAACTTCTGGATGGAATCAAAAATTAGTTTAGATTAGATATTCCTAATGAGAAGGAAAGGGGCTTCGAAATGGTAATTCGGATTTTGAGACTTTTCCGAGATTACGCGATTCGGACACCGATCGGGAACTTTATCTGCACAAGTTCATAAAGCAAAAGCATCACATCACATTAATTGATGTGACAAACCACCAACTAAGGGGGAGAGGATGGTTTGGACAAGTGGCATGGTGAGGATCTTGACATTTGGCAAAGCGGTCTTTAGTCTTTAATTCTTTCAGTAGTTTTAGTAGTAATGCTAGATAGATCTTTAGCTTTATTTTAAGTATTAAATTCGAAAATCATGGTGGGGTCGGAGTTCTGGCAAAATTTTGGAAAGTCGGAGTCAAAGTAGCGAAGCTCTGGCGAAATTACGCTGATTAGGGAATAGGGGCAAAATGGTAATTTTTACCTAAAATTCCTGTTATGATGTAAATCATTAATTAATATGATTTATATTTCGAAAATAATGTTGGAGTAGGAGTTATGTTGAAATTTTGGAAGATTAGGGTCAAAGTAACGAAGTGCTGGCGAAATTCCGCCGATTAGGGGGTCAGGGGTAAAATGGTCATTTTGACTAAAAATGTCTGTCGTAATGATAGATCCTTAACAAGTACGTTGTTATGTTGATAGGATATCCCTGATTACGTTCTGACCTACTGTCGTGCCGTATTCCGCCAGAAATACCGTATAACGTCAACGAAGGTACGTCCGCGTACTGTAACATTAACTCTTATGTTTATGGTATGCATATATGTGCTATGTGTATTGTTATGGTATGTTTATTGGATACAAATATGTTAGAACAGTTTGGTGCCGAAGGCAAGGCTAGTCTACGTGGGTGTGCCATAAGTCGCCGTATAAGTCGGTGAGGCCCCCATGGTAGACACTTACCTGGCCATTCTGTTCGGTTTACGGAGGTATGTACGTTCGCGTACTGTAACACTAACTCTGATGGATATAGTATGCTTTGTATGGTATGATTATATGTGATAGATGATGACTTTATGTCTATGTACTATTGGTGTATGTACGTTCGCGTCGTAACACTAACTCGATGGATATAGTATGTCTTTGTATATGGTATGTATGTGATGTGTGTATGGTGTGTATATGTGGGGTATTGTTGGGATGCATATTATGTTAAAAGATAACTGTATGCATGCTGGGAGCGATATATCTGTAAGGCTGGGAGCGATACATTTATAATGCTGGGAGCGATACATTTATAAAGCTGGGAGCGATACATCTGTAATGCTGGGAGCGATATATCTATATGCTGGGAGCGATACATGTGCATTGGTTGGGTGTGGTTTACATGTTGTTGTTTGGTAACCCATATGTGTGTATGTATACATGAGGTTAACCGTTACCTGAGATCCGGTGCGGATCTCAGCCCTTAATATAGCGTCAGGTCGGGAGGACCGAGGACCGAGGATGGAGGCAAGCAGCCTGCGTAGAAGACCTGACTGAAGACTTCATTTCGTTGTTCCGGCAGGAGTCTTCCTTTTGATGTTGTCTTTTACTTCTGAAAACTCTCGGTTACTATACCGCTTCAGTAACTAGCCGGTGGGCATTTTGAATATATATATCGCTTACACTCTTGTTCCGATGCTCTACTCTGATGAAAAAAAAAAAAATTTATACTGCTTGTGAAAAGTCGGGATGTTACATTTGGTATCAGAGCAGTAGTCCTGGCATAGATCTGACTAAGTTATTACGGACAGTTTGGTGCCGAAGGCAAGGCTAGTTTACGTGGGTGTGCCAATCAGTCGTCGTGAACTCGGTGAGGCCCCCATGGTAGACACTTACCTGGCCATTCTGTTCGGTTAACGGAGTTAGGTTCTAAGCCTTTTCAAAAATTTGGAGCATATTTTGAAAATGAGTACTGATATAGCCTGAGTCGGTGTACCATTTTACCTCGGTGTACCAGTCTGTACCGGTATACCATCCTGAACCGTGTACCACCCTCTGTTGGTGCATCACTCGATAACTGCCGGTTTGTACCGGACGTTAATTCTATTCTAGCACGAGCTCATACGCGGAGCCGGGTCACGCGGATGAAACTCCGAGACCAATAAGGATAGTACATGCAGTATTTGACTCATGTAGAGGAACTCCTGATACGAAATCCCGTACCCGCTTCTGAGTAGACCAAATCAATGAAATTCTGATCAAGGGGGAGATTTTGCGGGAGTGTATTCGTTTGTAGTAAGTGCGGTAAAAGCTGGGAGCAGTATGAATACTAGAGTGATTAAAGCTGGGAGCAGTGTAAATGCTAAGCGCGATAGAGTCTAGAGACTGGTGTGATAAAGCCTGCGTGATGCTAAATGTCTTCCCCGTATCTAACGTTTCCCCGACGAAGGAAAGGATCGAAACCCGCTCCGTGGTTCGAAGTCGATGATCATATGTTTCTGCGAACATCCTTGGTGGCCGATGTAAGTGGAGAACTTTAAAGATGAACGAATAGTCCGTGTTACGAAAAACCACCTCTGTAACGTGTTTCTTAGTTAGTACAATCCGACCGTGATCATGTCATTGAGTAGGAGGTATCTTGTGTTGCCAGGGTGTATGGGCGCCATGGTGACATGTATGATATCTTGTGTTGCCAGGGTGTATGGGCGCCATGGTGACATGTATGATATCTTGTGTTGTCATGGTGTATGGGCGCCATGGAGACATTTTGGTATCTGTGGTGTTGACCGCGGTGTATGGGCGCTTCGGGAGACACTATATATCAAAGTACGATATGACAAGATCGTTGCGGTCAAACCAAAGCGAATTCTCGATCATCAGGAGGAGCAATGATGACAAAGTGAAGATCCGACGCGTATAGGCGAGTCCGAGAAGGACGGAGTCTAGTTGGTACAAAGTATAGTGGGTTGGGTACAAATTTCGAGGCGAAATTTTGTTTAACGGGGAGAAATGTAATACCCCGAAATTTGAATTAGGGAATTTAAGGGCCAAAGTGCCAAATGACCAAAATACCCCCAGGAGGAGTAAATAACTTAGGAAAATGGTGAAAAATCCTAAAGGGCAATGAAATAATTATTTAAATTGGGAGAGCGTATATCTCTAATTTTGGTAATTTAATAAATTACAAACTTGGAGAAATTGAAGAAGAATGCTCAAAAAGTATGGTAATGACCATAATGCCCTCACAAATTCTAGTATAATGAAAGAGACATGGAAACACAAATGTCAATGCAAGTGTTATGAGGTAATAAGATATTCTAATTAAGAAAATTATCAACAAGTGATAATTAAGTAATTAGGTAATTATCGGCTAATTACTTAAGCTTAAGCAAAGGAAATTCAGAGATAATTATGTAAAGCTAAAAAATTAGTGGAAAATAGTTGAAAATTAGTAAAAACATGTTTACTAATTAATTGGAAATTTTGGAGAAGAATAGTTGAGTTTAGGTATTTTTAAGCCTAAATACAAGAATGGACCAATAGGAAAATTTTGTAAAAAATTATATAAAATAATTATTAAATAATTATTTTATACATTATTAATTAATTAAATAATTAATTAAAACGAAAATTAATAAAATAATAAGAAATAAGGACAAGAGTTGGTAAAAATCATGGTGCCTTAACTTGCAAGTTGAAGTGTAAAATTGTATAAACAAGTACAATGAATAGTGATCAGATTTATAGGAAACGGATCCTGTCTAGAGTACCAGGAATAGGTTTTCCAATGTCAGAGTAAAATATTGATCAGTGAATTTTTATCTTCAGTTAGCCTTTTCCGGAAGTTGATTCCGAGGCCGATAGAGCATTTTCCTAATAAGACGAAATAGGGAGAAATGCAGATAGTCACATTTTAAAGATTCGAAGAAAATAAATTCTAACTCAACATTTGGAAATGAGTTTGAATTTATCTGGACATATTTGGAATCGGTGAATTTTTGTCCAGAGATTGATGATCCCGAAAGTTCTTCCGAAACCGCACGCTTTCCGTAAACTTGGACCGACTTTTGGAGCCCTGGATGGAATCAAAAATTAGTTTAGATTAGGTATTCCTAATGAGAAGGAAAGGGGCTTCAAAATGGTAATTCGGATTTTTGAGACTTTTCCGAGATTACGCGATTCAGACACCGATCGGGAACTTTATCGGTACAAGTTCATAAAGCAAAAGCATCACATCACATTAATTGATGTGACAAACCACCAACTAAGGGGAGAGGATGGTTTGGACAAGTGGCATGGTGAGGATCTTGACATTTGGCAAAGTGCGATCCGACGGTCCGTAATCCGCCCGACAAAGTGTGAATAGTGCACACAACTTTCCCTATAAATAGGAGGCTCTCCCTTTGCATTCTTCACACCAAAACCATTTTCTCTAGTTGAGCTATCCTAGAGAGAAGTTAGATAGAGGTGCTCGGAGGAGGAAGGAGTCCTGGGAATTCTGCAATGAAGCTCGGGTAATTTTTTAGGTCTTTAGTCTTTAATTCTTTCGTAGTTTTAGTAGTAATGCTAGATAGATCTTTAGCTTTATTTTAAGTATTAAATTCGAAAATCATGGTGGGGTCGGAGTTCTGGCAAAATTTTGGAAAGTCGGAGTCAAAGTAGCGAAGCTCTGGCGAAATTACGCCGATTAGGGGAATAGGGGCAAAATGGTAATTTTTACCTAAAATTCCTGTTATGATGTAAATCATTAATTAATATGATTTATATTTCGAAAATAATGTTGGAGTAGGAGTTATGTTGAAATTTTGGAAGATTAGGGTCAAAGTAACGAAGTGCTGGCGAAATTCCGCCGATTAGGGGGTCAGGGGTAAAATGGTCATTTTGACTAAAAATGTCCGTCGTAATGATAGATCCTTAACAAGTACGTTGTTATGTTGATAGGATATCCCTGATTACGTTCTGACCTACTGTCGTGCCGTATTCGCCGTAAATACCGTATAACGTCAACGAAGGTACGTCCGCGTACTGTAACATTAACTCTTATGTTTATGGTATGCATATATGTGCTATGTGTATTGTTATGGTATGTTTATTGGATACAAATATGTTAGAACAGTTTGGTGCCGAAGGCAAGGCTAGTCTACGTGGGTGTGCCATAAGTCGCCGTATAAGTCGGTGAGGCCCCCATGGTAGACACTTACCTGGCCATTCTGTTCGGTTTACGAAGGTATGTACGTTCGCGTACTGTAACACAACTCTGATGGATATAGTATGCTTTGTATGGTATGATTATATGTGATAGATGATGACTTTATGTCTGTTGTACGTTTATGTACTATTGGTGTATGTACGTTCGCGTACTGTAACACTAACTCTGATGGATATAGTATGCTGTATATGGTATGTATGTGATGTGTGTATGGTGTGTATATGTGGGGTATTGTTGGGATGCATATTATGTTAAAAGATAACTGTATGCATCTTTGGGAGCGATATATCTCGTAAGGCTGGGAGCGATACATTTATAATGCTGGGAGCGATACATTTATAAAGCTGGGAGCGATACATCTGTAATGCTGGGAGCGATATATCTGTATGCTGGGAGCGATACATGTGCATTGGTTGGGTGTGGTTTACATGTTGTTGTTTGGTAACCCATATGTGTGTATGTATACATGAGGTTAACCGTTACCTGAGATCCGGTGCGGATCTCAGCCCTTAATATAGCGTCAGGTTCGGGAGGACCAAGGACCGAGGATGGAGGCAAGCAGCCTGCGTAGAAGACCTGACTGAAGACTTCATTTCGTTGTTCCGGCAGGAGTCTTCCTTTTGATGTTGTCTTTTACTTCTGAAAACTCTCGGTTACTATACCGCTTCTGTAACTAGCCAGTGGGCATTTTGAATATATATATCAGTTACACTCTTGTTCCGATGCTCTACTCTGATGAAAAAAAAAAAAATTTATACTGCTTGTGAAAAGTCGGGATGTTACATTTGGTATCAGAGCAGTAGTCCTGGCATAGATCTGACTAAGTTATTACGGACAGTTTGGTGCCGAAGGCAAGGCTAGTTTACGTGGGTGTGCCAATCAGTCGCCGTGAACTCGGTGAGGCCCCCATGGTAGACACTTACCTGGCCATTCTGTTCGGTTAACGGAGTTAGGTTCTAAGCCTTTTCAAAAATTTGGAGCATATTTTGAAAATGAGTACTGATATAGCCTGAGTCGGTGTACCATTTTACCTCGGTGTACCAGTCTGTACCGGTATACCATCCTGAACCGGTGTACCACCCTCTGTTGGTGCATCACTCGATAACCGCCGCTTGTACCGGACGTTAATTCTATTCTAGCACGAGCTCATACGCGGAGCCGGGTCACGCCGGATGAAACTCCGAGACCAATAAGGATAGTACATGCGTATTTGACTCATGTAGAGGAACTCCCGATACGAAATCCCGTACCCGCTTCGAGTAGACCAAATCAATGAAATTCGATCAAGGGGAGATTTTGCGGGAGTGTATTCGTTTGTAGTAAGTGCGGTAAAAGCCGGGAGCAATATGAATACTAGAGTGATTAAAGCCGGGAGCAGTGTAAATGCTAAGCGCGATAGAGTCTAGAGACCGGTGTGATAAAGCCCGCGTGATGCTAAATGTCTTCCCCGTATCTAACGTTTCCCCTGACGAAGGAAAGGATCGAAACCTAGCTCCGTGGTTCGAAGTCGATGATCAAAAGTTTCTCGCGAACATCCTTGGTGGCCGATGTCGGTGGAGAACTTTAAAGATGAACGAATAGTCCGTGTTACGAAAAACCACCTCTGTAACGTGTTTCTTAGTTAGTACAATCCGACCGTGATCATGTCATTGAGTAGGAGGTATCTTGTGTTGCCAGGGTGTATGGGCGCCATGGTGACATGTATGATATCTTGTGTTGCCAGGGTGTATGGGCGCCATGGTGACATGTATGATATCTTGTGTTGTCATGGTGTATGGGCGCCATGGAGACATTTTGGTATCTGTGGTGTTGACCGCGGTGTATGGGCGCTTCGGGAGACACTATATATCAAAGTACGATATGACAAGATCGTTGCGGTCAAACCAAAGCGAATTCTCGATCATCAGGAGGAGCAGCTGACAGACAAAGTGAAGATCCGACGCGTATAGGCCAGAGTCCGAGAAGGACGGAGTCTAGTTGGTACAAAGTATAGTGGGTTGGGTACAAATTTCGAGGGCGAAATTTTGTTTAACGGGGGGAGAAATGTAATACCCCGAAATTTGAATTAGGGAATTTAAGGGCCAAAGTGCCAAAATGACCAAAATACCCCGGGAGGAGTAAATAACTTAGGAAAATGGTGAAAAATCCTAAAGGGCAATGAAATAATTATTTAAATTGGGAGAGCGTATATCTCTAATTTTGGTAATTTAATAAATTACAAACTTGGAGAAATTGAAGAAGAATGCTCAAAAAGTATGGTAATGACCATAATGCCCTCACAAATTCTAGTATAATGAAAGAGACATGGAAACACAAATGTCAATGCAAGTGTTATGAGGTAATAAGATATTCTAATTAAGAAAATTATCAACAAGTGATAATTAAGTAATTAGGTAATTACTGGCTAATTACTTAAGCTTAAGCAAAGGAAATTCAGAGATAATTATGTAAAGCTAAAAAATTAGTGGAAAATAGTTGAAAATTAGTAAAAACATGTTTACTAATTAATTGGAAATTTTGGAGAAGAATAGTTGAGTTTAGGTATTTTTAAGCCTAAATACAAGAATGGACCAATAGGAAAATTTTGTAAAAAAATTATATAAAATAATTATTAAATAATTATTTTATACATTATTAATTAATTAAATAATTAATTAAAACGAAAATTAATAAAATAATAAGAAATAAGGACAAGAGTTGGTAAAAATCATGGTGCCTTAACTTGCAAGTTGAAGTGTAAAATTGTATAAACAAGTACAATGAATAGTGATCAGATTTATAGGAAACGGATCCTGTCTAGAGTACCAGGAATAGGTTTTCCAATGTCAGAGTAAAATATTGATCAGTGAATTTTTATCTTGATTAGCCTTTTCCTAAGTTGATTCCGAGGCCGATAGAGCATTTTCCTAATAAGACGAAATAGGAGAAATGCGGATAGTCACATTTTAAAGATTCGAAGAAAATAAATTCTAACTCAACATTTGGAAATGAGTTTGAATTTATCTGGACATATTTGGAATCGGTGAATTTTTGTCCGAGATTGATGATCCTGAAAGTTCTTCCGAAACCGCACGCTTTCAGTAAACTTGGATCGACTTTTGGAGCCCTGGATGGAATCAAAAATTAGTTTAGATTAGATATTCCTAATGAGAAGGAAAGGGGCTTCGAAATGGTAATTCCGGATTTTGAGACTTTTTCGAGATTACGCGATTCAGACACCGATCGGGAACTTTATCGGTACAAGTTCATAAAGCAAAAGCATCACATCACATTAATTTATGTGACAAACCACCAACTAAGGGGAGAGGATGGTTTGGACAAGTGGCATGGTGAGGATCTTGACATCTGGGTAATTTTTCCGGTCTTTAGTCTTTAATTCTTTCAGTAGTTTTAGTAGTAATGCTAGATAGATCTTTAGCTTTATTTTAAGTATTAAATTCGAAAATCATGGTGGGGTCGGAGTTCTGGCAAAATTTTGGAAAGTCGGAGTCAAAGTAGCGAAGCTCTGGCGAAATTACGCCGATTAGGGAGTAGGGGCAAAATTGTAATTTTTACCTAAAATTCCTGTTATGATGTAAATCATTAATTAATATGATTTATATTTCGAAAATAATGTTGGAGTAGGAGTTATGTTGAAATTTTGGAAGATTAGGGTCAAAGTAACGTCTTGGCGAAATTCCGCCGATTAGGGGGTCAGGGGTAAAATGGTCATTTTGACTAAAAATGTCTGTCGTGTTCGGTTTACGGAGGTATGTACGTTCGCGTACTGTAACACTAACTCTGATGGATATAGTATGCTTTGTATGGTATGATTATATGTGATAGATGATGACTTTATGTCTGTTGTACGTTTATGTACTATTGGTGTATGTACGTTCGCGTACTGTAACACTAACTCTGATGGATATAGTATGCTGTATATGGTATGTATGTGATGTGTGTATGGTGTGTATATGTGGGGTATTGTTGGGATGCATATTATGTTAAAAGATAACTGTATGCATCTTTGGGAGCGATATATCCGTAAGGCTGGGAGCGATACATTTATAATGCTGGGAGCGATACATTTATAAAGCTGGGAGCGATACATCTGTAATGCTGGGAGCGATATATCTATATGCTGGGAGCGATACATGTGCATTGGTTGGGTGTGGTTTACATGTTGTTGTTTGGTAACCCATATGTGTGTATGTATACATGAGGTTAACCGTTACACGAGATCCGGTGCGGATCTCACCTTAATATAGCGTCGAGTTCGAGAGGACCGGCAGGAGTCTTCCTTTTGATGTTGTCTTTTACTTCTGAAAACTCTCGGTTACTATACCGCTTCTGTAACTAGCCAGTGGGCATTTTGAATATATATATCAGTTACACTCTTGTTCCGATGCTCTACTCTGATGAAAAAAAAAAAATTTATACTGCTTGTGAAAAGTCGGGATGTTACACACACACACATATATATATATATCTACACACATATTGACAAGCACACACACTCACAGATATGTGTGTGTGTGTCCATGTATATGTGTTTGTGTATATATGTATGTATATTTGTATATAGACACACACATATATACATACGTATATATGTAATCATCAAAAACCAAACACACTTGAGAGAATAAAATGGGTATTTTAGGAAAAAATTGACAAAAATTAGAATGTTGTCCTATAATTAGGACCAAAATCAACTCTAAAATGTTGTCTTATAATTAGGACCGGAGGGAGTATAATATATAGTTTGGGATGATTTTGGTTCTAAATATAAGAACTTTTTTCCATTTTATCTTTTATAATTATCATTTTTCTTCAAACTAATCTACCTAACTTATAAATTGATATATAATATAATAATACACAAAAATATTTTAAAGAGATCATGTCACATATGTGATAGTTAAGTAATTTATTTAACTTTCTCAATCTCACAAAAATATTCTTTTTTTATTTTTACCTTAATTAATTACATGCCTCTTTCATCTCTTTTCTTTTTAATTATTCTCTCTTCTCTTTTCCCACTCACTCTCTCTCTCTCTCCATAAATAAAGGATATACCCACTCCAATCTTTATTATAAATCTTTTGTCGAAGAAATTCTTGATCTTAAATATAAGTCCATAGGGGTTATGAAACTCCCCCCCCCCCCCTTCAATTTTACTCTTATTTAGTTCTTATTGGAAAGATAGAAAGATGTGAGAATAATTTGTAAATGTAGATAGAGAGAGAATTTTAAGAAGGGTAAATTTGATTTTTTTTAATCAATTTAAGACATATTCAAATACTTAATTATTATTTCCTTATATGTGATAATTAGTTAAAAATAACTTAATAATAAAACTGATTTTAGGAAAACTTTTTAATCTACATAATTTGGTTAGTTGTAACTTATACAAGAGACCAGAGGGAGTATTGTACTATGAAAATTGAGCATGTCTGAATTTCAAGAAATTGAGTACTCCAATTACTCCAAAAAAAATTTGAACACCTATCCTAGCCCTCTTCATAGGAGGAATTACTCACATCCACTCACAAACAACACACATTTCCTCGAAGCCAACACGGGGATTGATTCCCACCATCACTGCTTGGTACGAGGGGAGAGGCGAGGGAAAATGAGTGGAGGGATAATTTTTTGAGTCACGTTTAAAAAAATTAAAGAAGTGGAGTTATATAATTTTAATAAAAAGTAAATATAAGATAAAAGAGTAAGAAAAATTAATTGAAAACCGTTAATTCCACTTCTACAATGTTTCTAAACAACAATTCTGTAAAGTATGAAAAACAAAAACAAACTCAAGAGATTATTACTGAAATATGATAATGAACTTTGGTGAAATCTGAGCCCAACGTACATTGTCTCTTTGGGAAAATTTGCCCCCTCTATAAGAATGCCCAAGGTTGGTGAACGAGTCTACTTTCAGAATCGCATAGAACATGATTACAGAATGCAGTAAGCAGTATATGAGAGGGGAGTATTTAAGATTTGTAACATCCCAATTTTTAAAGCGGAATTTTTTTTTTTCAATCAGAGTAGAGCATGGGAGCGAAAGAGTAACTGATCATAACAAAATATGAACCATAGTGTAACATAGTATTGACATTACAGTGATCCTACTGTTCAAAAGGTAAGTACAGAAAGCGATAATATAGCTTCGGCCGGTAGCCTACTCATGCTGCTTGTCCTTAGCACCGATCCGTGGTCCTCTGGATCCTGAAGCTACAG
Source organism: Acacia pycnantha (assembly GCA_025563575.1). NCBI lineage: Eukaryota > Viridiplantae > Streptophyta > Magnoliopsida > Fabales > Fabaceae > Acacia > Acacia pycnantha. Next base: position 3,557,805 of record JAMWYP010000009.1, read on the forward strand.
CTGAGATTCAATTCACCGCATTGAATCTCAGGTAACGGTTAACCTTATGCTCAAATAAAACAGTATATAGACAACAGATATTCATGACATAACAACAACATCTCATCAGATAAGTGTGACACAGACAGAACATAAGCATGGAGCAGTATGTAAGGTCCTACACAACAACATTGTGACACAGACAGGACATAAGCATAAAGCAGTATGTAAAGTCCTACACAAATATAGCCTGCACATTACCCTGTGCCACGATCACGTGTCCTCAGCACTAGGAAAACTAAAACCGGTATTATCATGTCTATAACCCGTACAAGGCTGTATGTATAACGACGACCCTAAGCAGAGCCCCGGTATATGAACGTATCTATGACATATATGTATATGAGAACTATAGGATTAGTGTTACAGTACGCGTCCGTACCTTCGTTGACGTACGTAGATGTTTCGCGAAATCGTACTTTCGACGGAAAACGGGCACGTTGGACAGCGTAACGGCAGCAGATCAGAGTTTCTGATGTCCTATAAGGGTAATATCACTTTCATTAGTGATTCGGCATTATAACTGGCATTTTAGGTCAAAATTACCATTTTGCCCCTATACCCCTAATTGGCGGAATTTCGCCAGCACTTCGTTACTTTGGCTCCGATTTTCTAAAATTTTGCCAGAGCTTCGACCCAATGATAATTTTTGAAATTCTAAACTAATATAGCCCTATCATATGATTCCCAATCATGCTTGAAAAATTAAAGGCTATACTAGCAGTACTACTCTAACTGTTGAAAGAACTACGAAAGCTTAAAGCTCACTATTTTAACTTTCAACTTTCAGAGACTCAATCCCCACTATGTTTTTACCTCGTCAGGCATCTTTCAATGCAATGAGTCTTAAAAAAGGAATAGGAATCTCATCTCCTACTTCCTAGATCTAACTAACAGTTCTACTAAAACTACCGAAAGAACTAAAGACTAAGGACCGAAGGACTTACCCGTTGAAGACTTCTGCACAATTTTGCCCAGAGCTTCTCTCTCTTCTTTCCCTCTCTAGATTCTCCCAAGGAGGAGAAAATGGTGTGAGAATTCAAGAGCATGGCATGCCTTTATATAGGCAAATTTTGGGTCCTAAAGTGTAATTTTCCCTTCTCAAATTTTGGGTCCAAAGTTGTAATTTTCCCTTTAATATTTTGAAGAGTGATTCTTGGCCATAGAAAGCTCCAAAACGTGCTGCCCCTTCTCCAAGCCAAAGATGAACCAATTGCATGATGACATGTGTCCATTCTAACTCCTTTCCAGACCAATTTCCCCGATCGGTACCCGATTCGCGTAATTTCGGAGAAATCTCAAAATTCTGGATTTACAACTTTGAAGACATTTTCTCACTTATTAGAAATTTCCAAGTTAACCTAAATTTTGATTCCATATAGGGCTCCAACAGTCAGAAACTCGTTTTCGGAATCATCAATCTCTAGAGAAAAATTCACTGATTCCAAATATGTCCATATTAATTCAAACTCATTCCTAGATGTTGAGTTAGAATTTATTTTCTTCATATCCAAAAATGTGACTATCTACATTTTTCCCTATTTTGTTTTATTAGGAAAATGCACAATCGGCTTCAGAATTAACTTCCGGAAAAGTCTAACGGAAGATAAAAACCCACTGATCAATATTTTACCTTAACTTTGGAATTCCTATTCCTAAATCTCCAGATAGGATCCGTTTCCTAATTATTGAATTACTATTCACCATATTAAATTATATTATATAATAATACATTCTTTTTTTTTTTTCTCTTTTTTTCTCTTTTTTTTTTCTGCCCATTTTTTTTTATTTCGTTTTTTTATTATTAATTATTTAATTAATTAAATAATTTTTTTTACATAATTTTTTTACAGAATTTTTCCATTGGTCCATTCTTGCATTTAGGCTTAAAAATATCTAAACTCAACTATTTTTCTCCAAAATTTCTAATTAATTAACAAATATATTTTTACTAATTTTAGGGTTCTACATAATTTTCCCCGAATTTCCTTTGCTTATGCTTAAGTAATTAGCCCAATATTACTTAATTACTTAGTTATCACAAGTTGATAATTTTCTTACTTAGAACACCTCATTGTCTTCATACTTTTGCATTAACATTAGGACTTCCATGCCTCTTGCATTATTCTATAATTTACAAGGGTATTTTGGTCTTTTTATTACTTTTTGAACATTCTTATACAATTTCTCCAAGTTCATAATTTATTAAATTACCATAATTAGAGATAATATACTCTCATAATTCACTTGGTCATTTTCTTGTTTTTAGAATTTTTCATAATTTTTCAAAGTCTTTTACCCTTCCCAGGGGTATTTTGGTCATTTTGGCACTTTGGCCCTTAAATTCTCTAATTTCCTACAGAGTTTAACTTAGAAAAATAGACTACAATTACACAAGTCTTAAGGTCAAAACTTCACTTATCAAAAATATCCAATATATTTATAATATTCCAGATAATAAATATCCGGGTATTACAAGATTCATTGAATTCTTTTGTTTTTTTTTGGTCACTAGCACGTTCTATTTATAAATAACAGAAATTGATCAGATGGACTCGACTTTTGCGGTGAACTGGTGTGTCGTGCAAATAGACATACCAGAACAGAGCAAACGGTGACTCTTGTTGGTGAACTAGTGTGTTGTATGAACAGACACATCACAATGGAGCGAACGGCCAAAATAGATAGGTCACAACAATATGATATTACAGTCCTCTTATAGCCGCTGGTTGGGAGAAACACAAAGGGGTAAAAAGGAATTAATAAAAGTTTTGGGACTATTTGGACAAAATTAAAATATAATTTTTAAAAAATTATTTTTAATTTCACACAGCACAGACTGAACAGAGCCGGCAGCACGCGTGGTGGGCCAAGGGTACATCCTCACCCCTCCACAAAAGTAGGTTGGCCCAAAGGCCCAATTTAAAGGAGTAAAATTGAGGCTTATATACCCTTTTACTCTTCTTCATTTGTCTAATGTTGGAGTTCTATCCACACACTAGTTTCTTTTTCCTTTTTCCTTTTTCCTTAGATCCAAAATTCCAACAATCTGAACCCTGTCTCTTTGGCTCCAATCACTCCAATTTCTATAGAAGAACACAAATAATTCAATCTAAAAGATAACTAATTTTCAATCACTTTTCCTGAATAAGCGCACACACACACATATATGCATATGTATGTATGTGTTGTTGTGTCTCCACACATATAGGCAACTTTGTCTGTAAATCTGAGGGGAGAGATTGTAAATTCTCCTATACTATATGTTGAATATTATTGAGGATGTCTGAATTCCTCGGAAATTGAGTACGTACTCCAATATAATTGCTGGAGAAGAATATATAAAAATTGTACGTCGTTTGTAGGTGCATGATATTTATGGATAATACAAACCTAACCTTGAAAATTTAAATGAAAAGACAAGATCAGATTGAAGAAACGGTCCACATTTTCTTAATCCTTGTGATCGATCCCTTCTTGCGATGTTATCTCATTATCAAAAACCTAAAACTGTACACGTACGTGTTCTTGATTTAATACAACACCTAGTTACTACTATATGGTATTTGTTTAAGGATTTCGAAGAATATATATTTACTAATAAGAGAAACAAAGAGTTGAGATTCTTGATATAGCTTCAATTTTATATGCACATGATGGTTAATTAATTAATTAATGGTTTTCGGTGCCCCTTGGGGAAGTTAAATTAAAAAATGAGTAATTATTATTTAAGTTAGATTAAGTACCACCCTAGCTACTACCTAACATGTTCCTCACATACTATTCTTTGATCTGGATCTAAGTTTGTTTTCATCTATATACAATACATTATTAGTTACTTCTTTCTTTGTTTTATCTATGTATTATTGTTTTATCAATCAAATGCATTCATAATTTTTTTCCCAACTATAACCACTATATATTTATTTATCCCATTTATTCTTTCTAATCTACTAACAGTACTTACACTCTTTTTTATTTATTTATTTACTATGTTGGAAATTGAACTCTATTTAATTAGTGAAATATATAAAAGGGTGTAAGGGTATATTGGTCATTGCATATTGTTATTTTATACTCCCTTCGGTCCTAATTATAGGACATAATTACCAACCCAAGTTTCATGGCTGGCTTCAAATAACGCGTGTCATCCCCATTTTATTTTTTTCCTCTTTGTTTATTACATTAATATTAATAAAAGAAGAAGTTGTCGATTATAACAAAACACTTGACTCAGCAACATGGAGTGATTGTAAATTAAAAAAAAATTAATAATGAATACTCCTTCGGTCTATATATAACTTACAAGGAAGAAAAGAAAAGTTGTTTATATCCTATAATTTTACCATTTATTTATTATTATACAGACTTTATTCTTATAAAATGTAATGTATACTAAATAGGGGTAAAATTTGAATGTTGTTAAATTTTAAGGTAGAACCAATCAATTTTAATTTTGTCTGACCAATAAGATAAGTTGTTTGTTTGTATCATAATTTATATTCATCACATTCCTTAATCTTTAAATTATTATTGAGAAAGTATCAACAAGGGTAGTTTAGGAAGAAATTGATAAAAATTAGAATGTTGTCCTATAATTAGGACCAAAATGAACCCCCAAATGTTGTTTTATAATTAGGACCGGAGGAATATTAATTAAAGTTTCCTAATTGCATGTACCACAGCCTTAATAGTGTGTTTGGATGATTCCCACATTATTTATATTTGTTTCTTTTAAACTATAAACAACTTAACTATGAATATGATAACATTATCTACATGCCATCAGAAACTATTTTACGCAACAAAAAAAAGGGTAATAAAGTAAAGTATAGGGTTTAAACTTTTAAAAAGTGAATAAAAAATTACTCTTCGCTCCTTAATATAAGACTCAATTGACTTTTTTTTAGATATTAAAGAAGAAAGCTAAAAAAATAACTTAATCATAGCATATGTTGTATACTATTAGATTATATATTACTCCCTCCGTCCCTAATTATAGGAGCAAATTTTGGAGTTGGTTTTGATCCTAATTATAAGAGCAAGTTTTAACTTTTGTCAATTTTTTCCTATAATACCCCTATTTATACTTATTATTAGGAGCATTATATATATGTGTGTTTACATATATATGTATATTTGTGTTTATGTGTGTTAATATATATATGTGTAGATATAGATATATATGTGTGAACACACACACACATAAACATATATGTGTGTGTGTGTACGTGTGTAGATATATGGGTGTGTGTTTCTATGTATGTAGATAGATCTATATATACACACATATATATACACACATATATGTATACACATGGTTATATAAAAAGCAACTAATATACATATATAAACTAATATGTCATGGATATCTAACGTAAGGCAAATTAGAAACACTTATAATTAGGGCAACTTGTGTCATTTTAAATTTATATAAGGACATTTTAGGAAAATGAGTAAAATTAACTAATTTAACTCCTCTCCTTAATTCTCCCAAAATCGGTTAAATTGCTCCTATAATTAGGAACCGAGGTAGTAGTTTATAAGTAAGACAAATTAGTTTGATATAAAAAATAAATATAAATATTTTAAAATAATTTATTCAACTTTTTTAATCTCTCTAAAAAATCAGCTGGAACTTATATTAAAGATGGAAGATATTACTTTCTTTATTAGTAATTATAATATCCTAATTTTGAATAGATCGGTCTCCTCTCAGATTATCTAAACATTAAATGCATTTTTACCTATTTTACCCATGTTATTAAAATCGGACCGGACCGACCAGTTTGATTACAAAACCATCGAACATTTCATTTAACTGGTCCGGTTTAAAAGATTCAATATTTATTTAGAATTTTCTGATTTTAAAAATTGATATCTAATTCTACATATTTTCAAAAATTACAATTAAGACTCTATGTAATTTATTCAGCTTCTTTAATTTCTCCAAAAATATCAACTGGATCTTATATTAAAAATGGAAGGTAGTGTTTCTTTGTTACTAATTATAAGATCCTAATTTTGAATAGATCTGTCCCCTTTGAGTTTATCTAACCGTTAAATGCATTTTTACTCATTCTACCCTTAATTAAGATACTCTCATGTTACTTTAATATTTTCTCTCATATTTGTTTCTCACCTTCTGTTGAATTTTTTTTTATAAAAAATTTTAGGAAAGGGGTTGGGCTCACCCATAATCCAAGGGTAAGGCGCTTGGAGCCCAGTCTACAAGGCATACTGGGTTAGAGAGTACACATGCCTCTACCTCTTCCCAGCGTTTCCACTGTTTCGTAGACCTCTAAGATGCCTCCACCGTTTGTTATAATGATCTTATAATAAGAAACGAAAAGAGTAGGTAAAAATCAAAAAATGTCCAAAAAGCCCATAATGCCAGAAAACAAAATAGAAAGCACCCAGCCGTCCCTCATATTAATTAAATGTATCATCAACATCTTGGTTACATTCTGAGCTAAAATAATGTTAACAACATGATAGCTAATTTGTACTATATCTTTTTTAGGGCCAATCCACTTAGAGGGACGTCCAAGATTAACAGTAAAGTTATGGATACAAAATGATCCACACACACAAACACACATAAAATGATAGTGTTGCTTTTGAGACTTTGATTGAGTTGGTCAGAATGAAATTAAGAATAAATTAAAAGGTAGGATTATGAATTAATTGGACCGACTTAGAGCTTCATTAAAGGTTTTTTGGTCAAATGAGAAGGCAGCACAATACTCTAAACACATTATTATTGGTAATAATAGTGTTGTTGAAACGCTATATATGCTTACATGTTTGCTTCATTCATTTTCTTCTTGTTGAAGTGAAACATATGAAACATGGCCTTGCCAAGGTATATATATATATATATGTACAATTAATAATTATATGCTTCCAGCTCTTAACCATGCTCTTAATTACTTACTTAATTACATTGCTAATCTTTGTTTGTTTGTTTTGTGCAGTGGAAGTAATGAAGAAGAGAAGTGGGAGAACAAAATGAATGGGAATGAGAATGAGAAGCAATATTGTGAGTCTGAGAATAAAACAAGAGGGAAGAAGAAAATAAGAAGCCTAACTTCCATCAATGAGAATGACCAAACTACACATCACACACTCGATTTCAAGCTCTCCAACTTCAATGCTACTCAGGTCTCTCTCTCTCCCCCTCCCTCCCTCTCTCTGTCTCTCTCTCAAAATCAGCATTACATTATTGTTTTGTTGATTGAAATTAACACCCACTTGATCTTTTAACTATATATATTTTTCTAATCTTTGCCTCTTTATCACTATAAATCTTGGCTTCGCCCCAAGTTTTTAAAATCTTTTATGTACTACCTTTGACGCAAAATATAAGTCACTTTTAACTACTTTACTAGAATTGAGAAAGAACCATTAACTCATTAAATCTGTCTTAAATTCAAGAAAATTCCAATTTAACCCTTATTCGAATCTACTCACATCTATCCCTTTTTTTATATCCAATGTGTACTAATAATAAATATTGGAAAATGATAATTAATAACTCTCTATGTGACTTATATTATGGATTAAAGATTTCTTCTAAAAGGCACTTTATATTTTGGACTGGAGGGAGTAAATCTTTACTATTTATAGCTTCCTTAAAACTAAATCCTGCTTTTGTACTGCCTTTGTATGTAGGTACCACAAGGATGGAACAAGCTATTCATTCACATAACAAGTGTGGAAAGTGGGAAAACCATAAACAAAATAGGGAAAGCAACAGTACAAAATGGAGAGTGTCATTGGGATGACTCTGTTTCCCACTCCATTTGCATTTCTCAACACAATGATCATCTTAAAGGCTGCCTCATTAAGCTTGTTGTTGCCATGGTCTCTGCCTAGCTCTCTATGCCTTTTATCTTCTTCATCTTAAATATAATAAACGAAAATTGTCGAAAAATCCCCCATTACAAAATTTATTGCCCAAACCTAAAGACTCAGGTTTTTAAACATGTGTAACTCATCTTTAGTGGATGCAACTTTCCTTCCCCGTGTACAACATATCTTCAATTATGTACAAATTTATTTCATTTTGCACATAATTGAAGATAACAGCTAAAGAAAAGTTGTACCTGTTGAAGATAGGTGGCAATTGGGTCCTTAAACAAATTTTATATATTTTTGGGTAATAAATTTTGCAATGAGGGGTTTTTCAGCAAGTTTCCCGTATAGTAATACACACACTTTTTTGCCTTTTTATAATTTAAAAATTGAATTTGTTATTATAGGGATCAGTAAGGTTTGGAACCCTAGGAGAGGCTACCATTGATTTGGCAAATTGCATCAAATCAGAAACCTCCATTCTATCATTGCCTTTGAAACATTGTTACCATGACACAATCTTACAAGTAAGACTTTCCATTATTACTTTATTTTGGTTCAATCATCATTTCTTAGTTGGTCTAAATAATTGTGAACAAGTTGCTTAAAAATAGTTACTTGAATCTATCAGAGATATAATAAGTTCTAAACATGTTAAGTTCTTCACCATTCTAAAACAATAAAACACCAATCCTATCTATTTTTTTCAGGTTCAAATTCAGTGTTTGTCACCAACAAGAAAAATTTTCAGAGATAAGCATGAGGATGAAGAAAATTCATATGTGGAGGAAATGAACGTTGACTATGATGATCTAGACAATAAATCAGATGCATCTGATGGTACAACATTCAACAACAATGTAGGACCCTCATATTCTATCCAATCGCAAAACACAAGCCAACCTGCAGAACTTAGCAGCAATGTATGAAAAATCTTTCTTTTCTACTGATCTTTGTATACTTTGCTTCTTGACTCTTTACTTCTTTTCTGAAATAGTAGTTACTACCTCCGGTCTTTAATATAAAAGCTAGTTGGGAATTGGATTTTGTTCTAAATATAAGACCTCAATCCACTTTGTTTTCCAAATTTATAATTTTTTCCCAGAGTTTTCTAACTAAGGATAGTCATGATGAAAGATGGTATGTTAGGAAAACCAACCTATATTTTTATTTTATAAATAACTAATATAACTAACTTCCTCAATCTAACCAAATTAGTCAGCTAACTTTTATATTAAGGACCGAATTGAAGGTAGTATTATATAGTAGAATCCAGAGAAGAAAAGCATTAGTCCTTTGGTTCTTAATAAAAGACATATTTACCCAATTTGATTATATTAAGGGAGTTAGTTAAATTAGTTAATATGACATGTGATTTCTAAAACACACTAGTCATCTTTCTTAATTCCCTCATTCCCTCTCCTCCTTAATTATTATTGAGGGAGCATCAATAGGGGTAAATTAATAAAATATTGACAAATATTTCTTATATTTAGGACGAAGATCAACTCTTTAAATATGTCTTGTATTTAGGACTGGAGGAGTATTACTTTACATTTAACATCCTCAACTTTAACTTCAGAGGATGCGTTCTCATAATGTTCCTCAGGAGACTAAAATGCATTTTGTTGTTACAGGAAACAAATCTGTCTGAATCAGGTTCTTCTTCATCTGGAAATCAACAAGAAGATCACTCTAATAATGGCAACTACTCAACTTCAGAAGACATCGATTTAGGAATGAAGCATCAAGATCAAACGGAAGAAGACACTGGGGGGCGAGTTCCACGGCGCCAGTGTGCAACATTGGCGAAAAGTTTAGGTTCATCTAAAGATCTTTTGGATGCTGCAGAAGTAACAATCAAGTTACTTAGTGCAGAAGCCACAATGTGGGAGAATAATGCAAGGAAGTTGTTAATTGATGTGGAAAGATTGCAGGAAGACTTGTGCAGCAATTCAGACAAAGAGAAAGAGCTTGAAATGGAGCTAACTGAATTGCATAAAGAATGTTATGAATTGAAGGAGGAAATTGAACAGCTAAAAACAACGGTGGAGGAATCATCGATGGCAAAACAGAATGACAGTGAAAAATCCAAGTTTCAGGCTAAAGAGATGGGGAAAATCATAAAGGAGTTGAAAGATGAGATAGAGAATCAAAAAGGACTAAATAATGACCTTGACTTGCAGCTCGAGAAAGCACAAAATTCCAACATTGAGCTTGCTTCTATTCTTGAGGAGCTAGAGAAGACAATAGAGAAGCAAAAAAAGGAGATTATTGATCTATCAATGAGTAAGTTCCAATTTCAAGATGGAACAGATTATAGTCAAGGATATGACGACAGTGAGGAATATGACTTTCATTTGAAGAAGCCGGTAAACTTACCAATGAAGAAAATACTGATGGATTCTTCTGATTCTTCAGAGCTTGATATCTCTAGTTCTAGATTTCCAATAAATTGCCTCTATGAAGGTATTGAACTAAAGGAATTTTGGAGCTTAGAGCTGCAAGAGAAACTAAAGAACATGGAAGGTACCATCAGATTTCTGGAGAAAAGTTTAGCAGAAAAAGATGAAGAAATGATTAAGCAAAGAGGTTTGAAGGCTAAAATTTTAGAGGAACATGAAGCAAAATGGAAGCATAAGGTATTTGAGAAAGAACAAGAGATTATCACCATTGAAAAGAAGCTATATGAAGGTTTTGATGCTTTTGACCAAGAAATCAGAACTTTGAAACAGAATATGCAAGAGCTTGAAGCAAGAACTTGCATGAATCTTAGTGAAACATGCAAGGTTGAAGAAGATCTGAACATGAAGATCCTTATAAAAGAAGTTTCTGATGTTTACCTTCTCACACAATCCATAGATGTTTGTGGACGCATGAATTTTTCACAGTTAGACTTTGAGCTTGAAAGCTGGAAGCAATTTTGCTTATATCTTGAAGATGAACTCAACAAAACAAGAGCCCATTTGAAAATACAGGAACTTGCAAATGCTGCATTAGAAGACAAGTTACAAGGTCGTTCAAATTTCTTGAGAGCTAAAGTACCTGGTGAAAGTGGCTTGTACAATAAGGCCCCAATTCCTGAGGTGGGTAAAAATTTTCTTACCTGATTGATTCCTCAAAGATATTCTTTTGCCTTCATGTTGATTAATGTTATTGTCCTACTCTTCTGTTGTAATTTAGATCCTTTGAAGTTAAGAATATGTGAAGTTGGTAAAGTACCAATATTGTCATTCATTTTTAGTTTTGTCTTGCATGCATAAAGAAAAAGGATGTAGCTCCCATAAGTATTTTTTCAATAGTACTCACTATCCTAAACTAATTTTTTATGCATTTAGCAACCTAAAGTATTTTCCACAAGTACCCAACATCCTAAAGTTTTTTTTTGTTGTTGCAATTTTGCGCTTACATGATTTTTTGCAATAGCAACGAACACACTAGACTTAGGATACTGAGTATTACTGAAAAAATACTTTAGGGTGATATATGCATAAAACATTACTTGATGATACTGGGTGTTAATGGAAAAATAATTTAGTGTGCTGGGTGCACCAAAAATTAATTTAAAATACTGATTGTTATTGGAAAAATAATTCATTTACTTCCTATCTATACATGTCATTTCATCACCACAACATATTTCTGTATATGACATTGCCATGAATGTGATACGTAAATCTAGAAAATATTTAAAAAGAGAGTTAGTTTAAGCTAGTGACTTAGTTGTTAGAATTAGTTGTATTACTCAGATTATGAATGATATGGATTTATACAATTCCTCTTCTCTCCTTCTCTCCCTCTAATCTGTTTCTCCTCTCTCGTTTCCCACTCTCTCTTTCTACTTTCTCTACACTTTCTTAACAAGAATGAACAATGGTTTTTGGTTGTTTGTGTGTGTGTCCCCTAGAGTCAATAAATTGAATAGTTTTAATACTTAATGCTGTTTGTGCTCAGATTATTGTTGGAGAGGAAAACTTAGTGTGATTCTCCATAGGAGCTTAAAGGAAAAGAGGGACTGATGAACAAAGAAGATTACAAGTTGTTATTAAAGCTCAAGGCAATCAGTCATATAAAGAGCTTAAATTTCAGTAGTGAACAAGGAGAACCAAATCAAGATCCCAAGCATAGAATAATATATAGCATGTGTTTGGTCCATATTATATATATTCATGTTTTCATTGAGTATCTGGTATGTAATGATATACTCGCTATTGGCATTTCATATCTCATTATTTTATTTTCTACTAAACAACTTTTCAGGTGATAGCAATGAAGAAACAAAAGGAAAGAAGGCAATCTGAAAATTGTTTTGATTTGAAAAGGTGGTTTAACAAGTCCTAGTTTATGTATTCATCTATTTAAGGTAATTGACGAAGTATCAAATATGTAAGTAGTTTGGAGTTGATTTGAGTCTTTTATTATATTTATGAAGGTGAATGTATATGATGCATTAAAAAAAAGATCAAGAAAAAAGACAGACAATGAGTGTGAAAATAAAACGTGGATAGTATCTCTTTCTCGTGTTTAGATGTAGATAGGGAACTCAATTTAAGTTTGAAACAAGTCAACTTGTTGTGCTAGACGGATAGTGAACTTATAGCTTGATATGACCAATGTGGGGTTGGTCGAGGTGATCTTGACCTCTTAACCTCATTGGGCATGGAAAAAATCCTCACTGTTAGTTGGGTTGACCTGGATTAGTTGGATTCTAATAGGATCTTGATACTAGTGATTCCATCGTAACAAAAAAAAAAGCTTCTTACGTTTGCTGTGTAGGAACTAAAAATTCTATAAGGTATGAAGTATTGGTAACTGAAAAATGTAAGCAAGTAGTAATTATAAAGTTGGTATGCATAGACTGCCAAAATGAAGTATCTGCTGGAAATTTTACTTCTTTGAGCCACTGAGCAGATTTGCGCCATTTATTTTCCTTTATAATTCTATCAACAATGTATCATAACTATCCATAACTTTGCCTGATCGACTCACAAAGAAGCAAAGAAAAAAGAAGAAAAAGAATCTCTTTTATCCTTAATTTACAAACCAAAAAGGGAGTTATGTACATAAAATGAGGTAGCGTTTCCAAAACCTCAAAACAGGAATATCACCATCTTGGGCAATCACTAGCATGATCCTTGACTTCAAATCTCACCTGTCCCTAGGGCTTGCCTTGAGGAATCTCCTGAAGCCCAGGCTTGGTAATCCTTCACAAGCTGATAATGTAAACCAGATTCAGTAAATATCCCACAAGTCAATCCCCAAGTTGCAATTATAAGATCCTCAATACAGGAATTATATAGAAAGGAATAAATTTGAAGTTTCATGGGATTTGAAATACAACTTTTTTTTTTTTTTTTACAATTATGATCCTTTGGTTTGTCTGAAAATAAATTCATCGCTTGTTTTTCAATTACTACTTAAACACCCAATAACATTTTATAACATTTAATTGCAACAATGAGAAAACAATATATCAAGAGCAAATAATTATTAACAGGCCAACATGTAAGAGGTAATAATGTTGTTTATTCAATATGATTTTAGGTTTTTTTAGAAACAAAACCAGATTACTAATACCTCAACGCCTCAGCCATTTTTACCTATTCCAGAAATCAGAATTAAAATTCAACCAATTGAAAATTTCATAGAAGTTTGTCATATATAAGTTCACCAAGCAGCTCAGACTAATGAGGATGCAATGCATTGAACAAAAGACAAAAGTCAGAAACATCTGCTGTCATATATCAGTCCACTAAGCATGCACAGAACAAGAGACCAAGTCAGAAACATTAAGCTGCATATAACTTTTGGACTAATGAACCAACCAAGTTTCAACAGCATTTAGAAATAAATAACAAAGTACACTTTGATGGATAATCTCACAAGAATTCAAATTCGGTATTCATTAAATGTAACATCCATATATATAAGCAAAGAACAGAAGCGATGGGAATTTGAGCACACAGTCAGCCAATGAAAAATTATCACTACCCTGGGCAATACCTATATAGAACTCATTTAGTTCAGACCCTAAATATAACAGACAACGGACCATTCTAAAAGTTCCAATGAGATTCTTCTAGGATCTCTTAACCGGTAGACTGAATCTCCAAAAGGCTATTAATCTTTAACCTCAATTGTTATCTTATCATCATCATATGATCTGGCCAATAAATTAAAATAGGACAAACTTGCACTTTAAATGAAAGTTGTTAATATAATGTCTCGTCCACAAACCTGTGCCATAAAGCGGGGAAGCATAACTCTCAGTATCTGTTCGAGGACTTGAGTCCCGGCTGATTCAATAGCTTCCTTCGGTATTAATTGGAATGCAAAGGGAATTTCAACAGTCACCTGGAATCCACATATTGGTCCAAAGATAAACTTTATATAAAGTCCACAGTTGCACAATCACGTAAAATTGATAAAAAAACCAAATTTACTACCTCAATTATAGTATCTGAAGAGAGCTGCTGCACCAAGGAATTATTGCTGCTGCTATTACATGATATCCGGTTTACCATCAAAGCTGTGTTACCATATTAAAGTATTGTTAAAGCATTCCTGAAAGTGGCAGAAGCAAAATGATAAAAATATTTTGGAAAAGAACTTCGCCTCATAAATCCCTAGCGAACCTTAATGACCCCACACAATTAAACCCACTATAACCTTGTGTCACTTGACCTACACTAAAAAGGTTCTTTATTGCACAATACCAGTGGTATTCAAGAGAGTTAGAAGCTTACGGCACAAAATTATAGGAGCAATAACTTTCACAATAAAGACAAGAGTGCCATTATATCATGGATGAATAGAGTAGAATGCAGGCCAAACTAATTTGGCCTAACTTTCGTCCAAAATATCTAACTCTGCAAAGTAACATCCCAAATTCTTGTTTGTGGCATAGCATTTGCTGTTCAACTCACTGGTTTGCATTGGGAAGAATGCATGGTAAAATATGGCCTAATTTTCATAATAACTCCTCATATAACTCTACACATGTTCTGCAGGGTGACTTTCAAAGTTCCTTATTAATAAGAAACTGTATGTACTATATACTGACCGTTCAGCAAATCTAATTACTGTAACAATTGGGACCAAAGACCAAGTCCAACCACAATTGGCTTGGCCTACTTATTTTTTCCTAGCCTGGTCTAGCAAAGAATTTTTTTCATTAAGAAATACCACAAGTGTACCTATGCTATACCAAAGCTATAATTTGCAGATGATAGGATCAATACAATCTTGTATTTATGTGGTGCTGGTTATAAAGTAAATTGAGTTTACATTTCTACAATTAAATATTTAGCTATTACTCCTTACCACCAAACTTATCATTTTGAGCAGCAACCATTGGCGAACCTTCAAGCTGTCACCGGTCACCAAACAAGAAGAAATCAGAAATAAATACACTAGAAAGCCACTCACCCAAAAAAGAAGGGAAAAAACACTAGAAAGTGAACAGAAAAGTCGGGAAAAAAAGAGGAAGAGATGAGAAAACATGTTATACCTTGCAGGACAGAAGTTTAATGCAACACCCGTCGGGTTGTTCTTCCACCTTAACCAGCAAAACCGGACAAATCTCAAAGGAGAAGAACTTAAATTTATAAACATAACACCTAAAAGTGTTGTCATTCACTCTCTCAATCCTCTCAGCATCCAGAACAGAATATTGACTGGCAGGTAATCGCATGTATTCAACTGAAACCAACAACAAAAAACAATTTCAAAATTCCGAATTCAGCCACACATATCCAAATCCAAATGGGACGGAGGCCTATCAAATCTCTCTTAACATTACGTAGGGGCCGTTCGAGTTGCTGAACCGTAGTAGACTCCCTCCGCCGAGCAACGAATCGGGCTTTCGGGTTTGGAATCGCAGAAGCTTGAAGTGAAAGCCTTGAGGTGGATTCATAAGCAGATCTTGTACAGAATGATTTGCCATGATGAGAAATGGGACTAATTCTTATCAATGAAGAAGCGCTCAGTGCCATCTAAACTCAAGCCTCACTCTAAGCTTGACATTCAAACGAAAAAATAGAGAAAGAGAAAAAGATTGGCTCTGGTCCTATGGATAGCTTGTAGGGTGAAGTGTGAAATCCAAGCACGAAGAGAAGTTGTGGTCACAAAAGACTAAAAGAGAACCTAGGATATGCGCACGTGAGAGTCACGTGACGCCGCCATTTACCGTTACCGAATCTTTCATGATAAACAGTAACACGAAGTTCAAAGTCATAAACTCTTGCTCCGGCGGATCCAGATTACAGAAATTGATCGGAAATGAAACGCGACGAGAAATCGAGTGGTATGGTAGAGTGAACGATGCAACAACAAACTCCGATGAGGCAGATCGAAGCAAATTAACAGAAGCGGATAAATCCAGATGCTCGAATACTGAATTCATTCAAACTGTTCACACTATTGTAATCGAACAAAAAAACTGAAAATTCAAAGAATTTTAAGGACTAATTAGTATCACTGAAATCCTAAACCTGAAAAGCTTAATATGGTGGATCGCTGTTGTATTGAACGAACCTGGGCACTCATCAAAAATTCGTTGATGAAGACGGTGATAATTTGCATGGCTTTGTTACTTCAAAATCGTAAAGATTAAAATACGTAAATTGAAGATCCGATCAGTAATTCTTCTTCCATCTCGCCAAAGAAGAAGCTTCCTTGGCCATCATCATGTCACAAAACCGGAGCAAGATGGAAAAGGCAACTAAAGCATGATTTAGGAGCCAATATAATGTGAGTTTGCATAGATGGTAAGGGATTCAGGACTAGGCCCTTGGGTCGTGGATTCGATCCCTCTGCCGTCGCTGGGACTCCTTTGGTAGGCGATCTCGTAAGTCCCCAGTAAGCTCTCATAGAGCCCGGAGCCGTGCCCGGGCCTTGGTGGGGGACTGATGTCGAACCCCTCCAAAACTTTTAACCACCGAAAAAATAAAGCATGATTTAGGAGTGTCATTGATAGAGCCAAGCCAAGGTAAAGACACTTCATGTAATGATGTACTATGGGAGGTTGGTTTATTACATCATAATTACTATTTTTTTAAAAATCTAAATAATAATAATTTGGATATCTTTAATATTAATAACATTATTGTTATTGCCTTGAAAAAACATCATCATATAGAGTTGATCTAACGGTGTAAAGCCTCGTTAGATCTCTCTAGGTCTTGAGTTCGAGGAGTTATTTGTATCGAAAAAGCACTACTAAAAAAAGGCCTATAAAACCGCCACATTTAAACCTTTATAGGCCAAGACGGTTTAAAAAGTATAGTCAATGACATTTTTGTAAATATTGATACAATTTAACACTAATCATGCTTTCGTATGGTCTAAATAATATTTTCTAGATCAGTTGTAAAGTAATGCGGTGTTGATAAATATTAAATATTAAGAAAATTTAAAAATTTAAATTCTTGTTAGAGCGGACGCTTATACATCAGGTGTAAATATCCTTTTAGATACCTTCGTTCTTTATATTAATTAGGTCTTAAATGTTTCAGTCTCTTCAGCTTCTAAGGTAAACTTCTCAACTAGGCTGATATATGAGGCCACTTTAATAAATGTAATAATCTTCATTTGTATTGTCTATTTAAACTCCTCATTTTTTTCGTTTTTTCAGATTCATCTCCTCTTCCTCTTGTCTCTAGCTAGAATATCAATATTATACGCGGGAGGGCTAATTCTATCCGTCCTCATTTTCGTCCTCCTCCTCTACAACCACCTCTTTTGCCTCCTCCACCACTTTTAGCCAAACAGCTTCTTCAGCAACTCAATATAATATTATATTATATTATAATATATTATTATATTAAATAATAATAAAGAAATTATTATTATTATATATTTTTTGATAATTTAACAATTAAGCCAATATTATACATTTAGTCCACATAAAATTTCTTCAATACTTAGCAAATTATGATATTTTCTAAAACATAAAACTTACAATATCTTCTTTAAAATTTGGGATTTGCAGAAAAAAAAGGAAAATTACATTCAGGTCCCAAGGAAGGAAAAAAATTACAAAAAAGTCCATTGAAATCACAAAATTACCCAGAAGTCCTAAGGGAATTTTTGTTGTAAATACATGCATTTCCTGTTGTAAATGCATACATTTCTTGTTGTAAATGATTTGAGACTTTTTTGATATTATTTGTACGGAATTAAAATCTAGGTTTTAAATGTTGTTGTAAATACATACATTTTCTATTGTAAATATATACATTTCCTGTTGTAAATGGTCAGGTGTTTAAATGTTGTTGTAAATATATGCATTTCCTGTATGTATTTATAACAACATTTAAAAACCTGGATTTTAATTCCATACAAATAATATCAAAAAAGTCTCAAACCATTTACAACAAGAAATGCATGTATTTACAACAACATTTAAATAGCTGACCATTTACAACAGGAAATGTATGTATTTACAACAGAAAATGTATGTATTTACAACAACATTTAAAAACCTGGATTTTAATTCCGTACAAATAATATCAAAAAAGTCCCAAACCATTTAAAACAGGAAATGTATATATTTACAACAGGAAATGCATGTATTTACAACAAAAAATCACTTGGGACTTTTCTGTAATTTTGTGATTTCAAGGGACTTTTTTTGTATTTTTTTTCTTTCCTTGGGACCTGAGTGTAATTTTCCCAAAAAAAATTGTAAAAGTACATTTTCCCCAGAAACTAATCCAAACAGGCTTATTATTGTTTGGGAGGACATTTTACATATGCTTTTGGGAGCTTTTCATTCCTTTTCAGTTTGAACTACACAGTACACCCACATGTCCCTTTGAAATTCTTAATTCTGTTTCTTTTTATCCTTGCACTTATATACATTACTCCCTTCAGTATTTAATGGAAGAGTCAGTTGATATTTGTTGGATAGATTAAGAAATCTAAATAAGTTAGATTAAATTATTTGTATTAATTGTTTTTTTCCTAAATTAATTTGCTTGACTTATAAAGCGATATATGTATAATAAAATAAGACACATCATATCTTATGATTAAGTACTTTATTATACTTCTTTAATCTCCCAAAAAAAGTTAACCATCTCTTTTATTAAGGACCGGAGGCAGTATAATGTAATTTATCTTTAATTAATGAGATATTGTCTTTTTATTAAAAAAACAAAATATTTATTTGTACATACATATGTGTGCGCACGCCTACCCTTTATGGGCATACTCCTCTAATTCTATTTATAAGTCATTTCTAGCATGTTTTTCACCAACTAATAAAAACCTAAAGTTTATTAACTCTGTTTTAAAATTTAACAAATTTTTAGCTTTACCCTTCTTTAATGTACAATATACCCTATATAAAAAAAAAACCATCACAATGATAAAATGGATGGAATAATTTTATATTCATAATAAAAAATTTAGTGATGTGACTTTAATAAATAGGATTAAAATAAACTTTCTTTCTCTGCTCTGTAAAAGATCATAGGATAATACGTCCATAATCATCAACTTTGAGATTTTTTTTGGACCAAAGTGTATGGAGAGGCTAAGGAATAGTCGGTAACTTTAAGTTTAAGGAGCCCTTGCCTTTTAAAACAAAAAACTGAGAGATATAAGTCCTTGCCCTCTCATAGGGCACCATTCTCTTGTATTTTGAGAGATCAAATTCATAAATTAATTAATCAAGAAAGCCCTTAAATTTACTACTCACTTAACATAAATTTATCAGCCGACCTATAAGTATTTACCATTCACAACACAAACTTAATTACAATTAAAAAGCTTCTCCCCCGTCCTAAATATAAGGGGTTTGTTTTGGCACATGGCTTCTCTACTTTTATTTTCTCGTTGCCATCCTTTTTTCTTTTATGACTATTGGATCAAAATCTAATGATCCACGTTTAATATTCTGTTAAAATATTATTAGAATGAAGAGAAGATGAGAAGGAAATAAATAAAAAGATGTGAATGAAATATTAAATATGGACCAATATTAGATTTTGATTTAATGATTATGAAGGGGGAAATGATGATAGTGGACGGAAAAATAAAAAAGAAGAAGCCAGATCCTTTATTTTGATCGTGAATGTGATACCTTAATCTTCTTTGTCTCCAAAATTTTATAGATTTTCTCCAAATCATCCTATTAATTAATTAAACTTAATTATTAAGGGTTTCTTTCTTTCTTTTTTTGCGGTAAAAACTGGGGTTCAAACACCAATTATTCCATAATCATCATCTAGCGTCTATCCATGGATAAACAACTCCCACAATGTTACTGTATGGAAAAATTATCACCCATGTTGGAGGATATTCAAAAACTATAAAGTTTTCACTACAATTAAAGTTAGAATTAGCTGACTAATCTGCAACCGAATTACCTTCTTTCAAAGTATGGGCAAAGAGAATCTACATCTTTTTATTACTTTCTCTCAGCCATGCGTTAAGTGTCCGATCTCTAATCTTTCCTTGGATCCAGGCATCCAGACCATATATAGAGCCAAAGTTGAGTCCTCTCCGCTATGATCCTATTAGAACCCAACTCTTGTGTCATTTTAAGACCCTGCACAAAGCCTCCAAATTCCAGCAGATAAAGCATTGCAACGTCCTAATTTTCTATCAAACCCACAAATCAGCTACCAATTATTAAGGGTTTCTATTAAAGAGTAGTTTTCAATGCAAATGATTAAACAAGGTATTTTAGATAAACAAACACATATTTCTTACAAATAACTAACTTAATTAATTTTTTTAATATTCCTAAATCAATTATCTATCTCATAAATTTAAGAGTGGATACAGTATTTAACAATATTTACCACTCAAACAACACATTTTTTATTATTCAAACAAACACCACAAAATTACAAGTGGAATAATAATTATTAATCGTGGAATAATAATTATTGACCGTTAATGGCCCATAAGAACAAAAAACTTTTTGAATTAGTGACAGGATTATATTATCCCAATCTTTTCATGAAATATTCCTAAACATTTTTTGTGATGTCCGGAGCATTATTTTTGCTAGTAGCAAAAACAAATTTATCTCTTCATGGAGAAGGTGGAGGGTAGTAAAATACATATTCTCCTGTTGAGACCTAATTTAATGTTCATAGATTTCTCGAGAAATTTTCTTACGAAAGTTTTGTTATATAATCTATAATGGCCTCTAGTTTAGGTGGACAGCCTGACAAATAGATATCCACATGAATTAGCTTATCCACCTCTCAAACAGTACTATAAGAACCGGTACTGAACATCCCCGTAAATGTACAAGCTTCTATAGCAATAACATATTTTGGTTAAGGCATTTGTCCATATAGTCTCACTAAATAAGGAGCCATCTTCATCCCTGTTTGGAGAGAGTTTTAAGTAGCTTAAAGTCGGAAAAAAGTAGCAGTAGAAAAAAAAACCAGAAGTGAAGCGTTTGGGTTGAGCTTTAAGTTCACTGGACTTTTTTAGAAAAAACTCCTAAAAGTCAGTTAAAGAAAAAGTTTCATGAGGTAGCTTTTTCCAAAAAAGCTCTCAGCTTTTTGACATGGGCCTTGCCACTTCTACTATCATCAATCCAAATAGAAATCATATTTACAACATGATTTTTTTCTTATCGAGCTTCTAAAAAAGTTAGATAGAAAATAAGTCACTACTTCCACCACTAACCCAAACAGACGAATATGCCTGTTGTTAAAATTAGATCCGCTTGTCTAGGATTGGATTGTAGCGAATTTCTCCTAAATTGAGTTTTGTTCTATACACATAGACCGAATATCCAACTCAACCACATAATTAAGAGATTAGTTTTCATTACTTGCGGCAACTTGAATTAGTCAATATTTTAAAATATGATGAATATTTATCTTTTGATAAGCAGAGACAATAACATTACCCACCTCTTAATTTCCAAACATTTATAGAAGAAGTCAAAAATTTTGTGAAGAGTATATATGAAATCTATGAACCAACCTATAGGCGTTGACAAATAATCTGTTGATAGTATACCCTGACGTCATCCATTTTTAGAATAGATATTACTAGTACTAGTTTTGAAACTTTCAAAATACTTTAATATAAAAAATAAATAAAATTAAAACGTTAATCCCAGTAAATGCTAATTGGTAGTAACATACATACACATCCAGCTAATGTTGAAAAATAATTCTTGTAATGGAGATCCATTGACCACTTTGCATGTGGGAAACAAAGTGCACAGCATCTTTTTATATATATATATATATATATATATAATTGACAAGGAGATCTCTCATTGTCCATTTTCTGCCCATCCCTCCCCATCCTCTATTCTGATTGTCAAAATCTTGATCCAAAGGATCAAAATTATTTTTGTAAAAACAGCACGCAGTAATAAAATCCGCGCGCGATTTATCAAAAATAATTCTAGTCTTTTAGATCAAGATTTTGACAGTCAGGATGGAAGATAGAGAGAAATGAGCAGAAAATGGACAAGGAGCGAAACCGGAGTCGCGTACGCCGTTGGATCATTTTAAGAATACATGAGTTAATTAAATTATTAATGATTAATTAAATAATAACAGAGGCGGTAATCACGCCCAAGCCACGACGCTGGCTCTTTCACTCACGCACGGATACACATGTAGGAAAGAGAGAATCGCTGGATATGTATGTAGCCCAGCCTCAACCTCTCTAATTTCATTCTTCACTTCCCTCTCCACAACCTAATCCACTCCTTCTTCCCCATTTTCGGTCTTTGGATTCTGTAACCAAATGGAATTTGCGACAATGGTTTGAACTTCTTCTGTTGCTGTTTTTTTTTTTTCCTCGCGCTGTTTCTGTTAAATTGCCCTTTCTTTCGCTTCACAAGAAGGAACGAAAGAGAAGAGGTTGAAGAATAGTAATGGAGTCAACAGAATCTACCCATGTGTTGTCGTCTCCTGAGGGACCAAGGAAATCCGCCTCGACACGACCCAATTCCCCTGCTCCAGGTATCTGATCCGATCTGCTTTCTGTGTTTTTGGTTTATTTGGTTTCGGCAGTTGCAAATGGCGGTCCAATTTGATAGTTATATGAGGTTACATCAATGGAAATGATTCGCTTTCTCGTTAATTATAAATGTCGGTAATGTTAATGTACGGTCACATCGGTGTCCAACTTTCCTGACCCGCCTGATTTTGATTTCCAGAGCTAGCAGTTGATAATTTTAAGTTCATTTCAGGAGTGTAAGATTGGGAAGCGGAAAACTTGCTATCACATGTGGGATGTTTGAGTTTTACTTGCTTTCTCAGCTGGTTTTTTGAGCTGGAAAAATCACAATGCAATTTTTTACCTCATTTATTATCAACTCGCCCAGAAGGATTAGGGTTTCTGCTTAAAATGAGGATAAATTAGTTAGCCTATGCCCAGCGGAGTTGATGCTTGATTCAGGATTTTCATTTTGAAGGAGCATTCACTTCTCAATGTTTATAAAGTTCAACTCTGGAACCTGATAACAGTTTGCGTCAGTCGTGAAAATAAAGCTTTTCTATGAAAAGGGAAAATTCAACGCTTTCCTCTTCTTAAGAATCCTTGTAAACTTCTCCAAAACAAGGACTCATGCCATCGCCACTAACGTCTATCTGTTCTTCTAAATCTTTTTAGTAATATAATGATGAACATTTTGATTGTAGTAAGACTGAATTTGTGTTATGCATCTGGTTGAATTTTTATTTTTCTTCTTTTCTTGAAAATAACAAACAATGTTAGTGGGAAATATACTCACAGAGTTTATAAACGTGAAGATATTGGTGATGACTGTTCCATTGTACAAATTTATCGTTTTGCTTTTCTTTTTAAATTTTATTAGGGAGAGATAGATTTTAGGACGAAATGAAGAGAATTGTTGAAAATCGTACTGAGCAAGTATTGAGGGCTCAGGCTCCTTATATAATCTTTAATATAACAGAATTTGTTATACAGCAGATACAATATTCCTGTACAGCAAATTAGGAATATACTCGTGTTCAAAGAGGTACATTTTTACAGCTATACTCCCTCTGGTTCTTATTATAAGACACCAACTATCAAGTGTGTTTGGTCTTTTTAATAAGGCACTTGCTTATTCCCAAGGAGCATTAATTATCTTTTTCCATGTATACACATAATAAATAAGGCTAATAGGTGAGAGTAATAATTAATATGATATTAGAGTTTAGTATAATTAGTAGGGGTAATATTGGAAATTACATGATTCTAAGACAACTTTATTGACTTTAACTGTTTTTCTTAGTTTGTGAGAATTGTTAGTTGGTGCCTTCAGAGAGAGTACAAGATTTTTCTAGATTTCCTAATATAATAATTACAGGAATATTCTAGAAATGATTAATCTCTAACAGGAAGAACTAAGAAGAAGAACGATTTTTGAAAAATAAATGCCATCTTATGTAAATCTGAAATTATCTTAGGCTTTACTCCATTTGTTCCTATTTTAAGTCACCTTATACAACAAATAAATTCCATTAGGTGTGGTCGGCTACATGGATCGCAGGGCACCATTGTGCTTTATCGAAAACCAGATCTTTGGATAGATTATTAACAAATAGGTCTTGCTCGAATGTTTGCTTTGGTCTTTCTCTACCTCATAGAAGCATTTTAATCTTTCTTTTCATGTTATTTTGCAAAATTTATGAAGCAATTAATATTTTTTTTCCAGTAGTGCCTTTGGTATGGATATTACTAGAGCACAAAGTAACAGTTTCTAGATTACTGCTTCATGCTCATTCTAATGCAGTGTTTGGTTCTGCTAGATTCTACAGAGAAACCAACATATATACGGTTTCTTGTTTCAAATGCTGCAGCTGGTTCTGTTATTGGAAAGGGTGGTTCAACTATCACTGATTTCCAGTCACAATCTGGAGCACGAATCCAATTATCTCGCAATCAAGAATTTTTTCCTGGAACTACAGATAGGATTATTATGGTATCTGGTGCTATAAATGAAATTCTAAAGGCTGTAGAACTTATTCTTTCGAAGTTGATGAGTGAGGTAACCACTGTTATAGCCACCATTATGTAGATTTAGTTACTAATGGGTTGAAAGATGTCTTATGTGCTTTGAAATTTACTTGGCTTCTGTGATTAGCTTCATAGTGAGGATGGCAATGATGCTGAACCAAAAACAAAGGTGAGACTCATTGTTCCAAATAGCTCTTGTGGAGGGATAATTGGCAAGGGAGGTTCTACCATTAGGTATGATTACTTTTCTTAGTCAATACTAGATATACAAAATTTTTAGTTTGCCTTGTTTATGAATTAATTACTGATGGAAAAAGCAATTTCTGGTGCTTATGGATCTTGATCTTTGTTCTGAGAATATTTCTTAAGGAATGGTGAGTTCTTTTCAATTTATTTTAACCACCCATAACAGCAGGCTCTCCTGGTGGTATCGGGAGAAAATGGTTATCTATAATCTTTTCCTTCCCATTTTAAGCCCACTTTCTGTGTCATTAAGAGACCTATTATTACTTTCAATTTAATTTTCCTTTCTCTATGTTTTAACATAACTGAGAATGTGATAAAAAGTTACCTTATTTTTATCTTTGTCTGAGCAGGTCATTTATTGAAGATTCTCATGCTAGCATCAAGATATCTCCTCAAGATAATAATTACTACGGACTGAATGATAGGCTAGTGACACTGGCTGGAACTCTGGATGAACAGATGCATGCCATTGATTTAATTGTTTCTAAGCTTGCCGAAGATCCACAGTATTCTCAGTCCATGAGCACTCCATTTTCATATACAGGTTTGTCAGCCTCATTCATGTTTGTGATTCTAAAGAGCTAATAATAAGTTGAGAGTTTAACTCATATGTATGTCACTGCAGAGGACGATGTTACGGAAAAAAGTTTGCATGGGACTTAAGTATAGACTGCTGTTTTTAAGGAGCAATGCTTAATTTAGGCCAAAAAAATTGCATATGTAAAAATAACTTGCTCCAACCCCCAAAAAAAAAAAAGAAAAGAAAAGAAAAGAAAAAACACCAAAAACCCGCAACAAAACACACGAAAAAGGGAGAGGACCTGCCCCTGTGTGATTTTTCCTGTTTTTTTGTCAACCCATTTCTACTTGCTTGAATAATTCTTTTGCTTTGAAGGCAAGTTGTTGCTAAGTTTCTATTTCCCTGTATGTCATATTCAAGTGGGTGATAAGTGATTACTGCAATAAGGGGCATCCCTTGTACCATGAAAAAATAAGGAAGCACAACTTGACCTATGGGTTATAATTACAAAGCCTGATTCATTCATTCGTTTTTTTTTTTTTGCTATTATAAGCTGAGTTCATCATTGATCAATGTCATAAGATTCATCAGAGTTTTATGTTGGTTGTCGAGGGCCTAACAAGGCTAAAACATGGGCGTTGTGCAATCTATGTAGCTGATTGCAGCTAGTGGGATAAGGCTTGTTATTGTTTTATTAGTTCGTGCACAATTCAACGATAAAGAATTTTAAATTTAAGTTCAAACACCACTTGCATTTTGAGTCTTCTAAATTATTGCACTTTGCTACATGATTACACTTTCTGCAGGCAGCAATGATATCCATAAGTACTAAGTTTTAAGATTCATAAATCATACTAATTTGCTTTAGATTTAATCTTGACTGTTATTGTTATATCTCTGCATGGGGTGATTAGATACTGTATTTCAGTCTAGGGTGGTGTTGTGGTAAGTGTCTTTTATGGCCTTCCAGTTTGTGCATGCTATCACATTATTTTTAAGTTATCTGGGCTTCTATTTATGCACTTTAGGGGGCTGTTTAATTTGAGTCGTAGTGTTCTTACTCCTAAGGTTTTGACAAGCCCTTCATAGTTTGCTCATTCTTTTCTGATTAATGATGAAAAGGAAGACTTCTAAAAAACTACATCACCATAGATGACAATGAAATGATGGAATCAAGATTCGATTAGCAATTTTATGTTCAGTCGATATGTTTTCTGAGGAATTATTATCATAAATTTGTTGCTTAATATATATATTTTTGAACTTGAATTTCAGGTGTTGTCTTCTCTGGTTATCAAGGTGTTCCCTATTCATATATGGTTCCTCCTGTGGCAACAGCTCCCTACAATGGAATTAACTATAGGCAAAATGGTGGTGGAGGAAAAGTCCAGAATAGCAAGGTTAGTAATGTTTCCTAAGAGAGTTGAGATAGAACAAAGCATGATATCAGATTTCTTATATCTTGTTTTGGAGGCTGAGCACGATTCATCTTTGAGAGAGTTGAGACTTGGATGGAGACCTTGCTATCCTGAAATTAGTTTTCTTTCTTCCACTTATCAATCCTTTGAACTATGTGATCCTGGAAGGTGCCATATTGTCATGTTCTTAAAATGAAAGGAGCATATTTCGAATCTTGTGGCATCTGATGTCATTTGTCATTTAATGAATACCAGGTTATAAATCACAAGTCACTAGTAGGATGGTAGGCTATCTTAGGTCATTGCTGTTTTCCTGTGTTTCCATGAAGTAAGCTCTTTTGGTGTTTTATGCAACTATGACATCACATTAAATTGCAATAGCAGTTAGTGAAATGGACTGCCCATGTTCATTTTGGGTAAAAATACATGTCAATCTGTGATTATTGTGAATAAACGTGGCTGCTAATTTTGTGGAAGATAGTTGGGCTGTAGGTAATAAGCTTGGATATGAGAAGCAGGAATTTCTTGGGCATCAAACCTGGGAAAACTTTGCATAATACATAAGGGTTATAGGAAATATGAAGGTTATTGACAGAATGTTGTTCATTGGATGGAACTTATAAAACAAGAATTTCTTGCCTATAGAGCTTATTTGGACCTATCAATCATAAAAGACGAATAGACAAACTGGGAACCAAACTTCAGGCATGTCAAATTATGGTGTAAGTCGTGACTGAAAACACTGTATTGCATGGGTAGATCCAACTGGGCCCTTGCTTTTTGCTGTAGATGGATTTTGACCAAAATTAGAAGAAAGGCTATTCTGGTCCATTTAGTATGGATTGACTGCCCAGCAAGTTGAACCGTTCAATGCTATCACATCATAAAACTTTGATAAGAACGTGGCTGGTTTGCTTGAATATGCATCTGTCTAAAATTTTACTAGTTACAAATATAACTTATTAGTGTTCAAAACAGAATATGGAACTCCATTTACAAAATAAACAAAATCAATTGATCTTCAAGCCTAAGGGGTTGTTTACCATATTCACACATGCTTTGCATATGTATCATTCTTCTGAGTTCTGACGTATTTGTTTATCTGTTGTTTTTGTTTTAATTCTTACGATGAGAGATCAAACATACTCTCGTATATGAAAGAATAACACGTTTAACCTCCTTATATTTCTATTAATATGTTGCATTGCCTTGTTTCTTTGAACTGATAGATGGTCATGCATTGTTTGCCAGGAGGAGCGGAATAACTCACTGACAATTGGTGTTGCAGATGGGCATATAGGGTTGGTTGTTGGTCGTGGGGGAAGGAGCATAATTGAAATTAGTCAGGTTTTCCCATTGTCTTACTCTGTTCAATATGATTACTCATACAACACACTAACTTAGACTAATATGTCTTTTCAGATTAGCGGGGCAAGGATAAAGATATCAGATAGAGGTGATTTTATGACCGGAACAACTGATAGGTATAAAGACGAACTTGCTTTCTCACAATTTTGTATCCTCATATATTTATTTTGTCGCTTAGAATAAGCTAATATAAACAAGAACTTTACTTTAGACATTTTGACGTGACTTGTCTTCATGATGCAGGAAAGTTACCATAACAGGATCCCAAAGAGCAATACGCACAGCTGAATCTATGATAATGCAGAAAGTTGCTTATGCTGCTGAGAGGGCCATGGAGTAGTAGGCAAATACACTTTTTAGTGAACCTGCTTGCTAATTGCTTATACATTTGCTGTTTTCTTAGGCTTATTTATATAAACCATTTAGATTATAAGTTGAGATCTGAATATTGTAGTTTGACAGGGAGCAAGATTTTGTTGTTAATTTTAAGGTAGTCCTGTAGGGAGAAAACACTACCAGATAATTATCAATTGGGAGGGACAGACACTACTGCTTTTGACCCTTGTGTAGTAACTAGAGGCATATTCTTTTTTGGTTACATGTTGTAAGTCAACAATTATTTAATTTCCTGGCCTTGAGATAGGATTTGAGAAATTCCTGCTGCTTGTTCATGATTTAGGAATTTGAGTATTCACTTGTGAGAATATCCCTTCCGAATCTTGTTTGACCTAAATTGTTGTTGGTTCTGCCTAGATTCCTCGGCTGGTTGGTTTTATTATGCAAATGATTGTCATTAGTTGATATCCAGGTGATTGGTTTTCCCCAACTGTTAATGAGCTTTGGTTCAACTTGTAAGATATTCCACAAGCTTTCAAAAACTGATGTTCCTTTCTCAGAAACTCATTTGATCTTTGGTTTGTGTAAATAACTAGCTACCAAGTGAAATGGGTCAGCTGTCTGGAAGTGATTCTATAGCTTGTTTGGCATCATGTTATGTGATGTCAAACTGACTTGTGAAAAACTATTTTGGCCCAACATGTGATGCTTGGGATAGCTTATAAGAATATGAGTTTCTAGACTAAAAAGTCAAGGTGAAGTCGAAGCAACTTTTTCTGTTTTTTTGGCTTTTCTTCATATTTCAATTTTTTGAAATTGGCTCTTCTATATATCATGGAAGTAGGTTTATGTCAAACATGTATTTTCATAAAAGTCTCTTTAAACATAAATTAAATTATACTAATTAAATCTTACCCCAATTTCAATATGCAAAAGTCAGAACAAGGATTATTTTTGCTTACGAACGTTAATCTGAACATGCCCCATTGTGCCCAAACAAGGCTGACTTGAGCTTTTGAAGGTATTTTTCTGAAATTTTGCCTACTTTTATTTTATTCAGCTATATAGAAGTTACATGCATTATTTAAGCGTCATCTCTCATCTTGACCTTCTCCAACACTAATCTGTGCAGTTTCAGTGACACACTTCAAAATCATGTGAACGATTTGAAGCCTTGAAGCTAGGCACAGGCACTTCTTCACTCACCCAACATTTCCTCTCTTCATCTCTTGTTTTAATCTCCATGTGTCCTTCGTTGTCGGTAACTCCACTCCCCACGCGACAGCCTCGCCTTCGCTTTCACTGTAAGAGTAAAAGAGACACATTTTTTGTAAGAAAAATGAGGAAATATATCAGTGTAATTAAACATGGACTGGACCGGCTGGTTCGGCCCGGAAAATGGCGAACTAGTTGGGTCTGGGCACTAACTGGTTTAATTTTAAAAAAATTCTATTTTTTTTTTTTTTTTTATAATTTTATATTAATAACCTAAAATCTTCACTTTCTCATCGATTTGGCCCCTGGTTAGCTCTAGTTTGACTCCAGTCTGACCCACTGATCATTGACCCAGTACCTCGATCAGTTTAGTGATCGGTCTGGTTTTAATAACCTTGAAATATATACATGTTTTATTAAAATTTGTTAGAGGGTTTCGTATATTAATAAATTTTGATCTATTAATTAAATTCCAATCTCTGAATGAAAACAATAACTAACTACTAGTACTAATTATAAGTAATAAGAGAAGCGTCAGTGTAAAAACTACATGGGAATTGCATACACAAAAATATTGAAGTAGATAAGATGGCGTCACGTATCTATCTTTCTATATATAATATAGGGTAAATGATTTCTCTAGTCATTGGAGATAAGTTATCTCTAGTGACCCCTAAAACTACGTCATTTTGGATTAATGATGGGTGTTTTCTTTATTTTGCACCCTTCATTAATTCACCTAAAATTACGAAAACACTCTTCATTAATACAAAATGAGGTAGTTTTGGGGGTTACTGGAAATAACTTATCTCTAGTGATTGGAGCAATACTTTTCCCTATAATATATATACACTGTTAGAACCCAAAAGTGGGTGAATTGGGTATAACAAGAACTTTAAAAATCTTTTTTCATTTTAGTGACAACAACAAGTATGAAAGTACTGAATCATAAACGCACAATCAAATAAGTAAATTGGTTATGCTGAGAATATAAGAGATTAGGGAAGACAATATACAAACTGTGATTTATTTTGGTTCGGTCCAATCCTTTATAACCTACGTTAAGTCCCCAGGCTCCTCTTGAGATTTTCATTCCACTATCTTTCTCAAGTTTCAATCAGGTACATAAGAACTACTACAATCCCACAAGTTTAGTCAGAAACTTGTGAAGCCACTTACTATCTTCTCATTGAGATAACAACTCTTTCTTACACATTGTAAGAATACAACCTTAATGATATAAGATTCTTCTCTGTTAGAAGTGAATTAAGATGAACACTAAAACATAATACAAATAATTTCTCTCTCAAGGTAAATTACATAAGTACTGAGAAAACAAAGAGTATATGAGATGATTGTTGGAGTCATAGTATACGTTGGCATTTTGATGGTGAAAGTACAAGCTTTCTCTACCTTTCAATTTTGAAAGCTTCTTCTATTTATAGTTGATCATGAGTATTTGATCATTGAAGATGTTATATGTTGAAGAATCTGTTAGGTTGTTGAGACTTTCCTCTTCCCGTTAAAAAATAGCAGTTGGAACTCTTTTGACATGAAAGCTTTTTGACTGTTGGGCTTTAATCCAAGTTTAATCACCTATAATCTTCATATAGACTTGATTAGTGATGATTAGAAATGATTATAAATAATATAATCAAGTTTTATATGAGTTTGGAAAAAAAAATCATAAAATCCGAGACGATGATTAAAACTGTGTAGAATATCACTACCAAGATCACTGAAGTGGTTCTGCCAGTGATAGGCCATCACTTGAGTAATCTTCCTTGGTGCTCAGAAGCTCATAGTGTATTACTTTTTGTTTCACTGCATTGATGTGGAAGTGATGTCAATATTGATTGGTCACAAGAATGATCTTCCTTGGTGCTCATAAGTTCATAGTGTATTACTTTTTGGTTCACTGCATTGATATAGAAGTGACGTCAATATTGATTGGTCACTCGAGTACTCACATAAGTGATCTGAGTGAGAAAAAGCTGATCACTTCCTGAATCACTTGAGTATTGTGAAAGTGGTGACAAATTGATTCATTACTTGAGTGATATTGTAAAAAAAATTATGATCACTTTCATATCATTGGCGAGATCCTACCAGTAATAGACTTATTTTAACTCCAAACTTAGCAAATGACCTATCCTCATAAAACTCTTAAAGTCTACTTTCTAATGCAACAATAACCACTTCCAAATTTGCTGTATTCTGAAAGTTATGATCAAATCTATAGTTGCTGGTCTGGAGCAACGTCTATATACGAGTGTGCACTTTTGAAATTCATATCTCTTCCATATGAACTTTGTTGAGCTTGATCTTGGTGGATTTGAAATTCCTCTTGAGATTCTAATTGAATATTCAACAGGTTTCAGTCCAAAACATATTGTCCTCCAAAAGTTATGATCCGAAGAGTGACTGCTGGTTTGGAACAATGTGAGAAATTCGAGCATCAAGTTCCAAGATCCATAGCTCTTTCATATGAGACTATATGAGATTGCTATTGGTTTTGTTGAAACAGATATTGAGTCTAGTTTCATACTCCCTTTGGTCCTTATTATAAGGCACCAACTACCATTTTCTCGCGGATCAATGAATGAAGGTTAAGTCATTAATTAGGTCTAAAAGTAATAAATGTTTCCAACTTTACCCCTACTTTAATGATGTAGGTTTAAATGAGTTAGTTAAAAATGAGTGTAACATCCAATGTTTGAAATGCGGAAATTTTTTTTTTCAAACAAGTAATCAGAGTAGAGCAAAAGAGCGAAAGAGTAATTGGATTCTTAGCCAAAACATCAACCATTGTGTAACATTGTAATGATTACAGTAATCCTAAGGTTTATATCATAAGCATACTAGAGATGCATGATCATTATGCCGACAAAACATAAGCACAGAGCAATATGTAAAGCCCCATAAGGTAAATAACAACAACAGCTTGCACTATTCACAGTGCCACGATAATTAGTCGTGTCCTCAGCGCTAGGAAAACAAAACGGTGTTATCAAAACTATAACCCGTATAACTGTCTGTATAACGGTCTACGAACATATCATTGACATATAAGTATTTAAGATGTGCAAGATTAGTGTTACAGTACGCGTCCGTACCTTCGTTGGCAACGTTAGGTACTACCGACGGAAAACGTACTTTCTACGGAGAAACGTGCAAAAGTCCTATAGCGGCACGTCGGGCAGCGAAGCGGCAGAGCGAATCAGCGTTTCAGATATCCTATGAGAATAATGTCACTTCTATTAGTAATTTGACATTATAATCGGCATTTTAGGTAAAAATTACCATTTTGCCCTATACCCCTACTTGGCGGAATTTCGCGGTAGCTCGCTTACATAGGCTATTTTCTTCCCAAAATTTTGCCGAACTTCGACGCCATCATGATTTTCAAAATAAAGACTAAAATAGCCCTCCCATCTAATATCAAAACATAAAAATAAAGACTACTCTAGCCTTACTAACTATTGAACTAAAGACTAAAAACTAAAGACCGAAAGACTTACCCGTTGAAGACTTGGCGAGAACTTCCCAGAGCTTCTCTCTCTACTTTCTCTCCCTAGAATTTGAAATAAGCAAGAAGGAATGGTGTGAAGAAAAGTGAAGGAGGGGGTATTTATAGTGTTTTTGGAGGGACAAGGTTGGAATTTTTGAAGTTGTTTGCACTATTCATGTCCAAGAATTTCACACAATTTTTGCCCTTGCCTTTTCCCCTCTTGGCCGACCTCCATGATGATGTGGCAGCCAAGGATTGGCTCAAAATGGTGACTAGGCTTACTTTATGCTCTAGTCTAACCGTTTTCCCGATCGGTACCCGATTCGCGTGATTTCGGAGAATTCTCAAAATTCCGGTTTACAACTCAAGACAAGTTCTCACTTAGTAGAAATGTCCAGGTCAACCTAAATTTTGATTCCATATAGGCCTCCAGTATTCCAGTTGAAGTTTTCTCGAAAAACGTGTCCGAACGTGTCCGGTGTCGAAATTCGTTTTCGGAGATATCAATCTCTTCGAAATAATTCACTGATTCCAAATAGAGTAAATACCCTTTTTGGTCCCTGGAAAAACACATTTGACCCTTTTTGGTCCCTGAGTAAAAAAATGTCATTTTGGTCCTTTTAGGGACTAAAAAGGACATTTTTGGGAATTTCTGAGGGATTAAAATGTGCAAAAAAAAAATGATCAAAATGACTAAAAGGGACCTTATTTTTCCATTTTAGGGACTGAAAGTGACTTATTTTTTTCCAGGGACCAAAAAGGACATCCGTGTTTTTTCCAGGGACCAAAAAGGGTATTTACTCTTCCAAATATGTCTAAATAAATTCAAACTCATTCCTAAACATTGAGTTAGAATTTATTTTCCTCTTTTCCAAAAATATGCCTATATGCATTTTTCCCTATTTTGTTTTATTAGGAAAATGCACAAACTACTTCTAATTAACTTAGGAAGAGGTCACTTAAAGGTAAAAACTCACCGATCAATATTTTACCTTGACCTTGGGATTCCTATTCCTAGATCTCTAGATAGGATCCGTTTCCTAATTTTTAAATTACTATTCACAATTTTTGCTTTAATTTAATTATATTAATTTTATAATGTGCAACTTGGCCACTTGCTTCTTCTATTTCATTTTTATATATTTTTTTTTTCCATTCTCCTTTCTCTTGAATTTCGGCTGGCCCTATTTTAGATTAATAAATATTTATTTTTTATTTAATTAATTATTTAATGATTTGTTTATTTACTTTTTCTCAAAAATTCCCCAAAATTATCTAATTGGTCCATTCTTGTATTTAGGCTTAAAAATACCTAAACTCAACTATTTTTCATAGAAATTTCCAATTAATTAGTAAATACATTTTTACTAATATTCCACTAATTTCCACTAATTTTTGAGCTTCACATAATTATTACTGAATTTCCTTTGCTTATGCTTAAGTAATTAGCCCAATATTACTTAATTACTTCATTATCACCTGTTGATAATTTTCTTAATTAGGATGTCTCATTATCTTCATACACTTGTATTAACATTAGTATTTTCATACCTCTTGCATTATTCCATAATTACAAGGGTATTTTGGTCTTTTACTTCTTTTTGAGTATTTTCCAACAATTTCTCCAATTTCATAATTTATAAAATTACAATAATTAAAGATTATATACTCTCCTAACTCACTTGGTCATTTAACTGTCTTTTAGGATTTTTCCATAAATTTTCTAAGTTAATTACCCTTTGCAGGGGCGTTTTGGTCATTTTGGCACTTTGGCCCTCAAACTCCCTAATTTCTTACGAAATTCTACTTAGAAAATTGACTGTATTTATACAAGACCGGAGATTGAAATTTCACTTATCGAAATATCCAACTTTTATTTATAATATTCCGTATAAATATCCGGTATTACATTTCTCCCCCTTACACAAAATTTCGCCTCGAAATTTAGTCTATACTAACTAAACTTCGGGCCATGAACTCGGGTACTTCTCTTTCATGTCACTCTCGGTTTCCCAAGTCGCTTCTTCGGGTGACAAACCCTTCCGCACCACCTTCACAATCAAAATAGTCTTGTTTCTGAGCCGTTTCTCTTTGTGATCGATGATCTGCTCTGGCTCGACTATGAAGGTATTATCATGCCGTACTTCGACATCCTCGTACTCGATGACATGATCACTGTCTGGTTGGTACTTCTTCAATTGCGACACGTGGAAAACGTCGTGGAGATTACTCATGATCAATGCGATCTGTTCGCAGGTCTGCTCAAGCATATCCGCCCAAGTAATCGCTGACGAATCATCCAAAGATAATGGTGATTGACGCTTCCGCCCATACAATGCCTCAAACGGGGCCATTTGTATACTAGCATGATAACCGTTGTTATATGCAAACTCGCCTAGCGAAAGATGTTGATCCCAACTTCCTTTGAAATCCGTGGCACATGCTCGCAGATATCCTCCAAATACTCGTATGGTTCTCTCGCATTGACCGTCGGTCCGTGGGTGATAAGCCGAACCGAACTTCAACTTAGTCCCCATACCTTCATGTAACGCTTGCCGAAACGGGATTTGAATCGTGTATCACGATCGAGACAATGCTCTTAGGAACACCATGTAATCTCACTATCTCTTTGATATAGATCTCCGCCAATCGTCCGGAGAATAGTGGATACCGATGGGAATAAAGTGTGCCGACTTGGTTAATCTGTCAACAACTACCCAAATTGTATCATGATTTCGATTTTGGGCAGACCTACCACAAAATCCATGGTTATGTTCTCCCATTTCCATTCCGGCACTCTAGTCCTTGCAAAAGACCAGGGGTCGACGGTGTTCAATCTTTACTTTCGACAGTCAAGCATTTGGCCACGTATTCTCGCTACGTCTTTCTTCATTCCGGCCACCACAGTTCGGATTTCATACTGTACATCTTGACCATGCCTGGATGTAGAGTGTACTTACTCTTATGAGCCTCATCCATTATCGTCCGCCTTAATTCATCAATCGGCGGTATGTAAACTCATTGCTTATACTCGACCAAACCACTACGTGATAGGTCATAGTCTTGGGTCTCACCTCGAGTGATCTTCTCACGTATCTCTTTTGCCCAATCATCTTGCTTCGAGCTTTCTCCACTTCATCTCTCGATCATACTCCCTTGACTCGCAAGAAGTGTAGCAAGATAGGCATCGCAGTGCGTGCGAGACCCATGCAGATTTGATTGGATAGATTCGGATCCCCGAAATCTTCCAACGGTAGCCGCTCTTGTATCATCATGTATGATACCCGCACCGTCTTCCTACTAAGAGCATCAAGAACGACGTTTGCTTTACCCGGATGATACTTGATCTCCGTGGTGTAATCTTTAATCGCTCCATCCAACGACGTTGTCTCATGTTGAGTTCTCGTTGATCGAACAAGTATTTCGACTCTTGTGGTCACAATACACTTCTACGGTTACACCGCATGTAATGCCTCCATATCTTCAAAGCGAACACGATAGCCGCCAGCTCTAAATCGTGTGTAGGATAGTTTAACTCGTGAGGTTTCAGCTGACGAGAGGCATAGGCCACCACCCTGCCCTGCTGCATTAGGACACATCCCAATCCTTGCCCAGTGGCATCACTGTAGACAACATTGGTCTCATCTGGATCGGGATAATCAATACCGGTGCCGTAGTCAACCTCTCCTCGAGCTCGAAGCTCTCCTCACAATCATCTCCCCATATAAAGGGTTGATTCTTCCTCGTAAGCTTTGTCAATGGTAGGGCAAGACGCGAGAAATCCCGTATAAATCTGCGGTAGTATCCCGCTGCACCAAGAAAACTACGGATCTCGTCGCGTCTCTCGGCCGTTTCCACCCGTAATCGCTTCTACTTTGCTTGGATCAACCGCAACTCCGCCGCTAGAAATAACATGGCCCGAAATTTAACTTCCTATAGCCAAAATTCGCATTTGCTCAGCTTAGCATATAGTTGCTTTTCCTTGAGTATGCTCAACACCTTTCGCAGATGTTCTTCGTGCTCTTCTTTGCTCTTAGAATATATCAAAATGTCGTCGATGAACACCACCACAAATTGGTCTAGGTGTTGACGGAAGATACGGTTCATGTAATCCATGAATACCGCAGGTGCATTTGTCAATCCGAAGGGCATCACAAGGAATTCATAATGCCCATATCCGGTTCGAAAGCTGTCTTGGGAACATCGCCATCCTTAACTCGCAATCGATGGTATCCCGAACGCAAGTCAATTTTCGAAAAGATCGTGGAACCAGATAATTGATCCAAAAGATCATCAATCCGGGGAAGTGGGTACTTATTTTTGACGGTTACTTTATTGAGTTCACGGTAATCGATGCAATGAACCCCTTCTTCAAAAGCTCTTCTAGTTTGCTTCCTTAACTCCCGCATCTCGTTAGGAGCCATACGATACGACGCTTTGATATTGATCTGTGCCGTGCATCAAGTCAATATTGAACTCCACTTCTGATAGGAGGTAACTCGGTGAGATCCTCCGGAAATACATCGAAAATTCATTCACCACAGGATATCACGGAGTGAAAGGTTAGCTTCGCTTTGATGAAAAGAATACCATGAAGGCATGGCATCCTTGCTTCACGCACCGATCGGCTCACGTGGTGGAGAGAAAGTTCGAGCTCACTTCAACCTTGTCTCCGGCAAATGATATCTCCTTTTTGCCACGATCGATCATCGCACCATTGGCCGTTAACCGGTTCGAGATCGAATATGACGTCGATGCCGTGAAGAGGTAGACGGATAAGATCCACTTTAGAAACTCGTCCATCCACGTTAGCGGTACAATTCATACATGCATCGGTTAAAGACTTTACACCCAACGGTGTAGATACTACAAGATCAAATGGTAATCTACGTGCATGCAATCCTAAACGACTTGCACAATCATAGGAAATAAACGAGTGACTAGCACCCGAGTCATACAATGCTTCAAGTAGATTGCCATTGAGATAGATGGTACCTTGAACCATCTCTCGGGGACTTCTTGGCCTCTCGTGTTTGTCAATGCAAAGATTCGGCCGGCGCTTTGAGGTCTCGCCTCTATAGCCTTCTCGGGGAAATCCCGGCTAATGTGTCCAAAGCTTCGACACCGAAGCGACTTGTTTCCCATCGCAGCTTGGCTCTGGATGGTACTTCTTGCATTTGGGACACGTCCGGGATCCCTACTGTCTGGGGTAATTGTTGCCCGGTTGGTAGGGTCTCTTGTTTCCACCCCGGTTGTTGTTCCAAGGTGCCTTCCTCTTCGTGAGGAACCTCCGCGGTTGGATCCACCGCGACTTGCATTATTTCCGTCCCGGCCGGGATTTACGCAGTTCCTTCAGTTGCGCTCCGTCGCCCGCAAGATCCTACGGCTTGGGCCATCTTAGAAAATTGGTGAGATACCAACCTTGCCCTTATGTCGTACCTCACCCGCTCACCAATCGGTTCGCTTCCGACTTTCGCTCACATTGCTCTTCGATACGAAGAGTATCGGGACAGGTTGGTGAAACGTGCGAAGTAGTCGTCAAATGACTCCTCACTCCCTTGTTGTATCTGCAGAAATTCCTCCTCCTTAATCACCTGAATTGAGGAGGAAAGTATTGTTCGTTGAATTGCTCCAAGAACATCTCCCACGTAATGTGGCTTGGCGGGGTTGTGGAAACGCTCTCCCACCATCGTGGGCATCGCCTCTAACTTGTAGATAGACAAGCAGTGCCTTCCGATCTCCGGGCACTCGATAACTTCAAAAATCTTTTTAGGCTTAGCGGCCAATCCTCGCCTAGTTCATTCTTTCCTAAACCGGGTGGCTTCACTTGCGTAACCGGTTGACCCAGCTTCTCGGTGGTTCTCTCTTTTGATTTCGCCTAGGTGGTGATTGGGATCTCTCGGACCCTGTGCTCTTCATCATTCTCGTTGTCATCATACTCTTCTTCATTATCGTTGTGATAATCTTCTTCATGTTCCTCATTGTTGCGCTCTTCATCTTGTCTTTGTCTTTCCAGCCTTTCTGCCATTAATGCATCGATAAGAGCTCTCTGCTCTTGCAAAGTTCGCTGCAACTCCTGTATGTCGTTTTGTTGGTTCAGAGTTGATTCGTGCATGTTGGTCCTCTTGGTTTTGTCCAACTTCAGGTATTGCTCTATCTTGAGGCCGCTCGCCTCTACCTCGACCTCGGCCTCGTCCACGGCCTCGCCTCTTGGTGCACCGGCACCTCTTAATATCGCCATTTGTTTTTAATTCCTTTCCTTTATCAAACAACGGATATATGTGTCAGAAAAATAACACAACACGTGGCATCAAAACCTACATATTTTCATATTAGATGTAATGTACATGTTAACGTATATTACATCATCCAAATTAGTTTATGACCAAGTGGTTAAAATCCTTCGCGTTCAGTAATTCATAGAAAGATTCACTCTCGAATCGTCTTGACAAATTGAAATACTCACGGTTGTCATCATCGGATGAATGATCCGATCCGACTGTGTTTCTCCTCTAAAGGCATACTAGCCATTATCTCTGTTCATCTTTACACATTTACACCAATGGTCGTATCGCACTCATTTTCAAAAATGTGCTCAAAGTTAAAAGGCTTAAGAACCTAACTCCGTTATCCGAGCAGAATGGCCGTGTAAGTGTCTACCATGGGGGCCTCACCGGATTAGCGGTGACTTATGGCACACCCACGTAGACTAGCCTTGCCTTCGGCACCAAACTGTCCGTGGTAACATAGTTAAATACTTGCCAGAATTTCATGCTCTGATACCATAAAATGTAACATCCCATGTTTGAAATGCGGAATTTTTTTTTTTTTTCAAACAAGTAATCATAGTAGAGCAAAAGAGCGAAAGAGTAATTGGATTCTTAGCCAAAACATCAACCATTGTGTAACATTGTAATGATTACAGTAATCCTAAGGTTTGGAAAGGAAATAACAGAAAGAAACAGAAAGCGATAAGATAGATAAATCTTTTGCATGCCTACTCAGGTATTTGCCTCGATCCACGAACCGTGGTCCTCCCGACCTGAAGCTACAAACGAGATTCAATTCAACGTATTGAATCTCAGGTAACGGTTAACCTCATACCCAAACAACACAGTATATGGCCAACAGATATTCAAGAGCTAATACAACAAGATATCATAAGCATACTAGATATGCATGATCATTATGCCGACAAAACATAAGCACGAGCAATATGTAAAGCCCCATAAGGTAAATAACAACAAATTTTTGCACTATTCACCAAAGGCCACGATAATTAGTCGTGTCCTCGCCGCTAGGAAAACAAAACGGTGTTATCAAAACTATAACCCGTATAACTGTCAGTATAACGGTCTACGAACATATCATTGACATATAAGTATTTAAGATGTGCAAGATTAGTGTTACGAAGACGCGTCCGTACCTTCGTTGGCAACGTTAGGTACTACGGCGGAAAACGTACTTTCTACGGAGAAACGTGCAAAAGTCCTATAGCGGCACGTCGGGCAACAGAACGGCAGCAGAATCAGCGTTTCAGATATCCTATGAGAATAATGTCACTTCTATTAGTAATTTGACATTATAACTGGCATTTTAGGTAAAAATTACCATTTTGCCCCTATACCCCTACTTGGCGGAATTTCGCCAGCGCTTCCGCTACATAGGCTATTTTCTTCCCAAAATTTTGCCAGAACTTCGACGCCATCATGATTTTCGAAAATAAAGACTAAAATAGCCCTCCCTTCTAATATCAAAACATAAAAATAAAGACTACTCTAGCCTTACTAACTATTGAACTAAAGACTAAAAACTAAAGACCGAAAGACTTACCCGTTGAAGACTTCGGCAGAACTTCCCCCAGAGCTTCTCTCTCTACTTTCTCTCCCTAGAATTTCGAAATAAGCAAGAAGGAATGGTGTGAAGAAAAGTGAAGGAGGGGGGGTATTTATAGTGTTTTTGGAGGGACAAGGTTGGAATTTTTGAAGTTGTTTGCACTATTCATGTCCAAGAATTTCACACAATTTTTGCCCTTGCCTTTTCCCCTCTTGGCCGACCTCCATGATGATGTGGCAGCCAAGGATTGGCTCAAAATGGTGACTAGGCTTACTTTATGCTCTAGTCTAACTGTTTTCCCGATCGGTACCCGATTCGCGTGATTTCGGAGAATTCTCAAAATTCGGGTTTACAACTCGAAGACAAGTTCTCACTTAGTAGAAATGTCCAGGTCAACCTAAATTTTGATTCCATATAGGCCTCCGAGTATTCCGGTTGAAGTTTTCTCGAAAAACGTGTCCGAACGTGTCGGTGTCGAAATTCGTTTTGGAGATATCAATCTCTTCGAAATAATTCACGATTCCAAATATGTCTAAATAAATTCAAACTCATTCCTAAACATTGAGTTAGAATTTATTTTCCTCTTTTCCAAAAATATGCCTATATGCATTTTTCCCTATTTTGTTTTATTAGGAAAATGCACAAACGGCCTCTAATTAACTTAGGAAGAGGTCACTTAAAGGTAAAAACTCACTGATCAATATTTTACCTTGACCTTGGGATTCCTATTCCTAGATCTCTAGATAGGATCCGTTTCCTAATTTTTAAATTACTATTCACAATTTTTGCTTTAATTTAATTATATTAATTTTATAATGTGCAACTTGGCCACTTGCTTCTTCTATTTCATTTTTATATATATTTTTTTCCATTCTCCTTTCTCTTGAATTTCGGCTGGCCCTATTTTAGATTAATAAATATTTATTTTTTATTTAATTAATTATTTAATGATTTGTTTATTTACTTTTTCTCAAAAATTCCCCAAAATTATCTAATTGGTCTATTCTTGTATTTAGGCTTAAAAATACCTAAACTCAACTATTTTTCATAGAAATTTCCAATTAATTAGTAAATACATTTTACTAATATTCCACTAATTTCCACTAATTTTGAGCTTCACATAATTATTACCGAATTTCCTTTGCTTATGCTTAAGTAATTAGCCCAATATTACTTAATTACTTCATTATCACCTGTTGATAATTTTCTTAATTAGGATGTCTCATTATCTTCATACACTTGTATTAACATTAGTATTTTCATACCTCTTGCATTATTCCATAATTACAAGGGTATTTTGGTCTTTACTTCTTTTTGAGTATTTTCCAACAATTTCTCCAATTTCATAATTTATAAAATTACAATAATTAAAGATTATATACTCTCCTAACTCACTTGGTCATTTAACTGTCTTTTAGGATTTTTCCATAAATTTTCTAAGTTAATTACCCTTTCTAGGGGCATTTTGGTCATTTTGGCACTTTGGCCCTCAAACTCCCTAATTTCTTACAGAAATTATACTTAGAAAATTGACTGTATTTATACAAGACCGGAGATTGAAATTTCACTTATCAGAAATATCCAACTTTTATTTATAATATTCCAGATAAATATCCGGGTATTACAATGAGGGCATAATGGAAAAATAGTAATAAATGAGTTAGTTAAGTAAGTTGGTGCCTTATAATAAGGACCAAAAAAGGTTGGTGGTTGGTGCCTTATAATAAGGACCAGAGGGAGTATATAATAAGTTTCACTACAATCGGAGTTGTGGTTTGAGAAATATGTTCAAATTACTGAACATGGTTTGGAATAATATGTGAGTTGCGAGCATTAACTTGCAGAATTCCTATCTCTTTCATCTGATAGGCTTTGAGATTGATAATGGTGTTCTTGAATGGAATTTTGAGCCTAGTTCTATATGAAATAAGTTTCACCACAATCATATTTATATTCTATGAGATATATCCAAAATACCAAACCTCTGTCATGCTAAATGAAAACATAGCATAACAGAGTATGCATTATATAACTTCTATATGAGGCATTTTAGCTTTGAATTGAGTCATTTCAACTTCCATTTGATCATAGAGACCTCCAATATCAAATTTAAGGACTTGAATCTTGATATTTTCATTAGATCTTCCAAGTTCTTCTTTCTTTAATCTCTTCTCTTCTTCTTGATTATTCTCCACAATCCATCAACTCAATAACTTCTTTCTTTTCTTGAATAATCCTTATTTCTTCAATCCCATTTGTTGTAATACCCGGATAATTATTTATCTGGAATATTATATTTTAATAAATAATACCTATTAGAAATAGGTGAATATGTGGTGTCAAATTTGTAGGGAAAAATCTCTTGAAAATTAGAGTGCCAAAATTACGAAAATGCCATTGTGGAGCATAAAGTGACTTAAGGAAATTATGAAAAATCCTTAGAGGCAATAAAATAATTATTAAAAATTAGAGAGTATGTTGTCTCTAATTTAGACAATTTTTGGGATTTATTTCCTTGGGAAATAGTGAGAGAAAAATTAAAAAGTATTCGGGATCATTATTGACCCGTGATTTTTAATATTTTATGTAAAGCATAAAATATCAATGTAAGTCCAATTGTTGTGAGGAAATAATTATTTCTAAATAATAAAATTATCAAAAATTAGTGGGGGATTAATTAAGTAATTATTGGCTAATTACTTAAGCTTAAACAAAAAAAAAAAATCCAAAGATAATTATGTAAAACCCCATAATTAGTGGTTTATAGCTAAAATTAGCATAAAATGTATTTGCTAATTAATTGGAAAATATGAAGGAAAATTGGTGAGGTTAAGTAATTTTAAGCTTAAAAACAAGTATGGACCAATAGGGAAATTTTGTAAAAAAAATTTATAAAATAATTATAAAATAAGTATTTTATATAATATTAATTAATTATTAATTAAATAAAAACGAAAATAAATAAAATAATAATAAAAAAGGACTGAAAATCTCAATATGGATAAGGAGATAAGATTTTTGAAATTAAATAATAATATAAAGGAATATTCTATGGAATA
The DNA here is from genome assembly GCA_025563575.1 of Acacia pycnantha. Classification (NCBI taxonomy): domain Eukaryota; kingdom Viridiplantae; phylum Streptophyta; class Magnoliopsida; order Fabales; family Fabaceae; genus Acacia; species Acacia pycnantha. The sequence goes on from JAMWYP010000009.1 coordinate 3,602,172, forward strand.
TTCAGTGAAAAAGCAAATAGGATAAATGACCACGGATAGAGATTAAATTCTATCTAGAAAACCATGAACAAGGTTTCGAAGGTCAGAGTATATTAGAGACAAGTATAATTTTATCTCGGAATGAGTTGTCTCAGAAGTCATTTCCGTGATCGGTAGAATACTTAGGTAATAAGACGAAATATGGTAATCTGTGAAAAAGGCAGATAGTCACAAATTGGAGTTTGAAGAAAATAAATTATAACTCAACATCTAGGGATGAGTTGATAATTATCTGGACATATTTGGAATCAGTGAATTTTTGTCCAGAGGTTGATGATTTCGGAAGTTCGTTTAAAGAATCGCAGCACGTTTTCCGTAAAACTTCAGCAGGACCGGAGAAGACCTGGAAGGGATCAAAACTTCATTTAGTCCAGGCATTTTTAGTGAGTAAGAAAGGGTCTTCAAAGTTGTGATTCTGAATCTTTGAGATTTTGCAAGATTACGCGATTCAGACATCGATCGGAGACTTTATCGGTAGAAGACTTCTAGAAGGTGGCAAGGTGGCATCTTCTAATTGGTTGTTTGACTTTGGGGAAGGGGGGAGCAGGTCGGTTTTGAGGTCTTGTGGCCAAGGGAAAAGCTTCCAGAAACCCTGATTTTCTGTGGTCCAGAATAAAGCAGAAAAGTGCAAATTTGCCCCTGGGGAAACTCTATAAATAGGCTGAACTTCTTCATAAGTTTTTCACACCAAAACTTGCTTAGAATTTTGAAATCTTGGAGCAGAGGAAGAGGAAGGAGTCCGGGGAAATTTGTAGCGAAGCTCTGAGTAAGTTCTTCGATCCTTAGTCTTAAGCTTCGGTAGTTCTTTCGGTAGTTAGAGTAGAAATGTTAGTTTGATCTTTAATTTTCCAAGTATGATTAGATATCATATGTTAGGGGTATTTTAGTCATTAATTTCGAAATTCATGATGGGGTCGGAGTTATGGCAAAATTTTGGAAGATTAGAGTCAAAGTAACGAAGTGCTGGCGAAATTCCGCCGATTAGGGGAATAGGGGCAAAATGGTAATTTGTACCTAAAATGCCTGTTATGATGTCAAATGTTAATAGAATGTGATATTATCCTTATAGGATATCTGTAATCACGAACCGACGACGCATCGTCAAACGTATCGTTTTCGTCGGAAGTACCGACACCGTCAACGAAGGTACGTTCGCATCGTAACACTAATCGATGGATATAGTATGCGTGTATGTGATGTGTGTGTGGTATGATGTGAGTATGGTATGTATATATGTGGTGTGTTGTTGGAATGCATATTATGTTAGAAAATAACTGTATGCATGCTGGGAGCGATATATCTGTAAGGCTGGGAGCGATACATCTGTAATGCTACATCTGTAATGCTGGGAGCGATATATCTGCATGCTGGGAGCGATACATGTGCATTGGTTGGGTGTGATTTATATGTTGTGTTAATGTTGTTTTGTAACCCATATGTGTGTATGTATACATGAGGTTAACCGTTACTTGAGATCCGGTGCGGATCTCAGCTCTTAACATAGCATCAGGGTCGAGAGGACCGAGGATCGAGGAGAGAGGGAAGTAGCAAGCCTAGGGATGCGGCCGAGGACTTTATGATGTTGTCCTTTACTTTTGAAAACTCTCGGTTATTGAACCATTTCTGTAATTAGCCAGTGGGCATTTTGAATATATATATCAGTTACACTCTTGTTCCGATGCTCTACTCTGATGAAAAAATTTTATAATGCTTTTGAAAAACGGGATGTTACATTTGTTCTTATATATTATTCTCCATAATTCAATTAGATATCTTCTTTCTTTTCTTTTCTAATATGATGCAAGTTCTTCTTTCAATCTTTCTTCCTCTTGATCATTCTCCACAATCTAACTCAATAACTTCTTTCTTTTCTTAATTGACTTCTTCTCTCATAGTTGATAATTTCATTTTTCAATATCTTCTTAATCTTCTTCTTGGTCACTCTTCATAACCCAATTCTTGATATCTTCTTTATTTGTTTGACTAATATACAAGATATTTCACATTAAATATAATCGTTAGTTAGTGTAGGAGATAAATATACATTACGTCAACTTTTTATTTTTAATATTTGGCATCATCAAAACTAATCATATCTAATATACACACTCTTTAATTAGTGTCACTATATATCATGATTTTTTTCCCTTGTGTTGCTTGTTTGGATTAGCTTCCCTAATTAAAGCACTTTTATGTACATTGAGACAAAAATTATCACACATACTTACTTTGTAGACTGTAAAATCACTTAAAAAAAAAAAGAAGCTAATCTGAACAAAAAGTTTAGCATGTGATCCTGAATAGTTCCAGTTTGTCATGTACATATCTTCTTAAAATGGAATAATATGATCATATTTCAAATGATGTGGGATATTAATTCATTTTCCATTTAATAGTGTCATTTGAAGGCTTTTGTAATTGAAAGATCCTAAACTCCTCATATTTTAGTATGTCACATTCTATTTCAAAAACAAATTTATTAAAAAAAAATTAATAACATAAAGCCAAGCATTAATCTGTGGCTAACTATCTATCAATAATTTTAAGAGAATGAGATAAAATACTAAGTACCTTTGGTAAATATAAGATTAAACTGATTTTTTCTTTTGGAAAGATAAACAAAGCTAAATAAGTTAATTAATCATAATATATGTTGTGTATTTAATTATATATGAGTTCATAAATTAGATAAATTAAAAAAAGGGCAGCACAATGCTCCTACCAAGTGGGGTTTGGGGAGAGATATATGTATACAACCTTACCCACAATCAGAGAGGTGTTTCCCGATTAATTTTGTATAAGAAGATAAATATAAATACTTTAAGCTAATTAATTCATCTTATTTAATATCTCCAAAAAAGTTAATTGGGTCTTATATTAAGGACCAAAGGTAATCAATAAAATGCCAAACATTTTTTTGTTACACTTTTTCTGAATTGCCATTTGATTAGCAAACTGGTTTATCGTAAAGAGGACGAGAGACGATGAAAAAGTCATCAATTAAGCTAAGAGTAAAAGAGGCAAAAATATTTAAAAAAGAAGGAGTAATATATACATGTTTTACTGAAATTTATTAGAGGGTTTGGTACTCCAGGTTGATTGGATAAAAGTCTTATATAGAAGATTAGAGACTGAGATATTTTTATTGATAGACGTTGGTCTTAGTGGAATAGGCTTTGACTACTTAAACACGAGATCTCAAGTTTGACTCTATGTCTTGTAATATCCTAAAAATCACACTTAGGGTAAATATCATAAATTAGGAAATAATACCTATTAAAAATAGGTGAACATGTGGTCTCAAAGAATATGTTAAATTTATCTTATTTTCTAAAGGAAAATTTCTTGGAACTTAGAGAATTTAAGTGCCAAAGTGCCAAATGACGAAAATGCCCTTGTAGGACATAAATAGCTTAGGAAAATTGTGAAAAATCCTGAAAGGTAGTAAAATAATTATTAAAATTGAGAGAGTATATTGCCACTAATTTTGATAATTTAATAAATTATAAACTTGGGAAAATTAGAAAGGGGAAATCAAAAAAGTATTGTAACGATCGAAATGCCCCCGTAAATTCTAAAATAATGCATAAGACAAGAAATGCTAATGTCAGTACAAAAGTTTGAAGATAATGAGTTATTCTAATTAAGAAAATTATCAACTATTGATAAGAAAGTAATTAAGTAATTATTGGCTAATTACTTAAGCATAAACAAAGGAAATTCAAGGATAATTATGTAAAACTCCATAATTAGTGATTAATGGCTAAAAATTAGCATAAATATATTGGCTAATTATTTGGAAAATATTGGGAAAAATATTTGAGATTAAGTATTTTTGAACTTAAAAACAAGTTTGGGCCAATAGGAAAAAGTTATGAAAAATTATGTAAAAATAATTAAAATAATAATTAAAAATATATATATATATATATATATATATATATATATATATATATATATATATATATATATATATATATATATATATATATATATATATATATATATTTGTTGTGAGGGCCGACATCCATAGGGAAAAAAGAAAAAAAAAAGAAATGGAAATGGAAATGGAAATAGGAAGAGTATAAAACTAAAACTCTTATATTAAATAATAATTAAAGTAAAATAGTAAAAAGTAAATAAATACCTATAGGAATCGGATCCTATCTAGAGAATCAGGAACAAGATTTCTAAAGTCAAAATATAATATTGATGAGTGGATTTTTATCTTGAATTGAGCTGTACCTGGAGTCGATTTCGAGATCGGTAGAAGAAGTTAGTAATAAGACGAAATAGGGGAAATCTGAGAAATAGGCAGATAGTCATAAAATTAGGATTTGAACAAAATAAATTATAACTCAACATTTGGAGATGAGTTTATGATTTTCTGGACATATTTGGAATCAGTGAATTTTTGTCCAGAAGTTGATGATTCCGGAAGTTCGTTCCGAAACCGACACGTTTTTCCGTAAAACTTCAGACTGACCGTTGAAACCCTATATGGAATCAAAATTTAGGTTAACTTAGACATTTCTAATGAGTGAGAAAGGGTCTTCAAAGTTTTGATTCCAGATTTCTAAGATTTTACAAGATTACGCGATTCAGACACCGATCAGAGATTTTATCGGTAGAACCTTCTAGAAATGACCACATGGCACCTTGTGATTGGCCAAGGGGTGCCACCTAAGGGGAGGGCAGGTCGGTTGCCAAGTGGCCTGGTGAGGATCGTGACACCTTGCAGAATTGCGATCCGACGGCCAATATCCGGTATGAAAAAGCAATAAATAGTGTCACAATTTCTTCTATAAATAGAAGTGCAACCCTTTGAGTTTTTCACACCAAAAACCACTCTTAGAAATCCTAGAGAGAAGTTAGAGAGAGGAGCTCTGGAGGAGGAAGGAGTCCGGGAATTCTACAAATAAGCTCGAGTAAGTTCTTCGGTACTTAGTCTTAAGCTTCCGTAGTTCTTAGATAGTTGGAGTAGTAATGCTAGATTAGTCTTTAATCTTCCTAGTATGATTGGATATCATATGAGAGGGGTATTTTAGTCATTATTTCGAAAATCATGGTGGGGTCGAAGTTCTGGCAAAATTCTGGAAGAAATTAGTCAAAGTAACGAAGTGCTGGCGAAATTCCGTCGATTAGGGGAATAGGGGCAAAATGGTAATTTATACCTAAAATGCCTGTTATAATGTCAAATCTTGACAAATGGGGTATTTATCCTTATAGGATATCTTTGATCATCGAACCATTGTCGAACATTGCTCGACGTGCGCGGCGTCGGACGTTTCGCTGTTTTCCGTCAAAACGTGCCGTTTCCGCCAGAAACACCTACGTTCGTCAACGAAGGTACGTTCGCGTACTGTAACATTAACTCTGGTGTTTATTTTATGCTTATATGTGATGATGTTGTGAGAACAGTTTGGTGCCGAAGGCAAGGCTAGTCTATGTGGGTAAGCCATTAAGTCGCCGTAAAGTCGGTGAGGCTCCCATGATAGACACTTACCTGACTATTCTGTTCAATGCTAGGTGTGTTGTATGCTTAGGGTATGCTTATATGAGGTAGCTGAAAACTCTGTGATACGTTCTTGTACTATTGATATGTATACGTTGCCTACGTGCTACTACACTGCCTATGTGCTGTTATATGTTCTGCTGGGATGCCTATGTGCTGCTACATATGTTGTCAGGGTGCCTAAGTCTTTGCGGGGATACGTTTGTTTGTTGTACATTTGTTGGGTGCATATGTCCTGTCTATGTTATGAATAACTGGAATCCCATATGATATATATGTAAACATGAGGTTAACCGTTACCTGAGGTCCGATTGCAATGGACCTCAGCTCTTAATATAGCGTCAGGGTCAGGAGGATCGAGTGCCGAGGAGAGAGGCAAACAGCTTGCATAGAAGATCCAGCTGAAGACTTCTTTTGTTGTTCCGGCGGAAGCCTTCTGTTATTGTACTTCACTTTTGAACCACGCGGTTACTGTACCGCTGTTGTAACCAGTCAGACTTACGGCATTTTATATATACATATCAGTTACTCAATCGCTCCGGTGCTCTACTCTGATGATTATGGAAATGATGTTTCATAAAAAAAAATTTATATTGCTTTTGAAAAGTTGGGATGTTACATGTCTAAAGGGTTTTTGGAAGCATTGTCCCCAATTAAGTCAGATAATACTTGAATTTAACTCAAACGAATAATCATATTAAAAATAAAGGAGGGAGGGGTATTTTAACAAGTCTATATTATAAATTATGTTAATCGATTCATCTATTAAGTTAAATTCCAATCTCCGAAAGAAAAAAATTACTAATTACAAGTAATATGATCAGAGAAGCGTCAGTGTAAAAACCACATGGGAATTGCGTACAAAAACAAATAAAAGGAGACAAGAAGATGGCCATCACGTATGTATGTATGCATGTACACACAAAATATTGAGGGATATATTGGTTCAATGTATAGTTTAGGATAACAAGTGTAATTTTTTGTCCAAAAAATAAATAAATACTAGTGTACTGTTTTTTTGGCCGATAACCTTTATTTCATATTACGTCTATAATTAATTAAAATGTATGACGTTAGAGATGGGATCTTTTCTCTATCCGTAATTATTCTATCCGGTTATAAATCAAATCATATTAAATACGAGTGAATATTAAAGCTACCAACACACTAGCTGTCTAAAACGTAACAACATTGATGATATGAACATTCTTTTGATGATAATTAAGGACAAAAAGGATAATAGACGTCTAGATTTGAAACGATGACAAATAATATTAATCAATTAATTCAATTTTTATTTGTCACTAGCTATTGGAAAAAGATTACTAATAACTAATAATAGGGCAAGTAGAGCCAAACGATCATTAATCTATAACAAGAGAAATTGCTACATAAGAGTGAGTGTGTGTAAAGAGATCTTTTCTATTTTCACAAGTTCATAATTAAACTGAAACAGACAAAAGAAAGTGATAATACGGATACTCACGTATTCATTACTCCCTTCAACAAATAATTTCAATCGAGATCATTCATTGTACTTTATGAATAATTAAATCTTTAATTTTAAATCAATTGTATGTTAAGCAGGAGGTTCTACTCAATAACTTCATTAATTGTTATTTTTTGTCTTCATTTATCCTTTACTCTATATTGCTTGATATATTTTTTTCACCGACATATCAAATGACATTTTTTATTTTGTATATGTCTAAACCACCTCAAACCATTTTTATAATCTTTTAATAGATGTCACTCCATTTCTTCCTCATAAATTTTTGCTATGATTTTTTTTTTTTTTGTATGATAACATATTCATCTTAACATTCTTATCTTAGCCACCTCTACTCTATGTTATTGTTGTCCCCTTAAATTAAAACCAACATTTATTACCATATAGCATTGATGGTCTTATAGAAAGACAATAAAATTTTTGTTTTATCTTATTAAACACTTTTTTTTTATATGAATATTATTAGGTACTTTGGTGAAGTAATAGTGATGAAAATTATATCACTCGAGTGGTCACTTAAGTGATCTTTTTTTAAAGAAAGTTTTGGAAATTGATGGCTAAGACATATCACCGTGGTGAAGTGATAGTGATGAAGATTTTGAAACATCACTTGAGTGATCTAGTTTGAAATTATTTTTTAGAAAACTGATCACCAGATGATGATTCACTATAGTGAACTGATAGTGTTGTACTTTGTATCTCATCACTTGAGTGATCTTCTTAGAAAAATGTTTTTCAAAATCACAATCTTGGTCATCATGGTGAAATGGAAGAACGTGATGACAAACTCGAGTGATCATAACACTTCCAATAAGTACTATGGTGATCTTCTATTTTTCAAAAACCACATCACTCAAATGATCAACTAAAAATGTTTATACATTAGTTCATTACTTCCTTTTCAACGTATTACTTGAGTACTCACTCTAGTGATCAACTGATTTTCAAATAAAATGTTCACTATGTATTTCAAAGACATTTTAAAATAATATATCTTCTGCAAATCACTTTCTTAAGCTTTGTTATCATTAAAACATATAATCTAACACAACACATATTTTGTCTTAACCCTACTCATGCAAAAACCCTTTATCTCAACGTAACTTAAGTTTTGATTTAATCTATTCTATTGACTCAGCCGAAAGAACTTCAAGATTTTTTCATGTATAACTTTTCAATCTCAACCTCTCTTATAATTAAATCCTGATTGTTGGGGGAATCAAAATCTCGATTGGGTTCCTAACACTGCACATGATTAACAAACCACAAGTAGTAACACCAATATGCATTGAAAAAAACAATTGTAAAATTTAAATTAAATTAAATAATTTATTCTAATTATGGAAATTATTATTCGTATCGCTGGTCCAAAAATTCACAACAGTTTCTACACGTACCATTTGTCAAGATAATATTTCCTTAAAGGATCATCAACACTCAACAGGTGGGTGTAGTAGGTGGCCTATCAAAATGAAGCTGCTATAAAATCACACTGTCCACTTTTCTCACTCACTCAATATCTAGCTTCTAATGCCTATTTATGCATCCTCTTATTTATTGTCATCACTATTCACAAATACGACAAAGAGAAATAACTGAAAAGAAAGAACACACACTATATATATACTCATCCTCACAATAATATAAGACATATTTAAGAAGTTGAACTTGGTCTTTAATATAAGATATATTTTTTCTATTTGCCATTTTTTCTTCTTCCTAATTTAGCTTTTTCAGTAATAATCAAGGAGGAGAGGAATTAAGAAATTAAGAAAGATGAATATGGTGTTTTAGAAAATACATGTTATATTAACTAAGTTAACCAACTTCATTAATCTAATCAAATTACATAAATATGTTTTATATTAAGTATCGGAGCAAGAATATATCGTTATTCATTGATTGCTTCGAATATTGTTTTAGTTGGAATAATTATGTTGAAGAAGCTCATGACAGAGACTTTGAAACCGCACATACATTCTTTTTAAGGCAAAAAGACTGTAATTGAATTCTCCTATATATATGGAACTCGTTTTCATCGTTCCTCTCATCCAACGTAAACACTTTGAGCTTTTGGATGTGTACCTAGATATGGCCATGGCCAAGTCCAAGGTCTTAGGGTTTGTGTTCACTGTTCTGCTCATTCTCGACTTGGCGGTCGTTGCTATGTCGTCAAGAACTCACAAGTCATCATGTGGCCATGAGTACGGTTGTCAAAAAGGATCTGGCAGCAAAGAAGAAGGAGGAGGAGGAGGAGGTGGTGGCGGGGGCGGGGGCGGTAGTAGTGGCGGAGGTGGAGGTGGAGGTGGAGGAGGGGGAGGATTTGGAGGAGGTGGTGGTGGAGGTGGCGGTGGTGGAGGTTTTGTTTACGGGGCAGAAGGAAGTGCTGATGAAGGTGGCGGTAATAAAAAAGTGAACGGCGATAAAGAGAGCAAAGCAAAGGAGGTTGTTATGAGTAAGAAGTGAAGCTCAAAAAAATGGGCCTAGTCTAATATGAAATATATATATTTTATGAGAGTGGTAAAAAATGTGTAATAAAAATAAAATGATGGATGTAATATATATATATATGTATGTGGTCAAAATAAGTTGCTGTAGTGAGTTGACCTCTCTAGGTTCATGCAAGTATGCATGTTAAGTGGTAACTTTGATTACCTTTATGAAATGCTAATGACGAATTTACTATTCTCTCAACAATCTTTTTGTTCAAGATAACGTTGTGTGTGTGTGAGAGAATTTTTAACCTGTTTTTTTTATGTTTGGATGGAAAGAAAAAGTGAAGAGAAAATAGGAGGGGAAGGGAATACTAGCTAGGAAAAGAACTTCTCAAAATGATAAATTTTGTTTATTATTTTTGAGAGTTTTCCCTTCTTATTTTCTTTTCTTCTAATTTTCTCTTCATCCAAACATATGATAAATGATCGTTTTATACTTTTATTAGAGGGGTAAGAGTGTTATATCATATACTATATATTTAAGCCCTTTTGATTTAGTTGGATTCCTAATAATTTCAACTGTGTTATCACTATCTTACTCCCAAAAAGTTATAATATTTTTTTATGAAAGGTATTTTTTGCAATTTTATTTTTATTTAATCAAACATAAGACGTTAATTTTATACTAACATTTTTAATTTCTTATAAAACAAGCTTATGGTATTCAAAAATTCAAAAATCTATTTGCATGTGATATGTGTGTATAATAGGCATCAGTCAAGAAATTTTCTAAAACCACAAATAGTCAAATTGACTTCCTACAAAAAAGGTACTCCATTTAATAGTAGCTTCCTAGATGGTAGATCAAAAGTTAGATATCTTTTTCCCATATGATAATATAATTTAAAATCTTTCCAATGATTATTCTTACTTTTCTAGCTAATATTTAAAACTTGGTAACAATGTGTAAAAAACAGGTTGCAAAGAAACCTAATAATATATGTAGAGGAAAATTGAAAGAACAGAAATTTTGCATGAAGTTTAAAAGAATCCATATCCTTCATATGTCTAGTTTAATTTTTATGTATGTTATTTTTTTGCTCAAAAAATTCTAGGTCATATTTGAGATGGTGATTCAAGGTTCAAATTTTTGTTAGAAGAGGTACACATACATATTTAGTGCTTGATAATGTCTCAAATATGATTATCTTTATGTATGTTATTTTTTTGCTCAAAAAATTCTAGGTCATATTTGAGATGGTGATTCAAGGTTCAAATTTTTGTTAGAAGAGGTACACATACATATTTAGTGCTTGATAATGTCTCAAATATGATTATCTTTGATAGAAAGATATATGTGCTTATTAAAAAGAAATAGACTGTAATTTCTCATAGAGAAAAGGTTGAGAAGCAAGAAAATAGAGAGAAAATAAATATGATATCTAATGCCCTGATTTATGACAAAACTATATAAAAAATAAATATTATGAAAATAATTCCAAGTAAAAACATCTAAAAATATATTTTCACTATTATAAATCAAATAATTTTGTATGTGAAGTTAAACATCAAATAATAAATTGAAAGGAAAAAATAAATAAATCAAATGGTCTATATTTTTCATATTTATAAAACGGGTTAAGGTTCGATTTTACCAACGAACTATTGGCTCAGGAGCGTCCAACACAATTAACTATTAAGTGGACCAAAAATACCAACAAACTTTTTAAAAAGGAGCGCTCAGCACAACGCCATTAACACCGTTAACAAAAAGTTAACCTCCGTTATCTAAGGTGCAGATTGACCAACGAACTCTTATTCCAGAGCGCCAAAGACAAAATTCTAAATTTTACTAAATTAAATATTCTTTTCTCAATTGTCATTATTCAAAACTACTTGTATAGATATCTATGGACAAAAATTATTCATTCTTTAATTTTGTCAAAATTATAATTTGTTAAAATAAAAAAAGTTTTAATTAAAAATATAATTATATGATTTAAATAAAACTCAAGGTGTTTTATATTCTTTTCTTTCGATTTTGCCGTTAACTTAATATCATTATATTCAAGATAGATAATGTATCGTTGGGAATAAGTTATACGGCAATTGACACAATTGAGCTTTAAGAACTACTAACCTAAATTTCTTGCTATAATTTAAAGAGGGAAACAAATTATACTTATAAATTTAGATTAATAAGACTTATATTTAGAAATAAAATAAAAATAAAAATCATGATAGAGTAAATTTACTCTAATTTATTTGATTAATAAGTGCACTTTTACATATTTTACTCTAATTCTCTCATATCATTTATCATACATTCTTTTTCTCATAAAAATTATTATTTTATTTTAGAAGAAATTTATGTGAGTTTTATTATAAAAATAAATCATATAATTTTTTGTTTAACATATATAATAAATTATAAAACACCTTGAGTTTTATTTAAATCATATAATTATATTTTTAATTAAAAATTTTGTTTATTTTAGCAAATTATAATTTTGACAAAATTAAAGAATGAATAATTTTTGTCCATAGATATCTATACAAGTAGTTTTGAATAATGACAATTGAGAAAAGAATATTTAATTTAGTAAAATTTAGAATTTTGTGCTGGGCGCTCCTAGAATAAGAGTTCGTTGGCCAATCTACACCTTAGATAACGGAGGTTAACTTTTTGTTAACGGTGTTAATGACGTTGTGCTGAGCGCTCCTTTTTAAAATGTTTGTTGGTATTTTTGGTCCACTTAATAGTTAATTGTGCTGGACGCTCCTGAGCCAATAGTTCGTTGGTAAAATCGCACCTTAACCCTTTATAAAACTGACTCGTTGGGATATGGAACTAATTTCCCTGCTCATCCAAAGGATGAATAGGGATAGCTCGGCCCATCTGGGCCGTTCAAGTCAGATCTAAACGATCCAGATTTAATATTTTTAACTGGATTTTTTTAAAAAAAATCATTTTTTGAAAAATATTAGTTAAAAGTTTGTTTTTATTTTAAATTATCTACCCATTAAAATAATATTTTTGAAAAACATAAAGGTAACAAAAAAATTTAAATCTGAACCGTTCAGATCTCACCTAGACGGCCCAGATAGACCAAGCTTTCCCTACTCATCCCAAGCAATTGTGGAATACTGGATTAACTATTCAAAACCTCTCCATATTTGGAGAGAGAAGTTAGGGGCAAAATGTAGTGGGTCCCACAAAATAAATAAATAAATATATATTATTTATTTATTTAGATTTAAATTATATGCTGCTTTCTGAATTTTTTTTTTACACCCAGTATCTCAAATTAATTAATTTTCATGATACTGGTGTTACAGATAAATGTAGGACTGTAAACTAATTAATTTGAGATACTGAGTGCAATTTTTTTCCCCCAGAAAACAACATATAATTTAAATCTAAATAAATATGATATATAAAATATATATATATATATGAGCACATAATTGGGCATCTAAGAATGAGCACCTAATGTGGACTCATCTAAGTAAGAAAAACCTAGGTAAATAAACTTGAATTGGACCAATCTGTTTAGCTCGAAAACCGGTAAACTAGTCGGTAAACTAGTCCAGTTCAGGCATCAACCCAGTTCACCTTTTTTTTTTTTAATAAAAAAACTCAATTTATTTTAAAGTTTCTTTAGAATTTCATATTACTAACCTGAAGTCTTCACTTTCTCACCAGTTTAGCCTCGTGTTAGCTCCGATATGACCCATTGACCCTTGATCTAATACCCTAGCTGATTCAGTGGCCGGTCTGGATTTAATAACTTTAGGAAAAAACTCCCTCCCTTCCGAGATATATATATATTCCTTTTCTTTCCTCCTGACTTTTCCTTTCATTCAAACATGGGGTAAAAGAAATATGCAGACAGCTAACTGGACATTGGTAGTTTAAGATGACCTTTACATGTGAAGGTATTGGCAAAATCCCTAAACATATCGTTGGTATTCTCATTTCCCATATATTCTATAAGGACAAATTTTATTTAATTCTTCTGACGATACTAATTACCTGCTGCAAGTTAATGTTTCTTTTTAGACAAACAATTTACACACACACACATAAATTCCGAACATGCAAATAATTAAACCGTGTCTAACTATCTATCAACAATTTTCTTTCCTATAGTACAAATCAATGGGTGTATATAACAAATAATTACAATCCATTCATATATTAATTAAATTCCAATCTCTCCAAAATAATTTACTAAAAGGTAATAAGAGAAGCATCAGTCTAAATCTATGTGAAAGGAATTGCACACAGACGAAGAAATACATAGAGATATCACCAACCACAACCAGATCAGAGAACCAACTTAAATTCCTCCAATTAGTAATCACTACAAAAAAATTGTCGATTCGTAGCAGTTAAAAAAACCGCTATAGATGTATTTTATAGCGGTTTAGATCGAAATTGTTACAAATTTGCAACAGGACGACTCATGCCAAGTCACGTGCTTGTTAGGGAACGAACTTTGTAGCAGTTATCACTAAATAACCACTACAAAATATGGTGCCAATTTTGTACTATATATCTTGTATTGGTTCCTTTCAGAAACCGCTGCAAATGTGGCGTCAGCAAGGCACGTTATGGCGCGAAAGATGTGGCGGTTTATTTGTGACGGTTTGAAGGGAGAAACCGCTATAGAATGTAAAGAGTCTGAATGTTTGTAGCGGTTTTTCGTACAAACAACTACAGAATACAAAAAGTCTTTAAGATTTGTAGCGGTTAGGCCTAAAAACTGCTACAGAATACAAACAGTCTTGTACATTTGTGGCGGTTATTTATAGAACCGCTACAAAGTTAAAGCCTATATAAACAGTTTACCATGCAAATTATTCTGTGAAGAATTTGCAGCATGCAGCCAGACATTGGTTTTTTTTTTTTGCTCGGAACAGACATTGGTTTCAAAGTAGCTACCTACCCATGAAAAAATGCAAATGGATTGTGCATGGTATCATGTTATTATACCTTTCGCTAGCCATACCACAGGAAAACTCTTGGTTATATGGTTGGTAGTAGGTAACATGTTACCTAACACAACATTTGCATTTTTTCACGTGGTTGGCAACTACTTTCAAACCAATGTTTAGCTTTACGCGACAAATTCTTCTAATAATTGAAATTTTGTAGCGGTTATACGAACAAACCGCTACAGAATGCAAAGAGTCTTGATCACTTGTAGCGCTTAGTTTTACAAACCGCTACAGAATGCAATGAGTCTTGAACATTTATAGCGGTTAGTCCTACAAACCACTACAAAATACAAATAGTCTTCATATTTGTAGCGGTCACATATAACCACTACAAATTATCACGTTGAACGATGTAGAGTTTCGTGTTTTGTAGCGGTTTTTTATAAATTGATGATGCCCCCTGAGAAAGGACCTGATGATCAGTCTTCGGATAGTTAGTTAGGTTTTATTTTGGTTTTAGGACATTTTTAATTTTTTTTCTTAAATCTTTAGTTACCTTTTATTTATGATATTAGACATTTGATAATTTATTTTGTATACTTGTAAATTATATAAAGACAAAAATTGATGCAAACAAAATTTGTATGACTAACAAATTAGCTTTTACACAAAGCCGAAAAGGTAAAAAAGAATTTGATATGGTAAACATGATTTTGAAGAAACTAATTATACAGAAAATGAGTTTATGAACTATGTCCATTTAGGATACAATCAATTTAATTACAACCATATGTTGGATTTTGATTAATCCCAACTTGAACCACGAATACCTATTGACATAAGACTAGGAAAATATGTTTGCAAGTCCTCAATTATCTTCAAAATTGTCAAATTAAAGTACACATATAAAATACACAATTTGAAATTTTAATAGTCACATATAAAATTGCACATTTTGTAGCGGTTTTACTTTTAAAAAAGCTACAAATTAAAATGTAAAATTTTGAAATTCAAATTTTTGAAATTTGCCAATTTTGTAGAGGTTCCAAAAGTAAAAACGCTACAAATTGTGCAATTTTGAATTTTAAGTTTCCTGCCAACAACGGTCACAAGCTCGTAGCGGTTTCAAAAGTAAAACTGCTATAAATTTTAAATTTTGAAATTTGAATTTGGTAACCCACCAACGGTCTTTGTTTTGTAGTTGGTATGGTGGCGGTTTTTAAACCGCTACAAAATTTAACTTGGCATTAAATTAAAGTTGTAATAGTTTTTTGCCAAATAACCGCTACAAATTTATGAATGTTGTAGCGGTTAGTGTAGCGGTTTTTGAACTACTACATAATCGTTATTAATGTTGTAGTGGTTATGATAGCGGTTTTTTAACCGCTACAAAATATACAATGTTGCATTTAAGCGTCCCAACATACGTCATTAAGAGAACTAAAAATTATCTCTTCACCCATCTCTCCTAACTTTGTTCACTAAATATGGATAAGTCATAGATTAAGTTGCTGCCCAATTCTTCAACATATTTGGCCGGATTGAACACTTTCTTGGATTTCACACTCTCTCACGCTAGCTGTAATGGTAAGATCGTGTGTCTGTGTTGTAGATGCAAGTTTAAGTGACATACACGAGAATTGCTAAGGAACATTTTCTTCTGAAGCCTTTCCTGGAAGACTATATGTTTTGGAGAGTTCATGGTGAGAAACCTCGTATGAGATATGATGATGTTATTCGTGATGTGTTTGGTTTTCAAGACGACAACTTCACAGCAGAAGTTCAGGGTGCATACCCTGTTTTCTTGAGGAATGATGTAGCTTATGAATTTTTCAGCCCCATGGATTAGACAGATCATCCTTTGTATCAAGGTTATCAAAAATACTCCAAATTATCTTTCTTGCTCAAATTGTATCATATCAATTGCTTGTGCAGGATCACTGATAAGGGGATGTCAATGTTGCTGGAATTATTACAAGATGCATTCCCTAACATGGACATTCTCACGACCTTCTACGGGGTCAAGAAGATTATTAATAGATTAGGCTTGAACTGCAAAAAAATTGATGCATGCCCCAACAAATGTATGCTATATTGAGGAGATGATGTTCATAGAGAGACTTGTAAGTGATGTCACACTTCGAGGTACAAGACAATTGGGAAGGGGAAAAAGTAGAAGAAGAAACCAACAAAGATTCTCAGGTACTTTCCTTTAAAACCTCACTTACAAAAATTGTTTATGTCATCTAAAACAGCTGAACATATGAGGTGGCATGAAGTTGACAAGAACATAGATGGTAAACTAAAATATCCACGAGATGCAGAAGCTTGGAAGTGTTTGACTTAGAATTTCTAACTTTCGCGACGAACCTTAGAAATGTTTAGCTTGCTTTAGCGACTGACAGTTTTAATCCGTTTAGGAATCTTAGCACAAGTTATAGTATTTGGTTTGATGTCTTAATTCCTTACAACTTTCCCCTGGATGTGATGAAACAAATCTCCTTCATTTTGTCTATGATCATTCTGGACAAAAAGGCACTAGGAAATGACATCAATGTGTATCTCTAATTGATTATTGCAGAGTTGCTAGACTTGTGGAATGTCGGCATCGAGACATATGACGTGCACAAGAAGACACTATTCAATTTGTCTGCATCCTTGATATTGACGATAAGTGACTTTCCTAATAGGAACATTATCCGAGTGGAATGTACATACTGGGACGGCGTGTCCAGCTTACAATTTTGACTCTGACTCAGTGCGCCTTCCCTATAGACGAAAGTGGTGCTTAATGGGTCATCATAAGTTTCTTGATAGTCTGTAGAAGTTCAGGTTGCAAAGAAATCGTTTCAATTGGCAACTGGAAAAAAGAGGACCTCCTCAGACTTTATCCAGTGCAAATATCTTACAGTAACTTCTGGATGTTGAATTCAAGTTTAGAAAAAATGAAGATGCAACAAAAGCGGGGATAAAGACTACTAGAACTTATTCTGCTATGCCTCAGCAATGGCGGAAGATAAGTATATTCTTCACTCTTATGCACTGGAAAGATAATTTGCTTCGACACAGTCTTGATGTCATGCATATTGAAAAAAATGTATGTGACAATGTGTTATACACGATGCTTAACAAACCATACAAGTCAAAAGATTATCTTCAAGTGAGGAAAGATTTACAGGTCATGGGAGTTTGTGAAGACATGTGGCTGAATGAGCATGACAAATTTCAACTGGTAAAATTCACCCTCAAAAAACTGAATAAGGAATTCTTCCTCATGATATTGAAGAAAAGAAAAGTTCCTGATGGGTATTCAAGCAACATTTCATGATGTATTGACATGCAGGCTCGAAAGGTTGCTGGGCTAAAGTGTTATGACTCGCATGTTCTTACGCAACAGTTACATCCACTGGCAATAAAAAATACGCTGCCTTCCGATGGGTCAATCATTTTGGGGGAGTTGTACTCTTTCTTTTAGAAGTTATGTTCCAAGGTTTTGATCATTGAGGAGCTCGATCAGCTGCAATAGAAAAACATTCTTATGCTGCGTCATTTGGAGATGATCTTTCCTCTGTCCTTTTTCATGGTGATAGTTCACTTGACAATACGCCTTATTCATGAAACAAAACTTGCTGGTCTAGTTCAATATCGATGGATGTATCCGATTGGGAGGTACTTACTTTACATATGCGCATGAGCATTACTCTCTAAATTTGGTAGTCATATATGTCAGCATTTATGGACATTTAAGGCATGGCCAGAAGGTTATATAGCTGACGTTTATATATGGGATGAGGTATTGTATTTCTGTTCAAGAAACTTTGATAACATTGAGACGTCTTTCAACCGCCCGTCTCGTGTAGACGATTCTCCTGAATTTGAGTCATCATTAAGAGAGTTGTTAATCCCTCATGTTGGTAAACCAGTTGGAGGAAGTGAAAACTTTAAACTGACGACAATTGAGAAGTTATAAGAAGATAAACATGTCTTGATTAATTGCACGAAAGTTGAACCCTTCCTTGAGTAAGGATTGTACACTCATATGTTGTCTTATATATTTCCTTACATTTTATACTTACATTTCATGATCGCCATCTCATGATTAATTAATTGCAGGGAATTCAGAAGTCATGTGAAGCGTCAACTCAGGATCCGTACATAGACATCCTCTGAAATTGACAAAAAAGGTCTATAGAGAATTCTTAGGTTGGTTTACACGGAGAATACTAAATGACCACAACCCACACTCATTAGAATTCATAGCTCGCACACTCAGCCTTCTTGACCATGCCACCAGATTTACGGCATACAATGTCAATTGTTTCAAGTTTTGCATGGTTTCACGAGATCAAGGATTGCTAACCCAAAACTCAGGTGTTTATGGCACCTTTGAGACAAGGAGTTATGCGAGCAACAGTGATGGGAACATGCAGTTCGAAGACGTCCCATATTATGGAAAGCTTTTTGATGTCGTCGAAATAAGTTACCAAGGCCGTATCACTGTGACGCTATTCAAGTGTTTGTGGGCAAATACGACAACTTCCTGGGGACTCATAACTGACAACTTAGACATCACATCAGTAAATTTCTCCCGGCCAATTCACACTAGTGAGTCTCAAGATGATGAGCCATATATTATTGCCTCAAAGGCACACCAGGTTTATTATGTTGAGGACAAGAAGCATGGGGATTGGAATATGATGGTTCACTTAAATCCTCGAGACCTTTACAACATGGGCGATGGTGATAACATCACCTACGAGAGTGAGTCGTTCTAGCTTGCTAATTTTGAAAACTTCTTCCCTGAAGGCGATGACAATTTACCTATAGTTTGGTGCGTTTTTCTAAGTTACGCTTTATTATCCCTTAATTTAAGTTTAATTTGTGTTCAAACAAATTAAACTCACAACTAACATTTTCTCCACACATTTTTTTGTAGAGATGGCGACGAAGATTGATTTAAAAAATTATATTTATCTTATTGTAAAAAAGACAAATCCAACGGAGTTTTTGTAGCGGTTTAGTTAAAACCCCACCGCTACAAACACTGTCACATCAACTGCTACAAATGAAAAACACTACAAAAACCGTCACATCAACCGCTAAGAGTGTCAACATATATTCCTATAGATACCCTCACTACATTTCATTTCACAAACTCCTTTATGTCTTCCCCCAACCTTCTCTTTTGTTTTCTCTCACCCGTCAACATTTTCTGGAGAGGTTAAGTGCTGAGCAAGCTGATCAAATATGGTAAATATTTTTTTTTTAAAATCTTTGATTTCTTTTTTTTTCCTTTCTTATAATTTTCAGATACTAATTTTTTTTTTTAATCCAGAACGTTAAGCACCTTCCCTCAACATTCCTTCTATAATCATTAATGTAACACCCCAAATTCCATACGTCAAAAGGTGTCGGATGACACTTGATTTTAGAAAATTCAATAGAGTTTGAGGTGCTACATCAGAGTACTGCGGAAACGGAGAGTAATGTACTAATAAATGGACAATGACGAGTAGCTGATATAAAAATACCCCGACATACGATGATGCCAGTCGTATGCTGGTATATTAAAAATTTCCCAAAGGAATATTCATGTGATACAATATACAGAGCTTTGTACAATTACATTTCTCAAAAAGTAACTATACAACCTAGACCAAGCATTGACTAGACTTGGGGCAATGAACCTAACTCCGTTAACCGAACAGAATGGCCAGGTAAGTGTCTATCATGGGGGCCTCACCGAGTTCACGGCGACTGATTGGCTGACCCACATAGACTAGCCTTCCTTCGGCACCAAACTATTCGAAGTAACTTTATTAGATCCATGCCTGATAACAGGCTCTGATAATCTTCTTCCGGCTCTTGACTCGACCCTTGGTGCATTATTACGACTTTTCCCCTTGGTTTCTCTTTAAGGCTCCGTCTACCGGTGCCTTCTCTGTTCCTGATCCTTACCTGTACTATCATTTAAGACTGAGGTCCAATACCCATACACCGGACCTCAGGTAACGGTTAACCTCATGTTTACATACACACATAGGTATTACAGATATTCACAACCTTAACAGTATATAAACACACAACAAATGTATCACACAAACAAGCGTATCCCATCAGCACATAAGATGTGTGGCCCTTAGCAAACGTATCTCAATAGCACATAAGATGTGTGGCCCTTAGCAATAGCACATAAGTCCCCTGACAAATGTGTGGCCTTTAGCAAACGTACCTCATCAGCACATAAGCCCCCTGGCATATGTGTGGCCCTTAGCAAGCGTAAACATATCAACAGTACATACCACAGAGCTATCAGCTACCTCATATAAGCATACCATACACATAGCACATATACGCATACAATAAACATCAGAGTTAGTGTTACAGTACGCGAACGTACGTACACATACAATACACATAGCACATATACGCATACAATAAAAATCTGAGTTAGTGTTACAGTACGCGAACGTACCTTCCACCGTGAAATGGCCAAACATCCGGCCTTCTGAACCCGGCTCCGGACCTCCCGGATATCCTAAAGGGTAATACCGTATCTATTAACTCACGAACAGTATCCTAACAGATATTCTAGTCACAAATGACTATTTTACCCCTGACTTCGCTAACTGGCGAAATTTCGCCAGAGCTTCGCTACTTTGACTCTAATCTTCCAAAATTTTGCCATATCTCTTTCTCCATCATATTTTCGAAATAAATATCATATTTAACCATAAAACATGATATCTACAATATATTGGAAGAATAAAGATCAAACTAACATTTTTACTATAACTACCGAATCGAAATACTAGAACTTAAGACTAGGGACCGAAGAATTTACCCAGAGCTTTGCTACTTCTTCACAAGAGCTCCTCCTTCTCTCTTCTCTCTACAATTTTTGAATTGCTCAAGAGGATTTTGGTGTGAATTGTGAAGAGCATTGAAGGGCTATTTATAGAAGAGACCTATGGCACATTTAGTAATTCCTTCCAACTTTTTCTTCTCCATTTTCCACCCTTAGATTTAGGGTTTGCTTGAGATCAAATCTCCACCATTCATCCTTCCTTCTTTCCTCCATATGACATCATCCATATGATGTCACCCATGTGGTTCTTTATGAATTCTACCGATAAATTCTCCTGACGGTAACGAAAATGACTTCGGAGATAACCAACTCCGGGACAAAAATTCACTTGCTTATAATATGTCCTGATGTTAAATACTTAGTTCCCATATTTCAAGATACGATTTAACTTCTCTCGGTTCTCATTTATAGGATAAACCCCGTTGGTTACGGAAATGACATCGGTTAATACCAACTTCAGGACAAAATTCCACTTGTTCATAATATGTCCTGTTGTTTAACACTTAGTTCAAGGATTTCAAGATAGGATTTAATTTCTATCGGTTCTCGTTTATCCTATTAGCTTTTTAGCAAAATATCTTTCTCTTTGACAAAATATCATGATATTCTTCACCACAATTTTCTCTCCTTCCACAACCCTTTTCACACTACACATTCACTCCTTTTTTTTCCCAAAATTTCGGCTCCCCCTCCCCCATTTTGATTTTGATTTTGTTTTCCAATAATTCACATTATCTTCTAATTATCTTATATTTAATTAGCAAGAAATTCCATCATTGGTCCTTACACAATTACATGGATTTAGGCTTTTAAAAATGTTAGTAATATTGTAAGCCATTGATCTTACTTTATGAAATTCAATCTTAGCCATTAATATTTAATTAAGGGGTTTTACATAATTAACTTTGGATATTACCTTTGTTCATGCCTAAACAATTAGCAATTAATTACTTATTTAATCACCTACTAATTGTTGACAATTTTCTTAATTATGATTAATCATTTTCTCACAACTATTTTACTGATATTGGTCATTTATGCTCCATGTATTATTTTAAAAATCACGAGGCAACTTATGTTCCCCAAAATAATATTAAATTTTGCCTCATTATTTTCCAAGGAAAATATTCCCATAAATTACCTAAATTAGAGACAACATACTTTCCTATTTTTAATGAATATTTAATTGTCTCTTAGGATTTATTATAATATTCTCAGGGTATTTTATGACCCACAAATTCACTTAGGGATTTTGGCACTTTATTTCTCCCAATTTCAAGAGAAATTACCCTAGGAACAAAGTAATTACTCTACAAAATTTGAGACTACATATTCACCTATTTCCAGTAGGTATTATTTATTAAAATGTGTCACCTATCATAAGTGAGATTTTTAGGGTATTACAATTAATATTCATTTGGTAATCAAATATCATCTAGTGGACAACATAATGAGTTCATATTATCTACACATTCTCAGTATTATAAGTGTGTGTGTGTAATATCCATAATCAAATATTATCTACCAGTATCATTTTTTTAAATATTAAATTTTATCATTTAAATAATAATAAAATTAAGAAAACAACTCAAATTATGGATTTTTTTTTTTTTTAAAAAATGGTAATAATTTACAAATTTTGAAAAAACTTCTAGCGCAATTTTTAAAATTTCATGTTATACTCTGTAGTGGTTCTTTAACCACTAAAATTTTTATTTCAATTTTTTGGCGCCATTTTTGAAATTTCTTCAAATATTGTAGCTTTTGTCACCAATTTTTAAAGCTTGCCTCCATTTTTGAAATTCCAATCAATGTTGTAGCGGTTTTATAACTGCTACAAAATTTTGCCACCAATTTTTAAAAATTTGTGGGTGTTGTTAGTAGCAATTTAATAACCGCTATAATTTTGGCCAATTTCATCTACAAAAAGTGAACACAATATGACATTTCAATGTCATCATGTAGCGGTGATATGAAACCGCTACAGTAGCAGTAGTTTAGTTACATGAGTAGCGGTTTATATGAACCACTAAAAAATAACTTGCAATGGTGCATTTTGTAGCGGTTTTTTAAACCGCTACTAATGTCGTTTGTAGCAATTAAAATTTAAAACCCCTACAAATACGCAATATTAACCGCTACACAATGTCATTTTTTTAAGTGAATTAATATGAAGTATAGTAGGTCATATATCAAAAGGAAGGTGCTCTAATATATTAGATTATCTAACTACTCAAACTCACTTAATATTTAGCTTTACGATGCCTATTTATAGAGGGCCCCTTACTCAATTCTCGTGTTTTCACAAATACGACAAAGCAGAATTTATCCAAAGATGAAATTGTTAATTTAGTCACTCCTTTAATTATCCATCTCATAATGGCCGGTTACGTTGCTTAAAAATATAGTTTACTTGTGACATGAAGCTCATCATATATGATCGATAAAAATATTTAAAAAAAAAAAAGTAAAATAAAAAATGGAGCTAAATTAAAGTTTCCATGTGTATATATATATGGGACTCAGGGATCATGCAATATCCATAATCATCGTTCGTCTCATATCACTTTGAGTTTGAGCTTTTAGCGAAATGGCCAGCTCCAAAGTCATAGGGTTTGTGTTCATTGCTCTCCTGTTTTTAGACTTGGCATTTGCTGTTCGGTCATCACCAAAATCACAGTCCGAGGAGGGCGATTCCAAAGGGGGTGATGATAGACACGCCGGGAATGGCTGGAATGGAGGGAACGGTGGCAACGGTGGGAATGGTGGGGGATCCGACAGTGATGCTGGGGATCACAGTGGCGGATCCTGTGGTGATTGTGGAAGTCGAGAAAAAGGAAAAGGAGGAGGAGGAGGAGGAGGAGGAGGAGGAGGTGGTGGAGGTGGAGGTGGAGGTGGGAACGGCGGCAACGGTGGCAACGGTGGGAATGGCAGGGACAGCAGGGAATCTGACAGTGATGTTGAGGATTACAGTGGCGGATCCTGTGATGGTGGGTCGGGTGACTGTGGAAGTGGAAAAAGAGGAGGAGGAGGAGGGGGAGGCGGTGGTGGAGGAGGAGGGGGAGGAGGTGGTGGAGGAGGAGGCGGCAGTGGAGGAAAAAAGAGAGGTGGAGGAGGTGGTGGAGGTGGTGGTGGAGGAGGAGGATCCGAAGGCGGCCACAATGCGAGACGCCTGAGGAACTAGGGTTCAAACTTTGGTCCGGGATATATATATATGGGTCAAGTGGTATTACATAAATAAATTGATGATGCATATGTAATATATTATTGTATTGACACTCCTTCTAGTCCTAATTATAGGACCAAGTTTATAATGCAAATTGTATTAAAAATTTGGTCGTATAATTAGAGCATGAGGTATACGTATCATATCTATATATATAATATGTATGCATGATAAAAATAAATGGCAGTGAGTGAGTTCAGCTCCTGCTCCATGCATGTACCGATGTACGTACGTTTGCATGGTAAGTTGGTAATGTCCATTTGTATTGTTATAATTCATATTATATCAATAAATTTATTATTATAAATAATATTTATGTTGTCAGAGATATCGACATTATTATTTATGATTATATGCTAACATGTTTTCAATTTGTGTTAAAATGGGGAGTAATATGTTATACGGACGACGTTTCCCTGCTCGTCCTTTTAAGGATGAGCGCCTAGCCGTTAGATTTTATTTTTGAGATTTGAACGGTCTAGATTTTTTTCACTTTAAAAAAAAAAAAAATTCAATACAAGGTCAGTATTTAAAGTATCTTTTTAGTACCAGTCAGTACCCTAAAATAATTTTTTAAGATCATGAATAATTTTTCAGTACTAGTGAATATCCAAAAGTATCTTTTTAATTAGTACCAGTCACTACTCTGAAATATCTTTTTGAGATCCTAAAAATAATTTTAGGCTACTGACTGGTACTCAAAAAATACTTCTGGGTACTTACTGGTACTGAAAAATTCTTCATGATCTTGAAAAATTATTTTAGGGTACTGACTGGTACTAAAAAGATACTTCAGGATACTGATTGATATTGATTTTTATTTTTTTTTTAAAGGGAAAAAATTGGACCATCCAGATCTCAAAATGGGATCTGGCGGCCAGGCGCTCAAGCGCGCGAACGCATTCCCCATGTTATACTGAGTCTAGTGGTAAATATATAGAAGTTAATAAAGGGGGTTGCTTTGTGCGTAAATGCAAGATCTTACTTTATAATTCTGTTAAAAAAATAAAAATTTCATTTTAATTTAATAAAAAGTCAAATATTTCAAATCACACAGCACTATTTTCAGGCTAAAATAGTCAAATTGACTTCCTAAAAACTTACTATTTAATAGTAGATAGCTAGATGATAGATTAATATGTGTGTATAATAATTTTAAAAGTTTTCAAATGATTTTTCTTACTTTTCCAGCTAATATTTTAAACTTGGTAAAATTAGACAAAGAAAATTGAAGGGGAAAAAGTTGCAGAGAAGCCTAATAAAATATTTAGAAAAAATTGAAATAATAAGATTTTTGCATGAAGTTTAAAAGAGACATCAAGGCTTTGAAATGGAGTGCACTCCATCTATTTGATTTAATGCCACAATGATGTTGCATCTCCAAACACACAGAAACTAGACGTCCCATTTGGGAAAATAGTTTTATAGTTCAATCTTACGACATTTAGTACTAACATGGCCTTGAGATTTCATAATCTTCTCTGCAATGGAACCCATGTGAGAATTAAGAAATCTGGTGCTATGAATTTGAACTCGATGCTATATCACTCTTTAGAAGAATAATTTCCTTAGTTAAGTGTTTGGTAATCTTTTTTAATGTGATGAGCCTGGTTCTTTTTTGTTAAGTTTATTACATTGTGCGCTATGGGTTTTTTGTTAAGAGTTTGGTGAATATCTTATTACACTGTCTTTCTTAATCATCGTCTTGCAGCTTCCTCTACATGATTTCAGTTTTCAAGTTACGTATCCTGGGACTTGCTTGTACTTCCATTGATTATTGGTATTTTATTCAATTGTATGGATATAAGGAAGAAAGAAATTTTTTTGAGTTGTATGGGTCTATTTGAGTTTACTCATGACCTTTCTTGTTTGCTTGAATTTTGCAATGCACAAAAAGATCATTGCATGATATTTTGAACACTATTTTATGTACTTGCTGCAATTATGAAGCCGGAAATTCTTCTTGATTCAATAGTAATATTCTTTGTTAATGCCGTGTTGGTAGCTGTATTTTCTAGTGGTGTTGACACATCTGCAGCAACTGAAACTAAAGGAAATGTGTATTAATTCATTCGATCAGCTGAGCAGGTATATGTCCAAATTCTTAAATACCATAATTATTCCTTCATCTTTCATTTTTTACTGAACTGCAGCAGATTTGTTGCTGGAGCTCAATATTATTATTATTGTTGTGTCATAATCATAGCAGATAGCCATGTCTTGAATATCCAGGTAAAGGAAACTCTGATTCATCCAAAAGTAATGCACAATCATGAATGAATTGAAGGTTGGATGCTTGTAGTGACTTTTGACTCCTGCGAATAACATATATGGTGATAAAATGTTGTCTTTGATACAAGAGAACCAAGAGAACGGCCAAAAGAAGAGGGAAAAAAAAATAAACAAGAAAGTTTGATTGTAACTAGGATTAGTCATGAATATTCATAAAATGTATTTTGTAACTCAATTTATGATCAACTTAGTGACTCATTATATTTACATAACATCAATGGAAAATTAAGATTATCTAAATTGTTTGTATATGAATGGTTATTATTGTAATAGAATTTGTAAACTTTTGTTATCATTGCAAACTAATCAGATTATGTAAACATACATGAAGATACATTGTCAAGTGGGCGTCAATTGACAAATCCATATGCCTGCGTTGACAAGTCAGAGAGCTGACAATACCAACTTTTTGCTTTGTCAAAATAATATACCCACATAATTAATATGAAATTTTAATAACAAAATTTGTTTATCAAAGTGTTTGCCCTTTGCCTACATTATGTTAACATATACATAAAGATATATTAATGTACAAGTGCAAAGCATTGCACTAACAAGTTGATTGGCGTCCATTGACAAGTACATTGCCTGCGTTGACAAGTGAAGCAAATGATAGTGACAACTCTTGTTTGTCAAAATAATCTAGTATGAAATTATAACTTGTTTATAACCTGATTACATTTTGACCACAGTATGTAAACATATATGAACATATATTAACAAGTGTAGGGGATTGCTTCGACAAGTCTATAGGTGTCTATTGACAAGTTCATGTCCATCCATTGACAATTGTATTTACATCATAATACACATTTTCATATAAATAGCATATTATATCTAATTTTCATTTACATCTTCAAATATAATGCATCTAGTAACTCCATATTTTTTGAACTTCATAACAACTATGTTACTCTCTTTTCCCACTATCGAGGATATCATTATTTGTGTACTCTTCATAAGTTGTGCCTTCTTTAATGGTTTTTGATTTAACCGTACCCTCAGTATATGTTATATCATTGGCTCCACTAATTACAAATCGTCCCCTATATGAAGGAAACATAGGGCCTATATGGTACGCGGAATAAGTGGGAAGGGAAGGGAAGATGAGTAAGTTTCATTATTTGGTATACTTTTAGTGTCCAAGCTTCCCGGAAACTCAAGTTTTCGGGCCCACTAATATTTCTTTAAAGGTGGGAAGATAAAATCCCACCAAAAGTGGTGGTAATCCAAGTTCGCTTTATGAAACCATGAAATTTTTAGACATATTTACCCCTCATAAAACATTTATTTTCTTTAAGGCAAGAAAATATAATTACATTCAAATTTATGCGACAAATTTGAATTTGATAAGAGAATATTTTAGACAAATTTGATTTTTTTTTCTACGAAATAAATGCTTTGTCATAAAATTCAAATTTAACCCATAAATTTGATTTTTTTTTTTTTGTGTGAAATAAATGCTTTTTCATAACATTTGAATTTGATGCAAGAAAATTCTTATCAAATTCGAATTATGAAAAAAAAATACATTTTTTCTTTTTATTTTGAATTGATTACTTTTAAGGGTAAAATATGCATTTCCTGATTCTTTCCCAATTGTCACCCTTTCATTTTCTTCCTAACCAAACAACTCATATTCCCTCAAGTCATCTTTCACCATCCCTTAAGTCCCTTCTCTTCCTCAAATCTTCCCCCTACCAAATGGTCCCATAGGATATTTTTTCTAAATGTACTAGCCATCACCACTGTCAACTTGCATAATACAATTGTTATTAACAACTATAGTTGTCACAATTAACAACACATTATGACTTTGTAAACAGTTGTCATTAACAAGTTTACCACTAATTAACAAGTTTACCACTAATATTAACAACTATAGGTATCCCTATTAACAACATATTCTGACTTTGTACACCATGAGTTACAACCACAAAGCTTTCACATCATGTTGATTAATTCTCACTTCTAATGTGTATACAGAGTACAATATACCAAAAAACATAGCAAATGGCAGACAGAATCAACGGCCTTCGTCATCGGTGGAGGAGAGGAAGACGCCGAATTTACTAGGGTCGATGGGTGTTGATTAATTCCCACTTTCAATGTATATACAGAGTACAAAATACCAATAAAACATAGCAAATGGCAGACATAATCAATGGCCTTCATCGGTGGAGGAGAGGAAGACTCCGAAGATACCAGGGTCGATGGGTGGAGGAGACACCGACCACAACGAATCACTCAACAACTATGGTCACTCGTCGACGACGCACACAGTCACGCAATAGCTGTGGCGATGATGTCGATCTGTATTATTATAATTTTAAGATCCAGTACTTTAAATATAGAATATCCAGTATCCCAATAAAATATTGCCACCTGGATTTTTGAGCACATCATGAACAACTGAAACAATAAAAGAGGAAAAGAGTCAACTATGGTGATTCAGAAAAAGCAAATGAGACCAAAGCAAACAAATAACTGTCGGGCATTGATTCAGAAAATGGAAAGAAAAAAAAAAGGTGCAGTAAATGTACCCACCATTCTGGGTGCACCCGTGAATGCCCGCGGAGATGGAGATGGAAAATCCAGGTGGCAAAATTTTATTCGGAAACTAGATATTCAGTATATAAAATACTGAACTTAAGTTTTGTCCTTTTAAAATATCAATAAATTTATTATTAAAATAATGTTAATTTCATCGGACATATTGTTAATTATTATTGTTCTGTCATAGAACATAAACCCTAACCCTAGGTGGGCTAGGATGTGGATATAGGATCAAATAGCTCTCTCCCAAGCATCCATGGATTGGATACCGAAGAGGATCTGAGATCACAAAGCACAGGGACTTGACCTAGGAGCGATTCCTAGGGCCTACGTACCCTGAAGAGGGATCAAAGTCCACGTAGTTCGATTACACGGGAGGCGTTTAGCCAAGGGGGTGGTGTGTGTGCTCTGTGTGCAGTATATGCAATTGAGAAAGAGCTTAGAAGATGCGTACCTCTTTAGGTTAACCAACTATATATAGAGGCTACCTTAGGGTTAGGGTTTGGACTTGCTGGGCCTTTGGTGCCTCCAAGCCCAAATGTACTAGATGTCTCATGATGGGCCCTACCTTGGGTGGCCTAGTATTTTATTCCATAACAGCTTGCCCCCAAGCTCGGTAGTTCGGGTCTCGAGCCGCCGAGATTAACCGACCGCTTTCCGAGATCCCCGAATCCGACTTTGCTTTCGTAGCAATTTTCCCTGCTAATTGTCCGGTTTATATTCCCGCATTTAATAACATGTAAGCAAATCACAATAAATGGAAAATACTTACTTGTTTGTGCAAACCGCTCAACGTGCTCATTTCGGATATTTGTCCGAGCTTGCATTAAACTTTTCGGTTTGCATTAATGGCGGTTTTTGATACCACGCTTTTCCACTTAACAACTCGTTGTCACCTCTGTTGCCCCCACTGGTAGTTCAGGTCTTTGAGCTGGCAGGATGTGTTGCTTTCCAAATCCGGACGAGGTGCTCGCGATTGTTGGGATTCCGTGCGTGTTGACCCGAGATTCCGGGTTTATTTATTTTAAACTGAGATTTCAGGTTTATAAACTTTAACCTCGAGATTCCGGGTTATACATTCTATTACCGAGATTCCGGTTTAGATACTTTAACACCGAGATTCCGGTTTAGTTATTCTAACACCGAGATTCCGGTTTAGATACTTTAACTCCGAGATTCCGGGTTATTTATTCTAACACCGAGATTCCGGTTTAGATACTTTAACTCCGAGATTTCGGGCTATAAACTTTAACACCGAGATTCCGGATGTTATTTATTCTAACACCGAGATTCCGGTTTAGATACTTGAACTCCGAGATTTCGGGCTATAAACTTTAACACCGAGATTCCGGATGTTATTTATTCTAACACCGAGATTCCGGTTTAGATAATTGAACTCCGAGATTTCGGGCTATAAACTTTAACACCGAGATTCCGGATGTTATTTATTCTAACACCGAGATTCCGGTTTAGATACTTGAACTCCGAGATTTCGGGCTATAAACTTTAACATCGAGATTCCAGATGTTATTTATTCTAACACCGAGATTCCGGTTTAGATACTTGAACTCCGAGATTTCGGGCTATAAACTTTAACATCGAGATTCCAGATGTTATTTATTCTAACACCGAGATTCCGGATGTTATTTACTCTAACTCCGAGATTTCGGTCTATAAATTCTAACACCGAGATTCCGGATGTTATTTACTTTAACTCCGAGATTTCGGGTCTATGATTTCGGTTTGTTTACCAAATTCAATCAAATAGACTTAGCGGCATTGTTGTTGCCAAAATGATTCCAATAACGGAAATCCAAAATAGATTTCCCTGATTTTAACCAGATTTGTTATAACCAGGTCCGCCTTCTGTCTTTGTTTCCTGCAAAACTTTTAAACATAACTTATTTCGGTTTTACCGTGTCCCAAAGGGTGCACGTTTTAACCATTAGATCTGGCTTTATCATGTCCCGAAGGATCACGTTTTAGCCATTACCTCTGCGGAGCCCGGATTTCAACCGGATTCAGTGAAGCCGGAGTCCGCCTTCATCCCTTTCGTAAGGATGGATTCCCCAATCTATCCGGGTTCCAATTAAGGAGGGTGGATTTAATTGTATAAAACAGACTTGACATGATTCATGAAAGCGGGTTTGTGCACCTCGGATTCACGCATGTTTAAATTGTAACATGATTTTCGGAAACGGGTTTATGTACCATGACTTCATACATGTTTAAATTTGTACATGATTTTCGAAAACGGGTCTCTTTACCCTGCCCTCTACATGTTTAATTTGAACATGATTTTCGGAACCGGGTTTATGTACCTCGGATTCCTACATGTTGAATTTGTACATGATTTTGGAAGACGGGTTTGATTACCCAGAATTTATACATGTTTGGATTGCACATGATTTTCGAAAACGAGTTTGCTGACTCAGAATTCTACATGTTTAACTTGTACATGATTTTGGAAGACGGGTTTTATTACCCTGCCCTCTACATGTTTAATTTGTACATGATTTTGGAAGACGGGTTTTATTACCCTGCCCTCTACATGTTTAAGTCGTACATGATTTTGGAAGACGGGTTTTATTACCGTGACTTCTACATGTTTAATTTGAACATGATTTTCGGAACCGGGTTTATGTACCTCGGATTCCTACATGTTTTTCCTTTGACATGATTTTCGGAACCGGGTTTATGTACCTCAGATTCCTACATGTTTAGAGTGGACATGATTTTTGAAAACGAGTTTCTTTACTCAGAATTCATACATGTTTATAGATTTAGCAGCCGTAGCCGTCATTACACGAAGCCCGGATTTTAACCAGATTCGGTTTAACCGGGGTCCGCCTTCAAAACTTTACAGGGATCCCTAATTTAAACTAGACTCAGTTTAAATCGGGTTCGCCTTTAAAAACCATATACTTTTCATTGAAATATCCAATGGGAACATCATATTTTTTGACGTCGGAACTCTAGCAATAATTTGCCTAGATTTTTTATCTCGACTTGTGCAGCCGTTATTATTGAGCAAAATTAAATGGCCACTATCCACTAACTATCCAACACTAGGCAGATTATGAGATAGAGTAGCAACATGTGTTACCTTATGCACAATTTTAATATTATCTTGACTTATAACAACGCTAGCCGTACCTTTACTTTCAGTCTGGATATGCTTGTTGTCACTAATAGCTATATCTGAATCATAGGCTTTAATTTAGCCATTAAAATTGAAGCCTTGCAATTGTTCCCCTTGCACCAATCAGGCTACACGCTCTGTAACTTGGAGGTTGCCCTAGTTAGTAATAATGAATCATCTCGGCTCAAGTCTTTTTGCCATAAAAACCGATTCTTGAAGACGCAGAGAAAGATGAGCCCACAATCCACCAACTTCACATTGACAATTTGATTTCGCGAATGGAGCCGAATGTATATGTGAGGACTTCCCCTTGCTTTCAATCTGATTTTGTCGTATTCTCTTCAATATGTGGCAACTTCCCATTGCCAAAAGAAGAGAGATATTTATGATCCCAATTTATTCGTAGCTCCAAGTTGATTGAGTTGAAGCTATCTGAAATGGAGAAACACAAGCCTTTTGCAATAACAATTACTAAAAATTAATTTATTTGCAGCAGTTAGCCAAAATCATGGAGCTTCTCAATGAACAAGGACCATATAGATTCAGCTTCCCAATTGTGAACAGAAGCACATCCAATGATAGCCCCCAAACAGAATTATTCTGCATGCCGGCCCCAGTTATTTGAATGGTGTGCTTTGACCGAGTTTGAATGGACTTTTAAATCAAACCTCCATCGGCATCACTGTGATATATCCTGCACCAATCCCTTCGCATTCCCATCGCTGAAGAAGACAAACAAATCCAGATGGCTTCAAGACTTGTTCTTATACATCTCGACATCTCAGGACGGTTCAATCAAATTTACACCCCGGCACAAACAGTAATTATTATGTGCACCAGAAACAGTGGGCACTCTCGTAATTACAGGATCCTTAACCGAGATGAGCAACCCGGCCAGTGATGCTTGGCGTCTCAGACCTGGCGCACTCCGGCATCTTTTCTTCAAGTTACTTCACCAATTGAGATGCACCAAGCCATGGCTAATACTGCAGTTCAGGATATGAGGACTTTGGATACTTCCAAGCCGCATCTGGCATTTTTTCTTCAATTTCAGCAGCAACTGAACTTCCCCGATAGGATTGCTGCTTTAATGCAGGCCCAAATGTCCCAACAGTCTCAATTGCCACAGGCTTGTCAACGTAATCAAGAGAATCAGAATTCTTCTCAATCCTTGGCTCCAACTGAGATGCCACTTCAGCAGCAGCACCCGTTCAATAATAATCAGCATCAGCATTGTGAAGATCTCCATTTTGGCTGTTTGGTCAACGATGCCGACGTTTCGGCATGGATAACCACCTTGGTTTTAACCTGGGAAATAACTACGGATACCTCACTCCGTCATCATGCCGGACTTCAATTATGTCGGCTTGTGATCACGTGAATGCGAGAGGATCAGCACACCACAATTCAGAGGCTTTTGCACGTTTAATCCTGAGGTATCCCGATTTTTGCATCTCGGCATCTCCTGGATATATCATCTCGTCGACCTCTCAGAGCCAATCGAACAGGAAGAGACCGACATACAGATAGTGCTTCAAATCAGACTCCCATGAGGTGAGAGACGCCGCTATTGCTTCACCATGCTTAAACAATTGGGATGACGGTGAGAAGATGGGCATCATGCCGATGCACGTTGAAAAAGGGTTGAGATCTCCAGGTGCTTCAACCCACCGACAACACCGTTTGACTTGCTGCTATGCATCTCGGGCTTAGGGCAGTGATCTCGGTATTCATCAAAACGTAAGTCTGAGGTAGTTAACCATCCTGACGTTCTCTGAATCTCAGCACCCAACCGAGATGGTTTCTTAGCATCCCGGTGTTGGATATCTCGGCATCTTATATCAATAACTGGATATATCTCAACATTCAGGTTTCCAACTGAAAGAATCTCAGCCCACATCCGGAAATGGCATCTCGGTTTCGTCACACCTCATCAAGTCGGCATTTCCCCACACCTCATCAACTGAGAATCATGTCGGTAACTATGATTTTCCTTTGATGAGGCACGTGGGAGCACATGGCTAGAACACAAAAATGAAATCTCCATTTCGGTAGCCACTCTTCCCCGAATAACTATCTCAGCATGCAGACTGCTTTGAAATATACACCTCGGTATACTATCTCGGTTCAAGCAGGTCAACGATCTCGTCCCTCGGCCTCTAAGAATCTCGGCGTTCCGATGCTCTGTATGCCGACTCCAAGTATATCAGCATTTCAGGATATCTCAGTATCTCAGGATCAATGCCTCTCTGAATATATCGGCATCCAAGTAAATCTCTGAATCTCTGAATGTTCAATGCCAACTCGAACATAAACGCAACAGTTTCAACGTTGACTTTTTGCCCGGCTTTCACCACCAGCGACGACCCGCAAAACTTTCATGTTCTTTGCGATTATCACGTCCAGGGGATCTCGGTTATTGCACTTACGTTAAGCCCAAAACAGGATGCCCCGCTTTTTTATTTTCTTTGGGTACCAAGATGAACAGTTGCAGACCAGGACGAATCCATTTCGTCTTAGGACTTGCGCACCTCTAGGTTGAGAATATAAAAGAGTTGAGAATATAACAGCTTTTTCCATTTGCGGCGGTGGATTATCGAGATCGGCACAGATGGAGTCGTCAATCAGCTTTTTTCATGACCTTACAATGGTCTCAGCGGGCCGGAGTTCCACCGTGAACATTTGGCAGTCTCCCTTTTTCACAAACCAAGAATGGCGGCCACAAGTTGGAAAGCAAATCTCGATCAACTATATTGGTCTACAACCACCACCGACCACCGACCACCTCGTATAGAGGGAAGTTAAGATCTGGGCTTCATAAAGATCAAGACTCAATTTGACGGTGGTGGTTGAATCTTCTGATTTTAATAATCCATTTTTAGATTTGGGCAGATTCAAAATCATCAGGAACCCAGGACGTGGATTTTCCTTCTGGTGCGAATCTGTGAAAGTTTTTGTATGAGTCTGTGAAAATTTAAATCTACACAACCCTTCCTCATAAAAAGTTTCCCCAGCAGGCGGGCAGATTCAAAATCATCAGGAACCCAGGATGTGGATTTTCCTTCTGGTGCGAATCTGTGAAAGTTTTTGTACGAGTCCGTGAAAATTTAAATCTACACAACCCTTCCTCATAAAAAGTTTCTCCAGCAGGTCGAAGATTGTTCATCTGGCGGCTGGAAATTGATTTCTCCAGAGGCAAGACTGAAACTCCTGATTGAACTTGATTTTCTTTTAATTTCTGGTGAGCCCAGAATTGAAATAATTGACCATCTTAGGCCATGGGAATCAGAAATTTACCGATTCCCCACAGACGGCGCCAATGTTCTGTCATAGAACATAAACCCTAACCCTAGGTGGGCTAGGATGTGGATATAGGATCAAATAGCTCTCTCCCAAGCATCCATGGATTGGATACCGAAGAGGATCAGAGATCACAAAGCACAGGGACTTGACCTAGGAGCGATTCCTAGGGCCTACGTACCCTGAAGAGGGATCAAAGTCCACGTAGTTCGATGATACGGAGGCGTTTAGCCAAGGGGGTGGTGTGTGTGCTCTGTGTGCAGTATATGCAATTGAGAAAGAGCTTAGAAGATGTGTACCTCTTTAGGTTAACCAACTATATATAGAGGCTACCTTAGGGTTAGGGTTTGGACTTGCTGGGCCTTTGGTGCCTCCAAGCCCAAATGTACTAGATGTCTCATGATGGGCCCTACCTTGGATGGGCCTAGTATTTTATTCCATAACAATTATTAAAAGTGAAACTGTTTTAAAATTTTGTTCAAGGGTAGTAATGTTATATATCACATGATAGCAATGAAATTATATTGAATCCACGTTAACCATGGATGAATTGAGGTAAGCCCAATCATAATTAAAATAATATAAATTTATTAAAATATATAATTATTCTTATATAATCATGAAATGAGTAGTTCTCGCCCCGGTCCTTAATATAAGATGTACTTGAGTAGTTGATTTTGATATTAAATGTAAGATATAATTTTTTTATATTTGGTAGTATTTTCATAATTTACCTCTATTGATACTCCCTCAATAATAATCAAGGAGAATGAGGAAATTAACGAAAATGACTAGAGTATTTTAAAAGATACTTGTCATATTAACTAACTTAACTAACTTCTTTAATTTGATCAAATTAGGTAAATATATCTTCTATTAAGTACCGGAGGAGTATTAATTTAAACAAAAAGACAATAATTTACAAGTAAATTTAGATACTATAATTTAGAATTATCATGTTCGAGTTCTAAGAAAGTAGACATGTTAAATATTTGGTGGCCAAGGTTTGAATTCTGCAGAGGTGTCCATATTATTGTTAATCTTGTGAATAACATATTAATAAGAAATAATTGGTTTAATTTTTTTTTTAATGATAAACTGAATAAAAAAAAATCATACGAGCTTATTGAGAACTCTAACCCAAATGCTTCCAAAACGCGACGTAACTAAAATTTTCCTTGTATAAAAAGAAAAAAAGAAAAAGAGCTAAGACAATATCTTAAGTAAATTTCTATGCCTACCAGAACAGAATTGCTAATAAGTAATAAGAGAAGCAAATGAGCCTAAAATTTTGGGAATTCCATTATACAAAGAAATAAATAGATGTTATAGAAGATGACCTCACGTATCACCAACCACAAACTAACAGATCAGACAGATAACTTAATTTTGGGAGTTGTGTTCTTTCTTTCGGAAGTTGTGTTTCAAAGTTTTGATCGTTGAGGAGCTCGATCAGCTACAACAGAAAATCATTCTTAAGCTATATCATTTAGAGATTATCTTTCCCCTGTCCTTTTTCACGGTGATGGTTCACCTGACAGTACAACTTGTTCATGAAATAAAGTTTGCTGGCCTAGTTTAATATCGATAGATGCATCCGATTGAGAGCTACTCATTTTATATATACTCATCAGCATTACTCTCTAAATTGGCTAGTCGGACATTTAAGCATTTATGGACATTTTTCCTTCTTTATTTTATAGGTTTATATGGAAATTGAAATCTTACATAAGGAATAAGGCAAGGCCAGAAGTTCTATAGTTGAATGTTATATAGGGGATGAGGTCATGTATTTATGTTCAAGATACTTTGATTACATTGAGACGTCTTTCAACCGACCGCCTCGTGCAGACGATTGTCCTGAACTTGAGCTATCAAGAGAGTTGTTAATCTCTCGTGTTGGTAAACCAGTTGGATAAAGTGAGAACTTCAAACTGGTGGCAACTGAGAAGTTCCAAGTACATAAACATGTCTTAATTAATTGCACTAAAGTTGAACCATTCCTTCAGTAAGGATTGTATACTCATATGTTATCCTATATATTTCCTTACATTTAATTTTATACTTACATTTCATGATCGCCATGTCATGATTAATTGCAAGGAATTTAAAAGTCATCTGAAGCGTCAACTTAGGATCCGTACATAGAAATCCTTCAAAATTGACAAAAAGGTCTACAAGAATTCCCATGTTGGTTTACGTGGAGAATACTAAATGACCACAACCCTTATTGACCAAGATTCATAGCTCTCATACTCAGCCTTCTTGACCATGCCACCAGGTTTACGGCATACAATGTCAATGGTTTCAAGTTTTGTACAGTTTCACGAGATCAAAGATTGCCAACCCAAAACTCGGGTGTTTATGGCATCTTTGAGACAAGGAGTTGTGCGAGCAGCAGTGACGGGAACATGTAGTTTGGAGATGTCCCATATTATGGAAAGCTTTTTCATGTCGTTGAAATAAGTTACCAAGGCCGTATCATCGTGACGTTGTTCAAGTGTTTGTGGGCAAATACAACAACTTCCTGGAGACTTACAACTGACGACTTAATTAGACATCACATTTGTAAATTTCTCCAGGCCAATTCACACTGGTCAATCTCAAGATGATAAGCCATCTCTTGCCTCAAAGGCACACCAGGTTTAGTATGTCAAGGACAAGAGGCACATGGATTGAATATGGTGGTTCGCTTAAAGCCTCAGGACTTTTACGACATGAGCGATGGTGATAACATCGTCTACGAGAGTAAGTCATTCCAGCCCGCTTATTTCAAAAACTTTTTCCTTGAAAGAGATGACAATTTACTTATAGTTCAGTGTGTTTTTCTAAGTTACGCTTTATTATGACTTAATTTAAGTTTAATTTGTATCTAAACATATTAAACTCACAACTAACATTTTCCCCACGCAATTTTTATAGGGATGATGACGAAGATTGATTTAAAAAATTATGCATATCTTATTGTTAAAAACACCAACGGATTTTTTGTAGCGGTTATAAAACCACTACAAACGTAAAAACCGTTATAAACACCGTCACATCAACCACTACAAATGAAAAATGCTACAAAAACCGTCATATCAACAGCTATAAATGTTACACAGATATCCCTATAAATGCTCCCACCACACCTCATTTCACACACTCCTTCATTTCTTCCCCCCACCTTCTCTTTCGTTTTCTCTCATTTGTCAACGTTTTTTTAGAGAGGTTAAGTGCTGAGCAAGCTAATCAAATTTGGTAAATATTTTCTTTTAAAAAAAATATTTGATTTCAATTTTTTCCCTTTCTTATAATTTTCTAATGCTAATTATTATTTTTATCCAAAACGTTAAGGACCTTCCCTCAACATTCCTTCTATAATCATCAAAATTCATTTTGTAATCAAATATCATCTAGTGGACAACATAATAAGTTCATATTATCTATACATTCTCAGTATTATAAGTATATATAATATCCATAATTAAATATTGTCTACCAGTATCATTGTTTTAAATATTAAATTTTATCAATTAAATTATCACTTAAATAGTAAAATAATCAAATAACTACTCAAACTACGGATTTTTTTTTTTTTTTTTTAAAAATGGTAATACTTTTGTGGCGGTTATAGAGCTTATAGAAATTTTGAAAAAAAAAAAGGCGCAATTTTTAAAATTTCACATAATATTTTGTAGTGCTTTTTTAACCACTACAAATTTTATTTCAAATTTTTTGGCTCCATTTTTGAAATTTCATCCAACATTGTAGTGGTTTGCAACTGCTACAATGTTGGATGAAATTTTTTGGCTCTTGTTTGGCATGGTGTTTGAAAAGTCAATTAAAATAAAAAATGACTGTAAAGGCTATGAATGTTATTGAATACTATATATATATATATGTGTGTGTGTGTGTGTCTATCTATCTATCTATCTATCTATATATATATATATATATATATATATATATATATATATATATAAATATATGTATGTATGTATGTATGTATGCAGTGGCGGAGTCAGGAATTAAAGTTTGTGGGTGCACAATTAATGATGGGATTTGGGGGTTCGGGGGCAGCGCACCTGAATTTTTTTTTAAGGAGGACAAAATGCAACCCACCCCTTCATAAAGTTTAGGACTAGAAATGAGGTTCAATTGAAAAGTATTTCCAAGGAAATCAATTTAAACAGAACAATATACTCTAATCTCATGACATACAGATACCCAGATGTTACATAATCAAATTCCAAAGCAATATGCAAGGAAGTAGGCGCTGGGGGAGGCATCCTAGCTCCTAGGTGCCTAGGTTAACGCCTGAGGGTAATAGACGGTTCGCCCTGCCCAACATCAGTATCATCTAGGAGGAAGGGAGATTTCGCCCTACCATTGGATCGTGGGTGAACCCAACCCCTTTCCTAAAATTTTTGTATAAAAAAAAATTATTATGGTTTGTCATATGTGATGGGATATTAAAAAGTCAACTATCAACGAAGGAGTAAAGGAGCATAAAAAATGCTAGAAAAGTATGATAATATTTATATTTAATTTAATCAGATGGTCATATTAAAAAAAAACGTCATACTAAAAAAGTAAAACGTTGGCTCTGGCCGGGGTAGTAAAGCTTGGGGCCCATAAAAATAAAACCACCAATAGGCCTCATAGCACTATATAATAATGTGTCATGTTTTGAGGGGGATTATGGGTGTTTATGCTAAAATATGTAGTAATTCAGCAGTCAGGAAAAAAAAAAAAACTCAACAGCCACAACCACACATATGTTGTATATTATGTTATAATTTGGGATAAAAAAAATTTAAATTTACATGTAAATTGGCTAAAGAAAAACAGGAAAATTCTCCCTAGTTTTGCTTAAAGATGTAATATTTCAAATTTATTTAAAAGGATTTAGATATCTAGACTTCAATTTAAAGGAAAATTCTCGGTTGACTAATAAAAAGGTCATGCATAAATTAATTAGAGGGTTAA
Organism: Acacia pycnantha; assembly: GCA_025563575.1. NCBI lineage: Eukaryota > Viridiplantae > Streptophyta > Magnoliopsida > Fabales > Fabaceae > Acacia > Acacia pycnantha. The sequence continues at coordinate 3,642,973 of JAMWYP010000009.1, forward strand.
CTAAAAAAAAAAGAATACCCTCACCCATAAAATTGCAATGTACAGAGCAGAAAAACGAGGGTTCAAAAGATTCAGATTCAACAACAAAAGCTAATGCTTAAAAAAGAGTTAAAAAAAAAACAGTATTACGGTAAAAAAAAAGGCCCGATGATCTGGAGATTTATGGTCGACAAAGTTAATGCTAAAGCTATCGTAGAAGAAATTAAAGATCTGGATGGAGAAATCAAAAAAAGAAAAGAACAGTATTGGATGGCAGAGGAAATTAATTGAAGAGGAGAGAGGAGAGGAGAGATTGAAAGTGATGGCTTGCGGGGCCAATGGTCCTTTTACAAAGAAAAGTTGGGAAAAAAAAAAAAAAACTCAAACAATTAGCTTCAGCCTAAAAGCCGTTTCACAACCAATAATTCATCGTATCTTGAAGCTATGTCAAACACATAAAAATCATATTTTCATTACCACCAGGCTTTTTTCATTGCCTCTAAGCTTTTTTCTTATTTTGAAGCCATCCCAAAAAGGCTCATAGTAGGTGATATATCAAAAGAAAGTTCTCTAATATATTAGATTATCTAATTACTCAAACTCACTTAATACTCCCTCCGGTCCTAATTATAAGACATATTTAACCGATTTTGGGGAGATTAAGGAAATAAGTTAATTTAGTTAATTTTACCTATTTTCCTAAAATGTCCTTATATAAATTTAAAATGACCTAAGTGAAAGTAAATCAATAGCTCCTACCACATGCCTCTCCAACCTAATTTTTTTTCTACATGCTATCTAATTAAAATTGGTCTTACTATATATACATATATATGTGTGTGTATAGACACACACACACACACACACACACACATATATATGTGTGTGTGTGTATATATCGACAAACACATATAGGCACACACACCCCCACACACATATAAAAACACACACACACACACACCCCCACACACATATAAAAACACACACACACACAAAGATATACATGTATATATGTGTGTGTGTTTATATTTGTACACACAACATATTGACAAACACACAAATATACATATATGTACACACACCCACACACAGACACACACACACACACACATATATATATATATATATATATATATGTGTGTGTGTGTGTGTGTGTGTGTGTGTGTGAGAGAGAGAGAGAGAGAGAGACTATATATATTTGTGTGCACACACACACATAATATATATATGTAGACACACACACATACATATATGTAGACACACACATATATGTGCGCACACACACACACAAAATATATGTGTAGACACACACATATATACATACATACATATATGTAGACACACACGTATATGTGTGTGTGTATAGTGTCTATAGATATTTGTGTGTAGACACACACATATATACATACATAGACACACAAACATATATATATATATAAAATTTTCGTTAACTGGAAGAGTATACACGTCCACATACATATATTCACAAAAAATCAAATACACTTGAGAGAATAAAATAGGGGTATTTTAGGAAAAAATTGACAATTATTAGAATGTTGTCTTATAATTAGGACCAAAACCAACTCTCAAATGTTGTCTTATAATTAGGACCGGAGGAGTATTTAGCTTTACGATGCCTATTTATAGAGGGGCCTTATTCAATTCTTCTGTTTTCACAAATAGGACAAGGCAGAATTTATCCAAAGATGAAATTGTTAATTTAGTCACTCCTTTAATCATCCATCTCATAATGGCCGGTTGCTTAAGAAAATAATTTACTTGTGACATGAAGCTCATCATATATGATCGATGAAAATATTTTTAAACAAACTAAATTAAAAAATGGAGCTAAATTAAAGTTCCATGTGTATATATATGGGACTCAGGGATCATGCAATATCCATAATCATCGTTCGTCTCATATCACTTTGAGTTTGAGCTTTTAGCGAGATGGCCAGCTCCAAAGTCATAGGGTTTGTGTTCATTGCTCTCCTGTTTTTAGACTTGGCATTTGCTGTTAGGTCATCACCAAAATTACAGTCCGAGGAGGGCGATTCCAAAGGGGATGATGATAGACACGTCGGGAATGGTGGCCACGGTGGTAACAGTGGCAACGGTGGGAAAGACAAGGAAGGCGGAAACGGTGGAAATGGCGGCAACGGTGGCAATGGCATGGGACGGCAGGAAATCCCACGGTGATGATGGGGATTAGAGTGGCGGCGGATCCTGTGGTGGTGGGTCGGGTTACTGTGGAAGTCCAAAAAAAGGAGGAGGATCCGAAGGTGGCTACAATGCACGACGCCTGAGGAACTAGGGTTCAAACTTTGGTCCAGGATATATATATATATATATGGGTCAAGTGGTATTACATAAATAAACTGATGATGCATATGTAATATATATAATATGTATGTATTACAAAAATAAATGGCAGTGTGAGTTCAGCTCCTGCTGCATGCATGTACCGACGTACGCACGGTAAGTTGGTGATGTCGATCTGTATTATTATAATTCATACTATATGAATAAATTTATTATTAACAATAATATCTATGCTGTCAGGGAGATCGGTATTATTATTTATGAATATAAGTTTACATTTTTTAAATTTTTGTTAAACAGTACTCCCTTCAGTCCTAATTATAATTATAGGACATATTTAACCGATTTTAGAGGGATTAATGAAAGAGGTTAAATTAATTAATTGTATTCATTTTCTTAAAATGCTCTTATATAAATTTGACACTTCAATTACCTTGTTGATTTCACATAATCCCTCGTTCATATCAATAGAGATATTTTAGGAAGAGATTGACAAAAATTAGAATGTTGTCCTATAACTAGGACCAAAATAAACCCCCAAAGGTTATCCTATAATTAAGACGGGAGGGAATAATATGTTATAATAAATCCATTGTTAAATATATAGGAGTTAATAAAGGTGTTTGCTTTGTCCATAAATACAAAATCTCAATTTATTTTTCTCTCAAATTTATAATTATGTTACAAAATAATAAAAAATTGCACTTTAATACACAATCAAATATTTCAAATCATATATTACACTATTTTCAGGCCAAAATTGTCAAATTGACTACCTAAATAATTACTGTTTAATTATTATATTCGGTCCTAAATATAGGACAAAGTTTGAAATGAAATTTACACTACAAATTTTTTCCTATAATTAGAACAGTGATGAATAGTAGATAGTTAGATAGATGGTAGATTTACATGTGTGTGTGTGATAATTTTAAAATCTTTCAAATTATTTTTCTTACTTTTTCAGCTAATACTTTAAACTTTGTAAAATTTGATTAAGAAAATTGAAGGGGAGAAAGTTGCAAAGAAGCCTAATAAAAATATGTAGAAAAAACTGAAAGAATAAAAATTTTGCTTGAAGTTTAAAAGCAGACATATATGTGTTGAGGTCATGTCATGAATGATATCATTTAAAATTTTGTGTAAGTAATATACGTAATATTGAATTGATAAAAATGTTAGTGCGACTGATTAACGAGTTATTGAAGTTGAAATTTGGTAAAATTTCAATGCACCCCATCTTTAGCCATTTTAAAATCAAAGAGTATATAAGACTTTTTGAAACTTCACTGCACCTTTAAGACTAAACTGAAATTAATTTTTTTACTTAAAAGACATTTATGCCCTTGTCTTGTATATGACTAAGATGGGGTCTTATAAATTCTCAAGTGTACATGTCTTGTAAATACATACACATATTTGACTTGTAAATTTTCACATGTGTCTTGTAAATAACATGTATTATATTCTTGTGAATATGCTACTTGTTTTATACATGGTCGAGATGGTCTTGTAATTTCACTTATTTAATTTGTCTTGTAAAACAATATATTTGACTTGTAAATTCCCACATGTATCTTGTACATAATCATATTCTACTTGTAAGGTGAGGGCGCAATTTTCTTTTCATCCACAAATTTTAATTTTAGTTTAGTCCTAGGGATGCAGTGTAATTTAAAAAAAAAAAATTGGGAGCTATTTGATATTATATGGCCTCAAAAGGGCTGTGGTGAAATTTTCCCTTGAAATTTTATGGACGATATAAAATCATCCATATCTAGAGTTGTTAATTGCGGTTAGCCCGCGGGTTGCGAGCCAACTCAACGCAACCCACGGGTTGAACAAGCCGGGCCTATGCATTGGCGAGATGGCAAAATGCCAGCCCAAGCCCGCCACTCAGCGGTTTTTTTTTTCAAAAAAAAAACTTATCGCACTCTTTTTCCCTTTCACCCACTTACATCACACTCCATTTTTTAACTCTCACTCCCTTTCTCTTTCACTCACTCACATCACACTCATTTTCTTTCTTTTGTACGTTTGTGTTAGGCAAAAATATGTTGCCCTTAGGAAAAAATTACAGGGAAAATTACACTAAGGTCCCTAATAAGAGAATATATGACACTAAGGTCCTTTAAAATTTTTAATTTACTGGTAAATCTCATATGACATTTTGGTAATAAAATCAAATTTTGAAAATACCGAAATAACCTAACAAAGTAGAAGGGCAAAAAAATCAGACAAATTCTTCCCCCCCCACACTCCAGGGGCCCTGTTCGAAAGCTATTCATTCGCCTCGTCACTGTCATCTCGCCGTCGCGAGATCGTGTCTATCGCCATTGCATCTCCTGCTTTATTAAATACTCCCTCCGGTCCTAATTATAAGACCTAGTTGACTTTTTTGGAGAGATTAAGGAAGATAATTAAATTATTTTAAAGTATTTTTATTTTTTCCTCTAAACTAATTAGTTTGATTAATAAAATAATATATAATCTAATGATACACAACATATGAAATGATTAGGTAACTTATTTAGCTTCATTAATCTCTCCAAAAAATGTCAACTAGGTCTTATAATTAGAACCGGAGGTAGTACCATTTCATGTTCGCTCTTCATCTCCTGCTTCCATTGTTTCAGCTGTAGCGGCAGAACCAGTTTATTCACAGCCTCACTGCGTGACGGACGGCCCCCTCTATCATCCTTGCTTCGGGACCAACCTCCTCTTCTCAATTTCTCCCCTGGTGTTTTCAGCGTTGTGCGGAGCAAGTGAATCGAGGAGGAGAAAGAGGGTGGCATATTTGGGGAATGATACAGCTTTGAATACATATTTCAGTTTGATTATAGGTAATTTTGATTATAACATGTAAAAATTGTTAGATATTTGAATTAATATTTGGATATATTTTATTTAATTCTGAAAATTCATTAAGTGGTCCACATTCAGACCCACTAACCCACTTTCTTGTTAACTAACCCATTATCTTAGTACAATTGACTACCACTTCTTTGATGGAAAGAAGTGGGATTAGTCCGTGCTTCTCTATATATGGTCCCCTAAGTCTGCTCACACAATGACTACTGAAAATGTACTACGAAAAACGTACGAATAAAGTTTTACACCATCTAAAGAGTGAAAGTGAGGACTTAGAAGGACCATAGGCTTCTTCTGTCGAGATCGAATCAATGGCTGGAGCTATTTCAGTTTCTTATTTTATTAATTCCGCATTGATCTAATTGCTTATTTAATTAATTAGCATGGTTAGATCACCTTAATTTCCAATATTTGGTATCAGAGCTATTTATATGCATCTGCCTTGATTTTGCCTTAATTTATCCGATTAGGGTTTTCATGAAAAAGATGGTTTATTATTTTCGGATTAATTGAATGGTATATTAGCGACCATGTAGTGTCTGCCTATGAAAAACTGATCCATATGCTTGTATTATCTCGTTTGAGGCTTCTCGGAGTAAACATTTGCGATTGATGCAATTATGATTTTGTGTTCATCGACCACATAGATTAACGAAAAACATGATACAAGTTTTAATTTGGGTTTCGAGATTTCATGATCAATTTACGTCTCCTTGAAATTGTTCTTGAGTTTATATATATATATATAGTCGTTGATGAAGAGGTTTAACAAAATTGCTAAGTTGAGGGATAAATTCAGCAACATAGTTTAAACATCCCAAAAACCTTTGAAGTTGGGTTTTATCAAGAATTTGATCAAGAAATTTGTTTGCAAATTGAATTGCTCGTTCAATGGGAGTTATGGTTCATTGACAAATCCAATGTCCGAGAAAATGAATCTTGGTTTGAAAAAGACTAATTTTTGGTTTGGAAACCACTAAATCATTTGTTTCTATAGTTCGAATAAATTTTGAAACATGTTTAAAATGATCTTCCAGGGAATTTGAAAAGATTAAGACGTCATCAATATAAACAATAATATATTGACATTGATCATTAAAGATCTCGTTCATAATCCATTGAAATTTAGAAAGGTCATTTTTTAAGCCAAAAGGCATAACATTCCACTCATACTGACCAAATGGAACAGTAAAAACAATTTTATACCTATCCTTTTCTGAAACTTGAATTTAAACCCAACTTCAAAGGTTTTTGGGATGTTTAAACTATGTAGCTGAATTTATCCCTCAACTTAGCAATTTTGTTAAACCTCTTCATCAACGACTATATATATATATATAAATAAAAGGAACCAAGTGGTCCAACTGGTGGACCACTTGGCTCCATGGATGTGTGGGGGGTGGGGGGTTCGAGCCCCACCCCTCACACTTTCAAAGAATTTTGTTTTTAAACAAAACTCCACCCCCCTCGCCGGTGGCTGGCGGCCAGCGCCCTGCCGGCAGCCCTCCAGTGAGGATATTTTTATTTTTTTATTTATTTAAAACTAAGGGTAAAAGAATAATTTCACCCGAATTTGCATATCTCCCATAGGTCCTTGGTACCTCTCAGTCTTTTTACAAATTCGGGAGACTTCTGGGGGTTTTGCAAATTTATATGGTATTTATTTATCATTTTCCCTAATTTAATTTAACAGAAACTGTTTTAAAATTTTGTTCAAGGGTAGTAATGTTATATATCACATGATAGCAATGAAATTATAATGAATCCACATTAACCATGGTTGAATTGAGGTGAGCCCAATCATAATTAAAATAATATAAATTTATTAAAATATATAATTATTCTTATATAATCATGAAATGAGTAGTACTCCCTCCGGTCCTTAATATAAGACGTACTTTGGTAGTTGATTTTGATCTTAAATATACGACAAAGTTTTCATATTTGTTAGTGTTTTCCTAATTTAACCATAATAATACTCCCTTAACAATAATCGAGGAAGAAAGGAAATGAGGGAATTAAGGAAAATGACTTGGGTGTTTTAGAAGATACTTGTCATATTAACTAACTTAACAAACTTCTTTAATCTAATGAAATTAGGTAAATATGTCTTATAGTAAAGACCAGAAAAGTATTAATTTACATAAAAAGACAAATACTTTACAAGTAAATTTAGATACTATAATTTATAATTATCATGTTTGAATTCTAAGAAAGCAGACATGTTAAATATTTGGTGGCCAATGTTTGAATTCTTGTTGGTGGAGGTGTCATATTCTTAATTAATCTTGTCAATAACATATTAATTAAAAAAAATGGTTTATTTTTTTATGATAAACCGAATAATTAAAAAAATCATTTAGATCGACCAGATTTCAGAACACCCAATCTAAAAAGGAAAAAAAAAGTTCATTACTTTTTAGACTAGTTGTCTTTTATAACCGGTCTAAAAGATGAAACTTTTTAGACCTAATGTTTCTTATAACCGGTTTAAAAGATGTGGAATAAAATAAATATATTTATTACTTTTAAGACCGGATTTTTCAAATAAATAGTATAAAAGGTGAACTTTTAATACCGAATTTTGAGCATAACCGGTCTAAAAGAGTAGCTAGTGGGTGATATATCAAAAGGAAGATACTTAAATTTTCATAAAGAGTAGCTAGTAGGTGATATATCAAAAGGAAGATACTTAAATTTTATATTATCTAACTAATCACACTCACTTAATATATTGCTTTATGATGCCTATTTATAGAGACCCTTACCTTACCATTGTGCTTTCACAAATACGACAAAACGGAATTCAACCAAAGATAAAATTGTTAATTTAGTTAATCTTTTAATTATCCACCTCATTATTATCGGTTGCTTAAAAACATAATTTACTTGCGAGGACTATCTCAAAAAGCTCATATGACGAATTATTTCAAACAACTATTTTTTAAAAAATAATAATGGAGCTAAAATCTCCTATATATGTGGGACTCAAGGTTCATGCATTTCATCGTTCATCTTATATCCCACAAAAGCGTAATTGATCATAAGCTTCTGGCTGTGTTCTTTGAGATGGCCAGTTCCAAGGTGTTAGGGTTTGTGTTCATGGCGTTGCTGATTTTGGACGTGGCCTTTGCTGTTAGGTCATCCCCAAAATTACAGTCACTTGATGATGGGGATACTTCCGGCGGGGAAGGGGATGACTGCGGGTCATGTGACAAAGGGTCTGATCAAGGTTGTGGCAAAAAGCCATCTGGTGGTGGCCATGAGTCCTCTGACGGTGGGTCATCCTGTGACAAAGGTGACAATAATCATGATGATTGTAGTAAAGGTGGGTCTCAAGAAGGAGGAGGAGGCGGTGGCGGCGGTGGAGGAGGAGGGGACAAAGAATCTGGCAAAGGGTCTGGCAGTGGATTTGGATTAGGGTCAGGAAATGAAGGAGGAGGAGGCGGTGGAGGAGGCGGCGGCGGCGGCGGCGGAAGAGGTAGTGGGTTTGGAAGTGGTAGTGGCCACGGTGGCGATGACAGTGGCGAAGAAGGTGGTACTAATCACCATCCACGGCGCGTGTAAGGAATTAATTAAATAGGGTTCCGACGAGACCTTGGCCCCGCATATATATGGATCAAGTGGTAATTAAAGAAATTGATGAGGATCCATCTAATATACATTATATGATATAATATATACTGTTAGTATATATATATTGATAAATAAATGGCAGTGAGTTCTGCTCCTGCTCCATGCAACGTACGTATGCATGGTAAGTGATGCTGACGTGGTTTTGTGATATTGTAACTCACAAGGTATCAATAACATTATTATTAAAAGTAATATTTGTGCCATTTTTTTATTTATTTGTTGGGAAAAATTGTTGAAAAATTTCTCATTTCAAGAATTTAATTTATAGCCCAAAACTACTAAAAAAAGTAATGGAATTTAGCGACAAAATTTGATAATTCTATCATCAAATAGTGTTACTAATTGATCAACAACGGAATTCCGTCACTAAATTAGTCTAGCAACGGAATTCTGTTGTTAGTTATGTTTTTCATCTCGTATCAGATTGATATTATTATGATTATATTTACATTTTTATTTGTAATAATATTATATACATGACATGATAGAGATCTAATTAATATAATTCATGCCATAAATTAATATGTTCTCTTTTATTTTTCAAAAAATTGAAGGAACTCTTTCTATTCATTTTGTCAGTAGATTGAGAGGTTTTCTGTTTGCTTTTCGTATATTCTTTTTTTTTTCAGAAAAAAAAAATTTTTTGATCCAAGAATTTCATGTGATCTGTGGAAGTTGTTAGATTTCATTAATTTTATTTTATAATCGAAGTTATTAAACCTGGACCAGCCACTAAACCAGCCGAAGTATTGGGTGAAACCGGAATATACCCAGAGTCAAACCAGTGAGAAAGTTAATTAAGATTTTAGGGTTATTATTATGAAATTCTCTTAAGAAATAAAAAAATTGATTTTTTTTTTTTAAAAAAAAAATGGACTGGGTTGATGTCTAGACCAGACTGATTTATTGACTGATTTGCTGATTTCAGGTCAAAACGGTCGATCCGGTCCGGATTTTATAACGCTACTTATAATATTCAGTCATACAGAATTCATTCAATATTTTCATTAATTAGTGAATACTTATAATCATGTAATTTATTTCCTATATTATTCACATGATGAATTCTTTTTATGAGTTTAATCTTATTTGTGTATATATAGTTCAAACGACAGAACTACTCTAGTCTAATATTGCTGATGGCATCTGAGATAAAAATATGATCGTTAATTCATTATATATATTGTACATGTAATTGTCTTATTATTACTATAGTCCAATCGGTGACCTCGCAACTATATTGCTGAATTGACAAATGCAAGGTGAAGTTTTACCTATGTGGCGGTGTGGAATGAGATTGAAAACTTGTAGAAGAAATGTCTAAGCCTGTCAGGCACTAATGGCAAGAGATTATAAGCATAATGAGCACACAATCTCTTACCTACAAGGGAGTTTACATACTACTACGCCACAAGGCTATTTGCACGTAGCAAGGTTTTTAAGTTTAAGGGCTTCTTCATCTCAACAAGTTAATCTTTTAAGCTGATGATGAATTTTTAAGCATGCACGGTCTGAGTTACAAATAGAATCGAACAAGCAACCTCCCCTTACAGTAGGTCATTTGCCATTTGCACTTAGTGGGTTTTAAAGTTTATGGGCATCTTCCTCTTAATAGACTAGTCTTTTGAGATTGAGCTCTTCTGTTAGGTTTATGTTAATCACACATTACTGATGGGCCGGATTGGGTGGAAGATTATATCTTGTAAGTTTATGTTCCAAAGTTTCAACAGCCAAATATAGAAGGAATGCAAATTGGGTTAAGGTATAAAAATACAAATGAGTTTTTATCAAAAGTACGTCCAGCACTATATGTTTTTTTGTTAGGGGTGGTTAGGTTAGATCAAGGGCTTCGAAGAGACAAGCACCAATATGAGAGAGTAAAAGGGGTTTGTAAGAGGACGAGAGCCTGAGGGAGAATCAATAAGAAAAGGGCCCTGTTATCAAGTTTCTTTTTTGTGTTTTTAAAAAAAAAAAATCGATTTTTAATTTTTGGATTACTTCTGTTGTACCTTCCCGTCCATCAAAACACTTCATTGAGCTTACTAAAAATACAACGCCATTGTCGCGTCTTGGTTTTGGATTCAATAGTGAAAATTTTTAGTTTGTCTTTGGTGAAATCTCTGTCAAGAACTGTTGTCATTTGTTTTTTGTGTTGCCGTCTAGACCACCAGAATTCAAGTTCAACATTGCCGGAAAGACGTCGCATGACGCTGCAAGTTACGGCAGGTCCGCAGTGACATCTGGGTCGATCGGTTCAAGGGATCTGGTTCATGGTCCTCTTAATCTCTTCCTCCTGCTTGGATAGATTTGAGATGTTGCCATTGAACAAAGTTTGATGAGTTATAAAGTTATAGAGATTTGATGCCAAAACGAAAAAGAACATGGGTGATGGAGAAGATGATGAAAGGAGTATTTTTCAGAAGAGGGAGGGCGTTCCCATGACTTTTTTTTTTTTTTTTTGCTCAAAACTATTTTTTGATTACACATGCATGTGACCTTTTTTTAAATCATTTTCCCCTCCAATGCCAGCTTCAAAATTATTATGGTCCCGTCCATATCAGCGTTTTCCCTTCAAAGTATTAGAAATTAACTGTACTGATATTTTTGCTCTCATTTTAAAAGCTTATGGGCACTTTTGCACGGTCATTTGCATTTTCAATAAAAACTCATGGGTCTTTTTTACATCTTAACCCATGCAGATTGGGACTAGTAATTTTTATGATTTGGATTTAAAACAAAAAAATTACATAAGTGAGGTACGTTTTGATCATACTACTTATAGAGGGGAAATGCGGTGGCATATTGGCTTGCAAATTTTAGTTTGAATTGTGATGAAGATTTGTTTATTTTGCATAGCCCACCTGAGGGCAATTCTGATTTAATTTGTTTTTCTCTGTTGAATTTGGAATCCCTTTACCGTGTGAAATTATCTGCTTACCCCATTGATTAAAAGAGGAAAAGAGAAGTGACATATGATTAAATGCAAGTGATTGTAAATCAACCCTATAACTTATCAAAATAGGCACATCCCATCCACTTGTCAACGTGAGTTATTTTAGTTAACATAGATGAGTTTGTCAATAGGCACTCTATGACTAGTCAAAATATACGCGCACACTTGCCAATATATAACTTGCATTGTCATTATAGGTATATACACTTGTCAAAATAGGTACATACACATATCAATATACAACTTGTCAAAATAAGCATATAAAGTTGTCAAATAGGCATATACACTTGTCAAAATAGTCATATACACTTACCAATAGATAATTTATCAAAATATGCATATACACTTGCAAATGTATAATTTGTTATTATAGGCACATAAACATATTAAAATAGGCACATACACTTGCCAATATATAACTTGTCAAAATAGACACAAAAAGTTGTCAAACTAGGAACATAAATTTGTCAAAATAAGTACATAAACTTACCAAAATAGACATATACACTTGCTAATGAATAACTTGTCATTATAAGCATATAAACTTGTCAAAATACATCATTGAGGTTTGTTGCATTCAAAATTTATGATTAACAAGTGGATGTGCCTATTTTGACAAGTCATAGAGTGACAATTGACAATTACATGCACCTAGCTAATCAATGAGAGTAAGAAGATACACATTCAAAATTTATATCAATGTGGTTGTAACACCCCAAATTCCATACTTCAAATTGTGTCGATTGACACTTGTTTTTAGAAAAAATCAACAGAGTTTGAGGTGCTACATCAGAGTAATGCGAAAACGGAGAGCATGCACTAACTTTTGCATAATGAGTAACTGATATGAAATGCCCCGACATATGATGATGCCTGACATATGCTGGTTATATTAAAAATTTCCCGAAGGAATATTCCTGTGATACAATATACAGAGCTTTGTATAATTACAAATCTTTATCGTAACTATACAATCTTTAACCAAGCCTTAACTAGACTTAGGGCAATGAACCTAACTCAGTTAATCAAACAGATTGGCCAGGTAGGTGTCTATCATGGGAGTCTCACTGAGTTCACGTCGACTTATTGACTGACCCACATAGACTAGCACTGCCTTCGGCACCAAACTGTTTGAAGTAACTTTATTAGATCCATGCCAGAAAGTAGGCTCTATTAAACTTCTTCCGGCTTTCGTCTCGACCGGTGCCCCCTCACGACTCCGTCCTTCGGTGCCTTCTCTGATCCTGGTTCCTTTCCTGAACCTTAGACAGATCTGAGGTCCAATACCCATCGGACCTCAGGTAACAGTTAACCTCATGCTTATGTAACAGTTTATGTATGACAAATATTCATGGCATTTTAGTAGCAATCAATACATAAGCACACAGCAGGTGTATACCAACAATACATGAGCACACAGGAGATGTATCCCAACAGTACATAAGCACATAGCAGATATATCCCAAACAGTACATAAGCACACAGCAGATGTATCCCAACAATACATAAGCACACAGCAGATGTATCCCAACAATACATAAGCACACAACAGATGTATCCCCAACAATACATAAGCATACAGCAGATGTATAGTTATCATCTATCACATATAAGCATTCAATAAGCATCAAAGTTAGTGTTACAGTACGCGTACGTACCTTTCACCGTGTAATTACCAAAATGTCCATTGTAATACCCGGATATTTATCTGGAATATTATAAATAAAAGTTGGATATTTCTGATAAGTGAAATTTCAATCTCCGGTCTTGTATAAATACAGTCTATTTTCTAAGTAGAATTTCTGTAAGAAATTAGGGAGTTTAAGGGCCAAAGTGCCAAAATGACCAAAACGCCCCTACAAAAGGGGTAATTAACTTAGAAAATTCATGAAAAATCCTAAAAGGCAGTAAAATGCCCAAGTGAATTAGGGAATATAATATCTCTAATTATGGTAATTTAATAAATTATGAAATTGGAGAAATTGTTTAAGAGTGTGCAAAAGGTAATAAAGACCAAAATACCCTTACAAATTATAGAATAATGTAAGAGGCATGAAAATACTAAGATTAATGCAAGGGTATGGAGATAATGAGACATTCTAATCAAGAAAATTATCAACAAGTGATAAAGGAGTAATTAGGTAATATTGAGCTAATTACGTAAGCATAAACAATGGAAATTCAGTAATAATTATGGGAAGCTCAAAAATTAGTGGAAATTGGTTGAATATTAGTAAAAATATATTTACTAATTAATTGGAAATTTTTGTGAAAAATAGTTGAGTTTAGGTATTTTTAGGCCTAAATACAAGAATGGACCAATTAGATAATTTTGTGGAATTTTTGGGAAAAAATAAATAATTAAATAATAAATTAAATAAAAAAAAATATATTAAAAAAAAAAGATGGTCCAGCGAAATTTTCAAAGGAAAATTAAAAAAAATGAAAAAGGAAATAGAACACAAGTTGGCAAGTTGCATATTAAAATAATAATATAATTAATTAAAGTAAAATATGTGAATAGTAATTTTAAAATTAGGAAACGGATCCTATCTAGAGATCTAGGAATAGGAACTCCAAGGTCAAGGTAAAATATTGATCAGTGAGTTTTTACCTTTAAGTGACCTCTTCCTAAGTTAATTCCGAGGCCAAGTTTGTGCATTTTCCTAATAAAACAAAATAGGGAAAAATGCATATAGGCATATTTTTGAAATAAGGAAAATAAATTCTAACTCAACATTTAGGAATGGGTTTGAATTTATTTAGACATATTTGGAATCAGTGAATTTTTCTCTAGAGATTGGTGATTCCGAAAACGCGTTTAAAACAGGACCGCACGGACACGTTTTCGAGAAACTTCTACGAACACGGAATGCCCTGTATGGAATCAAGGTTTAGATTAGAATAGACATTTCTAGTAAGTAAGAGGAGATCTTCAAAGTTAGTTAACCAGAATTTTGAGATTTCTCCGAAAGTACGCGATTCAGACACCGATCGGAAACTTATCGGTAAGACAGCTTCTTGAGGAAGTAAGTGACATCACCACCATGACATCATGGCTTTAAATGATGATGTCAGCTGCCAAGTGGCCCGGTGAGGATCGTGACATGTGGCAAAGTGCGATCCGGCGGCCGATATCCGATATGAAAAAGTAGTGAATAGTGTCACATTTTCTTCTATAAATAGCCAAGTTTCCTCTTCATTTCTCACACCATTTTGAAGAGCAAAACCGATTCTAGAGAGAGGATTTTAGAGAGAGAAGCTCTGGGAAAATTACAATAAGCTCTGGGTAAGTTTTCCGGTACCAAGCTTTAAGCTTTCATAGTTCTTTCAATAGTTAGTAATGCTAGAGTAGTCTTTATTTTTATGATTGGATATCATATGGGAGGGCTATTTTAGTATTTATTTTTGAAAATCATGATGGCGTCGAAGTTCTGGCAAAATTTTGGGAAGAAAATAGCCTATGTAGCGGAAGCGCTGGCGAAATTCCGCCAAGTAGGGGTATAGGGGTACAGCTATACGGGTTATAGTTTTGATAACGCCGTTTTGTTTTCCTAGCGCCGAGGACACGACTAATTATCGTGGCACCGTGAATAGTGCAAGTTGTTGTTGTTATTTACCTTATGGGGCTTTACATATTGCTCGTGCTTATGTTTTGTCGGCATAATGATCATGCATCTCTAGTATGCTTATGATATACCGTTGTATTAGCTCTTGAATATCTCGTTGGCCATATATCGTGTTGTTTGGGTATGAGGTTAATTGCTACCCGAGATTCAATGCGTTGAATTGAATCTCACCGTAGCTTCGTGGTCGAAGGACCACGGTTCGTGGATAGAGGCAAGTACCCGGAGTAGGCGTGCACCAAGACTATCTCTATCTTATCGTATTCTGTTATTACACTATTTCCTTTCTAAACCTTAGGATTACCGTAATCATTACAATGTTACACAATGGTTGATGTTTTGGCTAAGAATCCAATTACTCTTTCGCTCTATTGCTCTACTCGATTGTTCGTTTGAAAAAAATTCCGCATTTCAAACATGGGATGTTACATTTTATGGTATCAGAGCATGAAATTCTGGCAAGTATTTAACTATGTTACCACTGACAGTTTGGTGCCGAAGGCAAGGCTAGTCTACGTGGGTGTGCCATAAGTCACTGCTAATCCAGTGAGGCCCCCATGGTAGACACTTACCTGGCCATTCTGTTCGGATAACGGAGTTAGGTTCTTAAGCCTTTTAACTTTGAGCATATTTTTGAAAATGAGTACTGATACGACCATTGGTGTAAATGTGTAAAGATGAACAGAGATAATGGCTAGTACGCCTTGAGAGCCGGAGAAACCTGTCAGATCAGATCATTCATCTGATGATGACAACTGTAAGTATTTCCACTGCCAAGACGATTCGAGAGTGAATCTTTCTATGAATTACGAACGCGAAGGATTGTAACCACTGGTCATAAACCAGCTGGATGATGTAATATACGTTAACATGTACATTACATCTAATATGAAAATATATAGGTTTTGATGCCACGTGTTGTGTTGTTTTTCAGACACATATATCCGTTGTTTGATAAAGGAAAGGAATTAAAAACAAATGGCTATACTAAGAGGTGCTGGTGCACCAAGAGGCCGAGGTCGAGGTAGAGGCAGACAACCTCAAGATGAAGCAATACCTGAAGTTGGACGACACCAAGAGGGCCAACATGCACAAAATCAACTCCTGAACCAACAAAACGACATACAGGAGATGCAACGAACTTTGCAAGAGCAAAGAGCTCTTATCGATGCATTAATGGCGAAAGGCCGGAAAGACAAAGACAAGATGAAGAGCGCAACAATGAGGAACATGAAGAAGATGACCACAATGATAATGAAGAAGAGTATGATGACAACGAGAATGATGAAGAGCCTGAGGGTCTGAGAGATCCCAATCACCACCTAGGCGAAATCAAAAGAGAGAACCACCGAGAGCTGGGTTAATCAGTTCTGCAAGCTGAAGCCACCCGGTTTCCGGGGAAAGAATGAACTAGCTGAGGATTGGCTGCTAAGCCTAAAAAAGATTTTTGAAGTTATCGAGTGCTCGGGAAATCGGAAGGCACTGCTGGCTATCTACAAGTTGGAGGGCGATGCCCACAGATGGTGGGAGAGCGTTTCCACAACCCTGCCAAGCCCTGTTACGTGGGAGATGTTCTTGGAGCAATTCAACGAACAATACTTTCCTCCCTCGATTCAGGTGATTAAAGAGGAGGAATTTCGCAGATCCAACAAGGGAATGAAGAGTCATTTGACGACTACTTCGCACGTTTCACCAACTTGTCCGATACTCTTCGTATTCGAAGAGCAATGTGAACGAAAGTGGAAAGCGAACCGATTGGTGAACGGGCCGAGGTACGACATAAGAGCAAGGTTGGTATCTCACCAATTTTCTAAGATGGCCCAAGCCGTAGGATCTTGCGGATCGACGGAGCGCAACCCGAAGGAACCGCACAAATCCCGGCCGGGACGGAAATAATGCAAGTCGCGGTGGATCCAACCGCGGAGGTTCCTCACGTAAGAGGAAGGCACCTTGGAACAACAACTAGGTGGAAACAAGAGACCCTACCAACCGGGCAACAGAATTACCCAGCACACCGGGATCCCGAGACGTGTCCCAAATGCAAAAAGTACCATCCAGAGCCAACCGTGATGGGAAACAAGTCTGCTTCAGGTGTCAGAAGCCTGGACACATTAGCCGGGATTGCCCCGAGAAGGCTGTAGAGGCGAGACCTCAAAGCGCTGGCCGAATCTTTGCATTGACAAACACAGAGGCCAAGAAGTCCCCAGAGATGGTTCAAGGTACCATCTATCTCAATGGAAATCTACTTGAAGCATTGTATGACTCGGGTGCTAGTCACTCGTTTATTTCCTATGATTGTGCAAGTCGTTTAGGATTGCATGCCTGTAGATTACCATTTGATCTTGTAGTATCTACACCATTGGGTGTAAAGTCATTAGCTTCTGATGCATGTATGAATTGTACTGCTGACGTGGATGGACGAGTTTCTAAAGTGGATCTTATCCGTCTACCTCTTCACGGCATCGACGTCATATTCGGTCTGAACTGGTTAACGGCCAACGGTGCAATGATTGATTGTGGCAAAAAGGAGATATCATTTGCCGGAGACAAGGTTGAAGTGAGCCTGAACTTTCTCTCCGCTACAGAAGCCGATCGGTGCGTGAAGCAAGGATGTCATGCTTTCATGGTATTCTTTTCTGTCAAAGCGAGCCGACCTTTCACTCCAGGATATCCCCGTGGTGAACAATTTTCCGATGTATTTAGGAGGATCTCACTGAGTTACCTCCTATCCGAGAAGTGGAGTTCAATATTGACTTGATGCCTGGCACAGGATCAATATCAAAGGCGCCGTATCGTATGGCTCCTAACGAGATGCAGGAGTTGAAGAAGCAGTTGGAAGAGCTTTTGAAGAAGGGGTTCATTCGACCCAGTGTATCACCATGGGAGCCCCGGTGCTTTTGTAAAGAAGAAAGATGGAAGCTTCCGACTCGCATCGACACGCGAGCTCAACAAAGTAACCATCAAAAATAAGTACCCACTTCCCCGGATTGATGATCTTTTGGATCAATTGTCTGGTTCCACAGTCTTTTCGAAAATTGACTTGCGTTCGGGATACCATCAGTTGCGAGTTAAGGATGGCGATGTTCCCAAGACAGCTTTCAGAACCAGATATGGGCATTATGAATTCATTGTGATGCCCTTCGGATTGACAAATGCACCTGCGGTATTCATGGATTACATGAACCGTATCTTCCGACAACACCTAGACCAATTTGTGGTGGTGTTCATTGACGACATTTTGATTTACTCTAAGAGCAGTGGAAGAGCACGAAGAACATCTGCGAAAGGTGTTAAGCATACTCGGGGAGAAGCAACTATATGCTAAGCCGAGTAAATGTGAATTTTGGCCGCTAGGAAGTGAAATTTCTGGGCCATGTTATATCTAGCGGCGGAGTTGCGGTTGATCTAAGCAAAGTAGAAGCAGCGGACCGGAAACGGCCGAGACTCGTGACGGAGATCCGTAGTTTTCTTGGTCAGCGGGATACTACCGCAGATTCATACGGGATTTCTCGCCTTGCCCTACCATTGACAAAGCTTACGAGGAAGAATCAACCCTTTATATGGGGAGATGATTGTGAGGAGAGCTTTCAGAGTCTGAGGGAGAGGTTGACTACATCACCGGTATTGATTATCCCGATCCAGATGAGACCTATGTTGTCTACAGTGATGCCAGTGGGCAAGGATTGGGATGTGTCCTAATGCAGCAGGGCAGGGTGGTGGCCTATGCCTCTCGTCAGCTGAAACCTCACGAGTTAAACTATCCTACACACGATTTAGAGCTGGCAGCTATCGTGTTCGCTTTGAAGATATGGAGGCATTACCTGTACGGTGTAACCGTAGAAGTGTATTGTGACCACAAGAGTCTGAAATACTTGTTCGATCAACGAGAACTCAACATGAGACAACGTCGTTGGATGGAGCCGATTAAAGATTACACCCGGAGATCAAGTATCATCCGGTAAAGCAAACGTCGTTGCCGATGCTCTTAGTAGGAAGACGGTGCATGTATCATACATGATGATACAAGAGCGGTAAACCTTTGGAAGATTTCAGGGATCTGAATCTATCCAACCAAATCTGCATGGGTCTGCACGCACCTGTTGATGCCTATCTTGCTACACTTCTTGCGAGTCAAGGGGAGTATGATCTGAGAGATGAAGTGGAGAAAGCTCAGAAGCAAGATGATTGGGCAAAAGAGATACGTGAGAAGATCACTCGAGGTGAGACCCAAGACTATGACCTATCACGTAGTGGTTTGGTCAGGTATAAACAGCGAGTTTACATACCGCCAGTTGATGAATTAAGGCGGACGATAATGGATGAGGCTCATAAGAGTAAGTACACTCTACATCCAGGCATGGTCAAGATGTACCAGAGTATGAAATCCGAACTGTGGTGGCCCGGAATGAAGAAAGACGTAGCAGAATACGTGGCCAAATGCTTGACTCGTCGAAAGTAAAGATTGAACACCGTCGACCCCCGGTCTTTTGCAAGGACTAGAGCCGCGAATGGAAATGGGAGAACATAACCATGGATTTTGTGGTAGGTCTGCCCAAAATCAGAAATCATGATACTATTTGGGTAGTTGTTGACAAATTAACCAAGTCAAAGACACTTTATTCCCATCGTATCCACTATTCTCCGGAACGATTGGCGGAGATTTATATCAAAGAGATAGTGAGATTACATGGTGTTCCTAAGAGCATTGTCTCCGATCGTGAAACACGATTCAAATCCCGTTTCTGGCAAGCGTTACATGAAGGTATGGGGACTAAGTTAAAGTTCGTTCGCTTATCACCCACAGATCGACTGGTCAATCCGAGAGAACCATACAGACGCTGGAGGATATCTTTGCGAGCATGTGCCCTGGATTTCAAAGGAAGTTGGGATCAACATCTTTCGCTAGTTTGAGTTTGCATATAACAACAGCTTATCATGCTAGTATACAAATGGCCCCGTTCGAGGCATTGTATGGCAGACAGTGATCATGTCATCGAGTACGAGGATGTCGAAGTACGGCATGATAATACATTCATAGTCGAGCCGGAGCAGATCATCGATCACAAAGAGAAACGGCTCAGAAACAAGACTATTTTGATTGTGAAGGTGGTCTGGAAGGGTTTGTCACCCGAAGAAGCGACTTGGGAAACCGAGAGTGACTTGAAAGAGAAGTACCCAGAGTTCATGGCCCGAAGTTTAGTTAGTATAGACTAAATTTCGAGGCGAAATTTTGTGTAAGGGGGAGAAATGTAATACCGGATATTTATCCGGAATATTATAAATAAAAGTTGGATATTTCGATAAGTGAAATTTCAATCTCCGGTCTTGTATAAATACAGTCTATTTTCTAAGTAGAATTTCTGTAAGAAATTAGGGAGTTTAAGGGCCAAAGTGCCAAAATGACCAAAACGCCCCTACAAAAGGGGTAATTAACTTAGAAAATTCATGAAAAATCCTAAAAGGCAGTAAAATGCCCAAGTGAATTAGGGGAATATAATATCTCTAATTATGGTAATTTAATAAATTATGAAATTGGAGAAATTGTTTAAGAGTGTGCAAAAAGGTAATAAAAGACCAAAATACCCTTACAAATTATAGAATAATGTAAGAGGCATGAAAATACTAAGATTAATGCAAGGGTATGGAGATAATGAGACATTCTAATCAAGAAAATTATCAACAAGTGATAAAGGAGTAATTAGGTAATATTGAGCTAATTACGTAAGCATAAACAATGGAAATTCAGTAATAATTATGGGAAGCTCAAAAATTAGTGGAAATTGGTTGAATATTAGTAAAAATATATTTACTAATTAATTGGAAATTTTGTGAAAAATAGTTGAGTTTAGGTATTTTTAGGCCTAAATACAAGAATGGACCAATTAGATAATTTTGTGGAATTTTGGGAAAAATAAATAATTAAATAATAAATTAAATAAAAAAAAATATATTAAAAAAAAAAAGATGGTCCAGCGAAATTTTCAAAGGAAAATTAAAAAAATGAAAAAGGAAATAGAACACAAGTTGGCAAGTTGCATATTAAAATAATAATATAATTAATTAAAGTAAAATATGTGAATAGTAATTTTAAAATTAGGAAACGGATCCTATCTAGAGATCTAGGAATAGGAACTCCAAGGTCAAGGTAAAATATTGATCGGTGAGTTTTTACCTTTAAGTGACCTCTTCCGGAAGTTAATTCCGAGGCCGTTTGTGCATTTTCCTAATAAAACAAAATGGGAAAAATGCATATAGGCATATTTTTGAAATAGGGAAAACAAATTCTAACTCAACATTTAGGAATGGGTTTGAATTTATTTAGACATATTTGGAATCAGTGAATTTTTCTCTAGAGATTGGTGATTCCGAAACGCGTTTAGAACCAGGACCGTACGGACACGTTTTCGAGAAACTTCGGCTGAACACGGAATGCCCTGTATGGAATCAAGGTTTAGATTAGAATAGACATTTCTAGTAAGTAAGAGGAGATCTTCAAAGTTAGTTAACCAGAATTTTGAGATTTCTCCGAAAGTACGCGATTCGGACACCGATCGGAAACTTATCGGTAAGATGACTTCTTGAGGAAGTAAGTGACATCACCACCATGACATCATGGCTTTAAATGATGATGTCAGCTGCCAAGTGGCCCGGTGAGGATCGTGACATGTGGCAAAGTGCGATCCGGTGGCCGATATCCGATATGAAAAAGTAGTGAATAGTGTCACATTTTCTTCTATAAATAGCCAAGTTTCCTCTTCATTTCTCACACCATTTTGAAGAGCAAAACCGATTCTAGAGAGAGGATTTTAGAGAGAGAAGCTGGAAAAATTACAGCGAAGCTCTGGGTAAGTTTTCCGGTACCAAGCTTTAAGCTTTCATAGTTCTTTCAATAGTTAGTAATGCTAGAGTAGTCTTTATTTTTATGATTGGATATCATATGGGAGGGCTATTTTAGTATTTATTTTTGAAAATCATGATGGCGTCGAAGTTCTGGCAAAATTTTGGGAAGAAAATAGCCTATGTGGAGCGCCGCGAAATTCCGCCAAGTAGGGGTATAGGGGCAAAATGGTAATTTTTACCTAAAATGCCGCTTATAATGTCAAATTACTAATAGAAGTGACATTATTCTCATAGGATATCTGAAACGCTGATTCTGCGCCGTTACTACGCCCGACGTGCCGTAGGACTTTTGCACGTTTCTCCGTAGAAAGTACGTTTCCGCCGGTAGTACCTAACGTTGCCAACGAAGGTACGGACACGTACTGTAACACTAATCTTGAACATCTTAAATACTTATATGTCAATGATATGTTCGTAGACCGTTATACGACAGTTATACGGGTTATAGTTTTGATAACGCCGTTTTGTTTTCCTAGCGCCGAGGACACGACTAATTATCGTGGCACCGGTGAATAGTGCAAGCTGTTGTTGTTATTTACCTTATGGGGCTTTACATATTGCTCGTGCTTATGTTTTGTCGGCATAATGATCATGCATCTCTAGTATGCTTATGATATACCGTTGTATTAGCTCTTGAATATCTGTTGGCCATATACTGTGTTGTTTGGGTATGAGGTTAACCGTTACCTGAGATTCAATGCGTTGAATTGAATCTCAGTTGTAGCTTCAGTGGTCGAAGGACCACGGTTCGTGGATAGAGGCAAGTACCGGAGTAGGCGTGCGGTGAAGACTATCTCTATCTTATCGTATTCTGTTATTACACTATTTCCTTTCTAAACCTTAGGATTTCTGTAATCATTACAATGTTACACAATGGTTGATGTTTTGGCTAAGAATCCAATTACTCTTTCGCTCTATTGCTCTACTCTGATTGTTCGTTTGAAAAAAAAAAAAAATTCCGCATTTCAAACATGGGATGTTACATCCATCCTTTGAATCCGACTCTGGACTTGATCCCGGATATCCTATACATTATTGTCGGATTATTTCCTTTTCCATAACTTATGTGATATTGTAATTAATACCATATTTCCTAGAATAATATCAAAAAGGATATTTTCACCTTGTTTGACATTTCTACCCTTGGTGGATTTATTATCCCACTTTTATCCTTATTTTCCTTAAAAACGAAATACTGGATTTTCTGGGCAGATTTTCCAACAACTTTGAAAAATCATAATTAATTCTAAAAAAATCAAAACGAGGTTCTGTAAAATTCCTTGGAATTCTTATCATGTCTACTTTTGAGGAAAGATACTGGTTTTTACCCAGGTTTAATATCTCATTCCCAGTTTAATGTTCTTCAACCTCTGCCCAGAATTTTCCAGAAAAAACGTAGCTTAACTTAAGGAATTTTTATCTCCTTATGTAGAACTCCAAATGATACATATTTTATATATTTGGAAACCCCTATATGTCTAATTTATTCATGTAAAATATAAGTATTTTTGAAGATCATTTGATACATAAAATAATAGCATTAATTTCGCTGGGTACACAGGATCTTAAACCGAAAATCCTACAACTTTCATAATCTTGATCTATGACTTTCCAAAACTTATTCCCTCACAAGTTTTTACCTCATTAGGCTTTTTTAAATGCAAGGAGGCCTAAAAACAAGTAAATGAATTTTCCTAACAATTTCCTAGATTAAAACTACAATTATGCTAAGAACTAAAAAGCTAAAGACTTACAGCTTAAGAACTAGAAAACTTACCCTTGAAGAATCTTGCTACTCCTTCATCCTTCTTGTTCCTCCACCCTTCTCCAAGAACACTCTTACTCTCACACTCTCTCTCAACTAGGAGCAGATTGCTTTGTGTTTTGGTGTGAAGAATATGTGAAGGTTGGATGACTATTTATAGAAAAACACTATGGCACACATGGTAATTAAGTGTGAGCAGATTATTCACCCCAACCCTTAGATTAAGATGTGCTTTATGAGGCCAAATCTCACCCAATCAAATGCATGCCGACATGCCTCTTCAATCAGCCATTAATGTATTGTTTTTTCATTAAAAATATACTTAATTATTTCACTTTAACAAACCAAATCTCTTCTCTTTAAATGGCTGGTCGACATACACTCTCATTTAACCATTTAATGTGTTTTTGATTTGCAAAATATCCCATGGTTTAAGCCTTCTCATTAGCTAGTTGATAATTTTGACTTTTCAACTCTAACTTGTCATCTTTAAATGATTCATAATCCCCCACACATATTCAGCTGAAACGTGACTTTTGGGGCAGATGAATTAAGCTAATTATCATCCTAAACAAAAGCTTAATTGTCCCATCATTACATGTGTCAACATAGGATTTGTTGGTTAGCTAATCATGGTCATTTGTGCTTTATTATTTAAGCTTAATTCTTCATTTTTGGCCCTTATATATTTCAAAATAATCAACCCTCTTTTATTTCAAGAATGATGACTTTAATTTGCCCATAATTAAATTGAATAATTATGCCACTAATCTCAATTAGTGTAAAGCTTATTTTCCTATTATTTGCTAATCAACACTTAATTTGATTAAGTGTTTTATAATTCTTCCATGACTTATTTACACTTAAAATAGCCATTATTTAATGTGTTAATTATGTCACATTTTATGATCTCAAAAATTAGTCTTACATCTAGCTTTTTGCTAATTTAATCTCAAGGAAAATTGCCTAAATTTATAATTAACAAATTACACAAATTTGAGACACATATCCACCTTTGTATTTTGCTAATTTATTTACCAAAATACAATGTTTCATAAGAGTTATAAAAATTAGGGTATTACAGTGGTCCCTATAGGGATCTTTTTGATAAGGAAATCTACATACTCTGAGACTTTTTTTGCTATTTTTTTTTTTTATACTTTGAGACCTGAGTGCGATTTTCTCAAAGTTAATCCTAAACTAATCCTTACGACTTTACATTGATTATTAGGCCATTTTAAGATTCTCATTTGGGATTCACGGTTTTTCTGTCATTCTCTCCCTTCGTGGCAAATATATTCTTTCATTATTTTTCACTTTTCCCCGTCAAACTATTTCTTCACTTATTATTACCGAAGCAATTAAAAAGGAATAATTAATACAGTACAATCTAATTGAAGCGACGAAAATGTTTGAACAAATTATTAATTACCTCTATATCAACAAGGGAAATTGTGAAGCGAATTGTTTCATTTTGTCATTTTCTTTTGCTATAATACACATAATTCTTTTAGCTTTGAAAAAAATCCTTTATTACATACATATCCATATTAATGCAACCAAAATATATAGGACAAAATCTGTTATCATTATAAGTTGCATGAAGCTCTGTTGGATTTCAAAGTCAGATACTGATAATTATAGGTCTAATATATATTACCAACACTTTAATTTATACATCAAGTACGTACATATTCGTGCATTGAGCTGCAACTTATTACATCACACGTATATATATAATAACATAGTTAACATAGATATTATTAACTTATTGTTTTAACCCGACCAGATTCATAGTTGGTTGGAGCCCCATTTCCTTAATTACTCCAAACCACCTCCTTTGTTAATTACCTTGTTTCCATGAATAGTACTGCCACCTTCCACTCCCTCAGTCCCTGAACCTCCGGTTACAAATTTAAAGTCAGAACCTCCACATCCGCTGCCGCCACCACCACCTCCTCCTCCTCCGCCATTCTCTCCTCCTCCACCTCCACCACCACCGCCACCTCCTCCTCCTTTACTACCACATGATCGGCTGCAGCAGGGTTGGCCACCATCCCCCTTTATCCTGCAATCAACTCCTACATTGTATCCAGACCCGCCGACAGACCAGGACGACGACCAACTGGAGCCGATGCCAGAGGATGAAGACGCATCGGCATTTGATGATTGTAATCGACGATGGGATGACCTGGCAGCAAATGCCAGGTCCAAAATCAGCAAAGCAATGAACAAAGACCCTATGAGTTTCGATCTGG
The DNA here is from genome assembly GCA_025563575.1 of Acacia pycnantha. Lineage (NCBI taxonomy): Eukaryota > Viridiplantae > Streptophyta > Magnoliopsida > Fabales > Fabaceae > Acacia > Acacia pycnantha. Next base: position 3,669,283 of record JAMWYP010000009.1, read on the forward strand.
CCATCATCTCAAAAGACAGAGAAGCTCAAACAAGAACTTAAATGCCTGAGAATGAGGATGATCGATCGATGAACTGTGAAATGCACGAGGTCACTGAGTTCCATATATATAGAGGAGACTCTATAGGGTCTAGTTTTTCCTCTTTACAGAAAAACATTTGCAGTTTTAAGAACTGGCCATGGGCTTCTTCAACACAATTAATATCATATAAGAAAATTTTCTTTTCGAAGGATATAGATGACTCAATTAACAATTTGGGAGAATTTCGCTTCATCCCCCTCTATGCTACTTTAATTTAAAAAATGACCTAAAGATTCTGAAATTAAACTGCATACCAAAGGACCAAAGTGGGTAAACTTATATGTTCAGATCGTAGATGATTGAAATGCCCTTCCTTCTTTTATTTAGTTAAAAGGGTAGGTACTAACAACCAGCCTGAGGTTATGAGTGAGGTTATGAGTGGAATTGAACTTGCAACCTTCTACTTATAAGGGGGTATCAATCTATGTCACTACGCTACAAGGCCATTGACAAAACAAATGCCCTCCCTACGAACACTTGTTATATATATTGCTATTGTTAATTGTTAAAATGCTTATGCGCCATTGTAAATTCATCTATGATGAACACTTGTAAATTTTACTATTGTTAGTTATGAAAATACATACATATATATATACACACACCCTTGTGAAAAAAAAAAAAAAAAGAACAAAGAACAAAGGGATTCGGGTCATTTACCATCAAAACAAAATTTCGCTTTGGTCCTTTAGTACGGCATTATAATTTCAGAATTTTTTGACCCTTAAATGAAATAAAGTCAGATATGTTGCGGAGTTAAGTGAAATTCTCCCTAGAAATTTTGTGTATATACCAATCATTTATTTGTTGTGTTTGTGAAAACACACTACAAAAAAAAGGATTTTTAGTGGCGACTTTTAATGTCGCCGCCGAAAGTCTAACTTTTGGCGGCGACTTTAACTGTCGCCGCCGAAAGTATGACTTTCGGTGGCGACAGTTAGTTGTCGCTGCCAAAAGGGCTTTTTGGTGGCGACTTTTTGTCGCCACCAAAATTCTAATTTAAAATTTTAGTTTTTTTTTTTAAATTGTACTACTTTCAGTGGCGACATTTATGTGTCGCCGCCAAAAGGGTGTTTTGGTGGCGACTTTTGTCGCCACTAATACATCTATCAGTGGCGACAAAAAAAGTTGCCATTGATACATGTGTCAGCGGCGACTTTTGTCGCCACTGATAATTTTAGCCATTTAATTTTTTTTGTAAAAAATATAAGTTTTGGTGGCGACTTTTGTCGCCACTAATACATCTATCAGTGGCGACAAGAAGAGTCGCCACTGATACATGGGGCTTCTGATATACTTTCAGCGGCGACAAAAGTTGCCACTAAAAGTCTACTTTTGGCGGCGACATTAAAATGTCGCCGCCAAAAGTATTCGCGACAACGGTATAGGTGGCAACTTTTTGTCGCCACTGAAACACTTTCAGTGGCAACTTTTTGTCGCCACTGAAACACTTTCAGTGGCGACTTTTCGACTTTTAGTGGCGACTTTTTTGTAGTGACATAAGGCAAGGGCCTCTTTAAATAAACGAGTGAGTTGAAAAGCTAGATAACATATAGAATTGTAGTGCTTTTCTTTTGATATATCACCTACTGCTATAAACCTATAAGCATTACATAGAACTGTTCATTATGAGAGCAAGGTGGACGTTAATGGTGCTTTAATTTTGATGTGGTTGGTCATACGTAGTCGTCATCATCTTCATCTCCACATATATTTCTATTTATACATACAATTCCGGTTTAGTTATAAAACTTAACAAATACAGTACCTCTTTTATTAGTAATTTTTCTTCTGGTAGGCAAATAAGTTTAATTAATAATATATGAACTGATGTGTGTCATAATTTTAAATGTATAGTTGTAGAAATATAAGTGTAACGAACATTAATTTAACACGTATCTATATATATCATTGCAATATTTAGAACTATATCTGGTTGGTATATATCTAGCTAGTTACGTTGTCTATAAGTTGTTTAATTAATTTAATTCTATACCACAAGTAATGTCTATTTTTATCATATATAGAAGCACTTTTAATTTACTAAGTTTACTGTCTTTAACAAGTTGTTTTAATGAATGCTTTAAACCATCAAATCACACAAAAAAAAAAAAGAACAACAAATTAAGGTTTGAATTTGACTTTACAACTAATATATTTCTGTGTATGTGCATGTTAGATTATATATAGACAGAGTGCTATGATATATATATATATATATATATATATATATATATATATATAAAAACCAATTGATGGTATATTTTGAACTTACAACGAAATAATTGTATTTTTTTTATATCATAATGTTAACCACTTTTTTAAAATATAAATATACCCTTAAAAATTTAAATAAACTTAAGAATAAAATAAATTTAGGGTTTTAATTAATCTTCTCCAAATTCAAGATTTAATTGGTAAAGAGTGATTAATTAAAATGCATTATAAGTATATATGTTTGGGAAACATCACATTTATCTGAAAGTTGCCTTCCGCATTTTATGCTGTGGAAAATGGAGATCCATTCTAGAATATAAGTCAATATTTATTTTTCGAGTTTCATATATGTGTAAATAATATAGTATATCATGCTTAATTATTTTATTGCTATTATCATGCTTAATTATATGTATATATAGCATATATAGTACTTAGACATTCATACATGTGTAAATAGTAGCAATTCTATGTTAGAAAATAATTTTACATTAGGGGTGTTCAAGAGGTTTTTCAGTTCCAGTCCCAAGCAAATTGGGATAGAAAAATCGGGTTGGGTTTCTCTCATTATATCTTTCTCATTATCCCTCATCATCTCTAAATCCTATCCATCCAATCAACCACAATACCACTTTAACATTTCTCTCACCTTCCCAATCAATGGCCCAGATGAGCTAATGAGAGAAAATGAGAAAAATGATGAGGAGAGAATCCCCTTCCAGAAAAATCCCATACTTTTCGGGTAGGGAAAATTTAGGATTGGAAAAGTTTTGTTTCAGGACAGGGTCGGATCGAGAATGAAACTTCCTGATCACGTCATGTACATACATACACATACGTACCTACCTACATACGTATGTACGTTTTTTTTTTTTTTTTAAAGTATCCTAAAAGCTAAAACGGTATTACGGTAAAACCAAAATTGAGTTAGAGTTTTTTTTTTTTTGAACAATAAATTGAGTTAGAGTTAGAATCTTGCTTTTGTAGCACGTTTTATTATTATTTTTATTATCATTTAATTGAAATTCATGAAGTTACTTCTTGTATTATGAGCAATGGCAGTGATGTTGAGACTTAGGAATTTCGATGAATTTATAATTTTAATTTGCTTTAAATATTTGTATTGAACTAATTTTTTTTTTTATAAGAATATTGAACTAATTGATACAATATGATATTCTATCTTAGCCATTCTAAAGGAAATATAAAAGATTGGGCTCAATTCATGTTCAAGTTGGGCCAAAAGTTAATACAAGGAAAAAGTTTTTAAAAAAACAAAGCCAAAATTTTCAGGAAGTCGGGGACGGAAAATTCTCAGGACTGGGACAGCATTGCTATCCTGAGCCCTTCCTTGGGACGGGACTAGGAATGGGGTTTCTAATCCCATCCCGAGAACACCTCTAATCTTACATAAGATTGAACCCTCTAATCTTACATAAGATTGAACGTACTAATGACCTAATGAATTCTTGATATTCCCTCCATTCTTAATATAAGATATATTTATCTAATTTGATTATATTAAAGACATATATTTTCTAAAACACTCTAGTCATCTTTCTTAATTTACTTATTCATTCTCCTCCTTAATTATTATTGAGAAAGCATAAATATAGATACATTAGAAAAAAAATTGACAAATATAAAAACTATGTTTTATTTTATGACCAAGATTAACTCTATAAATATGTCTTTTATTAAAACTAAAAGAAGTACCTCTCAATCCTAAAAGTAGGATATAGTTTGAGAGAGAATTGTGGTTTTAAATATAAGACATTTTTTCAATTATCATTTATATTTATCATTTTTCTCTAACTTTTTTTGGGTTAGTAATCTTTCTAACTTATAAACTGATATATAATGTAATGCTACATAGAAGTGTTTTAGAAAGATCATATCACAGGTTATAATTAAGTAATTTATTTAGCTTTTTTAATCTTCCTAAATTAAAAAAATAGGTCTTACATTAAGAATTAAAGGGATATTATCTATTTGCTACTATATATTAGTCAAATTCAAGTAATGTTGAGTTTTAATTAACCAATTAAGAATAGCTCTCTCAAATATTCTATATATAGAAGGTGGCACTCCTCAAGATAAAATGTAACTTTTCTTTAAAAAACAACATAAATTTAGCTAGAACTTAAGAGAAGAGAGAGGAGGAGAGCTCGGGATGAAACTCAATGCCCTCTGACCATGCACCATACGTTCATTACCTTTTATAGGTGGAAAATGCAGACAAGACTGTTGGCCACAGAACGAACGATGATTAAATACGGTTTTAATGAGAATTAAAATAACAATTTCTAAATTGATTAATAGTGACACTACTAAAAAAAAGGATTTTAGACTACCACATTTAGATTAAATATAGAGGACCATGTCTAAAAAGTATGACCAGTGACAGTTTTGTAAATAGAAAGAACTTTTTAAATCAGGTCCTATAAGATGCGGTCTAAATTAAAATATATTATTTAGACCGGTTTCCAAAACAACCAGTCTAAAAAGTTAAAAATAATAAATAATAAAATGTCGATTACTTTTAAAACGGTTGTTGTAACATCCCATGTTTGAAATGCGGAAATTTTTTTTTTTTTTCAAACAAACAATCAGAGTGGAGCAATAGAGCGAAAGAGCATTTGGATTCTTAGCCAAAACATCAACCATTGTGTAACATTGTATAGATTACGTAGTCCTATGGTTTTAGAAAGGAACAACAGATAGAAACAGAAAGCGGAAATACGTAAAGCGATAGAGATAAAGCCGGTCTTCACCGCACGCCTACTCCGGTACTTGCCTCGATCCCGAGCCTTGGTCCTCCCGACTCGAGCTACACAGTGAGATTCAATTCACCATATTGAATCTCGTGTAACGGTTAACCTCATACCCAAACAATACAAGATACGGACAATGATACTTCTAGAGCTAATACAACAGTATATCATAAGCATACTAGAGATGCATGATCATTATGCCGACAAAACATAAGCACGGAGCAATATGTAAAGCCCCATAAGGTAAATAACAACAACAGCTTGCACTATTCACCAGTGCCACGATAATTAGTCGTGTCCTCAGCGCTAGGAAAACAAAACGGTGTTATCAAAACTATAACCCGTATAACTGTCTGTATAACGGTCTACGAACATATCATTGACATATATGCATTTAAGAAGCACAAGATTAGTGTTACAGTACGCGTCCGTACCTTCGTTGGCAACGTTAGGTACTATCGGCGGAAACGCATTTTACGAAAAACGTGAACTTCAAACAGCGGTTCGTCGGGCAGCGTGACGGCAGCAAATCAGAGATTCTGATATCCTATAAGAGTAATATCACTTCCATTAGTGATTTGACACAATATCTGGCATTTTAGGTAAAAATTACCATTTTGCCCTTCTACCCCTAATCGGCGGAATTTCACAAAGATTTCGTTACTCGACAAATTTTCTTCCCGAAATTTTGCGTAACTTCGACGCCATTATGATTTTTCGAAAATAATGACTAAAATAGCCCTCCCATATGATACCCAATCATACTTGAAATTTAAAGGCTATTCTAACAAATTCTACCCTTACTTTTAAAAGAACTGCGAAAACTTCAACTTTTCAATGACTCGATCCCTACTATGTTTACACCTCTGCATATTTTTCAACGCAAACAAGGCTCTAAAACATTTGTAGGAATCTTGTCACCTACTTTCTAAATCTATCTACTAAACTAAAACTAAAGACCGAAAGACTTACCCGTTGAAGACTTTCCGACAATTCTACAGAGCCACGCACAATTCCCCCAGAGCTCCTTTCTCTTCTTTCTCAACCAAAAATTTCGCCAAGAGAAGGAAGAAAAGGTGTGAGAATTATGAAGGAGGGGGTATTTATAGGTAAAAACAAGGGACTTGTTTGGCAAAATCTAAGGATTTGTTTGGAATTCAATGTTGTAATAACCCATTAATGCAACTTGTTCAAGAAGCCAATTCTTCCACACACACACACTCTTGGTCGACATAGGGGCTGTGTGGCAGCACCTCATTGGTCCAAAAGTGGTGACTTAGCTCACTTGATGGCCTAGTCTAACCGTTTTCCCTGATCGGTACCTGATTCGCGTGATTTCGGAGAATTCACAAGATTCTGGATTTACAACTCAAAACATGTTCTCACTTAGTAGAAATGTCCAAGTTAACCTAAATTTTGGTTCCATATAGGCCTCCAACAGTCCAAGCTTGAAGTTTCCTCGAAAACGTGTCCGAACGCGTCCGTGTCTAATTCGTTTTGAGATATCAATCTCTTCGAAATAATTCACCGATTCCAAATATGTCTAAACAAATTCAAACCCATTCCTAAATGTTGAGTTAGAATTTATTTTCCTCTTTTCCAAAATTATGCCTATATGCATTTTTCCCTATTTTGTTTTATTAGGAAAATGCACAAACGGCTTCTAATTAACTTCCGAAGAGGTCACTTAAAGGTAAAAACTCACCGATCAATATTTTACCTTGACCTTGGAATTCCTATTCCTAGATCTCTAGATAGGATCCGTTTCCTAATTTAAATATTACTATTCATAATTTTTGCTTTAATTAAATTATATTATTATTATATGTGCAAGTTGCCAAGTTGTTCTTCTTTCATTTTTCATTTTTTTTTTCTTTTATTTTGCCTTGAATTTTCGGCTGGCCCTTTTTATTTTTTTAATAAATATTTATTTTTTAATTTATTTAATTATTTAATGATTTATTTATTTACTTTTTCCAAAAATTTCACAAAATTACCTAATTGGTCCATTCTTGTATTTAGGCCTAAAAATACCTAAACTCAACTATTTTTCATAAAATTTCCAATTAATTAGTAAATACATTTTTACTAATTTTAAAACAAAAACCACCAATTTTAGGGTTTCATATAATTATTTGTGAATTTCCTTCACTTATGCTTAAGTAATTAGCCCAATATTACTTAATTACTTAATTATCATAACTTGATAATTTTCTTAATTACAATGTCTCATTATCTTCATACTCTTGTATTCACATTAGTATTTTCATACCTCTAACATTATTCCATAATTACAAGGGTATTTTGGTCTTTTTACTACTTTTTGAACATTCTTATACAATTTTCCCAAGTTCATATTTTATTAAATTACCATAATTATGGATAATATACTCTCCTAATTCACTTGGTCATTTTACTGCCTTTTAGTATTTTTCCCATAATTTCCTAAGTTGATTACCCTTTCCAGGGGTATTTTGGTCATTTTGGCTCTTTGGTCCTTAAATTCCCTAATTTCTTGTAGAAATTCTACCTAGAAAATATGCTATAATTATACAAGACTGGAGATTGAATTCTCACTTATCAGAATTATCCAACTTTTATTTATAATATGCCGATAAATATCCGGTATTACATTTCTCCCCTTACACAAAATTTCGCCTCGAAATTTAATCTATACTAACTAAACTTCGGGACATGAACTCGGGTACTTCTCCTTCATGTCACTCTCGGTTTCCCATGTTGCCTCTTCGGGTGTTAAACCCTTCCGCACCACCTTCACTATCGAATAGTCTTATTTCGAGCCGCTTCTCCTTATGATCAATGATCCGCTCGCTCAACGATGAAGGTATTATCATGCCGTACTTCGACATCCTCGTACTCGATGACATGATCACCGTCTCGGTTGGTACTTCTTCAATTGCGACACGGAAAACGTCGTGGAGATTACTCAGTTCGGGGTAAAGCTAATCGATAAGCTACTTCTCCGCGCTAGCCAAAATTTCGAATGGTCCAACATACCGTGGACCGAGTTTCTTCCTCTTAAGTGTTCTCGCCGACGCCGCCATCGGAGATAACTTAAGGAATACATGGTCGCCGACATAGAACGTCAAAGGTCTCCTCCTTTTATCAAGATAGCTCTTCTCGTCTACTATGTGCCGCTAGAGTCTCTTCTTGATCAATGCGATTCCGCCGCAGGTCTCGCTCAAGCATATCCGCCCAAGTAATCGCTGACGAATCTGTCCAAGACAATGGTGATTGACACTTCCGCCCATACAATGCCTCGAACGGGCCATTTGTATACTAGCATGATAACCGTTGTTATATGCAAACTCGCCTAGCGAAAGATGTTGATCCCAACTTCCTTTGAAATCCTGTGGCACATGCTCGCAAAGATATCCTCCAAATACCTCGTATGGTTCTTTCAGATTGACCGTCGGCTTGTGGGTGATAAGCCGAACTGAACCTTAGATTAGTCCCCATACCTTCATGTAATGCTTGCCAGAAATGGGATTTGAATCGTGTATCACGATCGAGACAATGCTCTTAGGAACACCATGTAATCTCACTATCTCTTTGATATAAATCTCCGCCAATCGCTCCGTGAGAATAGTGGATGCCGATGGGAATAAAGTGTGCCGACTTGGTTAATCCACAACAACTACCCAAATTGTGTCATGATTTCTGATTTTGGGCAGACCTACCACAAAATCCATGGTTATGTTCTCCCATTTCCATTCCGGCAGCCTCTAGTCCTTGCAAAAGACCAGGGGTCGACGGTGCTCAATCTTCACTTTCGATGTGTCAAGCACTTGGCCACGTAATCGCTACGTCTTTCTTCATTCGGGCCACCAAAGTTCGGATTTCATACTCTGGTACATTTTGACCATGCCTGGATGTAGAGTATATTTACTCTTGTGAGCTTCATCCATTATCGACCGCTTCAATTCATCAACTGGCGGTATGTAGATTCGTTGCTTATACCTGACCAAACCACTAAGGGATAGGTCATAGTCTTGGGTCTCACCTCGAGTGATCTTCTCACGTATCTCTTTTGCCCAATCATCTTGCTTCTGAGCTTTCTCCACTTCATCTCTCAGATCATACTCCCTTGACTAACAAGAAGTAGCAAGATAGGCATCACCGGTGCATGAAGACCCATGCAAATTTGGTTGGATAGATTCGATCTCTCGAAATCTTCCAAAGAAGCCGCTCTTGTATCATCATGTATGATACCGCACCGCCTTCCTACTAAGAGCATCAAGAACAACGTTTGCTTTACCCCGATGATACTTGATTTCCGTGGTATAATCTTTAATCGCTCCATCCAACGACGTTGTCTCATGTTGAGTTCTCGTTGATCGAACAAGTATTTCGTGACTCTTGTGGTCACAATACACTTCTACGGTTACACCGCATGTAATGCCTCCATATCTTCAAAGCGAACACGATAGCCGCCACTCTAGATCGTGTGTCGGATAGTTTAGCTCGTGAGGTTTCAGCTGACGAGAGGCATAGGCCACCACCCCGCCCCGCCGCATTAGGACACATCCCAATCCTTGCCCACCGGCATCACCGTAGACAACATAGGTCTCATCGGGATCGGGATAATCAATACCGGTGCCGTAGTCAACCTCTCCTCGACTCAAAGCTCTCCTCACAATCATCTCCCCATATAAAGGGTTGATTCTTCCTCGTAAGCTTTGTCAATGGTAGGGCAAGACGCGAGAAATCCCGTATAAATCTGCGGTAGTATCCCGCCGCACCAAGAAAACTACGGATCTCCGTCGCGCCTCTCGGCCGTTTCACCCGTAATCGCTTCCACTTTGCTAGGATCAACCGCAACTCCGCCGCTAGATATAACATGGCCCGAAATTTCACTTCCGCAGCCAAAATTCGCATTTGCTCGCCTTAGCATAAAGTTGCTTCTCCCGAGTATGCCTAACACCTTTCGCAGATGTTCTTCGTGCTCTTCTTTGCTCTTAGAATATATCAAGATGTCGTCGATGAACACCACCACAAATTGGTCTAGGTGTTGTCGGAAGATACGGCTCATGTAATCCATGAATACCGCAGTGCATTTGTTCAATCCGAAGGGCATCACAAGGAATTCATAATGCCCATATCTCGGTTCTCAAAGCCGTCTTGGGAACATCGCCATCCTTAACTCGCAACCGATGGTATCCCGAACGCAAATCAATCTTTGAAAAGATCGTGGAACTGCATAACCGATCCAAAAGATCATCAATCCGGGAAGTGGGTACTTGTTTTTAACAAGCCACCTTGTTGAGTTCGCGGTAGTCGATGCAGAGTCGGAAACTTCCATCTTTCTTCTTTACAAAAGCACCGGGGCTCCCACGGTGAAACGCTAGGTCGAATGAACCCCTTCTTCAAAAGCTCTTCCAACCGCTTCTTCAACTCCCGCATCTCGTTAGGAGCCATACGATACGGCGCTTTGATATTGATCTCTGTGCCGTGCATCAAGTCAATGTTGAACTCCACTTCTGATAGGAGGTAACTCGGTAAGATCCTCCGAAATACATCAGAAAATCATTCACCACAGAATGTCCTCAAGTGAAAGGTCACTTCACTTTGATCGAAAAGAATACCATGAAAGCATGACATCCTTGCTTCACGCACCGATCGCCTTCGTAGCGGAGAGAAAGTTCAGCTCACTTCAACCTTGTCTCCGGCAAATGATATCTCCTTTTTGCCACGCCGATCATCGCACCGTTGGCCGTTAACCGATTCGATCGAATATGACGTCGATGCCGTGAAGAGGTAGACGGATAAGATCCACTTTAGAAACTCGTCCATCCACGCAGCAGCATAATTCATACATGCATCGAAGTTAAAGACTTTACACCCAACGGTGTAGATACAACAAGATCAAATGGCAATCTACGTGCATGCAATCCTAAACGACTTGCACAATCATAGGAAATAAACGAGTGACTAGCACCCGAGTCATACAATGCTTCAAGTAGATTTCCATTGAGATAGATGGTACCTTGAACCATCTCTGGGGACTTCTTGGCCTCTCGTGTTTGTCAATGCAAAGATTCGGCCGTGTTCTCCGAGGTCTCGCCTGCAGCCTTCTCGGGGCAATCCCGCTAATGTGTCCAGGCTTCGACACTTGAAACAGACTTGTTTCCCATCGCAGCTTGGCTCTGGATGGTACTTCTTGCATTTAGGACACGTCTGGGATCCTACTGTCGGGGTAATTTTGTTGCCCCTTGGGTGGTCTCTTGTTTCCACCCCGGTTGTTGTTCCAAGGTGCCTTCCTCTTCGTGAGGAACCTCCGCGGTTGGAACCACCGCGACTTGAATTATTTCCGTCCGGCTTCGGATTTGCGCAATTCCTTCAAGTTGCGCTCTGTCATCCCGCAGATTCCACCGCTTTGGCCATCTTCGGAAATTGCCGAGACACTAACCTTGCCCTTATATCATATTTCAGCCCGGTTGCTACTACGGTTAGCCTTCCAGCTCTCATTCTTGTAGATTTTCGGTATGATGAATACCGCGACAAAGTTGGTAAAACGGGCGAAGTAGTCGTCAAAAGACTCCTCGGCTCCTTGCTTGATCTGCAGGAATTCTTCTTCTTTAATTACTCGTGTTGATGGAGGAAAGTACTGTTCATTGAACTGCTCAAGGAACATCTCCCACGTAACAGGATTGGGCAGAGTTGTGGAAACGCTCTTCCACCATCTCGTGAGCATCTCCTCAAGCTTGTAAATTGCTAACTGGGCCATCCGATTTCCAGGGCATTCCATGACTTCAAAAATCTTCTCAAGACTTAGAAGCCAATCCTCGCCTAGCTCACTCCTCCCTCGGAAACCAGGTGGTTTCAACTTGCGTAACCGGTTTACCCGGCCGTAGTCCTTTCTCTTTGTCCGTGCCTCGTGGTGATTGGGATCCGTCGCACCTTCGTGCTCTTCATCATTGTCATTGTCATCATTGTCATCATATTCTTCTTCATCATTGTAGTTATTTTCTTCTTCATTTTCTCGCTCCTCTTCCTGTTGTCGTGCTTCCAATTGTCTTTGTGCCTCCCGGTCCTCGTTGGTCTGTCTTGCCAGAAGAGTATCAATCAGAACTCTTTGTTCCTGTAGAGTTCTATGCATTTCTTCAATTTCATCACGTCCGGGTTGATTCGGTTCATTGTTTCTTTCATCCTGAGGCTGTCTGCCTCTTCCTCTACCTCGGCCTCTTGGTGCACCGGCACCTCTTAGTATCGCCATGTGTTATTCTTTTTCCTTTAAATAATTATGACAAAATATGTAAACATTAGAAATGGCACAACAATTTGCACACCAAACATATATTCACATATATTCATTTCATAAGGTTAATACATATTGGTCATTCTAATCCTAATACAAGTCTTACTGTACAATCTCCTTATTCAAACGTATTTACAATATTCCAAGGTACTTGGAGATACAATCTAAACTTTCTAGTTTCTGCAATCCACAGCTTCCTTGCACTGACGCTTTCCTTTCACATGTACAACCGAACCATACTCTTCAGGTATCGCAGATAGATACGAACACTCAGAATAGGCCCGTTAGGAACATCGTATTTCTCTTTGGTAGTGGTGGTGTAGTCCTCGATCGTCGATAATATGACCCTAACATTGTGTTAGTGCCGCATTGTCATTCAAGATGTAACGGTAATCGTCAAAGTTGGCCTCCGCATCGTCTAGGTTTTGGATTTCAGGATAATCGAAATTGTCCCCTACTGAGGAATCGGGTTGACCTAGCAGGCTCCCCGGCTCGGGTTGGTCTTCGAGCTCCGGCTCCTCCAGCTTGTTCAACGTAGAAATTTGGATTGATAAGGAGGTTGTGATAGTATCCTAAGACGGGGTTTTCGTCTGTCCATCTCTACATATTACACCAATGGTCGTATCAGTACTCATTTTCAAAAAGTGCTCAAAGTCAAAAGGCTTAAGAACCTAACTCCGTTATCCGAACAGAATGGCCAGGTAAGTGTCTACCATGGGGGCCTCACCGGGTTAGCAAAGTGACTTATGGCACACCCACGTAGACTAGCCTTGCCTTCGGCACCAAACTGTCCGTGGTAACATAGTTTAACACTTGCCAGAAAAATTGCTCTGATACCATAAAATGTAACATCCCATGTTTGAAATGCGGAAATTTTTTTTTTTCAAACAAACAATCAGAGTGGAGCAATAGAGCGAAAGAGCATTTGGATTCTTAGCCAAAACATCAACCATTGTGTAACATTGTATAGATTACGTAGTCCTATGGTTTTAGAAAGGAACAATGATAGAAACAAAGCGGAAATACGTAAAGCGATAGAGATAAAGTTGGTCTTCACCGCACGCCTACTCCGGTACTTGCCTCGATCCACGAGCCGTGGTCCTCCCGACTCGAAGCTACAAATGAGATTCAATTCACCATATTGAATCTCGTGTAACTGTTAACCTCATACCCAAACAATACAAGATACAGACAATGATATTTCTAGAGCTAATACAACAAGATATCATAAGCATACTAGAGATGCATGATCATTATGCCGACAAAACATAAGCACGAGCAATATGTAAAGCCCCATAAGGTAAATAACAACAACAAACTTGCACTATTCACCAAGTGCCACGATAATTAGTCGTGTCCTCGCCGCTAGGAAAACAAAACGGTGTTATCAAAACTATAACCCGTATAACCTGTCAGTATAACGGTCTACGACATATCCTTGACATATATGCATTTAAGAAGCACAAGATTAGTGTTACAGTACGCGTCCGTACCTTCGTTGGCAACGTTAGGTACTACCGGCGAAAAACGTACTCTTACGGAAAAACGTGAACTTCAAACAACGGTTCGTCGGCAGCGTGACGGCAGCAAATCAGAGATTCTGATATCCTATAAGAGTAATATCACTTCCATTAGTGATTTGACACAATATCTGGCATTTTAGGTAAAAATTACCATTTTGCCCTTCTACCCCTAATCGGCGGAATTTCGCCAGCAAAATAGCCCTCCCATATGATACCCAATCATACTTGAAATTTAAAGGCTATTCTAACAAATTCTACCCTTACTTTTAAAAGAACTGCAAAACTTCAACTTTTCCGACTCGATCCCTACTATGTTTACACCTCTGCATATTTTTCAACGCAAACAAGGCTCTAAAACATTTGTAGGAATCTTGTCACCTACTTTCTAAATCTAACTACTAAACTAAAAACTAAAGACCGAAAGACTTACCCGTTGAAGACTTTCAGGACAATTCTGAGGAGCTTCACGCACAATTCCCCAGAGCTCCTTTCTCTTCTTTCTCAACCAAAAATTTCGGCCAAGAGAAGGAAGAAAAGGTGTGAGAATTATGAAGGAGGGGGTATTTATAGGTAAAAACAAGGGACTTGTTTGGCAAAATCTAAGGATTTGTTTGGAATTCAATGTTGTAATAACCCATTAATGCAACTTGTTCAAGAAGCCAATTCTTCCACACACACACACTCTTGGTCGACATAGGGGGCTGTGTGGCAGCACCTCATTGGTCCAAAAGTGGTGACTTAGCTCACTTGATGCCCGGTATAACCGTTTTCCCCGATCGGTACCCGATTCGCGTGATTTCGGAGAATTCACAAGATTCTGGATTTACAACTCGAAAACATGTTCTCACTTAGTAGAAATGTCCAAGTTAACCTAAATTTTGGTTCCATATAGGCCTCCAACAGTCCGGTTGAAGTTTCCTCGAAAACGTGTCCGAACGCGTCCGGTGTCGAATTCGTTTTCGGAGATATCAATCTCTTCGAAATAATTCACTGATTCCAAATATGTCTAAACAAATTCAAACCCATTCCTAAATGTTGAGTTAGAATTTATTTTCCTCTTTTCCAAAATTATGCCTATATGCATTTTCCCCATTTTGTTTTATTAGGAAAATGCACAAACTAGCCTCTAATTAACTTAGGAAGAGGTCACTTAAAGGTAAAAACTCACCGATCAATATTTTACCTTGACCTTGGAATTCCTATTCCTAGATCTCTAGATAGGATCCGTTTCCTAATTTAAATATTACTATTCATAATTTTTGCTTTAATTAAATTATATTATTATTATATGTGCAAGTTGCCAAGTTGTTCTTCTTTCATTTTTCATTTTTTTTTCTTTTATTTTGCCTTGAATTTTCGGCTGGCCCTTTTTATTTTTTTAATAAATATTTATTTTTTAATTTATTTAATTATTTAATGATTTATTTATTTACTTTTTCCAAAAATTTCACAAAATTACCTAATTGGTCCATTCTTGTATTTAGGCCTAAAAATACCTAAACTCAACTATTTTTCATAAAATTTCCAATTAATTAGTAAATACATTTTTACTAATTTTAAAACAAAACCACCAATTTTAGGGTTTCATATAATTATTTGTGAATTTCCTTCACTTATGCTTAAGTAATTAGCCCAATATTACTTAATTACTTAATTATCATAACTTGATGATTTTCTTAATTACAATGTCTCATTATCTTCATACTCTTGTATTCACATTAGTATTTTCATACCTCTAACATTATTCCATAATTACAAGGGTATTTTGGTCTTTTACTACTTTTTGAACATTCTTATACAATTTTCCCAAGTTCATATTTTATTAAATTACCATAATTATGGATAATATACTCTCCTAATTCACTTGGTCATTTTACTGCCTTTTAGTATTTTTCCCATAATTTCCTAAGTTGATTACCCTTTCGGGGTATTTTGGTCATTTTGGCTCTTTGGTCCTTAAATTCCCTAATTTCTGGTAGAAATTCTACCTAGAAAATATGCTATAATTATACAAGACTGGAGATTGAATTTTCACTTATCAGAATTATCCAACTTTTATTTATAATATGCCAGATAAATATCCGGGTATTACAGTTGTGATGTTTAAACAGTTTGAAAGATAAAACTTTTAAGACCGATTGTTAATAAAAAGTGATGAGTTGATGCAATTATATTATTTACAGCTAATAAATATAGTTAATGAAGAAATAAGACCGACTAATTAAAGCACATAAATACTTTAACGGTAAGTTTTTTTTCTTCATTTTTATCCCTCGTTAATTATATGTATTGCTTTAATTAAAGGTTAGTGATATTTATATTTATTTTATTTCTCTCTCTTATTTACCCCTCATAAATAAGGACATACTTAAGAAAAAAGTTCATTTTAGACACACTCACTATTTTTAACTAATTGAAATCATTTTCTTCCAGTATAAGTTGTTCGTATGTGTGTGCATACAACTAATCACTTAAAATGACATGATCTCCTTATAGTTTATGTGTTTGGTTATCTAATTAGAACATAATACAGTGGAATAAGTATTTTGATTCTTGAGGAACCCCCCTTTGATGATGAGAATGCAATTATATATAAGTAATGTTCTCATTCATTTAGGTGCGTTGTACTTGGAGCTGACATTTTCCAGTTTTCCTTCATTCTTTTTCAGTGGCTTCCCTTTCATCATAAGTAATGTTCTCATTCATTCAGGTGCGTTGTACTTGGAGCTGGATTTGCAGGACTCTCGGTAGTTTGGCATTTGTTAAAGGTACTCTTCCTTTTCTTTTTGAATTTAGTTTATCGATTATGTTTCCTAACTTCACTGCTTCTAGCTTTCAACTTGAAGTAATTCTTAACATCTGTAACTGTCTTGCGACCAATGTGTTCATAGCTTTGCTCATAGTGAGTCTGTGGAAATTGGTCACATTCTTTAGTGACATTTTTGTTATGGTTAGTTATCAGCAAAAGTTTTGAAAGTTTTATGTGCCATACTACCTGTTAAAAGAGAAAAAAGAAGTAAACATGTTTTATTGGGAAATGATGATGATCACACTTAATTAAAACATTTTAACAAAGATCGTAAATTTGCATCTATTTTGTACCGCATCAATTTCCTTGAATTTTCTTGCTATATGTAATGGTAGATAATTTTCACATCTTGAACTGTCAAATTTTTCTTTGATATTTGCAAAAATTTAAAAGAAGATTCAATGTGTTTTGAATCTCTTATTCTTAATTGTTGATTGAAGTCTTACATTTGCTTTCCTTTTTCTGATGAAATCAGTTCACTTCACGGGCATCATAAGACCAGCAATGGACATGAAGAATTTGAGCAAAGTGAATGATGTAATCTCTCTGCTCCAATAAATTCTTCAATCTTAATTATTGGACATTGATTCCTAAGTGATAATATACTTCTTTATGTGGTTAGAATGTCCAGACTTGCCTTCCCAGTTGCAGAATAGAAACTCATCAGTTCTTAGACTTTCTGACTTTGAAAACTGAAGTTCATGCTGTGTGTAAGGAGCCTTACAGGTTAAGCCACAAAGCTCTAAGCTTTCATTTTATGGCCACATGTTTATGTCTGTTGATGCATATATCATGCTCATTTAAATGTCATATTATGTTTTAACCATTAGAATATCAATTATTCTCTTCAATTTGCTGATGGACTACATATAGCTCTTCTTCTGAATCAACAACATTCTTCTCATTTCTGATATAATATTCCTATAAATCATTATTGTTGGAGTGTTGGAATAAAACAAAAAAATCTCACCATGTTGAGACTCTTCAGATAATTGTCATAGACGTTCTTCAACTTTTTTCCACACAGGACCTTTATTTGTTTTTTATTCTATGGAAACTGTTTGTGAAAAGTGATTTAATTTCTACATAATTTTTGTATATCGTGGTAGCACTTTTGAGGTTCATTGGTTGCTCTTTATAACATCCCAATTTTCAAGCGGAAATTTTTTTTTTTTTTTCAATCAGAGTAGAGCAATGGAGCGAAAGAGTAACTAATTTACATTCAAACAGTAACCATAGTGTAACATAGTATTGATAATACAGTTATCCTACTGTTTCAAAAGAAAGTACAAAAGAAACAGAAAACAAATTCTTCGGCTCGTGGTCTATTCCTGCTGCTTGCCCCGATCTCCGATCCGTGATCCTCCGGACCCTGAAGCTATAGCTGAGATTCAATTTACCACATTGAATCTCAGGTAACGGTTAACCTCATACCCAAACAATACAGTATACAGACAACAGATATTCTAGACAATACAAAGAAGATAGATTCATACAAGACATCGTATGATCAATATGACGACGTAACATAAGCACAGAGCAATATGCAAAGCCTCATAAGGTAAACAATAACAGCAACAGCCTGCACATAAACCAGTGCCACGATACCCGCTCGTGTCCTCAGCGCTAGGAAAACATAACGGCATTATTATGACTATAACCCGTATAAAACTGTCTGTATAACGGTCCACGAACGTATCTATCACATATATGTATTTAAGCAGCACAAGATTAGTGTTACGGTACGCGTCCGTACCTTCGTTGACGGCGTTAGGTACTTCTGGCGGAAAACGTACTTTTCTACGGAAAAACGTGAAATGTCCAACAGCGTTTCGTCGGGCAGCGTAACGGCAGCAGATCACAGTTTCTGATATCCTATTAGAGTAATATCACTTTCATTAGTGATTTGGCATTATAACTGGCATTTTAGGTAAAAATTACCATTTTGCCCCTACACCCCTAATTGGCGGAATTTCGCCAGCACTTCGTTACTTTGGCTCCGATTTTTCAAAATTTTGCCAGAACTTCGACCCAATGATAATTTTCGAAATTCTAGACTAATATAGCCCTATCATATGATATCCAATCATGCTTGAAAAATTAAAGGCTATACTAGCATTACTACTCTAACTATTGAAAGAACTACGAAAGCTAAAAGCTCGGTACCGAAAAACTTACCCAGAGCTTCGCTACAGATTTTCCCAGAGCTCCTCTCTCTTCTTTCTCTCTCTATGTAATACCCTAAAATCTGACTTAGGGAAAATATCATAAATGAGTAAATATACCTATTGAAAATAGGTGAATATGAGGTTTCAAACACCTTGTATTGGGTTTACCATGTTGTTAGGGTAATTTCCCTTGAAAAGGGATAATTTGCAATTAGGTCCCTAAGACGTTTGAAAATTTGCAAATAGGTCCCTAAATACATTATGGGTTATAAATACCCTATAAAAGCTATAAAAGAGGCAAGTAAAAATCTATTTGAAATAGGGAAGGATATTGTCCCTAATTTAGGTAATTTATAAAGTTACAAACTTGGAGAAATTGTAGAAGAATACTCAAAAAGTAAGGAAATGACCAAAATACCCACGTAAATGCTAAGATAATGTAGGAGACATGAAAACAAAGATGTCAATACAAAATTTATGAGTTAATGAGGCATGCTAATTAAGAAAATTATCAACTATTGATAAGAAAGTAATTAGGTAATTATTGGCTAATTACTTAAGTATAAGCAAAGGCAATTCAGAGATAATTATGTAAAACCCTAAAATTAGTGGTTTTTAGCCAAGAATTAGTAAAAATATATTTTCTAATTAATTGGAAAGTTTGGAGAAAAATAGTTGAGTTTAGGTATTTTTAAGCCTAAATACAAGTATGGACCAATAGGAAAAAGTTATGAAAGATTATGTAAAAATAATTATTTAATTATAATAATAATTGAATAATATATATATATATATATATAATTAGGGCTGCCGAATTGGACCTAAGAGATAGGATGAGAATTTGAAAAAAATATATATATAGATATTAAAATACAACTTGCAATATTATATATTATAATTAATTGTGATGAATAGTAATCAAATAAATAGGAAACGGGTCCTATCTAGAGATCTAGGAATGGAAATTCTAAAGTCAAGGTAAAATATTGATCAGTGAGTTTTTACCTTCAAGTGACCTCTTCCGGAAGTTAATTCCGATGCCGTTAGTGCATTTTCCTAATAAAACAAAATAGGGAAAAATGTAGATAGGCATATTTTTGGATATGAAGAAAATAAATTCTAACTCAATATCTAGATGTGAGTTTGAATTTATCTGGACAAATTAGGAATCAGTGAATTTTTCTGAAGAAGTTGATGATTCCAGAAATGCGTTCTGAAACCGGACGCGTTCGGACACGTTTTCGAGAAAACTTCAATCGGACTGTTGGAACCCTGTAAGAGACCAAAATCTAAGTTAAATTAGATATTATTGATGAGGAAGATAAGATCTTCAGAGTTATGAATTCAGAAGTTTGAGATTTCTCCGAAATCACGCGAATCGGGTACCGATCGGGGAAATTCTATTAGACCGGGCTTAAAGCAAACCAAGTCACCATTTTTTTGACCACTCCAAAGCAGCCACATCACCCATGCATTTCAGCCAAACAAGCTCCCATGGACAAGAATTATACACCATTTTTGTTTGGTTTTCCATGGTTGAAAACAACTTGCAAAATTCCATTTGTGTCCTTCCAAAATTCTATAAATAGGTAGCATGCTCTTCACAAATTTTCACACCATTTTCACTCCTCCTTGGCCGAACCTAGAGGGAGAAAGTAGAGAGAGAAGCTCTGGAAAAATTCTGCAGAAGTCTTCAACGGGTAAGTCCTTCGGTCTTTAGCTTTTTAGTTCGGTAATTAGTAGAATTGTTAGATAGATTTAGTAAGTAGGGAGTGAAATTCCTACTATTTTTAGGCCTCATTGCATTGAAAGATGCCTAAAGAGGTAAAACTTGGTAGGGATTGAGTCCCGAAAAGTGTAAGTAGCGAAGTCTTTGGTGAAATTCCGCCATTAGGGGTAAAAGGGCAAAATGGTAATTTTTACCTAAAATGCCAGATATAGTATCAAATCACTAATAAAAGTGATATTACTCTTATAGGACGTTAGAAATCCTAATTTGCTGCCGTTACGCTGCCCAACGTGCCGCTGTTGGACAAACCGCTGTTTTCCGTCAAAAAAGTACGTTTTCCGCCAGAAGTGCCTAACGTCGTCAACGAAGGTACGTTCGCGTACTGTAAC
The DNA here is from genome assembly GCA_025563575.1 of Acacia pycnantha. Lineage (NCBI taxonomy): Eukaryota > Viridiplantae > Streptophyta > Magnoliopsida > Fabales > Fabaceae > Acacia > Acacia pycnantha. The sequence continues at coordinate 3,690,252 of JAMWYP010000009.1, forward strand.
ACTAATCGGATATTTATGGTATGCAAATATGTGGTATGTGTGTAGGATTGTTATACTGTTTGAGTGCATATAGTGGTTAGAGGATATGTCTGTATGCTGGGTGCAATATGTCTGTATGCTGGGTGCATCTGTCGTATCTTTGAGTGCAATCTGCTCAGATCTTGGGTGCAATATGTTCGCATCTTTGGGGCAATACATATGCATGGGTTGTGATAGAGTAATGTTAGTATTGTTAATGTCTGTTGTCTGTGTACATAAACATGAGGTTGGCCAGTTACACGAGATCCGGTGCGGATCTCACTCTTAACATAGCTTCGGGATCGGGAGGCCGAGAGCTGCAGAGAAAGACAAGCACTGCGTAGAAACTCTCGGGAGACTTGCTTGAAGATCCGGCCAAGATTTCTTTCGTTGTTATACACTTTTGAACCACATGGTTTCGTATCGTTGTTGTGTCCAAATGGACTTACGGCACTTTATATATACATATCAGTTACTCAATTGCTCCGTTGCTCTACTCTGATCATTTTGAAATGATGTTTGATAAAAAAAAAATTTATACTGCTTTTAAAAGTTGGGATGTTACACTCTAGATTCGGCTAGGCACTCCAAAATGTGAGAAAACCAAAGGGAGGGGGGGTATTTATAGAAAAGGAGGTAGGATTTCGGCCGTCGGATCAACTTTGTGAGAATCGATCTGGACCGTCCAAGACAACTTTTTCAAAAAGTCATTTTTCCTTCTCTTCTCTTCTTGGCCGACCTCCTTGGCACAAAAATCAAGGGAAATGGCCAATGGGAGGAGGCCAAGTGTCTCCTTCCAGAAGCTTTCCAGATGAATTTTCCGATCGGTACTCCGATTCGCGTAATTTCGGAGAAATCTCAAAATTCTGGATTATACAATTCCAAGACAATTCCTTCCTCATTAGAAATGTCTATTTTAACTAAATTTTTAATACTGTCTAGGCCTTCTCCTACTGACGGAAGTTTTACTAAAAACGTGTCGGTTACGAAACGAAATTCTGGAAGCTACCGCCTATGGACAAGAATGCACTGATTCCAAATATGTCCAGGAAAACTCTCAATTCTTCCCCAGATGTCGCATCATGACTTTTAAATCCTTAACTTTCAACTTGGCTATCCGGCTTTTCTCAGAATTTCCCTATTTCGTCTTATTAGGAAAATGCTCTACCGGCTTCAGAATTAACTTCCGGAAAAGTCTAACGGAAGATAAAAATCCACTGATCAATATTTTACCTTAACTTTGGAATTCTCATTCCTAGTTCTCTAGATAGGATCCGTTTCCTATTTATCCCATTACTATTCACTATATTTAATTATATTATATACTATTACAACTTTTATACAAATATCCATTTGATCTTATCTTCTTTTTCTTTTTCTTTTTATTTTTATTTTTCTTGGGCAATTTCGGCTGGCCCTTTTTATTATTTAATAAATATTTATTTTTTATTTAATTAATTATTTACTTATTTACTTATTTAAATTTTCTCAAAAATTTCACAAAAATCCCTAATTGGCTCATTCTTGTATTTAGGCTTAAAAATACCTAAACTCATCCATTTTTCTCAAAAATTTCCAATTAATTAGCAAATATATTTTTTTACTAATTTTAAGCCAAAAACCACTAATTTTGGGGTTTTATATAATTATTCATGATTTTCCTTTGCTTATGCTTAAGTAATTAGCCAATAAATACCTAATTACTTCCTTATCAATAGTTGATAATTTTCTTAGTTAGAATTCCTCATTACCTCATAACTTTTATACTGACATTTCTGTTTCCATGTTTTCTGCATTATTTTAGGATTTACAAGGGTATTTTAGTCATTTCACTACTTTTTAAGCATTCTTATTCAATTTCTCCAAGTTCATAATTTATTAAATTACCATAACTAGAGATAATATACTCTCATAATTCACTTGGTCATTTTACTGTCTTTTATGATTTTTCATAATTTTTCTAAGTTATTTATGTCCCTTAGAGGCATTTTCGTCATTTTGGCACTTTGGCCCTTAAATTCTCTAATTCAACTTAGAAAAATAGCCTATAATTACCCAAGTCTTAAGGTCAAAACTTCACTTATCAGAAATATCCAATTTATTTATAATTTTCCAGATAATAAATATCCAGGTATTACACTCTTTAAGTTTTGTTGGTCATGTGCAGTATCTATAAGGCCGTTCTCAAATCAAATGGTTCAATCAACAAGATAAACCAAATTGCACAGGTTATTCTCAACTATTTTTTGGTCTTTTAACTATGCCTTAATGTGTTGTAAGGAAATTTGCAGAAAACCTTAAATTTGTTTGTTGAAACATACCCAGCTTCGTATCATCATAAAACCAAAGGCATGCGTGGGAGTGGGGCCATTGTGTACTTCACAACAGGTAATTTATTGCCCACTGTCAAGAGATTTACTGTCTACATTTGCTCCACCCTGCACTTGGTATAATAGAAGGCATTCTGTTGTTTCTGTCTTGATTTATGCAGATTTGCTACCATGTTTTGGGGTTAGTCCATGGAATTTGGACACCTATTCCTAGATCTTTACGTATGCTTTTGCTCCTACGTGAGAGTTCTTATGCTTGCTATGACACTTTCATGTTTTGTCATGTTTTGACTGCAATTCCTCCCCTGAAATACACTCCATTTATTATGTTTTCCCTCTGTTTACTATAACAACAAGAATAACCCTATTCTTGGTACTTTTTTTGGGTCAGTTTTTAACCTTCATCATAATAGATGTTTTTCTTCGTACGTTTGTATCCTTCACAATGGACTTTACTTCATTATGAGGAAGCATTTGGGAAATCTGAATGCATGATTTGTTGAACTCTGGAGCAGAAAATAGTAGTTTTGTTTACTTCAGAAGCATCACAGTTTAGGATAGCAATTTTGATGTGCACTTTTAATCTTCACTGGATGTTGTACCGGCTGATGCTAATTAGTTAGGAAATTGTTTTTTCCTAATGTCTTGCTTGCTACTTCCATCTCCATAAAATGGTTTTCACCCTAATTTTTTGATATTTTTCCTGACAACCAGAATCATTTGGTTTTGCTGGTACAAAAGATAAACATGTTGTTCCAACTCAAAGGGTCATTTATTCTCATATTCTTGCCTATTTTTGCATTCGAGAATGATTTTGTAACATCCCGTTTTCAAAAGCAGTATAATTTTTTTTTCATCGAAACATCATTTCAAATCATCAGAGTAGAGCAGCGGAGCGATTGAGTAACTGATATATATTCAAAATACCACGGTAGTATATCTGGCTGGTTTTAACAGCGGTACATTAGTGGTTCAACGAAAACGTAATTACATCAAAAGTGTCTCCCTGACGATTCTCACGTCGTGGCAACAGAAGATAGTCTTCAGCCGGGTCTCTGTGCGGCCTGCTTGCCTTTCTCCTTGGTCCTCGGTTCTCCCGACCCTGAGGCTATATTAAGGGCTGAGGTCCAATGCATACGGACCCCAAGTAACGGTTAATCTCATGTTTACATACATCATATATGTACTACAGATATTCATAGAATTTTGGCGACATTTACTACGATCAGATGTAGGGTATACATAATCAGATATATATGGCAATAACAATACAGTCGGATGTAAAGTTAAGGCGCAATGAGAAATGTACATTATCAAATATGCACGGCAATAACAATACAGTTGGATGTAAGGTTAAGGCACAATGGACAATAATACAGTCGGATGTATGGTCAGGGCACAATGGGCATTGGACATAATCGGATATGGACGGCAATAACAATACAGTCACATGTAAAATACAGCATGACGGAGGAAATACATATATGCATACAATAACCATCAGAGTTAGTGTTACTAGTACGCGAACGTACCTCTGTTGACGATATACGGTACAACCGTTGGTCAAAACGTAATCACAGGTATCCTATAAGGACAATAGCGTATTTGTTACTAATCAATCATCAAAACAGTCATTTTAGTCAAAAATGACCATTTTACCCCTGACCCCACTATCTGGCTGAATTTCGCCAGAACTTCGTTACTTTGACTCTAATCTTCTAAAATTTTGCCATAACTCTTTCTCCAACATATTTTCAAAATAAATATCATATTTAACCTTAAAACATGATATCTAAACTAACTTGGAAGATTAAATATCAAACTAGCATTCCTATGATAACTACCGAAAGAAATACTAGAACTTAAGACTAGGGACCGAAGAACTTACCCTTGAAGAACTTCCTTCAACTTTCTTGCTCCTCCTTCTCTCTAAATTCTCTCTCTATTTCGAAATCTAAGAGGTTTTGGTGTGAGTTTACAATGAATCCAAAGGCCTATTTATAGAAGAAAAGCGAGGGCAAAACGGTAATCTTCCAAATCCTTCTACTTTAATCTTGACCTTTGGATCTAAAACACTTTTTGAAGACTTCATCCTTGCCATCCAAGGGCCTTGGCCGACCTCCCCCTTGTCCTTTTGGAAAAAATGACCTCATCAAATGTTATGTCATCCCTTGCTTTATGGGGTTTCATCCGGTAAAGTCCCATGTTCGGTGTTCTAATCGCGTAATCTTGAAGAATCTCAGAAATTCCTTAGCATAGCCCTGAAGATCTAAACTTCCTCTTTAAAATTACCTGGGTTAATTTTTGATCCCATTAAGGGTATTTCCTATCCTGTTGAACATTTTCGGATAACCACCGTCGGTTACGAAAATTACTTCGGGTAATGTCAACTTCAGGATAAAAATGCACTGATTCATAATATGTCTTGACCTTAGCAACCTAGTTCAAGGATTTCAAGGTAGGATTTATTTTCTATCGGTTCTCATTTATCCTATTTGTTTTTTCACAAAATATCTCTTTTCTTTATTATTATTTCTATCCACTTGCACATACTTCTTATACAAGTTTATTCAACATTCTCTCTCTCCTTTCTCTTCATAATTTTCGAAAATGATGACATCTTTTTGACAAAAGATGTTGCTTCCACTTGCTCCAAATATCCATTGCTCCATGGGTTCCCATTGGCTTGTGTTTTTATTTGACTTTTCAACATCTTCTACAACAAGTTTATGACTTCATCTTTTCTCTTTTACTCTTCAAAATTTCGAAACTCATGGCCCCTTTTTGGTTTTTATTTTTTTATTTAATTACTTAACATTATCCTTTGTTTATCTTATCAAAATTCTCCCATTGGCTCTTTTATTTTCACATGGATTAAGCTTTTGAATTATTAGAACCATTAGATTAACTTTATAAACTTCAATCCCAAACCTTTGATCTATTTTTGACTTGTCCAAGCTTAATTAATAAGTTTAATTATAGCCCTAATCCTATGATTAGTAATCTTTTAGGATTTAGGGTTTTTTATACATTTAATCTCTTCCATTTCTCTTGATTATCTCTAATTAATTAGCATTTACATTTATGCTAATTATTGCCATAAATCTTTAATTAGGGTTACAACTCCTAATTGTGCCTCTGCAACATGTTGATTAATCTCTAATAAATAGGGATTTAATCATTTACTATTTGTTGACAATTTTCTTAAATTAGATTAATTGTTTTCTCACAACTATTTTACTGACATTGGTAATTTATGCTCCATGTAAAATACTAAAAATCATTGGACAACTTATGTCCCTCAAAATAATATTAAATTTTGCCTCTTTATTTTCCAAGGAAAATAATCCCAAAAATTCCCTAAATTAGAGACAACATACTTTCCTATTTTTAATAAATATTTTGTTGCCTCTTAGGATTTATCATAATATTTTCAGGGCATTTCATGACCCACAAACTCACTTAGGGCTTTTTGGCACTCTATTTCTTCTAATTTTCTAGGGAAAATTGCCTAGAAATACCATATATAAATTTGACACCACATATTCACCTATTTCCAATAGGTATTATTTACTAATTTATGATAGTTATCATAAATACGATTTTTAGGGTATTACAGATTTCTTAATTTATCTATATTCATGCTCATATCTTCTGCAAGTTTGGACAGTATAGCATGTGGTGTTAAGGAAATATTTTCTGTGTGTCTTTTTATCCTATATTTTCTTTAGTTTTATAACATGCAGAAATATTTGTTGCCTTTCCTTTCCTTTGCATGAGCTTACTCCCTCTTTCCTTTATTAATGGAAGGAAAGGAAATGCTGGCTATCAGCAAGACTAGATGCAATTTTCTCCATTATATGCCCTAGTGTATCTCTTATTATAATATTGGTTCTATTTTTAAGACATGGATATGTTTCAGATATATAACTTCTTCAAAGGAACACAAAGCAATTCGGTGTATTCAAAGTGTAAATGGTTTTTGTCTTGGAGGGTAGACCTTTAAGGTATTGGTACCTAATCTTATACACCTTTGATGCTTGGGAAGTTTAGCTTGACTCTTAATAGTTTTTATATGATCATTGCCATTTGCAGGCATGTTTCAGAACCACAAAATATTGTCATGGATTTGTCATTGCCATTTGATAGTATAATTCCATTTGCCAAATGTTAGAAAATAGAATTTTCTCTTATCTTCTTCTCAAAAGGTTTCTCTTATTTGGGTTCTTCAAAAGTGGTTTTAAAATAACTTAGCCACCATGCCATTGTTTCAGTAAATCCTTTTGATTTTGAGGAGTACCACCACACAGATCCTTTCTATAAATAAATTATTGTGAATAAGTATAGTTTCTATATATGTTACAATATGCATTCAGAGTACTTACTTCCACATATATGCTTTTCTCGGCACAACTTGGATTGTTCTCATCTCAGTTACCCAGCTAATGGTATATTTTATTGTTATCTCTTTATCCGTTGCAGTTTGTGGTTATAAAATATCAACTACAGAATTTCAATACACTAATTTTTGTGTTGCATACAGGTTGTGAGGTGTATAACTTGGGAACAGGAAAGGGAACTTCAGTTTTGGAGATAGTTAGAGCTTGTGAAAAGGCCTCTGGAAAGGTAGGACACTGATAGTTCTATTCTCTTCACTGTTTTTTAAACCGTCCTGCTTCAGTTTGTGTTATTATATGTTGGCATGAAGCTTGATGGAGCCCCTTGGAAGAAAAAAAATCTAATCTTTTAATTGTGATTGAATGGTTGCTATAAGGTCTTTCCTGGTGCTCCAATTCATTTTCATTACATTCAGTATTATTCTACATATAATACTATTTTCTCAGTTTCGCATTCACAAAGCATTTGGGAATAACCCTATTCTTGGTACTTTTTTTAGGTCAGTTTTTAACCTTCATCATAGATGTTTTTCTTCGTACGTTTGTATCCTTCACAATGGACTTTACTTCATTACGAGGAAGCATTTGGGAAATATGAATGCATGCTTTGTTGAACTCTGGAGCAGAAAATAGTAGTTTTGTTTACTTCAGAAGCATCACAATTTAGGATAGCAATTTTGATGTGCACTTTTAATCTTCACTGGATGTTGTACCGGCTGATGCTAATTAGTTAGGAAATTGTTTTTTCCTAATGTCTTGCTTGCTACTTCCATCTCCATAAAATGGTTTTCACCCTAATTTTTTGATATTTTTCCTGACAACCAGAATCATTCGGTTTTGCTGGTACAAAAGATAAACATGTTGTTCCAACTCAAAGGGTCATTTATTCTCAGATTCTTGCTTATTTTTGCATTCGAGAATGATTTCTTAATTTATCTATATTCATGCTCATATCTTCTGCAAGTCTAGACAGTATAGCATGTGGTGTTAAGGAAACGAGCTTGTATTTCCCCGTGCGTTGCACGAAGTGATAGTACTTCACTGATTACTGAATCATATTTTACTTCTTAAGTGATGTAACTTTTTTATCTTTAGGAAACATTAAAACATCACAATCAATGAATGAGAATGGTAAACAACAATATTCTCAATGTAATTCAGAATACATATTACAAATGAAATCTCAACGATGTTAAACAACAATTTCTTCTAATCGATTAACATTTCTAAATCTCCTTCGAAGAGGTTAATGTACGTTGATTCCACAATCACACGAATTGGATCTTAGTAGCTTGAAATTAACAAATCATCGGGTATTTCAATTTCCTCAACACTATCATGAATCCACTAACTTGCCATCACCAACATCTAATAACCATCTTGAGAACCACACCAACTTATCATGTTCAGTCCCTGAAACAAAAGAATTCAGACGCATATTCTTGGTCAATTGGAGAAATTTCTGATATCAAAATAGTCTCAATGAGTTGTTAAAATCTACAGATGGAATTGTTAATGCCCTACTGAAAGAGTTGTCAATAAGACTTTTTTTATATCAGAATTTTCTCTGGGACCTTTTTGACATTTTCTTGGACTCTTGAGACTTAAAAAGGATTTTCCCTTTTCTAAATGCCCTTCATTATGACACTTGAAGTGCATGACTAAGAGTGCGTGTATGATGCTTGACTTAGCTTTTAAGTGTCCATATTTTTTTTAACCCCATGGAATATGGAATAAGTCTTGAAAGATTTATTAAAGCATGTGAAAGTAATTAATTAAAATTGTTTTAGTGTGAATAGCAAGTTCACAATGGATCAAGTAATATTTTATGAAAATTATATATTAAACCGAGATCACAATGGATCAAGTTCAAAAGCAAGCAAGTCAAATGTCTATTTAAGCTAAATGCTCTATTAAAAGCAAACCACATATGCCTTTTATGTAGTCAGAGTATAAAAGATAATAAGCATTTATGTCATAAAGACAAGAATATTAAAGCTGACCATTTGGTTAAGAGAATGAAGTTGTCCATTTGGTTAAAGCTAACCATTTGGTTAAGAGAATGCAGTGGATTCATATATTTAGGACCTGCACCCTATGTAGGCTTTAATCAAAGCAACTTCTGGATTTTGAATAATTATTGAACATATGCGCCATTAGATAACTCTGCACGTTATTGAAAATAAGACGCAATAGACACGTGCACAAAGGGACAAAATTAAAGTACTGCACAAAAGGACACTTACATAAAAGTTATAGTTGAGCATGAAAAGAACACTTAATAATGACAAAAGCAAGAAACCAATGGTTAAACAAATTACAAAATGGATTCAACTACGCACCACATCAACCCCATGTGAACACAAATCCATCATGTCAGTTCTGCAAACTTTGACAGTACACTTATCTTCACATACAAGGCAAAATGGATTGCATTGCGCAGAAAGTTGATGCAAGCTCAGCCACCAAAACTACATTGTCAGTTGAATTGAGCCCAAAAATTTGCAGAAAACCATAAAATAAGGGACTGGACTTTTTAAGTTTTACATATCTGCAAAATAAGAAATCCAATAGTTATAAAGCTACAATGATAGAAGGCAACTGACTCCCCATCAACTATGTCATATCAAAATATATATTCAAACTAAGGATCCTTAATTTACAATTGTTACACGCCATTTAAAACAAAAACCAATGGTTATATTGTAGCCATAATCAAGGGAAACAACTTAGACATCAAAGATATCACAACACCATTGCTTGTTCACAATACACTTTTTCACCATTGCTACATTGCCTACTATTTCACTTGAGATTACATGACAGGAAAATAAGGAATCCAACAGTATAATTAGTTGTCCGACTTCTTGATTGTTTTTTCTGAGCTGGACTAAGGAGACAGATAATAGATCTAAAAATAGAGCTCCCCATCATTGCTAGAGAGAGACCATTCCAATGACAAAAGGACTGCACAATACAAACATTTACCTCTGAAACCGCAAGATATAGTGGTTAATAAGCTTACAAAAATGATTACAACTATTCTTCAAAACCTATACGGTTCTATTTGTGAAATCTAAAAGATTGAATCTTGAACAAAAAAAGCTTCATAGGCTGTTGCCCTCCACATTATAGCTGTCATTAAGTGTTCCAAAAGCCACACAAGGCACCACTTACATTCCAGGTAAAAACAAAAATCCAATGGATAAAAATGTGGAGGACAGGCTACAACACCAACCTACCTCACACACGTCATAGGACATACTACCTCACCCACGTTATAGCTGGTATAGATGCATATAGAGCCTAAAAGTAAAATATTTAATTTAAATCAGTATATTTTTTGAAAATAATTAGACAACACAATACAATATTGAACCTTTACCAGTAAATATTGCAGTTTCCCTAAGTGTAAATTTTGGCCGCCTGAACACCATTACAATCAGGGCAAAAGGCTCCAGCAGGAAATCATTAAAACGTAATATCAACGATGGAAAAAATAGAGGAATAAAGATGTAAAAATCAGTGTATGGTGGTAAACTTGAGGAATGAAAAAGAAGAATGCAGAGATATGGAGGTAGACCGAGAGAAAGAAATGGCACTGTTTCAAAAGTTGTATGATGGTAAAAAGATTTAAAATTTAGAATCAAAGTAATGACAACCGACACATCAGATGAAGAGAAAGAGAGGGAAAATGGAGAAAGGGATTGTGAAATCATAGCTCGGTTCACCAAACTCAAAAGATATATGAGAGAGGAATCAAGAAAAAGTCAAATTTGAATCAGGGTTACTGCAGGCTTTCTATACATTTGCATCTGCCTTTAGACATTGCTAACAGATCAGCAAATCTCCACTTTCCTACTCAATATACTCAGTTTTAGAATTCCTTTTTAAACTTTTCAGAAGGACATATCAAATAGGTATCATATAAAAGAAAAGGAAGACTGGCTACTCATCGGTATAAGTTGCATTAATGGCATGGATGTAAACATGTTTTCTCTTTTTTTGACCAGGTGAACATGTTTTTTAGCAACTAAGTCAAACTAAGGTAAAATTGTTACCAGCAAAATTTAAGGTCAAAATCACCTCCTATTTTTTTAAGGTCAAAATCAAAGCATCAAATAAAGTTACACCCCGTGACTTCTTTTCTAAGTGCTCAAAACATGATAAGCTTTACCCAAAACCTACAAAAACCACAGGAAATAAAAATACAAACACACCTATCTTTTATTATAGACATAGCTATCATTTACAACAGATATGACATTCAACACCAAAGAATCAAATAAGTAAAAAAGAAACAATTGCTGCAAAGTTTAAGCAATTGGTATGTCATAAAGAAGAAAATTACCAAATGTCCTACTCTTAATCTCCATCTCAGGAAGTAGTTGGTTTTCCTCAGACAATGTCCTGCTCTCATGTTGTATACGGAGCTGCAATCTATAGATGAGCATTTTTTGTTCTTAAAAATCTTTTAAAACTTCCTAAAGATGAGCTGCAATCTTCTTAAAATTCTTTTTAAAACTATGAAAGCTATCATGTTTTAGGAAATTCAAATAGATGCATGCATGAAACAGGAGGAAAAGATTGAATTGAGAAAAACATTTCAACATTAGCAATGCCACTAAAAACGTGGTATAACCCCAAGCTTCCCATGATTGGTGAGTCTTGCTTTGATGTGTAAGATGGTCAACAACAAATGCTCCAACGGTAAAAGTGTTCTCCTTTGTGGAAAACCTTCTACTGATTTATCCTACAGCAGAAATTTTCTTAGATTGATGATCTATCGATATGATACTAAAGTGCCAATGAAAAAAAAAGACCAGAAAAATCA